>CM029273.1:24928665-25528665 GCA_016920895.1 Vaccinium myrtillus | reverse complement strand
GACGTCACCGGAGCCAATTTCCACATAGAGAGAGAGAGAGAGAGAGAGAGAGAGAGAGAGAGAATGGGATCCTTGGCAGAGCAGAGCCAGAGCCAGAGCCAATTTCCACACCAAAGCTACCACCACTATTGACTATCATGTCACCCAAGGAGTCACCGGAGGACCTCTCAGGCACAACAACACCGCCGCTCTACACCTCAGCTTCCATTCCATTCCAGTGGGAGGAGGAGCCCGGCAAGCCCCGCCCTTGCACCGCCACCGTCTCCGACCACCCAAACACCGAAGGACCCAAGTCCTTAGAGCTACCCCCAAGGCTGCAACTTACTGAGTCCAAAATGGCCAAACTGCCCTCCCCCACCACTGTCCTCGATGGGCCTTACATGGGTTTTCTGCCTAAATTTCAAGAGGCTTCCTCGTTTTTTTTCAAAAGGCCGGAGCATCGCCGTAAGGGCTCGAGTGTTAGTAATTCCAGCGTCGGGAGTCCAGAGAGAGGGCAGCTTGGGGATATGGTCCTGGTTAGCAAGAGGGGAGTGAAGAGAAAGGAGAGCAGAGGAGGAGGGTTGCTCGGTTCTTTCGGTCGACGCAGGAGTGGTAGAAAGGAAGAATTAGCAGGTGGAAAGGGTAGAATGGCCCGTTCATCTTCCACGGAAAGCGTGGAGGGTTTTGGTGGTGGTGACATTGAAGGTGGTGGAAGAAGTAGCAGATGGGAGGGGATGCCGAAAATCAGAAGGATCGGAAGCTTTTCCGGCCAATCTGAAGCAGCTAGGTCAAAGTACTTCTGGGTAAGTTCTCAATTCCTTTGGAGATTACACTCTCAAACTTTAACACTCTTGCTTAGTTCTTGCTTATTTGTTCACTATTTTTAGTCTTATCGAGAACATCAACCACGTCAAAAATCAGGTCCATGCGAAATTTGGTGTAGTTTGATATGTTTTCGGTAGGGATGGATAATCCCAACAATGATCCAAAAATCGATGGATCCAATCTATTTTCTTATGGAATAATCAAGAAATTTTGTAGGACAGCCTGCTAGGACAAACTTTTGTGAGAGGAGCAACTTTGCTCTTGAATATCGAATAAGTTTTTCTAAACTAGAGTGGAAACCAACCCCAAGGAGTTGGTCTGATGGCCAAAACTTGAGAATTAGGGGCTTGCTCTCTTCTAAGATTTCAAATTCGAAAATCTCAGGTACTATTAATTCATTTGGGCTCCCCACAAATAGACTTAATCGAGGTGCGCGTAAGCCACACTTGATTTATCAAAAACAAGAGTGCAGTCTCAAAGGGAAGATAGCTTTAATCATACTGTGTGGTTACAAATCTATGTTGAAATAGGAAGATAGGAATATTGGAGGATCCCTGCCCGACCTGGTAACATGCATACAAACAACCTACGGGCACGGCTTGCCATCACTAATATGCCATTCGTACAAAATCCTTTTAGCTTATGTATGTATGTATGTATATCCTTTTAGCTTGTACTGTAGTTCAATTAATGGAGAGAAGAAGTAGCCCACCCCGTTCTCTCTCTCTCTCTCTCTCTAGCTTTTTTGGTCGACACTTTCCTTGTGCGTTCCTCTGTTTCGGCCTTTGGGATTGAGCCAATTAAAACTGTTGCAAGGGTTGACACCTCCCTTAGGAAAATGTCTTACGGGGTTTTTTTGAAGTAAATCATTTTACACCATATTATGGAAAACATTTTACTTTGGAAAATGTTTTACACATTTTTGCCCAACCAAACAAACGAAAATGAGTAAAATATTTTACAGGAAAATATTTTACGTCCAAACAAACGGAGCCCTAATCCGACATGTTTATCTTTTTGTGTTGTCGTATCGTGTCATATTCGTGTTCCGTGTCAGAAATAGCCAACTTTAACCCACTAACTTCGTGTCGTATTATTATGTCCTTTCATAAATTCTCATCCCGCGTCGTGTCATGTCATGTTGTTGTCATGTCATCTCGTGTTAGTGTCAGAATTCTCTCAACCCTAACCCAACCTATTTAGCTTTTCGTGTTATCGTGTCGTGTTATTCGTGTTTCGTGTCAGAAATAAAACATCCTAACCCGCTAACTTCGTGTCGTGTCGGAAATTCCCACACCTAATTTTCACAACTCTCCTTTTTGATAATTGTAACCTGTAATGTGCATTTATAATATTTACCCTTCCAAGTGTAAGAAAATCCACCCAAGGCTAATTATGTAAATTTACGTCTAAGAAGAAAAAAAAAAAAAAAAAAAAAAAAAAAGAAGAACGTAAATTATAAAAAATCACTTCCAGTTTCGTTCATAAAAGGGAGTTGTAAATTTCAAAGCTGTGGGGGCAACACTCTGAGCAGCTGAAGACTAAGACAAAACATTGGAGCAGAACAGAAGCAAGTCCAAACAACACCGCAGGGTGGGGGCCGTCTCCATAATATCCCATAGTTATCAAAGAATAGCATAGACGAGTGTTAGGTGGTGCTAAAGGCTCAATGTAACGTGTCATATAGGCTATCAGAAATATCACATTTACAATGTTTTGTATCACTTTCGTTACAACCGTTCTATATGCACAGATTGGGGTGCACCGACCGGCGCCGGAGACTCGTTTGCAGCCTTGATCGAGTCATTTTCCATCTCTGGATATTTCGCAACTTGAGATCTAACTTCATAATCTTCGCAAGTAGATGTTTTATAGTTACTCCTATAAAACAGAGCGGAAAATGTCTAGTCAATGCAATTTTTTCCCTTCTCTCCCCAATTTCTAGTCAATGAACCCAATTTAGATATTGCATTTTATGAAAAACAGGTAAACGTCCTAAATTTAACTTTGTACCTTTCCTTAGGACTTGGGAGAGATACAAAATGTTTTATGTTCGTCTGTTGATTTCGGTCTTTCGACTTTTGTGTTTCACAATTTTTCAGGCAACTGTGTATGAGGGATTCAAGCAAGCGCTTCCGTGGAAAAGTAACAAGTGAGAACGAAGGGCTCACTATCTGAACTTCATCTGGTTTTTCACTTTGGATCATCAGCAAAGTTCCCACTTATCCTCACAATAAAACACATATAAGCATGTGTATAGATATACAAAACAACGTTATTGATACATGCATATCCTGTAATATTTTTTAGTGTACCTAAATAATGTTGCATGTACAAAAGAGAAGCTTATACTGTTTTCCACTCTATCCTAAGATTAAATGGTAGGATAATCTATCAAAGATGGAGATTCAAGGGACAAGTCTATTTTACCCCACTGTGGTATAGGCCTGGTGCGATTTACCCCTTGACATTTTACCATGAACACATAACCCCCCCGTGTGGTATATGGCTCAAAGCACGCCGTCAAATTTTCCCTCCAAATTACTGGTGAAACACGATTTCTCTCCTAGAGTGAAGACCAAAATAACCTAACTAATTTTTCATCCCCTCCCTTTCTTTCAAGTAAACATACGCCTACACACATATTTTATGTATGGATATGATTTTTTGACTATCTTATTCTTGTGGTGGTCGAAATATTCAACTCACTTCTCTTCCACTTGGTTTGGACGTTGATGACTCCATTTTGGGCCCTTTTGAAAACAAGGTTCTTCAATGGTTCATCTGATTTGCTGGATGATCCAAGTCGAGATTGATTGCCAGCAAAAACAGTGTACTTGACACTAGTGGAGCGTCGGCCAACGACCCTTCGATGCCTAAGTTCAGTAGACTGTAGGAGATATGTATATATAATCATGCTAGAGTATGCTAGTTGATAGAAATAAACTTTAAGGTTTTTTCCGGAGAGAGAGAGAGAGAGAGAGAGAGAGAGAGAGAGAGAGAGAGAGAGAGAGAGAGAGAGAGAGAGAGAGAGAGAGAGAGAGAGAGAGAGAGAGAGAGAGAGAGATATGTACCTTACTAACAAGGGCAATGGCCTATTTATAGGCATTACGCTAGAGCGTGTAGTGTACTGACTTGGCCTATTTTTGTGGAGGCGGTTGGAGAGTATCTCGGAAAGCTTAACAGTTACGGGGGCCTTAGCTATTGCGGGCCGTATATCCCGGAGGAGGTTATTTGAATCCCAGAGGAAGTGTAGTGCCTTCATCCATAGAGTAGTGATAGTGAGTTGATTCTCGGATATTGGTGAACTGGCAATTGGCGCTGAGGAGGGTTGTTCACCGTTGTTGTTGCTCTCTTCCTTATTTCAGCATTCGTTTCAATTTCCGTGGCATTGGTTGTGGGATTGCTTCCCGCCACTCCCTTCATTGCCCATTCTACGGCTGATTCTATTTGGCAATCGAATTGTTTGTCGACATGTATGTCGTCTCCCTCTGTTGTTTTCTCTTCTCTAATTGGCGTTGGTCTTTGTACCATCACACAACCATTTTCGCTGTGAGGAACTTGTATCAAAGTATCATTTGCTTCTGCAGGAGTCCTTGTACTTGACTTGCTGTTTGTGGGAACCTCTTCTGTCAAAGTAGCTCCTTTCACTGTCAAGAAAAAGAAAATCCAACACTTCATTAGTCTGCACAAGCCAAAACACATGTACACACGAACATAGGCTGCTAAATGAACCAAGCTACTCGAGCTCAACTCGTGTCTAGGCACCAACTCAGCACGATTAGCTCATGCTGTTAAGAAAAAAATCCAGCTACTGAAGCTTGGCTCAATTAATGCTTCTCTAAAAGCATCTCAAATAAACAGACAGCTTGAACATATTCCTACAGCTGATCATTAAGGTTTGAAAGCAAACTTTAACAACCCACTATTCGTCTTTGTTACGGTGATGCACAAAAACTGTACACGTAAGTTCCAGGATGTTTAAGAATACCTGTTGAATGTGCTGGAGGGGAGTTATGGGCTGCTAGTTGTTCGTTAAGCTCGAGAACTCCAACATCATTACTAGTATCAACTAGAGGAGGCTTTAATCGTGAAGAAGATGAAAGAGAAAATCAGCATCAGTTTCAACCGAACTCAATGTTCAAGCAACAAGGGGAAGCCAATTATTAGAATGTTTCCAAAAGAAAAAGAAGGGGGCATACCTTTTCAGAGGGAGTTTTACTTGCTTTTGCACGTACTTTAGGCTTCAAAGTTTCGGGAACATTACCTACAATGGCTAACATGGTTCATAATATTAAAAGATCAACAAATGAGTTTACAACCAGGTAATGTTCCAGCGGCTTGAACATTACCTAGTTGCATACATGACTCATTAGATAAAACAACAAATGAGTTTCAAAGCCTCGGAAACATTACCAAAAGTCTCGAACATGGCTGCTTGTATAAAACATCAAGAAATGAGTTAACGTTTAGGTAATGTTCCCGAGGCTCAAATGCTATGAACATTACCTAGTCGTTAACGTGACCCTCCGGCCTCCACATAAAACATCAAGAAATGAGTTAACGTCTAGGTAATGTTCATGAGACTTGAATGGTATGAACATTACCTGGATATCAACATTGCCAATGACTCATTACACATTAACTAGGTAATCTTGAATCAAGATAGGCCTTGAAATAACATAAATAATTAAAGACTTACCTATTTCCACAGCAGGTGTAACTGATTCTATAACTGGTTTCGGAGTAGTCTCCACATTATTGGTTTTCTTTGCATAACTGCGGCGTGGGTTCGTGGGAGCTTCTCTTGAAACTTTAGCACTGCTTCCTTTCATAACCTTGCTTTGCATCCCAATTCTAGCCTCCTCTACCTTAGCTTCATATTACCCTGAACATTACGCAACATACAAGTAAAGAAGCCTACATTTGGTTGATAAATAAGTTGATGAAAAACGATGGTAAATTGCACTTTGCACCCTTGTGCTTCCGCTGGGACTCTTTACTTTGGTTTCTCACTTCCAATTGTGGCAGTTAAAAACCTACAATTTCAACCCTCCCTCAACAACTGTCTTAACAATAGTGGAAGTTAATCGATTGACTGTTACTTAGCTTGATTGGTTCATTGGATGAAAAACCAAGGGACTAAAGTGAATAAGGAGAAATACTTTTATGATCAAAGTTGTACTGAGTTAGGTTGCATGGTAGCTGCATTTCTAATTTCCAATAGAATCGAGTGCAGCCACTGGTGTGGGTTCCAGTGTGAAGCACAAAGGTAGAAAGTTGAATCCACCCTACATTGAAGCCTCAGATTCATACATCAAGTTCCTTCTCAAGAGCATCCAAGTCCTTCGCCCACAAGGACATTGGAGTGGCCTTTTTCAAGTCATCAACTTCACCATTGAGCCCTTTCGGCCCGTAGCTCCCTGACCTTTTCCAGTGTCAATGTCCCAATTGGTATGGATAAAAGATAATCATAACCGTTCTCCCCATTTCCCTCAGTTCCTCCAGAAACACCTGATTCAACGATCTTTTGAACTGAGCAAAACCCTTTTGTTTCAGCTTCAAGAACAGATCAGCTCTCTTCCTGTTAGTAACGATAATCTCTCCGCCCACAACGCCTTCGATGAACATAACCTTGTTCTCCAGTTTCAACAACTCAGAATTAAGAACATTCAACAGAACTTCCTGAAAAAAAAGGGATAAAAGAAACATATGAAGGAAACAAAAACGAGATTAAACAACTAAGGCCTGCTTGTTTGATGTTTTCATACTCATCGTTTTAGTATCTTATGGAGTATTTAACTTTTTTTTGGTGGAAATTCTTTTCGAGAAATTGGAAACATCTATTCATTATTTTCTTGAAATTGGGTTCTTTTCTAAAAAAATACTTAATTAAGTTATGAAAACCTTCAACAAAAACACGTTTATGGAAAAAGGTGTTAACCAAAACTGATTCTAAGAACATCAACTAAAGAAGGCCTAAAAAAGTTCTAGTATTTCTGCTTGTTTCGGCGTAACAAAATCACCTTTCTTTTCCCGTAGAATTCAAGCCTCAAATGGAAGAAGTCCTCAAGAACTGTAGATGATAAGGAAAAAAACACAATGCAACAATAGTGTGATCAATTCGAACTATTGAATATCACTAAAGTGAGAATCGCAACATTACTCTCTTCGGGGATTTTATATTTCTTGAGCACGCCATTCGGATAAAAAAGGTGCATGTTGCTTGTGCTGATTGTTGTGGTAAGCTTGAACTTCTTCAACAAACCCTCTTCTTTGGCTGCACTCAAGGCCTTTTCGGACAGGGAAATTTCGAAATTTACATTTTTGTCATCGCTGTACTCCTTGAAGTCCTGCATTCAAGAACAAGGATTCCTCTTGATTGGAGATGGGTAAAGCAGAAGCAAATACTTCACATTATGTAGAGTTCCTTTTTTCATTGTTCTACAATTTTCATCTATGATTAGCTTCCTTCATTTCACTGAACTGGTTAAATATTTTTCCGGAGGTTTTGTATAGAGCAGATGGATCCGATGCCAAATACAAAACCATTACCACATGAGACTATAAGAGAAGTGCAGTTTGCCATCATTTAGGGAGCAAAATTTACCTTTATTAATAGCTCATTCTTTTTGCTACTCGTCTTCATTATTGAGTCCAAGAACTGCTTGTACTCCTCAGTCGACTTCCGGACAGGTAGTTCAGTGTTCCTCACAGTTGTCTTGTTGACTTCCTCAATAATCCCACTAACTGTGTAGCTTGCTCCACTTCCCTTTTCTGCTGTTCTCTCTGTAGTGCCTCTGAAACCTCTGTACCATGGATCCATGGGCTCCATCGGTTTACCATCCATCATTTTCCTCACATCACTGATTATGTCTCTCGGGTTATAATTCGGGATGTAAGTACTCCACCCGGTTCCAATTCCTTCAGCACCGTTGACCAGAACCATAGGAATTATGGGCATGTACCTAAATCACGAACCAAAAAGATCTTACTTGCAAGGAATCACCATACAGCAGGTGATTCTGTTCAGAAACCAGCATTTCACGGTTCAGAGAAAAGAATCATATTAGAACTGCATTCCGATCAAGATAAAATCACAGTTTCAGATGAAACATTAGCAACCAAGAAGGAAACAGAAAAGAATTTTTTTACTAACTGTCGAAGTACAAAAATTTACAAACTTGAGGAAAGTGTAGGAGATTTCTTTTTTACGTAAAAAGTGTATAAGATTAAAAGGAAATATTGACTTTAGCACCATTAACTCAAATTTATTCTAGGAACCAGTGTTTTTGTAATATTCCATTTGAATTTCCAAGAACTACAAAAACACACGTTGCAATCAGCATCAGTTTCCAATATTCTTTGGCATTTGTATGCTAAATATAAATAATTTTTCTGCTCTTTTGAAAGCTTACCAAGTGGGTTCAATTGATTGCCCATCTTCATTCAAATAGTTGAGAAGGAGATCATCAGTCTTGGGGAACAAGACCCTTGTGAGTGGAGAAAGACAAGTGTAAGTGTACCTTGCACTTGCATGATCTTTCCCACCCTGCAATCAAACCATATAAACTGAAACAGCCATAACATTTTTGCAGAGGGAAAGAAAAAGGAAGTGAAACGTAAGAAATAGGGAAAATCATAGGAAAATGATTTATTTTTGTTTGTTTAGTTTTGAAAATGAATCAATTGGCAAGAGGTCAATGCTTAGATTGGATTGCTCAAACAATCCCAATCAGCTCCTCTTATGTCTTATTTTCCCTTAAAACTTTTTTTTTCTCTCCTTTTCCAACCATACTAGTAGCCAAACAGATGAACAATTTCTCTTTCCGTTCTCTTCTTTTCCTCGATTTCCAACCAAAACTCACCTGGTGCCTTGTGCCAAATTGTCCATTTGGTTGGAGTAAGTTGATGTTGTTGCTGCCTAGATAATCCTGTGCCATTCCAACTATGGTACTGGCTAGACTCTGCTCCCCATGGTGATAAGCTGAATGCTCCGATACAAACCCAGAAAACTGAGCAACCTTTGCCTCCGTGAAAAAATTTCTCTTAAAAGAGCAAGACAAAATTTTCCTCTGACCCAGTTTCAAGCCATCAACAACTGAAGGTATTGACCTTTGAAGATCTGCCATGGAAAACATAATGAGCTCCTTGCTCACAAAGTCCCGGTATTTGATATACTTCTCCTTCTGATCAAGGTAAGTACCCGGCTGGAATTGTAACCAAAAATTTCAAAATCCATCAGAGTGAAATCTAGCAATGGAAAATGGTTACATATGCATAAGACTCTCGGAATTTCAAACCTTGAATTTTCGGAACCAATTCTTCCTCTCTTCTATCTTGTTCTTGCTGAATGCAAGCTCAATCGCAGCCCCGTCTTTATCATCTAACCACACAAAATCTTTCCTGTGATTTTCGATTCCTTGGAAATACTCTTTCCCTTCCTTGGATGTACTTGTTCCCAGACCCTGTATTGCAGGAACGGAAAACATAAGAAGATAATGACTTGAAGAGGCTAAATTTCCCTATCTGGTTTCCCTACAATATTCCTTTCTCTATTGGATATCCATGATCCAAACATGGCCTTAAGATCAATCTACCAGGCTGCTCCATTAAGATAAATGAGACGCAAACCTTATAATATTTGATTGACCAGCCAGTAGTATTTCCCTGCAAGCTTTCTTTCCATGACTCAAATTCTGGCATTGAGTAGGACGGAACCAAGCCATTTTTTTGAGTTGCCTGTGCAACAAACAATGATAAGTTGGAATTAGTTTTACCTTTGTAAAAAAAAAAAAAAACATCATTCTAAAAAACCCAATAGCAGATATTCTTAAGGCAGTGTTTGGTTTACTTGAATGAACCTGAAATGGAATGGTCATTTCCTTGGAAAGCCCATTTAGACGTCCATTCACTAAAAATTGATAGAATGCTCATTGCAAATGGAATTACCAGTCAGGCATTCACCAGTTTAGTTGTTTGTCATTCCATTAGAGGGCAACAAAATGACCATTTGATTCTTTCATAAAATCATTCCAGCAAACCAAAGACTACCTTACCAAACCTTCACAATAGGCGTAATGAACTCAAGAAGAAATGATGGAATTCTAAGAAGCGATGGCCAGAGTGAGTGAATGAAATTAATCAAGAGTCCCTTGATGTGAGACCCATCATGATCCTGCAAGAAAAGGAAAATGTACATGTTATAAGCCAAGTACCAAGTAGGACTATTACAAACGAGTAATCGATTGTTCAAGATTAACATGAGTACTTAACGAGCTCATTATGTGTTCAAGATTGATTAGTTTTATCATTCATCACAAGCCAATTCGACTGAAACAAACACAACATGAGTTCGAGTACCTTGTTTCTTTATGTCTGTCACATAGTTCAAGCTTGGAAAATTAAGAAAACGATTAATAGTTACTTATATTGTTAACAAGAAGATCTCCAACGGGCTTTAAACAGACTGCAATAGAATCTCGTTTCAGTAACTCGTTTCGCTTTAAAGCCCTTGTAAAGGGCTTGAAGAGTGTATCATTTGTACCGATGCAATTGACCTTCAGTTGGCTCAATCACAAGATGAGTTTGAGTAGTTTGCCTTTTTTCAAACAATATAAGTTGAGTTTCAGTCAAGTTCAAAACATGAAAGAGCTTGAACATGTGTTGAGGGATTGTACGAGCTTTAAAAGAGCCAGAAACGAGTCAAGCTCAATTAACTTAGTTCATTTTGTGTCCCTTGTACGGAACAACTAAAAAGCAATCTTAATTTTGAGAATTTCTAGTTAGGGAACTGAACCTGATCAGTCAAAATCATCAAATGACCATATCTCAGGGACTCAACACTGTCATATTGTTTCCCTTGCTCAAGTCCAAGGATCTTCTGGATGCTCTGGATCTCTTCATTGGAAGTGACCTGCCAGTCGTTAGCTTCCCTCACATTTAGCAGTTTACCTCTCAGTGGGAATACTCCATAATGGTTTCTACCCGCAGCTGAAATCCCAGCCATCTGCAAACAACACAATTTCATTACCGCATTGCTATATACACGTAAACAACATCATAATATGTGTAAATTGAGTAGTGGGAACACATAAAACAATAAGGGGCGGAACCTAGAACTGGACTTGAGGGGGCCAAACCAGGGATGGAGTCAGATGGGGGCCAGTAGGGGCAGTCGCCCCCTGCAAGGGAGAAAAAAACCTCTAGTATTATATTGAAAAAAATAAATTTTCTTATAAATTATATAGTCTCGCCCCTGCAAAGTATTTTAGAAAAAAAATTCGCCCCTGCGTAGTGAAATTCCTGACTCCGTCCCTGGGCCAAACCAGGGGAAAGCAAATTTTTTCTTTTCTCATGCGATAACAAACCTTGGGAGATTAGCTAGTAAGGAAGAAGCTGAAAGACCCCGATTTTCTGAGTTGGTAACAAAATTACAGAAGGAAAACAGAATGTGTGGTTAAATTCATTCTGATGAGGCTCACACCACATTACTTGCATTAAGGACTATTTCAACTTCATTTTCAGTTTACTTTTCTGTATGCATTTTCTTTTTCTTTCTTGTGTTTCTAACTTTTCGGTTAAGTAATATCTCTACTTACTGCTAGAGCTTTAGCTGAATCTCCTTCTGTCAAAATCAGAGTACACTTGTTGGAGTTCTCCCCTCCGGCATCATTAGCATCCTCAAGCTTAGGAATGCTAGTAATCCTTTTCCTCTTGGCTGCATCAGCTTTCTTTTGTTCTCTTTTCAACTTATAATCTGCCCATGACAGGAGACTGTCCACTATTCCTGCCTCAGATACTGCTTTCAGGAAATGACAATTGTAAGGAACCAGAAAACATAAGAATTAGGATTTGCTGAATTTGGAAAACTTCATGAAAACAACCCACTTCGTAGAAAACAACAACAATAGGTTTTTGAAGTTTCGAAAAAATATTTCCCCAAAATAGTCACTTGTAGTGTTTAAAACTTGGCCCATTGAACTTGAGGCGGTTGGTTTTATCTGTACTCAGTATACCCCTACCAATAGGGACTAAACTAAGGTATGCAATTTTTTTTTTTTTTTGAAAAAGTTACCAACAAGACTTTAAATCGTAACTCCAGACACAACTGGTCAGTTACACAATTCACATGAGTCCCACGGTCCGACCTTTCACTGTCGCAATCCCATTCACAAAGCTGACCTGATGAAAACATGCATTGGATGCATAAGGTTAGGACTTCCAAACTTTTATCGGCCAGTGGTGTTTGCTGCAACTGAATTTTAGAAACTGATTATTCAAAAACAGAAGTGAAAACAGTAACAAATAAAGCTGCTACAAAATCACTAAATTTTCAGCTTTTAAAGTTGTTTTGGGCTCATGAGCAGAAACCATAAAAAGTTGGCATAACTTCCCAGAGAAAGAAATTCATGAGCTGATCGAGGCTGTTTTTAACACTTAATACCAAATGAAAACAAAATTACCTGCTCTAAGCAACCTTCTCGCACACAAATGCAGATTTCCCACCTATCACTAACTTTTTTCACGAACCCAACTCAAAAAATAGATTCGGAGAGTGAGCTCATGAAGACTCAACGGGTAAATCAAACATTATATGAAATTCCATTCTGGTCTTTAAGTTTCAATTTAATCAAGTTGGACCTTGAATTTTTTGTTACATTTCAATGTAGTCCCCTCCGTCATCTTTCATTAGATATCTCACTGCTACTGGGTCTTGAGCTACCCAAATTACAATCATGCAATTCATTCGCCCTACTGTAGGACAGAGCAACTCAAACTCTGGTGAGACTAGGGCTAGGGCCTAGGGCGACTCTCAAAATATGAAGACCACTGGTGTAATTTGTTGAGTTTGGGCCAAGGTTCTGAATCTCCACGTGTTTGGGCCAGTCTCAGGTTTACTTCTCTCGTACCGTTACCGTTTCGGATTTAGCGGTACTATCTGTATATATATATAAACTCATTCGGATATGTGTAAGTGCTCGATCCAGACAATTCTAAGAACACCACTTCCTGTCAAGTTTTTTGAAAAACTGTTTGGATCAAGCACTTATTGATATTCGATTGGGCTGAATTTTTACATGATTTCCTATTTTATCGATTTAAACAAAGTGAACGGTTTAGATCATCACAATATGACCCGAAACAAAAGCGTGTGTTTTTATGTGTTTTTTGTTTGTGTCCTAGAAAGTATATATATATATATATATATATATATATATCTATATATATGACGAATTATCTGTCAAGGATCCCGGAAATCCCGGATTGAAGCGTTTTGAAGCATTTAGAAAATGTTTTTGGAAAATCCGAGCCGTCAATGTGTTCAAAGGTGTTTTCCAACGCGAGCGGGAAATCTTTAAAAAAATACCGGAAGGGCTTGATCCAAGCATTTTTGCAAAAATGTACATTTACGATTTGCGGAAAAATGCTTGGATCAAGCCCTTCCCGGTATTTTTTTTTGAAGATTTCCCGCGTGGACCTTGGAAAACACCTTTTGAACACATTGGACGGTTCGGATCGTCAAAAAAATATCGGGAAGGTGGAGTCCCGGATTCGGGACTCCCGGACTTGATAGGGCCTCTCTCTCTCTCTCTCTCTATATATATATATATATACAATTTCCTTCCAATCCGGACGTTCGGAAATTAGAAAAATCCGGACCTCTAATCTGGGCCGTTGGATCTCATCCAACGGCTGTGGGGAAAAAAAGAGTTCGCGGGTCTATTTTCGGGTTAAATGAATCGAAACGGGTCATAAAGCCACACGGGTCTTGACCCATCTCTCACTTTTACGTTTTTGAAACAGCGTTAGAGAGAGAGAGAGAGAGAGCGAGGTGATTCGAAGAGAAGAGGTGCGATTCCCATCTCCCCAGATCGATCGATCGAACAAACCCAGGCGAAATCCTACCTAGATCGAATCATTTACAAACAGCAGGCCTCTCTCTCTCTCTCTCTTTCTCCGTGTTTCGATTTCGCCAGTTTTATGAAACCCTAGTTTTCGAAAAAAGTTTGAAGTAAATCGATTTATCTGTGTTTCGTCGTTCAATTTCTCTTGCGCTCTGTCTCTCTCGATCTCCCTCTCTGTATGTTTGTGTCGATTTGTAAACCCTAGTTTTAAATCTGGTTGAAAATAGCAGA
This sequence comes from Vaccinium myrtillus, assembly GCA_016920895.1. NCBI lineage: Eukaryota > Viridiplantae > Streptophyta > Magnoliopsida > Ericales > Ericaceae > Vaccinium > Vaccinium myrtillus. The sequence goes on along the minus strand of CM029273.1, from coordinate 25,514,722 downwards.
TGTGGGTTGAGGAAATTTACGAGCATGTCTAAAGGTTTTTTTTTAATCTGGTTGAAATTAGACAGCCCTTCTTGGTTTAAAGGTTTTGTGTTCTATTTTTGTTTGCAAAAATTGTTTGATTTCTTCAGTTATCCATCAATCACAGCTGCTGTGTGAATTGAAAAGGTATACAGATCTCCTGGACACCATCCTCTGAAAGGTATAATTATTACTGTTTTCCTGTAGCATTTTATTTGGGTTATTTTGTATGTGTGAATCCTTCAACATCATAGGTATTTCATGAAAATTGAAGTGAAAGGTTTCGTAATTTGAAAAACCTGTCTTCTACTGTTAACAAAGAGAGATACAAAATGCAAAATATAATGATGAATGTCAATAATGTAGTCATAATTTTCCATGTTTCAGCTTACTCTTGAAGAAATAGTATCAATGGTGCAGCTACTTGCGTGCATTTTGGACCACAGAGTGCCATGATTGGTAGATTAGCAGAGGGACCACGATGGAGTTTCGCCAAAGGGGGTTCAAGCCGGAGAACCTATGCCAACAAGTGGGAGACGGTTTTGCTGAATCAAGGGCATGTGTCTCATTTAGACCATTTAGATTTAGATAAAAGCTCTCAATTTTTATGTTGTTTGTCAATTTTTAGCGTTTCGGGCAACTTCCCGATTGTACACTTGCTCTTGGAGCTGTAAAGAGAAAAAACAAGGCTGCCCATTGGCTAGACCATCAACTTCTTGTAAAGACAATTTTATAATGACAAATGCGTGACTTTGCATTTTATGAGTGCTGAAATTGTGAGTGAGTTGCAGGAAATGGGTTGCTTGCTTGCTTGTTTGGTGTCATGACAAAGGGCTAAGTCTTGGACGTTAAGTATCTTACCCACATTCAAAAATTCCAGATTCAAATAATTAATTCTTGCAATAGTTTCCAAAGGGTTAACCATTAATCAGGAGGCCCATTAAACCTGCATTGGCTGCTGTTGCTGAACATCTTGCTTTTAGTTGTATTGGAATGAAACCAATTTTATGCTCCATATGTACAAGATGGGAAGGAAACATAGACAAAAGTTAATGATCATAATGCTATTACTAGGAACAAAAGTTCTACTCTGAGATTCTGGGATTTACTTCTGATCTGAGGAAATTTGGACAGCATTCCGTCTGTTTTTTGACATTCCCAGAAAACCGTAGTCTGTCCAGAACGTGAAGCATCAAAATAGCAGCTCAATAGCAATGGATCAGCAAGTAATCTTAGCAAACAAACTGGTATTTACTAACTCTAACAACATGGTGTCATGCACACCTGGATTACATGTAACACAATAAATGGCAGCATTACATGGACCTTGGATCAAGCCCTTCTACAATATTGTGAAAAACTGTGTATTTACAATTTTGTGAAAAACTGCTCGGATCAAGCCCTTCCCGGTATTTTTTTTTGAAGATTTTCCGCGTGGACCCTTGAAAACACCTTTTGAACACATTGGACGGCTCGGATTTTCAAAAAAAAATCGGGAAGGTGGAGTCCCGGATCCGGGATTCCCGGATTAGATCGGGACTCTATATATATATATATATATAAAAAAAAATTCTCATATAATTTCATTTATCATACATATTAATCATAAAATAAAATAACCCCATTAACAAAAATACCTTTAATTAGCAAAATACAAATATTGTAATAGTAACAAAATGTAATTACAATTCACAAGGCCTTAAACCTTAGTTGTCAAACTTTATGGGTTTCATGTGATATATTATTGATTTGTAAGGTCTAATATGTAAATTCAGAGAATATATATATATATCCATATCTATCAGCCATTCAACCCTCATTTCCAGACTCCAGTTGATGAAACACAGCCGCCGTACCCGACAATCGATAACCGGCGGCAAAACTCCGTGATCCGCAAATCAATTGGTCTCTCTCTCTCTCTCTCTCTCTCTCTCTCTCTCTCTGTGCTCATACGTTCTGCAAAGTCGTCGTTGTTTTCAGATCTGCAATTTTTCGGTCTGCAAAGTCGTTGTTTCTGATCTGCAATTTCTCGGCCGGAACATCCAGTATGTGCGTACCGTCCGGAATGACCGGAACCGACCGGTATTGGCCGGAATTGAGGACGGGACGGTATTACAAGGTGAGGTTACCGTTTTCATGCAAATCCGGTATGTACCGGCCGGTACGGTACGAGATTCACAACCTTGGTTTGGGCACATCAAACTACACACTTTTATTACGTACTTTCACTTCAAATACACAGAACACAAGACAATACTTTAGTACACCTCACACTTTGACACTTCACTCTCACACTAAAGTTTATGCCTCCGTTCACTCTTACACTCTCACTCTTGAGTGTCACTCTTGTTTATACACACTCAAGTGTTTCTCACTTGCACACGTACCTAATGGGCTCCCACCTACTATTTATAGGGAGCATAGGACGCTTCTAGATTAGAAATCTCCAGAATAGTTCTAGAAATTTCCGGAAACCTAAAAGATTCTTTCAAAATCTAAAAGGGCTTTTTCAAATTTGTAAGTGCGAATCGCTCGATTAATCCTAAAAAAACCCTTACCGATATTTGATTTAGCGCACAAAAGAACATTTTAAGAAAAATGAGAAGTTCGGATTATCTTTGTGGGACCCAAGATGAGTCCCATCATACGCAGGGCCGGCCCTGTGTGTAGGCTAGGTAGGCCCGGGTCTGGGGCCCACAAAAAATAGTCCATTTTTAGGGCCCCAATTAGGTATATATATATATACAGTCACTATCTAATCCGGGAGTCCCGGATCCGGGACTCCACCTTCCCGATATTTTTTTGACGATCCGAATACAGTTTTGCGAAAAAATGCTTGGATCAAGCCCTTCCCGGTATTTTTTTTTGAAGATTTCCCGCGTGGACCTTGGAAAACACCTTTTGAACACATTGGACGGCTCGGATTTCCCAAAATTTTTTTTTAAAAGCATCAAAACACCAAAAAACCTCCCATCCGGGATCCTTGATTGGATAATTTGTGTATATATATATATTCATAACAAGTAACAAATATATAATGTTGCGCTACAAGAAATAGAAAAACATTTGGCACAGTGGAAAGATTTGTGTGTTTCCTACTAAATGCTAGGGTTCAATTCCCATGAGCCTTCTTTTCCTTTTCTATCTTCTCTTCCCTTTTCTTTTTTCTTACCATAGTCAGTTTCTACATTCTCTTCATTTTCCTTCCACTACATCCTTACCATTTGTTGATTTTTTAAAAAAATTGCCGGTGTAGTAATTAGGAAAAAAAATAAATAAAACACTTCGTGCGTATTCATAAAATGTTCGCATTGCCCATTTCAATTGATTTTCTAATTCTTGCAATAAGAATATATAGACAATTATGACCGAAAACTATATTTTATTAACATGAAGAAACGAATTACAAGAAAGACAAAATATGGAATACGGTGTTTATCATTTGAAATAAATATTGGTCCTTTAATTTTTTTTCTCTAGAAAAACATAGGACCCTGATTTACATTATCGTCTGGGGCCACGAAAATCTCATGGCCAGGCCAGATCATATGTGCACAATGTATGTGCCGATAGCCACAAGTTATTACTCCCTCCGTCCCAATTGACACTTTTTGTCGTCCCAAAAATATTGTCCCACTTCAAAACTAAATGGGTAATTGTTAAGGAAAATTTCCTCTTTTACCCTTATATTTTGAAGTTAAAAGTAATAAAAAAGTAAGAAGTTGTAATGATTGAAGGGTAAAATAAGAAAAATATGTTTTCAAAAGTACAATGATTATGTCCCCTTATTAAGTTGGAATCCCCAAAAGAGACTATAAAATTGGGACGGAAGGAGTAGTAAAAGTAGTACTAGAAGGATAAACCTGGGTATGGAGTCTTTCTTGGGATTGGCATCAGATTGAAGGTAAAGATTGACATAATCAAGAAATGAGTTGACAGGAACCTGCTGCCCATTCATGAGCTCAACCTTGACTGATTCCCCTAGGCACCCGGCAATATCAATCACCCTCTTGCTCATCAGTGCCACCACATCATCCTCTAGGGATGCCATCTGAAACTTGGGCAGATCAGGCTTGAATGAATCTCTGGTCCAATTCTCTCCTTTGCTGCACTTGGTTTTGTCGTTCATGTTGTTTGAAAACACCTTTTTATCACATTACCATAAAATGGATTCTACAAGTTAGGCAATTGACACAAAAACTGAAAACCCAGTCTCTCTTTAAGCATGTAAATGTATACAAATGAAATTTTGCAGACCCCGGAATAGCAACATAAAAGCACTAGAACCATTCCACAGTAAAATGACAATAGCAACATAAAACACTAGACTCATTTCATTGTCAATTAGAATACTTGTATTGGAAAGAACATGTTGAAGCTCTTAGAACAATATCTTAGTGTATTTAAAAAAATTGAAATCCAGGAAGATGAAAAAAAAAGGGGGAATGAAAAGTGTGTTACTAAGGAGTTTTTTTTTTTTGCTTTTCGCAACAATTTTTTAAAAACTTCTGGCAAGTTAATTCTATGCTAGTGTGCTGGAAACGTCTCCAAAACGTGTTCTTGATGGTTTCTAAGAATTTAGCTAAAATTTGATGTGGTTTTGCGCCATTGGAAATGATATTTATGGGCAACGGCGGGTAATCTTGTACATTTCTTTCCTCAGCATTTACCCCACCACGGCGTTCATTATGTGCTCGCAAAGCGGAGTTCGCCTCCTCCCATGTTGCATGTTTCTCAAATATAGCTCCAGAAAAGCCATTCACTTGTTCGCTACATGCTGGCCAACTTTCATATATTCCTGGTGTCCGTCCAACAAATACAACATAGTAGCTGTTTTTTCCTCTCATCCCTACCAAGAACAAGCCATATCAAGTACGTGCAAAGATAATGTAAACGAAATTAGCACGGAGTCAATGACATAATTGAGCTCAGATACTTGGTGTTTTCCACCTTTTTGTAAGACCTATACGTGTAGGCTGCAACATTAGTTGCCAATTGGCCATCTAATGTGTCTTGCCTTTAAATGTTTGTCTTAACGAATTTACCCAAAAAAATGTTTGTCTTAACGTGTGAGATTTATCATCACAGCCCATAAATAAATCTTAAAACCCTGAATTTCAGTCCCAAAGTAGCACATATGTCTCACAATAAAACTGCCCAAATGAACATGTGAAAGTGACCAGAAAAGCATCACTGCCCAGATTGCCACAAAGTGTACCTAATGGCTGCAAGTAAATGGCTCGGCTAAGTGTACCAAATGGGCTTAGCAAAGTGTACCAAGTATAAGAGAGGCATCACTACCCATTCATTTTTTGAAAATGCACATTGAAAGAGAGGCAGTTCACAGTGTAAAGTGCTACCAGCAGTAACAGCAGAAAGGCATCACAGCAGTAGCAAATCTAATGTGCAAACTGCTAGAACAGCAGCAGCAATACCAAACTACATGCATCCCTGAAACCAATTTGCATATTCATTAACCAACAGATAGCACAAAATTGGATGGCAATAGCCCACAAATTTGCACAAAGAATCGCCCACAAAAATTGCACAAAGAACAACCACTATGATCCACAATGAAATGAGAAATGATAGCCCCATAGAAACTAACAGCCAAAAACCCGAAATGCAGAAATGCAGAAATACAGTGAGTAATATAACCAGCCAACAAACAGCCATGAAATGTCCACTAACAGTCCAAAAAAATGCAGATTCAGAGGCCTATGTGTGGGCTCATCACTTGGCTCAGGCACATTACTATGTAAACAAATTTACCCCACTAACAGATCATAACATAAAGTGGAATAATATGGCTCAGAACCTTCATCACAACCCACAAGTGGTCATCAACAGTTTCATCAATCAATTTTACTTCCACCAACATCCATTCAACTATGTAAACAAATTTACCCCACTAACAGATCATATAAATGGCTCAGATTCATTCATCATCACGGTCCACAAATTACCCCACAAATTACCCAACTGCATATTCATACAGACACACACACACACACACACACACACACACACACACACACACACACAGGCTTAGAGGTTACTCATGGCTGCAACTTTGATGCCCTGCCAAGGTAACAACCTGGTAAACCATCCACATTAATTCATAACTTGCCAAAAGGCAATCATAATTACATTTACATTGCTAGCAAGAATGTGACCTTTCCTCCATATGTTGAGGTGGTACCGCTGCCCACGATATGGTGCTAGAAATCCCTCCCCATTTGGATAACCACCATCGACAAGGTAGTATTGTCCTGGAAGCAATGGTAACCGTATTTACAACAGATATCAGTCATCTGTACATTTGTAAAATGCAAAGGGGAAACATTGAGTTGGTATATTATGTCACATACCACACCGGCGTTGTACGCCTCTCCATCACTCCACACCGGCGTTGTACGCCTCTCCCTCACTCCACACCGGCGTTATACGCCTCTCTTATCCAGCGATGTACGCCTCTCCTTATCCGGCGTTGTACGATGGCCTTTTCCTGGTATGACTCTCTCTCTCTCTCTATAGATCGGCGACCACAGTTGACGACGGCGCTATGCTCGTTAGCTCCGAGTCTGTTTTTTCATAGACTTTTTTTCTTTGTATCTATCTATCTATGTACTATATATCTATCGACTGCTCTCAATCTTGCTGGGAAATTAGTAACAATAGAGTACTATTTATCTCTATTGGGTCAGCTTTTATACCACGGATGTGTAGAAAGAAAACAAAAAACCTAATTAGTGGCTATGGATATGATTTTGGAAAAGCTGGACTAGATGAATGACTTCTCATGCAATGATGCAGCGACAACAAAACGTTTCAGACACTGGGACCCTATTCTTTTTAGACTCTTGCAAATTCCATAAAACAATTAGTATTTTTGTTTTGCTTCTCAAAATTTGCTTGAGCAGACAAATTTGTTACTCGACTATCCACAATAATGCGAAATAAAAGTGGTCTACTTGTTACATTCCTATGCACTTTACCCATTTATTAGCTTGCAAATTAGAAAGCAATTATTTATGTTTTCACAAATATGTAGAGGATCTTTATGTGTTTCCTGTTAAGGTTTCAAAGGGACTCTCAAATGGTGCTTGGTATGACTTGGTTTGTGTCCCTGAATCATGTGATTCATATATTATGAAGGTTACTATCTCAGGTGTCATGGAAGAGGCCGATGCACGACATGTTTTGCTGACTTGGTGTTAATTTGAAAGGTATATTGCTTAATCTGATTGTTGGTGACTGACTGTTGGTGACTTGGTTTCACGTATGTTACAGTGATCTGATTGTTTTTTTGTTTGTAGACCATGGCTTCTCAATCTCATCCTCCACCAGAGACGATGCTCCACCCTCTAAAAGGGCTTGCAAACAACCCCAAGATCCAGAAAAACCACCTCGAGAACCAGGTAAAGGTAGAAAAGTATCACCTTGTTGGGCACATTTTACGGGGGTAAAAAATAATGTTGGGACCATTGTAAAGGCCATTTGCAATTATTGTCTCAAAGAATATGTTGTCGGGTCAGGATCGAGTGGGACAAGCAACTTGTTGAAACATACAAGTAAATGTACGGATAATCCCAAGAACCAGGAGAGTGACCAAAAAACCTTAGACTTGCACGTAAAACCAGGGGTGGGGGTTGAGCTTGTGGCAACTACCTTCACATTTGAGGCTTGCAAACGAGCTCTTGCTGAGATGGTTGTCATTGATGAATTGCTGTTTAACTTTGTGGAGGGCTATGGTTTTAAGAGATTTTGCAATGCCCTCCAACCGAAGTTCTTTCCCATTCCTTCTCATAATACTATCACTAGAGAAGTTTGGGAGATTTATAGAAATGAAAAGGCTAGGTTAATGAAAGAAATGAAGGGTCGTAGAATTTGATTTACCACTGATACATGGATTTCTATTCAGAATTTGTGTTATATGTGTCTTACTGCTCATTATATTGATGCTGATTGGAATCTACAAAAGAGGATCATAAATTTTTGCTTAGTTGAGGATCACAAAGGGGAAACCGTTGGTAGGAGAGTTGAAGCTTGTTTGCTTGATTGGAAGATTGATAGCATGTTTACCCTCACTGTTGATAATGCTAGTTCAAATAGTCTAACCATTAAGTTTTTGGTGGGTGCAACAAAAGATTGGAAGGGGACAATCTTGGAACACGAATTTTTGCACGTTCGTTGTTGTGCACATATTCCTAATTTGATTGTTGGGGATGGTTTGAAGGAAATGCAATCCTCTATTGCGAATATTCGGCATGCGGTGAGGTATGTGAGGTCATCTCCTAATAGAAATGACATTTTTCTAAAGTTTGTGGAGAAATGCAAGATTGTGTCCAAAAGTCACTTGTGCCTAGATGTGCCAACTAGGTGGAACTCCGCATATAAGATGTTAGAGCATGCCGAGAAGTCTGAGAAGACATTTGAACGGATGGGGAATGAAGATGACCAATTTAAGGCTTACTTTAAAGATCGTGAAGTTGGTGGAGGAGGAGGGAAAGAGATTTCAACAAAGGATGATTGGGACAAATGTAGAGTGTTCTTGAAATTTCTAAAATTATTTTATAATGCAACTTTGAAATTTTCGGGGTCCCTCTATGTTACCTCAAGTACTTTCTATCGTGAGATGCTTGCAATTCAAACACAAATTAAGAAATACATGGCTGATAGAACTCCTCTCTTGGGTACAGTGGCAGTGAATATGAAGGGGATGTTTGACAAGTATTGGGGTATTGGGGATAGATTCAATCTTCTTTTATATGTTGCTGTTGTGCTTGATCCTCGAACTAAGAAGAGATTCTTGACCTTTAGTTTTATAAGCATATATGGTGAAACATTGGCGAATTTCATGATGGACAAAGTGCATGATGCTTTATTTAGATTGTTCAATGAATATAAGGCTTTGCATGATTCATCGATTGTTGAAGTTCCTGGTGAAAATGAAGCAACTTGTGGACGGTCGATTTCCACCGGTTGATTTTTGATTTGAAAAATAGAGTCGCCACCCGGGTTTTTAGAAAATGGTTTGGGACCCGAGAAACCGTTTTGAAAAATGATTAAGAAAATGATTTAGAAAACAACTTGAAAACCAGAGATTCGTTTTGGATTCGGGAGCCAGGTTACGAACGGGGAAGGGTTTTAATGCACCCCGTTTGCCCGATTAGAAATCGGTCTTTACTAAATATTTGTGGGATTTTTAGAAAACGCTTTAATGCCGAACTTTAACAAATAAACACTTAAATCAAGGAAAGCAGACGATAATAATGAAAAAACAAGTAACTAGTATGTAATTTACAGTAAACACACGAAAATCCAGAGCTTAAACTGCTCATGCAAGGTACTGTTCAAAATTTTGGATTTTACAAGAAAAGTGTGCCGTGCGGCACACTGGGTGTACCGTACGGTACAAAAAGTATGCCGTGCGGCACTGTTCATCAATCCAACGGTCAAATTTTCAAAAGAGTGCCGTACAGCACTCCAAGAGTACCGTGCGACACTGTTTCCTTTGCAAACAGTTCAAACTTTGGTTTTTCGACATGATCAAATATAAGCACATACAAGGCATGGAATATGGTAAAAATTAGACTACTTTGAATGGGAAAATAGTGTGTTCAAGTATGGAATATTCCTCCTCATTGAATTGCTCCGTACGAGGCGATATTTTCACCGTACGACGCAACCGGGAGGTATGAAAGCAAACTGGTTTTGATGTAATATGGGTATACCAAGCATGGAGATGATATGGAAGATCATTCCACACTTGGTACCCCTCCCCTCAGGGTACCAAACTCAAGAAATTTGGCAAAACGGGATTATACCTCGGTTTTGAAACTCTCGGATTAAACTTCTTTCTTGAACTTCTGAATGTGGCTTGAACTTCCTTTGGGCTTCTACTTCACTCTGGTATAGTGACAAAGAGGATTTGACGGATTGAACTTGGGTAAGCTTGGAGTATGGACTCCACGGCTCAGGACCGAAAACAGGGGATGGAGTTTTTGAATTGGGTTTTGCTTTGGAGAGGATTGGGTTGATTTTCTGGAGATTAGAGGTGATAACGAAGATGATTGACAGTAGAAAGGGTGTTTAAGAGTGAGGTTTCATGGTCTTTGTGTTTACCAAAAATTTCTTCGATCTTCCATCCTCTCTCCTTTCTTCTCAAACCGATCGGGTATATATAGCCGTAAAACCGACTTGGTCATTACGTAAACTTGGTATTCACTCAATGCCATCATAGCTATTACATAGCCTTTCCCCTGTGCAAGAAATCATCATGAAGTTTCAGGAGCGAATGTCAACAATTTGAGCTGCTGGGAACTCTGCAAAAGCTGTGTGACAAGTGACAGTGCCGTACGGTACACAAACTGTGCCGTGCGGCACACCTGACCGCCAAAATTCAAAAAGTTGCTTGGGCTGTGCCGTGCGTGAGGGATGAGTACCGTACGGTACTGTTGACTGAGTTGACTTGGAGATTTTTAATTCGAGAGTTCTTCCGGGCATTTCCTTTCATCATCGGGGATAAAAACATGTACGGGAGCCTCATTTTGGGGTGTCTACAGTTGCCCCTCTTTGACGAGGCTTGCAATCATTGTGTGATGGAAGTCGCGTCAAAGATAGAAGACACCCCTCGATGTGGACGTCCTCGTACGAAAACAAACAAGTAAAAGCAATTTCATGTGGTCGCGCTCGTAAGAGCTGCCTACGTACCCCTTTGTAGGGATCAGACCAGCGTAGTTCGTCGGGGCTTAATGCAAAATGCAAAACGGTGACTTATAAGAGTTACATAAAACATACCTTGATCGGATTACGGGAATTGTCATTCCGTTCTTCAACGAGGGAAAAACGAATGATGTGCTGTGTACAAAACTTGTGACTTGACATCATCAGAGAATTTCTCAAAACCCAGTCGGTGCTGAAGACCTTTGTTGACGCCGTAGAGGATTTATGAAACCAGTCGGTGCTGATAAAACCGTTGTTAATGCCGAAGAGGACTTACGAAACCATTCGGTGAAAGACCTTTGTTAATGGTGGGGAGGACTTACGAAACCAGTTGGTGCTGATAAAACTGTTGTTAATGCCGGAGAGGACTTACGAAACCAGTCGGTGCTTGAGAAAACTGTTGTTAATGCCGGAGAGGACTTACGAAACCTGTCGGTGTCTGAGAAAACCGTTGTTAATGCCGGAGAGGACTTACGAAACCTGTCGATGTCTGAGAAAACCGTCGTTAATGCCAGAGAGGACTTACGAAACCTTTCAGTGTTGCAATGAATGATGAGATAGAACCAGCGAGTGAGGCTCCGTGAATAGTGACAAGTGATTAGAGCGAGACCGACAAGGTCCCAAAGAAAACATGATTCGAGCGAGACCAGTGAGGTCCCCAAAAGGGTTCGTGCGAGACCGGCGAGGTCTCGTGAAAAAATTGTGTGGGCAAGACCAGCGAGGTCTCGTGAAGAACTGAGTGGTTTGATTGACTTGAGTTGTTGAAATTGAGTTTAGAGATTGGATTGAAAAATTTGTTTCAGAAGGCAGATTGATTTGAGAAACTGACCTTAAAATTGATTTGATTGAAAAGTTGTTTGTGGACGGTGGGATCCACGTGGCTCGCATGAAAATAGAAAATGTGAGTCGCCACCCGGGATTTATTTAGAAAATGATTTTGGTACCCGAGAAACCGTTGAAAAATGTTGATGACTCTTGTGCCGTTTTTTTGGAAAAAGGATTTGATCTGCGAAAAGATTCTTGGATTCGGAAGCCAGGTTACGAACGGGGAAGGTTTTATTGAAAAGCACCCCAGTCGCCCGGGATATTCCCGGTCTCTACTAAAATTTTGTGGGATTTTGGGAAACGTTTTATTGAAAGCTTTGACAACTAAACAAGCAAATAAAGAGATTTAAATAAAACCATAACGAGAATAAAATTAAACAAAGGGACTAAATAACAATAACAGAAAAGCAAAAGGGGAAAAGTGTAATAAGTAAAGGAATTTGCAGAGAAACCAGAGAAACAGGGTACGAGCATGGAAAAACAGGGGAAAATTTTGTATCGCCACGGTTAGCCGCACAGCTTTCACAAGTGGGCTGTACAGTTCACTATTATCAGCCGTACGGTTTACTTTTTATTTTTGGGAAATTTTTCAAAGTTCTGTTTCTCGAACAGTAGCTCATTATTGTTTGAAAAAGTCTGATTTTTGTGACGATTTCAACCACCCGAGCCTAGGAAAGACTATCAGAGTCACCTCGGCCCGGGAGGATGCCCTCAGAAGCCAAAGTTTAGAACCCGGCTTGTCGAAATACGATTGTACCTTTACGAAAGACTTCGAACGGCCTGAAAACTTCAGAGATTCTGGGTTTGGACTCCTTGGAAACGGATTGAATACGTGCTGGCGGATCACAGGGGTTTTGAATGAAAGAAATGGAATAGACTCAAAGCTTTCAGGGAAGTTTGGATGGAATTTTGGGCGGAAAGTGATCGGAATTTTGTTTGCCAGCGTATCGCCGGAATGGTGAGAGTTTTTCTGTGTTGGAAATGGGAGAAAAATGAGTTTATTTATAGATAGGAAAGGGAATAAAAATGAGTACGATTAGCTGCCCAAAATGATGAGATGCTTCGGCTGTCAGACTTGCGAATATTTTCTGGAATATAACCGCACGGCTTGACTGATTAACCGTACGGCTACGGCTTGAGAGAATGAACCGTACGGCTAGCATAGCAAGCCGTACGGTTGGGGCTATTTTCGTCCAAGAATTTCTGACGTCCACAATGGCTGTTCATGGTATTGTCCAGTGTTTCTTTCATTATTGAGGATATATAAGGATTAAAATTGGGGTGTCTACATTGTTCCTGGAGGACAATTGATTGAAAAACTGTTCCATAGAATGCTTGACTGAAAGACTGACCCAAAGGACGATTGATTGAAAAGCTGACCATTTCTAGTCTTGCAATTGAATTTTGATTGAAGTTGATTGAAATTGATTGAATTTGATTGAAATTGATTGAAAAATTGATTGAAATTGGTTGAAATTGATTGAAGAATTGATTGAAATTGGTTGAAATTGATTAAAGTTGATTGAAAATTTGAAAAACTATCGCTGAGGACAGTGGATTGAAAAACGTTTGTTTGAAAAATCGCAACGAGGGACGGTGATTGAAAAATGTTTGATTGAAAGCACATCTTGCAGGATGGTTGATTGAAGACATGTCTCGAGGGATGCTTAATTGAAAACATGTCCCGAAGGACGAGCGGTTGATTGAAAATATGTCCCTAATGACGGTTACCTGAAAACATGTTCCGAGTGACAATTGATTGAAAACATGTCCCGCAAGACGTACAGTTGATTGAAAACATTTCCTGAAGGTCGGTTGATTGAAAACATGTCCCGAGGGACGGTGGAGTAAAAAAAAACTATCTCGCAGGACGGTTGATTGAAAAACTGTCCCAAAGGACGATGGAATGAGAAACTATCCCGAATGATGATTGGTTGAAAAATTGTTCCGAAGGACGATTAATTGGAAAATTATTCCGGGAGGACGATTGAAAAAAACTTGTCCCGAAAGGCGATTGATTGAAAAATTGTTCATGAGAACTCTTGTGTGAGACTCAGGTTTTCACATTTGATGAAACAATGACAACATTCCCTTATTTATTTATTTTTTTTGAAAGTAGGTGGCGCAACAGGGTGTCTCTTTTTGCTTTACTATCTTTCCTTGGCGCAACAGGGTGTCTCTTTCCGTTTGCCCGATTAGAAATCGGTCTTTACTAAATATTTGTGGGATTTTTAGAAAATGCTTTAATGCCGAACTTTAACAAATAAACACTTAAATCAAGCAAAGCAGACGATAATAATGAAAAAACAAGTAACTAGTATGTAATTTACAGTAAACACACGAAAATCAAGAGCTTAAACTGCTCATGCAAGGTACTGTTCAAAATTTTGGATTTTACAAGAAAAGTGTGCCGTGCGGCACACTGGGTGTACTGTACGGTACAAAAAGTATGCCGTGCGGCACTGTTCATCAATCCAACGGTCAAATTTTCAAAAGAGTGCCGTACAACACTCCCAGAGTACCGTGCGGCACAGTGGGAGTGCCGTGCGACACTGTTTCCTTTGCAAACAGTTCAAACTTTGGTTTTTTGACATGATCAAATATAAGCACATACAAGGCATGGAATATGGTAAAAATTAGACTACTTTGAATGGGAAAACAGTGTGTTCAAGTATGGAATATTCCTCCTCATTGAATCGCTCCGTACGAGGCAATATTTTCACCGTACGACGCAACCGGGAGGTATGAAAGCAAACTGGTTTTGATGTAATATGGGTATACCAAGCATGGAGATGATATGGAAGATCATTCCACACTTGGTACCCCTCCCCTCAGGGTACCAAACTCAAGAAATTTGGCGAAACGGGATTATACCTCGGTTTTGAAACTCTCGGATTAAACTTCTTTCTTGAACTTCTGAATGTGGCTTGAACTTCCTTTGGGCTTCTACTTCACTCTGGTATAGTGACAAAGAGGATTTGACGGATTGAACTTGGGTAAGCTTGGAGTATGGACTCCACGACTCAGGACCGAAAATAGGGGATGGAGTTTTTGAATTGGGTTTTGCTTTGGAGAGGATTGGGTTGATTTTCTGGAGATTAGAGGTGATAACGAAGATGATTGACAGTAGAAAGGGTGTTTAAGAGTGAGGTTTCATGGTCTTTGTGTTTACCAAAAATTTCTTCGATCTTCCATCCTCTCTCCTTTCTTCTCAAACCGATCGGGTATATATAGCCGTAAAACCGACTTGGTCATTACGTAAACTTGGTATTCACTCAATGCCATCATAGCTATTACATAGCCTTTCCCCTGTGCAAGAAATCATCATGAAGTTTCAGGAGCGAATGTCAACAATTTGAGCTGCTGGGAACTCTGCAAAAGCTGTGTGACAAGTGACAGTGCCATACGGTACACAAATTGTGTCGTGCGGCACACTTACTGTGCCGTGCGGCACACCTGACCGCCAAAATTCAAAAAGTTGCTTGGGCTGTGCCGTGCGTGAGGGATGAGTACCGTACGGTACTGTTGACTGAGTTGACTTGGAGATTTTCAATCCGAGAGTTCTTCCGGGCATTTCCTTTCATCATCGGGGATAAAAACATGTACGGGAGCCTCATTTTGGGGTGTCTACACAACTTCTATGGCTATTGATAATGATGATGATGATCCTTACTCTTTGATTCTCTCGCAATATAACACTTACTTGGAGGGACAGTCTTTTAGTAGCTCAATGTCGGAGTTGGATAAGTACTTGAGTGATGATGTTGTGAATGTTCCAATAGAGGCGGATTTTGACATGTTAGGTTGGTGGAAGAACAACTCTTCAAAGTATAAAGTGTTGTCACTAGTGGCTCTGGATGTCTTGGCAATGCCCGTTTCCATTGTTGCTTCTGAATCGGCTTTTAGTACGGGAGGTCGTATACTTGATCCTTTTCGTAGTTCACTCAACCCCGCCACCGTTGAGATGCTTGTGTGTACTCAAAATTGGCTTCAAAGCAACCATAGAATTTCTCTTCGGAAGGCTATGGATGGTGTTGAGCAAATTGAAGAAAGTATGACATGTATCGTAATGTACAATTAGTTTTCAACTTTTCATAATTCTATGATGTTTTATGTTGATTATGTTGGACTGTTAGTAATCTTCTCAATTTTTTTGGTACATTAGAATCAAGTACATGTTCTAGTCCAGCTCCAACTTCGGGTGTTATTGACGTCGAATAATGGTAAATTACTTTTTCAACTTCTCCTTATTTGATTGTTCTTGTTGTCTTTTAAAATTTAAAGTTTCAAATGTAAATGACTAAATGGCTATGTGTATGTTATGTAACTTAAATGTGTTTGTTGTGTAACTCAGGATTGGACTCGAGTGGGAGCAGTTTGGATTTTGGATCACAGCTCATGTTTGAAGATTTATTATTTATGATCTTATTTTGGATGAATGTAATTATATTTTAAAGTACTAGTAGTGAGGATTGAGGACTTTAGGATAAGACTTTGGTTTGTTTGCACTTTGGTTTGTTGTGCATGTGGTTTATTGGTTTGCATTTGAACTTTATGTGACTGTGTGTGTGTGGTTTAAGGATTTGAATGTGTAATTTTTGGACTCTTGGCTTAGGTGTGGACTGTGGAGTGATGATAACACATAGGTGTGGATTTGAATTTGTAATGTTTGAATTATACCTTCCAATCTTCCATAGTGATGATAACATTGGCATTGTTCGTTTAGTAGTTTTAGTTTAGTTTAGTTTTGGAAAAAAGTGTAATGAGTGGAGAGAGATAGAGAGAGAAATGAGTGCAATGATTACAAAACAAAACTAAAACTATGAAACGAACAAGGCCATTATAGTTTCTTGAGAAATGTTTGAGCCGGAAAATGGGCTGGAAAATGATTTGGAAAATTTACTAGATTGGCCCAAGTTAGAGGCCCATTTTTCACAGCCCAATCCGTCAAATCCATCCGGAACCGATCCGCGAAATCCAGAACCGATTTGATCCAATCCATCCGTATGTCACCTACGGATGGTTCTCGAATCCTAAGAACCCAAATCCGTTCTGACCGGATTAGATCGGATCCGTATCCGAACCGGCCAAATCCGATCAGTGGACACCCCTAACTAGGAGGGATATAGGCAGGGTCGGCTTGAGGGGTTTTTAGGGTGTGTTTGGGAGCCTAATTTTCAACTTTCCATTTTCAATTTTTTGGCTTTTTGGCTTTTTGAATTATGGTCAGAATGTGTTTTGAATATGGGAGGAGTGTTTTGGAGAAATGTGCAGAATGCATTTTGCAATAGTAAGTGTTTGAGAAATGAGTGAAAAAAATGAATTATGGGTTCATTTTTTACCATGTTGCCCTTGGTTAATTATTTCTTATCGTATATAATACGTATAAATAATGTTTTAAGAATTTTTTTAATGTTATATTGCAAAATTATCATTTTGTTCTTTGATAATTGGAAGCTCCAACTATTTTTGGTAATTAATTGTTTGTACTAGTTTTTATTAAAATAACAACTAAGTTAAAACCAAGTAATTGCAAAAAAAATAAGAACACTTCCAACCATCATTAATAATAAATAAAAAAAAACAAATTTAAGGCAAAATTAACACTTTCATCATAGCAAAATAAATAAATTTTAGAAATTTATATTTCACAGTTCATTCCTTATCAATTATTATCCATGTTTTTACATGACCACATGACTGAAAAAGTCTCCAACATGAGAGGTATTTTGGCTACTGCCCAAAATTGTGGATGGCATTATAGTCTTTCATCATACCTCCTCAAAATGAACCAAAAAATGAGAATGCAAGAAGGACCTCTTACCCTCTTTTTGGCTTTTGCCCTAGAAACATAAAAACAGATAACTCATTCTCACATAAGTCATTTTGCAATGAGGCATCCAAACACTTAAAAGTTGAAAATGCAAAAATGAAAAGGCAAACAAAGAAGCTGCCAAACAGCCTCTTAGTGCCCAAGGCTGAAAACTGAAAATTCAGTACTGAATGCTGAATTTCTTAAGCTGATAAGTTGTTTGATATGTACTGAATTTTAAGTACTAAATTAGATAAGCTGTTTGATATGTTCAGAGAGCTGAAGTTTTAAATTCACTCGTTTTCCAGAGAAGAGTCTGTTCCTGCTCCCAATCCTCCTCAGCAACGTCATCGTACTACAAGGAGTTCTTCTGCTCAGCCACCTCCCACAACTCCTGAACCTGAGCCTGAGTTGGCCGTGTAGAACCCTCCTCTGTGCCGTGGCACCCAGCCTGTCCTTGCCTCCGACAATTGCGATAATACTGAGGTTGCTTTGGCCGTTGGAAGAGCTGTTTTGCTTCCTGGGGATGCTGAAAGAGAGCCTGGGTCCAGTTACCTCAAGCTTCTGAAAAATGGCTTTCAACACCACATCAAAGTATGAACTTTGCTGTTCCATCCCTGTGGCATTTTATGTTTAGGATCCCTCCTCCTTGGTTGAAATGTTGATTGGTTGTGATGAATTGCAGTCTATGCAACTCATGAACGTCTCTTGTGACCGTGTTGCCAAGGACAACAGAGCCATCACTAGTGCCAACATGCAGTTGAAGACTGAGAATGACGAGCTGAAGGTCAGTGCTAACCGTCTGATCAACGCCAACCAGCTGATGACCAATGAGAATGAGAAGTTGAAAGAAGAAATGGCTTCCCTTAAGCGTCATGTGGGTGAATCTGAGCGTAACTTCAATGATGCCATGGCCAGGTTGGGGCTTCTGGAGACAGAACTGTCCAACGTTCAAAGGAGCAAGGCGAGTTTGGAGGCAGAATTGGCTGCTGCTCAGGCATCCTCTGACCAAGCCTACAATCAAGGAGTGAATGACACAAAGAAGAAATTTAAGGCCCAGATGCCATAGTTTGAAGATCTGCTCTTTGCTAGAGGCTGGAAGGCGTGTCTGACCAAGCAAGATGTTGACAGACGAGATACAATCTGGACTGAGATTGAGTACCCCAGGCATAGGGATGTTGCTCCCCAGAATGCTGGTATGCCAAACCAGAGTATAGCTGTTAACCCTAGCCAGAAGGAAGTTGAGGTCCGTGAGGCCCAGTGAAGAGGCCTTGTGCCTGTTTGATCTGTTTAATCACAACCCTTGACATTCCCTGACTTTCGATGATGCTTTAACACAATTTTTTGGTCCCATGTCCTGCGTGGCGATTTGGACGAGTGACCCTGCTTGGTCGTGTTTTTTGAAACTGTAGTAATTACACCCTTCGTGGTGTTTTAGGTGGGCTGAGATTTTGGTAGCCCATTGACATGACTTTGAACTCTGTTTGTGTTAACTCTGCATGTTCTAGGTACTTAAGTTTGTCTTTGTTGATGCAACAATTGTTGAATGATCTGTGTATAAGTATGGGGAGTGTTAATTTAAGTCTTGCACTTGACCCTCCTTATGCCTTGACTGGTGGCTTGCATCGTTGAATCGAGGTGTGCATTTTGGAACCCAAACGTTCCTGCATATGATCAAGACTGTGTAGAGCAAACATTGTGGAACCCAGACGTTCTTGTTTGCGATTAAAATTATATAGAACGACCATTTCGGAACCCAGATATTCCTGTACATGATAAAGATTTCATAAAACAAAGACTTTTTTTGGAACCCTGATGTTCCTTCACTTAAGCAAGCCAAGTGTTTAGTTAGAATTAAATAAGATAAATACTTTGGAACCCAGGTGTTCCTGTACTTAGTCAGGATTGAGTAAGACAAAATTGAATAAGACAAATACTTTGGAACCCAGATGTTCCTGCACTTAGTCAGAAGACAATATTGAATAAGACAAATACTTTGGAACCCAAGTGTTCCTGCACTTAGTCAGAATTGAATAAGACAAATATCCTGGAACCTAGATGTTCCTGCAGTTAGTCAAATTTGTATTGGGCAAACAACATAGGCTGTTAGGCTTAGATATATTCGTATCTAACCTTGGATAATCATGGACGAGGCCACAGGCGAGCTTAGGCATATTCGCGCCTAATCATGGATGAGGCCATGAGTGATTTTTAAGGCATATTCGCGCCTAACCATGGACGAGGCCACGGGTTTCAATATTCGCTGCAAGGTCTAGGCATGTTTGCACCTAACCATGGACAATTTTTAGGCATATTCGCGCCTAATCATGGACGAGGCCATGGGGTGCAATATTCGCTGCAAGGTCTAGGCATGTTCGCGCCTAACCATGGACAATTTTTAGGCATATTAGCGCCTAATCATGAACGAGGCCATGGATGAGCTTAAGCATATTCGCGCATGATCATGGACGAGCTTAGGCATATTCGGGCTTAGGCATATTCGCGCCGATCATGGACGAGCTTAGGCATATTCGCGCCTAATCATGGACGAGGCCATGGACAAGCTTTGGCATATTCGCGCCTGATCATGGACGAGGCCATGGATGTGCGCAATATTCGCTACATTCTGATTGATTAAGTGTATCATGCCCCCAATATGAGGTTTGTTCGTACGGTCAAAGCCCATATTTACTCAAAGTAAAGTTATGCACAAATTTGCAAAAGAAGAAATAGATGGTTTTATTCGCAACCATGATAGTCTTGCTACTTTATTCTCAATAAAGGTAGAAAATCTTACTTTGACCATAAAATCTTACTTTGCCTTTTCAGGGCATTATTCAAAGGAAGAAAGAGAAAACTTAAGGAAAAAACTTCATGAGGTTCGGGATATTCCAAGGGCGGGGGACCGGATTCCCATCTAGATCTACAAGTCTGTAAGCTCCAGCCCCTGCCATGCCAACCATCTTGTAGGGCCTTTCCCAGTTTGGCCCAAGCTTTCCATCTAATGCCGTTTTGGTATTCCCTACCAGTTTTCTCATCACAAGGTCTCCTATTCCGAACTCACGGGGGTGGACTTTCTTGTTGTAAGTCCTGCAAAGTTGTTGTTGGTAGGCTGCCAATGTGACCAAAACCCTTTCTCGTCGTTCTTCTGCGAGATCCAAGTTTGTTGCCAAAGCTTGGTTGTTTCCACCAGCTTCTACCAATGTCGTTCTGTTCGTTGGTAACCCTACTTCAAGGGGGATCACGACCTCAGTACCATAAGCCAAAAGAGTATGGAGTCTCTCCCGTTGAATGTCTTGGCATGGTCCTGAATGCCCATAGCACTATTGGGAGCTCGTCAGGCCAGCTCCCCTTCTTTTTCTCCAATCTTCGCTTAATCCCTTTAAGGATTGTTTTGTTGGACGCCTCTGCTTGTCCGTTACTCTGAGGATACGCTGGTGTTGAGTAATAGTTTCGTATTCCGTGTTGGGCACAAAAAGCTTCAAATTTTGGCCCAAACTGTGCCCCATTGTTCGAAATTATGTAGTAGGGCACCCCAAACCTTGTTATGATGTTCTGCCAGACAAATTTCTCCACATTACTCTTAGTGATCTTTGCAAGCGGTTCCGCTTCAATCCACTTGGTGAAATAATCAGTTCCCATCAGTAAGAACTTCCTTTTGCCCGTTGCCATGGGCAAAGGCCCTATGATATCCAATCCCCATTGGGCGAACGGCCACGAGCTAGTGAGGGGCTGTAGGTCTTCTGCTGGTGTTCGGATTATTGGCTTGAACTGCTGGCACTTTTCACAACTTCTGACGAACATCTTTGCGTCTTCCTGCATGTATGGCCACCAGTCCCCCTAGGTTAGTGCCTTGTGCGCTATTGATCTTCCTCATACATGTCCACCGCACGTCCCAACGTGTATTTCAGGTAAGAACTTCTGTACCAGCGAGGGATGTACGCAAATCAGGTAAGGTTAGGACTTCTTGTACAACTTCCCTTGTGGTGAGAGCCAGAAACGAGCAGAGTTCAATTTGATTTTATAGGCTTCTGTGGACGGCGCCACGCGGCTCGGCTTATTTGAAAAACGAAAAAAATGATGATTCGCCACCCGGGATTTATTTAGAAAATGATTTTGGTACCCGAGAAACCGTTTCGAAAAATAAATGATGACTCTTGTGCCGTTTTTTGAAAAGGATTTGATCTGCGAAAAGATTCTTGGATTCGGAAGCCAGGTTACGAACGGGGAAGGTTTTATTGAAAAGCACCCTGCTCGCCCGGGAAATTCCCGGTCTCTACTAAATTTTTGTGGGATTTTGGAAAATGTTTTATTGAAAACTTTGGCAAATAAACAGATAAATAATGAGAAACAACAATAAATAAAACCATAACAGAAATAAAATTAAACAAAAGGACTTAATAATAATAACGGGGGAGTAGAAGGGAAAAGGTGTAATAAACAAAAGTTGCAGAGAACCAGGAAAACAGAATACGAACAGGGGAAAACAGAGTAATTTTTATGCTGCAAAAGTTAGCCGTACGGTTAACCTAAGTTGGCCGTACGGTTGACAAAGGTTAGCAACGGTTAACTTTTTGAAAGATTTTTCAAAATTTTGTTTTCTCAACAGGAGTTCAGTTTTATTTGTAAAAACCAATTTTTTTGATAAAAATAACTTATGTTGAAATGTTTTTTACTGAAAGAAAGTAGTAAATGAAGTGTATCTCCTCGCAAGAACCGTACCTTGCGATAACCGAAAATATCGCCCGATACGGATTCGAGAGATTTGATTTTAGTAAAAACATGGCCACCCGAGCCTAGGAATGATTACTGGAACCATCCTTGACCCGAGCGGATCCCCTCAAAGAGTCAAGGTTAAGAACCCAACTTAAAGAAACACGATTTGTACCTTACTGGAGACTTTGAACAGCCCGAGAACTTCGGAAATTTCGGATATGAACTTCAGGTGAGGAGTTTGATATTACTGGAAGCTTTTGAGTGAAGAAAATAGAGTTGATTTGAAGTTTTTATGGAGGTTTTGGATGAGATTTTGGACGGAGGAGGTAACTTGAAAATTTTCCGGCGTGTCGTCGGAATAACCTGGAAATTGCTCTGGGTAAAAAATGGAAGACGAGAGCTTCATTTATAGGCGTAAAGAACAGCATAAAATCTGCTGGAAATCCTTCCAAAATGATGAGATTCTTTTGCTGTCAGATTGCCGAATATTTCCTGACACGTAGCCGTACAGCTAAGAAGATTGGCCGTGCGGCTTTTATGAATGAACCGTACGGCTGGGTTATTGAGGGATGAACCGTACGGCTAGCACAGTGAGTCGTACGTACGGCTAGGGCTTTTTTGTCCAAAAATTCTGAAGTAATGATTATAATTTTGAGTTTTCTTTACTTTAATTTATTTATGAAAATAAGGAAGTACCCCCCCTTTCGGAAACAATGGCATTTCCAGAATTTTGATAGCCCAATCCAATCAAAATCTCATCCCCCCACTTTTGGTACAAAGGCGAAAAACGGCACGTTTTTCTCCGAAGAAAAGGGCCGAAAGATAATCTTCCCATACTCGAAAAGAGCATCCGATTATATCATTGTGCTTAGAAAAATCCAAGGAACAAATACCAGGACTTTTTATTGGCCAAATCAAAACTTCCCAAAAAAGTTAATTTTCCATACTTAGCCAGATTTTCGAGCGACAGACAGGGGTGCCTCGATCCAGAGGCGACCCAATGGTGACATGACCTATGTCATTCGAGTCTCGAATGAGAGATGATGATGAATGAACACTTGGATTAAAATTGGGGTGTCTACAGCTTCCTTCTTATCCTCCGATAGGACTTCATCTTTTAAGTAAGCGATGATTGGATCCATCCAACTTGGTCCTAGATCTGCATCCATACTGGTTTCTTCATCCTGTTCGACGCTGGGTTTGGCTAAATATTCAACGACCATCGTGTGTTTGAACTCCGTAGGTAGTGCTTAGGCCAGGCAAGCTAATGAATCTGCATGAGCGTTTTCCCGAAGTGATTTGCTCTATCTTTGTCTCTTTGAATTCCGCCATCACGTCCTACACGGCTTTGGCGTAGGCCGCCATCTTTTCGTTCCTTAGGGCATACTTCCCAGTAAGCTAATTCACCACAAGCCGAGAATCACAAAAGAATTTTAACTTCTTGACCCCAAGGGTCCTTGCACTTTTGAGCTCAATCAAAATGGCCTTATATTCTGCCACGTTGTTTGTTGCGCTGAAGCCCAAACGAACAGTTTGTTCGAGCATCAGGCGTTCTAGAGAGAACAGTACTATCCCGACCCCTGAGCCTTTGTTGCACGATGATCCGTCAATGAACAGTTGCCAGCTTCCTGTGTTTTGTTCGTCATCTTGAGGGCTTGGTTCATGTTCGTGAACCACGGGAGGCTCAACCTCAGTTGGGGTAAACTCAGCTATGAAGTCTGCCAACACTTGGACCTTGATGGCCGTTCTTGGTTGGTAATCAATGTTGTATTGACTGAGTTCTACCGGCCAGGTAGAGATTCTCCCAGAGAAGTCTGCTTTTCGAAGCAACGCTTTCAGAGGAAATTCAGTGTAAACAGTGATGGGGTGCTCCAGGAAATAGTGCGGCAACTTCTGTGAAGCCATGATCAAAGCTATGACGAGCTTCTCTAGAGGGAAGTATCTGGTGTGTGCATCCAGGAGAGTTTCACTTACGAAGTAAACTGATTTTTGCTCTGTACCCTCCATTCGAAGGAGGGCTGCACTAATTACATGCTTTGAGACGGCTAAGTAGAGGATCAGCCGCTCACCTTTCTCCGGTTTTGATAGTAACGGGGGTGTCCCAAGATACTTCTTGAGGTCTTTGAAAGCTTCCTCTTGTTCTAGTCCCCATTCATATCCTTTCCTTTTCTTCAGCAGCTAGAAGAAAGGCCTGCACCAATCTGACGAGCGACTAATGAACCTGTTTAGCGCTGCCGCCATGCCGGTCAACCATTGCACTTCCTTGGTTATCTTTGGGCTCTCAAGTCTCTGGAGGGCTGTAATTTGATCTGGGTTGGCCTCGATGCCACGTTCCGTGACCAAGTGGCCCAAGAACTTCCCCGAACTCACACCAAATGCACATTTTGAAGCATTTAATTTTAATTGAAATTGTCGCAAGATGTCAAAGGTTACCTTCAAATCAGCTATGTGGTTGACTTTCTCATTGCTCTTCACCACCATGTCGTTTATGTAGACTTCCATGGTCTTCCCGAGCAAATCTTTGAACATGAGGGTTGCCAACCTCTGGTACGTAGCTCCGGCATTTCTGAGGCCGAATGGCATGACCTTGTAGCAGTACAACCCTCGTGGGGTGATAAACGACGTCTTTTCCTCGTCTGGTCCATGCATTGCTATCTAGTGATACCCCTTATAGGCATCTATGAAATTCATTCATTCGTACCCAGCAGCTGCATCAACGAGCTGATCAATTTTGGGCAGAGGGAAACTGTCTTTGGGACATGCCTTGTTTAAACTGGTGAAATCCACGTATACTCTCCATTTCCCATTCTTCTTTTTGACGACAATTGTATTCGATAGCCACTCGGGGTAATTCACTTCTCTGATTACTTTGGCTTCCAGGAGACGATCAACCTCTTCATTGACCGCTTCGGCATGCTGAGGGGCTGACCTCCTGGTCTTTTGGACTACTGGCCTGTGCTGGGGGTCCACGTTTAGATGATGACAGATTATATTGGGATCAATGCCTGGCATCTCTTGGGGCGTCCAAGCAAACACATCAACATGTTGTTTGAGGAATTGTACGAGCTCTTCTTCATCCTGTTTGTCAAGTTTCTCTCCTATCAAAAAGTACCTTTCCGGATCCTGGTCGTCGAGTTGAACCTTTTCTGTCCTTCCACAATTCTTTGTGTTGGATTGCCTCCAACGTCTTCCAATGTAGGCTGATCGGATACTTCGACGGACTGAACAAGGTGTGCCTTGGGGGCTCTATTGATCGTCGAGACTAGCACTGGTTTGCCATTTTCTGGTTTCCTTTGATGTGCTCAATACTTTCTGCCCCCGGGAATTTTATCATTTGATGGTAAGTTGATGAAATTGCCTTCATTTTGTGCAGCCAAGTCCTGCCAATGATGGCGTTGTAGGAGGATGGACATCAACGACCAGGAACTCTGTTTTCAACACAACAGACCCTGCTCATATGGGTAGTGTCACCTTACCCATGGGCCAGACCGGCTGCGATCCGAACCCAATCAAGGGAGTATGACTTCTTTCCAAATTCGTCCTGGGCAATTCCATCTTCTTGAAGGTGTCGAAATACAGGATCTCTGTGCAGCTCCTCTAGTCCACCAATATTTTCTCAACGTCGTACTCCCCTAAACATAGGGTAATGACCAAAGCGTCATTGTGTGGTAGCGTTACCCGTCCAGGTTCTCATCCGTGAACGTGATTGGCTGCGCCATGATTTCTCCTTCTCTAGGCCTCTTCACACCTAGCATGTACACATGCCTCGCATGCTCACTCTGCCTTTGTACGTACGTTATCTCACTTTCAGTATAGGGGGCTGCATGGCCTTGAATCATTTGGACCAGACCCTTGGGCTTTGCTAAGCAGTCCACTTCCTCGGCTGGAGTTGCCTGGTCCTTCTTTCTTTCTGCAACGTACTCGTCGAGGAGGCCCTCAACGGCCTTCTCGTCTAGGAACTTCTTGTACTAAAAGTAGTCCTCTGTCATATATCCCCAGTCTCGGTGGTAGCTGCATTTCTTGTTCTTTGCTCTCCGCCTTTCTGGGTTTCCTATCATTTTTTGCGGGTCGCAGAACCATGGTTTGTCCCTGGGTTTGTACAACATCTTGTAAATTGGCACATTAAAAACCGTGTAAATGATGTGGAAAGAACGGGTCTCCACAGCAGCCTTATCCCTTCGATTGGACAAACTGTCCTTCATGTTGGTTGGGTACTCCTTCCTATAACTTTTTTGC
Organism: Vaccinium myrtillus; assembly: GCA_016920895.1. NCBI lineage: Eukaryota > Viridiplantae > Streptophyta > Magnoliopsida > Ericales > Ericaceae > Vaccinium > Vaccinium myrtillus. The sequence goes on along the minus strand of CM029273.1, from coordinate 25,488,387 downwards.
TCCGCCGTTTTCTTCTCTGGCGTAGCAGGTCGTCCTGCGTTCTCTTTCTTGCTTTCTCGCATACGGTCGTCCTTGACGAGCACATGCTACTCGATACGTTGCATGAGTTTTGCCACCGTTTTGACTGGGTTCATTGTCAGAGACTTCCTCAGATCTGAGCCAACAGGCAAGCTCGTCTTGAAAGTAGCTATAGCGTATTCCTCACTACAGTCATCAATCTCATTAAAGGTTTCCCAGTACCTTTTAGAATACTCCCTCAAGGTTTCTCCTTCTTTCTGCCCTATGGCAGTTAGAATATCAAAAGTTTTTGGTGACGCACGGCTCGTCAGGAACCGGGCCGTGAACTCCTCAGAGAGCTGCTTCCAACTGCTGATTGAGTTTGGTGCCAACTTATGATGATACCAGCTCAACGCCACCTTACCCAAGTTTGACAGAAACATCTTACACATCAAGGCGTCGTCCCTTGCATGCATAAACATCGCCTGCTGGTAGTGCTGGATGTGAGTTACCGGATCATCTGTAGTTTCATACAGCACGAACAGATTATGCTTGATCCTGGAGGGTGGGTCCGCCCGTTGGATCCACTTGGCGAGTGGGGAAACAGCCACGTGGTTGAGGGCCTTTCTAGTTGCTTCCCGGGCCATTTCGCGCCCGTCGTAGTGCTCGTTTGAATCGGACCTCTCGTATCTGTCCCTTCCATGCCTCCTTCTTCCCCTACTATCTGGAGATTCACTCGTGGCTCTTCTCTTCCGCTGGGGGCCTTTTCTGGCCATGGAGTCTGCCTTTCTCGGTGAGGGTTCCTCCCCGACCGTCTCCTGTCCCTACCTCTGTCTCGGGACCTGAATTTAAGGTTTTCCTCCGCTTGTCGCAAGCGGTCCTTCAAATTTTTTATTGCAGCCTCTTCCTGAGCGATCTGCCAGGGCAGGTCTGAGACTTCATGTTCCCTTCGCACAAAGCTTTCTGCATATTCCCTGTCTCGCCTCACCCTGGAGTTTGTCTTTTTTGAGGTGTGGCGTGGTAGGGAATTCCTCCGTTGATCCCTCCATGATGGGACCTCTGAATCTCTTTCCCGGGATCTGCCAGGCTGAGAACGTTCCACACGCTCCACCTGGCTCGCCACCCTCGCGGGGGGAGGCTTTTTAGGGGCGCTAGGCGGTTTTAGGGGAGGATCCCTCCCGGCCCCACTCTTCTGCGGTGTGTGAAGATCTCGATCGTCCATGGATGATCTCGGTGGGGGTTTATTCTTTTTCCCACAGACGGCGCCAATTGTAAGAAGGGAAAAACTCACGAAGTTATCTCCCTGCTCTTATAAGATCAAATCCTCTTCAAATGGAGCGACCTCGATCCTGCAGCACGAGCAAACTGTTAGAGCACCCCTGCCTCTAGGCGGCAAAGGCCCTCCAATGCTTAAGTTAGTACTGACGTACTGAAGGATAAGTGAAACGAGTGTGTAGATATGAGAATGGGTTCAAGCATACCTCTTGTGTTTATGAGTCATTTGCTTATATAGGCGATTAATTTGCAGTTACATTCTCTGTGGAATTCATCTCTGTATGGAATCCTTCCAAGCTTGGGATTCTTCCTTATTGGATAGCGTAGTCTGCATGATTCTGTTTCCTTATTCGATAAGGATTCTTGCCAATATAGCCCCATATTGCTCGTTCGGAGCTTTATCCTACATGGGGTTCGCTCCTTGTTTGGTATGTTGGTTAGCTTTCCGTTTCTGAGTGAGATTGTGCTTATCTTTGCAAGTTCAACTGATTATGGGAATATCTTCGAATATTCCTTATCTTCGCAAGGAAAGTTTGTTGCTAGGGTTTATCCCGCATTGGGCCGTTTCATCTGCGTTATCCGACCAGCTGGTAGGCTTGAGTTGGTAGTGGGTTACGGGCTTTGTGGTCATCCGCTTTCCATTCCATGCGGCTTATCATGTGTATGGGCACGTGGTACCTTTGACGAGCTTCTTCGCATAATTTCTAGGGTTTTAGGAAAACACCCCACACAGGAGGTATCTCAAACTCCATGGATTTAAAGTCTCCTAGACTGAGTTAGATAACTTTGGAAGGTTGCCTCAACCGGATTTGGGAAAATGTGACCTTACAAATCCACATCAAAAATTTGAGGTTGGATTTTAGAACAATTCTCCCTAATCTCGGACCAATTATCCCTAAATTCCGCTAGATTGTTGTCAAGGACTTGACAGTCCAAATTTTTCCCACGTCCAGTTATCCTAAGGACTAATTTGCGAAAACAACGTGCATTTGGGATGCACGACTCATCATCGGGCCAAGGCAACCTTCTACTAACTGTCGGGAACCTAACCTATGTTAAACTAACGGCGCACGAAACACGAACGACTATATGTACAGATGCAAGTGCATGCATATAGGCAGTGTGACATGCTGAGGAAAATAGTAACACATAGCATGTAATAGGAGGGAGCACATAATCCTAACACATGGGTTGGTCACCTAAAGTGGCGTTCTATGGTTGTCTGTATGCATAAGTTGGTTTTGGTTTTAAAGGGTACCCCGGACTCAAAGCCAAAGCTATCTCCCATCGCCAAGGATCCCGCAAGCCGATGGTAATAGCTACAATTGTGACTTATCACAATCGGGGGGTGCTGAGCATTTCGGGATTCCCCGTCACCGGCAAGCCGGGCGGGATTGCCGAAACACGTCAGCGGAGGCTAGTAACCATGCAAGTGCAATGCAAAAGTCTAGAAGCAAATGTTTTTGAAAATCCCTTAAACACTTTTCAAGTCTAGCTCTCTAAATTAATGCATATTTCAAAGTAATTACACAAGTGCAATTAAATACAAATATACATTAACCATCGATCCCCAGCGGATTCGCCAGCTTGTGGACACCCCACAAAAATTCACCGAGTTTCGAAAATGGTTTGGAAAATATGATTTTGATTTTAGAGTCGCCACCCGGATTTATGGACCGTACCCGAGAAACCGATTTTTCAAAAAAAAAAGACTCTTTTGCCCTTGCTTCGGAAAAAGCTTTTACCGGCGCATCGTTACTAAGATTTCTCGGGTTCGGGAGCTAAGTTACGAGGGGGGAAGGTTTTTAAGGCACCCCCCCTCGCCCGGTTATGGAAACCGGTCTCTACTAAGTACTTAAGGGATTTTTAGAAAACAAGTATGTTTCAAACGCCTGAAGCTGAGAGGATCTGGCGCCTGAAAGGGGCTTTAGGCGCCTGAAGCTATTGTTTCAGGGCCAGAAGCTACTGCTTCAGGTGCTTGATCAAACCCACTTTGACCTCTCTTTTGCCTTTGACACTGATAATAAAATGATGTTAACTCACTGTAATGAGGGAAACAAACTTGAAAGCTTCATTTAAAAACTCATTCACACCATGAAACACCATTAATCCCTCATAAAGAACAAGTTTTTCATCCATTTAAATAGCAAAACAGAGATATTTCACTCTTGCATGCAAAGAAAATGACCTCCTACAGATATTTTGTGATAAATACATGGTTTTGACTACATTGATGGTCATTTTCCTCCTTAAAAAGTATGATTTTCACCTTTTGGAGTGGAAAACAGAAAGCAAACAGTTTGTTCCTAAGATTTAAACCATCATCATCATAACTATAGACCAAGATAAAACATTTTAAGATAGAAATAGATGAAAATGAACTGTGCCTGAAGCTGCTTCAGGTGTCGAGCAAAAAATGCTCTTTTGATATATTTGAGTCATTGTAAGCCCATTATTGGTATCAAGAACCAACATGAGCCTACTGACTTCCCTCAACAAGAACTTTGCTACACTTATTGGGTAGATTCACTACCTTTTTGGAGCTTGAAATGGATGATTGAAAAATGGGGAAGGGTTTTTGGGTGGATAATGGAGGTTTGAATGAGGTTATACACTTATTTTGGGTGTTTTCTTGAGAGAGAAATGACTGGTTTGGCTATTTTTTCAGAAAATATCATGGAACCCCTCCAAAGGAGGAGTATGAGGGTTTAAATAAGGCTTCCTAGGGGCCATTTTAGGGGCTGATTTAGATTAAGACGCTCCTCCCTTGCAGGATCACATCATAATCATTACATCCAGATTTTCCCGCTCAAAATTTTGAAATTCTGGAAAAAGAGCTTCAGGCGCCTAAAGGGAAGGCTTTAGGTGCATGGGGAGGGTTCAGGCGCCTATAGGTGATGCTTCAGGTGCATGGGGAAGGTTCTAACGGGAAATGGTTCAGGTGCATGAGAAAGGTTCAGGCGCTTGAAGGAAAGTGCTTCAGGACATGCAAATGCGCTTCAGGTGCATGGAATCGGTTCAATGGTTTCTTTTGGTTTTTGGTTTGGAAGTGTTTTGGATAGATTTCAATCATCCCTTTTAAGCTATAAAACGTGTTTTAAAGTCCGTTTTCATCATCGGGAACGCTATGGATGTTCGTAGGCTCGAATTGGGGTGTCTACAACACCCTCATCAACAAGGGTTTTAAGGTATTGGAGCAAAGTTTACTCCTCAATCTCGCTCCAAGCCCGGCGTGCCATTCAAACCAAGTAAATAACCAAAATATAAGACTTCTTTTATTTATTCAAGTATTACTTGTAAACCAAATGACTCATGGTTGGTATTTATAGGAAATTTTTTAACAACCATTCAAATACAAACCCACCATTCTTTCACCTATATACCAATCCACCAAACATTCACCATTCATACACCATCTACTCTCCATTCAATCCAAAAAAAATACAAAAAAAAAAACCCTACCCTCCATTCAACTCAGCCATAAAATTATCTTCTAAAAAATTTCAAATTTTGCCTTCAATAATTAATTTTTTTTGGGGAATTTTTTTTTGGAAGTTTAAATATTCTTTATTTATTGTTATGTATTTATCGTAATTTTTATGTATTTATTGTAATTGTAATTAGATTAATCAATTTTGTATATTAAATTAATAAAGTGGGGGCAATTAAGTCATTTGGCCTCATATCCTATCATATCCACCCTCCAAATCCTCCATGTCAAAATACCATCCAAAGGCCTCCTTAAAAATCCACCCTTCTTAAGAGGTGGGCCCCCCTCCTTACAAATCCACCCTCTAATCCGCCCTCATTACAAATCCACCCAAAATCAAATCCACCAGCCAAACGGCCCGTAAGTGATAAGTACTAAGTAGGGGGGAAGCTACTTAATATTTTGTTCATTACTTTTGCCTAGCTCTTAAAATATTCAGGCCCCTTATTTTGGTTATCAGACAAACTTATTTTATTTTTACTTAACTTATTCAGTTTTAAGTGCTGAATGGGGTTATCAAACAAGGTTAATCTAAAAATTATGTCCTTAAGAGTAAACACTTGAACAATTTTTACAGTAACAATTACAATATGAGAAAGCTAAAATAATATAAAGCTCTACTAATCATTATATAAGAACACACAATTCAAAGTCTCTAAATACATATCATCATAAGAATGCATGAGTATCACTTGAACATTACTTGTGTTGCATTTCTAGAAGCAAAAGTATAATTAGACTTGTAATCTACCTCTTCCATCAAGTCATTTTCAATCGATCAGATAAACAACCCATTTAGTTGCCTTTTTATTTATTGTGGGTCTTTGAGTTGCCTTCTTATTTTATGTGGGTCTTATAATTGGCCTTTAGGCCAAATGGATCAGTTATAAAAGTTAATTTGTTGTGTGTTTTATAAAGGCCAAATGGACATTTTTGTTTAGGACTTCTTATTAAATCAGATTGGTTTTTTTCTTTCTATTGGGCTATAAAAACTCCTACTCAAGTCTAATATTAAAAATTATAGTGGTGCCCCTATTTTTTTAGGTTTATTGGTATGCCCAAGGCCCATGCCTCTTAGGCCTTAGGGTTGGGCTGCATATAATTACCAAATTAATGGTGTTATTCGTGTAACCTTTTTCTCTCAGCCATAGTACATACTCCCTCTGTCCGTGTTTATTAGTCTATTTTCGGCATTCATGTTGGGCCTGAGAGTGGATTTGTAAGATGAACAGTATTTTAGTCAGGGGGAGAAGGAGGTGTGCCAAAGTGTAAGGACCCGTGTTTTTAAATGTTTTTCCGAAAATGAGTTGGGAAAATGTGAAGAAATGAAATAAGTTAAAATGGGCCAATGTAAGCTTGGGAATTGCATTTGGATGCTTTTAGAACACATTAGAAACATAAGGGGTGTATGTGCAATTAGGGGTGTGTATATACACGTGTGGGGCTAATTTTTTCAAAACACAAACACACACTCTCTCTCTCTCTCTCTCTCTCTAACATAGCCGGCCCCTCTATCCTCCTCCACTCTCCAAAAAATTCTTCAAATCCTCCATCAAATCAACCTCCCACACTCCACAATCTCTTGATCCAACCTCAAATCCATCTTCTACGTGTGATTTAAAGTCCGGGTTTTCTTGGTTTCACTTGGAAGAAGTATATTTCGGTTGGGGGCTTGACAAAGTTGGGGTTTTCTTTCTCCAGTTTTATTTTGTTGATTTGTTGCATATACCTTTGTATTGCCCATGAATTTCTAGTCACCCATGATTTTCCACCATAAAAATGGGTTTTCCTCTTGATTGGTTATTGATCTTGAATTTGGTTGAAAATTACTCAATTGAAAGTTTATTTATCCTCCCTCTATGCGTATTTGTTGTTTGAAACCTCAAATTTATGCTTGAACCATTAAAACTGGCCTTGGGTTGAAATTCCACACCTTTGGGTGAAAATCTGCAGCTTTTTGGAACTCCTGCAATCTGCCCGAGCTGCCCGGGCAGATTCATGGCCGCCCGGACGGGATTTCCAACAAGTAACCCAAAATTCCATTTTGTTTCAGGTCATTCCTTAATGCTTGGTTGGTCCCAGTTTGCTCATATCTTTGTATATTTGACGTTTTTCATTAAGATAACCCTCAAGTTCACTTTGTAATCATAAAAATAAGATTGTGACACGTGAATTAGTTAGGCAAATAGTGATACATTTTGGACACGTGCTACATTGAGTTGGATTGACACATAAGATGAAAGTTGTGATGAATAAGATGAAATGTGAAGTTTGGTAATGGCTTATTTAATGAAGTATGATTAATGGATGAATATGAAAATGTGGAAGGGTGAACGGAGCCCATGAAATCTAGCAGAGGGATAAACTCCCTATAAATAAAGAGATTGATAATGTGAAAGAGTGGTTAATAAGGGAATAAAATTTGTGACATGAGACACACTTTGAGATAGGAGAATGGATAGTGAACAAGATGGTAGGACACTTGGGTACTTTGTAGACACGTGTTATGCATTCATATTGTTTGTGATGTACTTTGTCATGTAGTCCTTAGCTCTCATGCACATATCATTTATTATACACCAAACATTACTAGAAATATTTTCCTACTGGGTTAGTGAGCTCACCCTATCATTTTCAGGTAAGTGGCAAGGAGCACGAGACGGATGCTTGAAGTGTGAATGCATGATTTGAATCATACATGATCATTGAAGTGTTGATGATAGTATTGATGGTCTATCTCTTTCTACTCAAGAGGAGGTTTGTTGCGACATTCTCAGAAGGAATTCGATTCTTATTAAAGAAGCTCGGGAGAATATGAAGATGTGTGCTCGCCTCGGTGTTAAATATCATGGAAGGGAGAGCTTCGATATCAAGAAGATCCTAGAATTGAAGGGAGTCGAAATTTCTAAACAAGAAATCAAAGCGGAATTGAAAGCCCTAGACAAGTTGGAAGGAGATGCTTCCATTTCTTTGGAGTTTTGATTTGCCGCTTGTTTTTGTTTTTTTGGAGGTTTCGTCGTTTTTTTGCTTCTTTGGTCGTTTTCGGTGTATCTAGCCTTGTTTGTTCTTGGTTGGTTTAGGTTTAGGTGGTTTGTGGTTGTTTGTGTGTGTCGTGCTGTAGTTTTTGTGGGTGTTTCAGGAGTGTGTTTTCCTGGTTTTTTGGGTTCGGTTTCTGGTTGGTATCTTACCACCCTTTTCGTTGCTGGTTATTTCCCCTTTGGGGCCTAGGCGTTTTCAGTCTCGGGTCCCTTTAATCTTTGTAATTCGTTTCCAAAGATTAATAAATACTTTGCTTAGCAAAAAAAAAAAAACTCTACAAATCTCCTTCCCTTCATTATTTGATGTACTACAAAAATTTATGGTTACTTCTATGAAGTTATATTTCCCCTTTTTTATAACTTAGGCGTCCGTGTCAGCTCAGGCTTCTCGACTAATACTGGGGCTAATTTCACTGCCCACTTGAAGAAGCCCAACTAAAGTCAAAGAAAAGCTCCGTGAGAACCATACTGGCCCCAAAAAAATTAATACTCCTAGGTTTCAAACCTAAAATTTTAGGAGGGAGTAAATCTCAAGTCCAAAACATTGACCACCAAGCTCCGAGTTATATTTTCCATTCTGACGTCCACCGTCCTGTTTGTTAGAATAGAAAGAAATATGGAAAGATCATAGGAATGAACTGGAAACTTTGAAAGTCGGGTAGCTATATATTAGCTACTGTAACTGGAAGTCTTGAACTCAGATGGTGTCAGGATAAAAAAATTGGATAGGAAGAAAGAGTGAGGAAGATTTATAAGGAATCAAATGGTGCTACCTTTGAACGACAATTGTAGTAGCTAACTTTTGTTACAGCTGTCCATTCTGAACTCTGAGCTTCAATTATTGGCTGCATGCCTGCATCAATCTGCAAAGATATTATACCATGAAAAAGAAGCAATAAAACTATGGGTACACCATTTTGGTATACACCAAATGTACACTGTGTTGTGTGGAGCCCATCTCGAAATGATCTGGGCCAGCCAGAAAAGTGCCAAGACATTCGATGCAGTACATGCGTGTAGTGAGCTCCCTTAACCGTCCGATTGACGATCAATAGTACGGATAAACTCACTCTTTAAAAAAGCATTTTTCCATTTATTTTAATCCCAATTTATTAGGACCGTTGATCGTTGATCGGACGGTTGAGCTAGGAAGCACACGACACACACGAGCTCCCTCACTACACGCACCCCAGATCCATCTCGGGATCCCATACAATGATCAAAGTCGCTCAATTTGTTTTAGTGAGGGTATACTTATTTGTGTGTCTTGCTTTGATGATTAAAACTGTTTATCTTTTGTTAAGATTTACTTGTTAGGAGATCATGCAAAAATTTAGCTTAATCAGATATCGTAAGTATTTCATCTAGAAAAAAATTTCCCTTTAAAATTCTTAACTCAACTAAAAAATCAAACTTCTAGATCCAACGCTTACCGATATCTGATTAAACTCAATTTTTACAAGATCTTCTAACAAATGAATTTGGACAAAATAAATAATTTTGATTATCGAAGTGGGGCCCAAAATGAGCATACTCTTGCGAGAGTGAACAAAGCGAGGGTGAATAAAATTGCTCTCAAATGTATAGCATCTGCGGGGCATGTTCATTGAGGGATTAACCACGGTTTAGGGGAAATGAATCCTATCCAATTAACTTATGTACAAAATTTCAATTCTGTCCTATTTAGTTCTAAATTCAAAAATTAAATTTCTCAATAGAATACTTATCGTGTGATTGAGTTGAAAATTTTCATTATCTCCAAAATAATCAATTCGTATGAAATGAACATTCTGCTTGTCGATTTTATTATTATTATTATTATTATTATTATTTAGAAACTTTGGGGTTTTGAGTGCGGAATCGAAATCCCTCCATTTTGTGCCACCATATATTCTCTTATAGCAAATTTAGAAACTTTTCGGAATAAATCCCTCCATGGCCAAATGTTGGTTTTCTATAGGCAAACTTTTCATATGGAAATGGCCTATAAAATGGATATCGTCTGCTATATATGTCAAAAATATTGTCATCAGCACCACATAGTGATTTGTCGGGGACTTTGTCGCACTATAACGAGACCAAAGTTAAATATCCCATTCCCGCCGCAAGCGACAGGAACGAGAGAACATGGTTAATTCTGCCCAAGTAGCTGTGGTCCTGTGGAGAACTAAACATGTTCAACTAACATGCCAAAAACAGCCACTGTCATCTAACAGTCCAAGAGAGTCCATCACACAAAGGCTGGTACAACGACCTCCCCCATATGGTAGATAATTAGATGTACAAGTGATGGATATAAGTCAGACCTGCTTTTGTTGAAAATGTACAAAAACCCCCATGCCTTGGCTTTCTCTTTTCCCTGAGGAATGGAAATTGGTTTCTATCTATCCCTCCCTTGCTAATGCCTCTTGCTCAAATGAGTATTCCACAAATTCTGGGTGGAAAAAGGAAACTTGTTCCCTTTCTGATGGTAAACACAATTGGGTTTTTTTTTTCCTTCAAAATTTCCTCATTGGACAGTTGTTGAAATACTCATTTGGGTTAGATGTTTTGCATGGGAAGGCTTACACTGCATTATGTCAAAAGGCCTCGTTCAACATTGAATAATTCAGGTAAGTGAAGTTATTTTGCTAGATGTTTGGCCCTTGGTTCATTAAACACGTGGTTTTGGCCTGAGACTTAAGGGTTTACTCTCTAAGGTTTCAAGTTTGATTCTCCTTCTAAACAATTCTTGGGCCACCTCACTTCCACGCTTAAGCATGTGAAACAACTGTAAAAGAGGCTGTAAGGATTAATCCAAGGTGCGCGTAAACTGAACCTGTGACATGCACCTTGCAATTACCCAAAAAAGAAAACACCAACATATGAAGAAAGTAACAATTATCTAGCATAGTTCGCATACACTTTCGCACATCTCACTTAGCAGAGAAATTAAAGTTTCTTAGAGCATCTCGAACCCTACTCTCGAATTTTTCAAATAAAAGAAATGCAAAAAAATTATTTGTTTTGCCCATTCATTTTTTTCATTCATAATCCAATCATATTCTCTATTTTTTTTAATTTTTTTTTTATATAACTTAGGTGTCTGGGCTCATATTCTCGATTTTTGTCATCCTCCATACATCCTTTTTTTTTTTTTTTTAAATGATTAGCTTAACATTAACAAGACAAATCCTTACAAATAACATCAAAAAGGTCGGGCGGGATACAACCCGTATTGAACAAAATTTCCCTACTTAAGCTATTAGAAGCCAACCAATGAGCTGCCTTGTTTTTCTCTCTGCAGCATTATCCATCCATACCTGAAGACTGGAATTGTACTTCGTAGAATGTAATTGGGTAATCTGAACCTTCCATACCATTTCCCTACCCTCTATAGCCCAGGTAGTAAATGTAGCTAGTAAAGTTGGAGTGAAGCAAAACACCTAGCCATATATAAAGAGTCCATTGAAGTAAAAAGCAGTGAAATGGGCCAGCCATTTTTGCTTCCGAGGACATACTCCTAGGAAATTGATTTTTCACAGTATACTTTCTTGTTAATGTTACAATGCACTTCAGTATTCATCTTTCATGATTAAAATTACACAATCAATTGTTAAAACCCATGAAAGCATAAAATTTAGAGCGCAATAAGCGAATATGGGATTGTAATATCATTTCCCTTTTCTTACAATGAAGTCAAATCATTTTTACGAATAACATCGAATTGCGAAACATGAATTCGTTGTGATTTGTGAAAAGTAGAATTCAATCTATTTTTAACCACACATTCACATGATTGAATTTATGCACATCAGTCATGGATTGACTCTTTCCACGGTCCAAAACTTCTCTCCGTCGATGCTCTGTTTGGCTGCAAAGGTTAGTCTCTCATTGATCTTCAAATTCAAGTAATCAACCTGTACATTCATGATAAAAACCCTGTAAATTTTATGGTGTTAAAGAAATTCAGCAGCGCATACTAGAGGAGAGAAGAAGAACCTGATCCGGATCTAGAACAAGCAAACAAAATGCATCAACTGGGCCTGCTGATGGATCTAAAGAGGACTCTTGCGATGGTTTTTCGTCTAGTGCGGGGAGACCAGGATTAGGCCCCAAGTACTGCAGTCTTGATTTTGGAGAACTACCAAACCAAGCTTTCTCTCTTTGCTGCATTAGAAGATTTGACAATCGAAATCATATGTTGTCTTTACAAAAGCAAGTGACGGATAATAGGGCCACGTTTGGATCATGGTAAATCCCTTCAAAACCAATGATCCAAACATCCCAACAGAAATGTGGAAGCTAGTAAGTATTAGAAGACCATTATGTAGCAAGTAGATGCTAATATCATTATGCAAAAGTCACACTTATACGCAACAAGCCACAGAAAATTTCTCTTTTCGAAATATTGTGTCAATAGCACTCTCAGAAACAGACCAGTTTTTTAGAGTCTACCAGAAGCTGTGGTAAGGAAATAGTTTTGCTGTACATTGACCAGTTTCACCGGTATCATGGAATAGCATAAAAGAAAGGGATCAGAGGGTGCCTACCTATCACTACTACTTATGGCCTCCTTTCTATTTCTCAGTCCATTGTTCAAAGGCAAATGAATCAGCTATTTAGCACTTCACTAGTAGCATAGAAGGGGCAAGCCAAAACCTACTCAGTTACATTGGTGAATGATTGATGTAGCTAAGATAATGCTGACATTAATTACCATTCCATTGTAGTTACCAAGAAGTGCAATCACTGCTTACAAAAATAATAGTACAATGATGGTTAGAGAAGACGTTTTTGGACAATACTTGCACCTCCAGGTGCAAGCATACGAACAAACAAAAAACAGAACGAAAGTGTACTGCATCAGCAGAGAAACATGAGCTCTACAAAGTTCCAAATTCACAGTGGCTATGTTTGGTTGACGGTTTTTTGTACTTATGTTTTTAGAATTTCTTGAAGACAAACATGTAATGAGAAAGCATTAAAATGATGATTTCAAATTTTTGAAATAACTACTTCCAGTATGAGTGTGATATGACAATAGTGAGCAATTATTCTTAAAAACAATTTATGAAAAAGTATTCTGCAAAACTTCTATGATTCTGGAAACTGCAAAAGTACAGACCCGTCGTGCATATTTGCCCAAACAGAAAGCAAAGTTTCAATGGTTATGCAAATGCAGTTGAACTACAAGAATTGACGCATCCCCAAATTTTGCTACATAATCTCCTTAGTAATACTTTCTCGGGTCCATGATCCCATTATTAGGATTATCTTTGTTTCCTCTTCCACCAAAACTAGGACAATACGGTGCTAAACTTTGATTCAAGAAAAATTTGTGGGTTACTTCAGAAGGTTAGCACATTGAGCATTGGTTTCATTAGTTCATTCACAAAATCGCTCTTAATTAATCAGGACAACTAAACCTAAGCATATAAGATCTCTCAAGCGGTTTCACTATTTGAATTAGCATGTATGAACATCTCCATACTACCCTAACCAAACCTGGTCTGCGAGTGTATACTATTGGCATCAGTTTGAAGTGGTCATATTTCATCTAATTTCTAAAATGTAGTTTAGGCTTTAAGATTCCCAGGGTTATTTTGCTTTTGCCTACATAAGTACAAGTTATATAATACTTTCATGATCTATATTATTCTCTTTCTTTTGTCTTCTCCCTCCCTCTCTTGTAGCAGTCTCCACCAGATACTTCACCTCACCAAGATCCAATTTGGTTTATTAGCTTCTCGGGAGTCATGGATAAGAAATGAGCAAAAAAAATTGGAGTACTTTTTTCGAGCTGCAATGGATGTATGGACTTGAGATAACACCTAAGTTTGTTTTACAAAATTACAAGAAAAGTATATGCTTTGCCTCCAGGCTCTACGGTAAGAAACTTAGAGTCTCTGTTAATTCTATCGTAGTCTATAGGCTAAGCTTCTATTACACCTGTGTTGATTCCAATAATCACTAACTTATTTCAAGGAAGGAAACTCAGAATGACAGGTGGTTCTGCACGCAAATGCCGCCTGCGTTAACGACCAAATTTTTATTCCTCAAGTGTGCTCACCGCTTCATTCCTCCCATTAGATGACAATGAATAATTATGCTTACCTTGGCTGTTATCATTTAGTGGTTACTGTATATGATGCAGTTATATTGGGAATAAAATTCAATCCTGCCGAATGTGATAAACTGATAATTCACTAATTTTATCCGTACCTCAAACCGAAGACTGTGTGTATGTATGCATATACATTTGATCAGCCAAAAAATGTAAATAAAAAAAAAAAACAAAAAAGGCTTGAATAACTCCACAAAAGCAGTACTATGTTTTCAGAAATCAACAGTAATAGTAAGAAACGAAATGGTATTTGCAATGTGTTCAAATTGGAAACTGGAAAGGGTACCTGAAGCTTCAAAGGATCAGGACATGACCCGTTAATGACATCAACGTTTCCATTAATCCGGAATTGCTCCCAAGAATCAGTAAAATACCAACATATCTATACCATAGAACACAAAACTCAAAAGATAAGATGACAACAAAGGATGAAATTCACGATACTCTTCTAATTGAATTCTACTTGATGCAATTCAGCGGTTAAATAATTAAGCAAACTACATAAAAATATGATACTCCAGAAAGTTATATGGACAAGACAATACCTTAGTAAAGCATAATTACCTCAGCAAATGGGCAATGCTTGAGATCATCAATCTGCATTTTTTTGTTAAAAGTAGAACGTTCAACTCTAAGAGCAAGTCCAATGGGGGTTGGAAAAGGGGTTGTATAGCCATTTTTCATACCCATTATAGAAACATAAATAAAAACTCCACATCATAATCTATTAAACCCTTAACTACGAGCATTATTAGAAAGAATTAGCCTATAAATCCAAAAAAAAAAAACCCAAGTTTGCCGACCAAAAAAAAAAACCCCAAGTCAATACAAATTTGAAAACCCAACATAACTGAAGCATAAAGAGAGAGAAAGAACCTTGCAGCTACGGCAATCAGTATTGATTTGAATCTTGTCACTGTTCTCTTCAAACCCTCTGCTCATTAGACAAATATCAATAAATCCAAGATTTAACACGCGCAAAAATACACACTCCCAAAAATAATAATAATACAGAGAGAGACCTGAAAACGACGGTACGATTAGAGGGTCTGCCGTTAGATCCGATCGTCGCCTGAAAACCCATAGCGGAATATTAATTGGAAACAAAAATATGAATAGAGAATGATCCAAAATAGAAGGGGGTGTGTGTTATAGAGATAGACATACAAGCTGGAAGAAGGAAGAGTGCTTGAGGGTGGAATTGGACTCCAAGGCATTGAGAAGCAACTGCTTCCATGGCGCTGTTCCCATTTCCTTCCAATGTTTGTCGGTGACGAAACTCGATCGATTTCGAATTCCCACGAGAGTTGAGGCGGGTCAGTGAACAAAGTCTGTTCTGTTCTGATCCTCCAACGAGAATGACTCCTCCTATTTGCACCGCACGCAATTTAATTGGGAAAGTCTGTCTGGTCACAGTTCACACACCTATTTTTACAACCAAACTTGCAATTGATTTACCACATTATTATTACTTCCTCCATCCTAATTTATTTTTCATTTTTAGAAGATCGTGTCATTTTCAAGTAATTATATTTCGTAATTTAGACTGTTTTACGTGATTTTGAATACGTTGTCATATAGAACTAATTGAGATCTATCAAACAGATCCATATCCAAAATCCAAAAACCTAAAAGCCCTAAGAAGCTTAAGTTCGATTTTGGCGTTCCCCAGCTTTTGTCCCAATTTTTCCAATTGTGTCCTTCGATTGGAGAACCTATAGGCTTACCATGAGGGGTATTTCCGTCAATTCATGTCCTTGGACTTCAAGTGGAGAGAGAGATTTGTATTGCTCTCAGGCACATCTATTGGTGGACGCATGATAAGCCACGTACGAGAAAATGTTGAGAATCTTCTCTCTCTCTCTCGCGCGCGCAATATCTCTTCGCTCACCGTATCTCCGTCGGTGCTCATACAGATACGCTGCTCTTTTTCTTTCTCTCTCTCTTGCAACTACTTCCTTGACTCTATCTCCGCTGGTGCTCATACAATTCCGCAACTCTGGCGTTCGGATGTCTGTTATCAGTGTAAAAACCGTCTTCAAGATGCGATTTCTGTAGAAAGAGAGGGAGGGAGACGGCAATACACTTCTTTAGGACAAAAGGCAAGCACTTTTTCTCTTTTTTACAATCTTTTTTCTGTGTGTGTTCTCTTTCAAGAAATCTAATTATTGTAAATTTGTGCCTTTGTAGCCCTCTTATGTTGTTATTGTTTATCATGACGATTACAGCTCGGTGCTCTGTAAAAGGAGGAGATGGTGTGCTCTTATCTTTGATTGTGGGTTAGGGTTTTGTTCTTGGTTATTGAAAAAAAGAAAACCACTATTGTTGTTCTATTATCTGATTTCTAAAGTTTTTTTACGTAGTCATTACGTTCTATTGGAGTAATTTTTCTGATCCCTTTAGCATGTCGTGCTTTTGCAACTTGACGTTTAATAGAGTTCCGCTGTCCTTTTCTTGCGTTAGGTTTTGAGGCTTTCGACATCTGTTAGTTCTGGTATGTAAACATTCTGTAGATCTATTTTTGTGTCAGTTCTCTTACAAAAAATCTAATGGCTGTAAATTTGTGTCTATGTAGTCCTCTTCTATTGTTGATTTTGTTCACTTCAATTAGCATCGGCTGGAGCGAGGACTGTTGAAGGAACCCTCAGAGAACTTGGATGAAATGTATATATTCCCCCAATTGTTGCTTTGATATGATTATCTGTTCGGAACTTGTTGTAGTATCATATTGTAGAGTCAAGTTTTTGTCACGTATAACAGTGCACCAATTTTGAAATGAGCTGTATCGAGCTTTTAACGTCCCAGAAGTGGTGGTCTTGAGAACCTTGGATGATTTCTTCATGTAATATAGCACTAATCATATAACTTGTGGTAAATCGTAGATTAGCTAGCAAGATTATTGTTTCTTGAACTTGTTATTGATGACTCATGTATAAATGAGGACAAAAATGCAGCATTAGGTATTTGTCTTGATATTTGCTTTTTTCCCGGAATGACTTCCATTGTGTTTTGGTGAAATTAAGTTCATTTCCTCCGGCCTTCCAACATTGGCATGATTTTTCCAATTGAGTCCTCTTCGTCCTCACTTGTAGGTGTAATTGTGTTGGGTAGAACAGACTTTTCGCGTTACTATGAGCTACGTCTACTGATAGTTGAACTTTATTGCTTAGAAGCATAAATATCTTTTTAACTTCTTGAAAGCTTGTTAACACCAAAGAAACCACAAGCGCCTTATGTGGTTTGTGAGCTGGGCATGCCAGGACTGTCCGTTTGCAGTCTGAATGTGATAGAGGCCTTCGAGACCTTTTCTGACTTCGTTCGTCCGATTGCGTGCAACCCTCAAAGGGTAGAGTTGCAAATGGTTCGTGATTTGCCTTACGTGTGAGGACTTAGAATTTCCCAACCGTGTTGGAAATTCAGGATCGACGAGATAAAATAAAAACCAACTTTTATTAATGATAATTAACAAACGTAGGGTACAAAATAGTCAATAACAAGACTAAGACAGGGCTAGGCTTGCTGAATGACTGAAAACTAAAGGACTCAATTGCGTTGTAGGCTTCAACGGGGTTGAATGGCTGCAACGGGTTGAGACTTTGAGTGTAAGTCGAGTGACTTGAGTTTGATTTAACCGTGAGGTTGATGGCTGTGGAACCCATTTTCCTTCTTCATTTCTTATATTTATAGACTGCTGAAGGGCCTGAAATTTGGTTTCCCGCCTATCTTCATTGCTGCCAAGTGTCCCATGTACGACACTGGTGTACTGGGTAGTTACCAGCAGTTTTACTCCCAATTTGGAGCCAAAACTCACCAGCGTGCAGATGGGTCGATGAATAATGGAGTCTTCCCATACAAGAACATGCCATGTGTCCCATGATAGCCATTCTTCATCACTTGAATTGGTAAGTTTTAGCTTCCCACGTTCAAAATAGAGTAAATCATGGACTTATATTTGGTCCCAAGGTTGCCAAGTGTCTCTAACTGCTGCCCATTACTTTCCATTAACGGTTATGAGTGCTTCTTCGATTTGGAGCCGAAAATAAGTTCCCACTTCCTCCTTTTCGTGAAAATCAAAGATAAAAGGGGGAAACATGGGTTCGAAATTGATCCCAATGCAAAATTATTCGGCGCTTCTCGCTCCGAACAAAGTTTGAGCAAAATAAATGCCGCGTAGCTAATTTTTCTCAACATCTCGGCAAAATTCATTTGCTGTTGTGTAATTTTTTATGCCACGTGGTGGCTTAATAAAAAAATGCCAAATTTGGGTGTAAACAAAGCTCGTGGGCATCTTTACCTTCATTGAAATTGTTGATCTTTGAGAGACATTAACTGATGGTTTGCCTTTAAAATGTTTAACTCCTAATTGGGTAATGGAAATAGTTTTGGCCTTAGCAGGAGAAACATAACTGATGCAGGGTGGATTTCAAGTAAAGTCATATTTTATTTATATTGATTTACATTTAGTATTTTTATTTAATATGTTATAATTTAGTCAAAATATTCTAGAAGTATTTTGTTTCCTAGTTTCTTCTCATTGAGGTTTCCTATTTTATGTTTCCTTGTTTTACAAGAATTAGGGTTGCTAGCTAGTAATTTTATTTCCCTTTTAGTTTTAGGGTTGCGGCTAGTATAAATAATTGATGTAAGCCTTAGAGCAAGGGAGTTGATTGATATATTGAGTTTTTCCACAAGAGAGAGTATCTCTTTTCCCTATAATTCTATTAATCTACGGGTTATTAGATTGTAGAAGATTTGTTTCTTATTCGTGGGGGTGATCTTTGTCCTTGTTCACATTTCTAGCTGCGTCAGTTGATATCAGAGCTTAGGCTTGATTCCTGATTGATCATGGCACGAAGATATCGTCATGATCGACAAGTCGACGTCGAGTACGTGTATGAGTACGTTGATGCCGCGCGAGAAGCACAACTAGAGGCGCGGTTCCAGCAATTAGAACAACATGTGTTGAACGCGATTGACGCCCTAGCCGATCAGATTGCGGCCCTAACTGTTGGGGGGAATCCACCTCGCCGTCGTCTTGTTATACCTCGGTTTCCGAAAGAGGAGGAGGTGTCGGATGACGTTTCTATCACCAAACCTTTGGCGGGCAATTATCAGCCAAGGGGGAGGACAAAGGAGGCTACCATTGAGTGGCCTTTCACTTCAAATATTATTTCGGATCCAATTGTGGATTGGAGTAAACCGCCCATCTTTGATGAAGAACCGGTGGGAAAAATTACAAAAGAAGAAAATAAAAAAACATTGCAACAGAAAGTTGTTACAACACAGTTGGAAACCGACGAAATTCAAACCAACGAAGTTCAATTTCATAATATTCATGCATCAGGTGGCGAATATGTTGATCCATTTTGGGAATTCATCGAAGACTCCGTAAGCAAGACTATATGGATTGCGCACCTAGGTGGAATTTGGAAGGAAGTCGTTCCATTCCTTTTTGAAGAATCTTCAAAGTTCCGGTTCGAAAAAATTAATTTGAAGTATAAATTGATGCTGGCAAGAAAAGGTTTATCAAGTTACTTCAAGCAATGGAAACTCGAGGACGAGTTTTTTCAACTAAGCGAGTCTGATGCAGGGTGAATTTCAAGAAAAATCATATTTTATTTATATTGATTTAGATTTAGTATTTTTATTCAATATGTTATAATTTAGTCAAAACATTCGAGAAGTATTTAGTTTCCTAATTTCTTTTGATTGAGGTTTCCTATTTTTGAGGAAACTTAATCATGAAGAATTAGGCTTGATTTTATTTCCTAAAGTTTATTTTTCATATTTTAGGAAGGTTGGCTAGGTTTAAAAATTCTACCATTATAAATTATGATGTAAGCCTCTTGGCTATGGGAGTTGATTAATATGTTGGGTTTTTTCACAAGAAAGAGTATCTCTTTTCCCTATAATTCTATTAATCTGCGGGTTATTAGATTGTAGAAGAGTTGTTCCTTATTCGTGGGGGTGATCTTTGTCCTTGTTCACGTTTCTAGTTGTAGGAAAAACTCAATCTATCAATCAACTCCCTTGCCCCAAGGCTTACATCAATTATTTAGACTAGCCGCAACCCTAAAACTAAAAAGGAAATAAAATTACTAGCTAGCAACCCTAATTCTTGTAAAACAAGGAAACATAAAATAGGAAACCTCAATCAGAAGAAATTACAAAATACTTCTAGAATATTTTGACTAAATTATAACATATTAAATAAAAATACTAAATGTAAATCAATATAAATAAAATATGACTTTTCTTGAAATCCACCCTGCATCAAACTCCCCTTGTTGACAAAACTCATCCTTGAGTTTTCATTGCTTGAAGTAACTTGATAAAGAGTTTCTTGTCGGCATCAACTTTATACTTCAAATTAATTTTTTCGAACCTGAGCTTTGAAAATTCTTCAAAAAGTAAGAGAACGATTTCCTTCCAAATTCCACCTAGGTGAGCAATCCATATATTCTTGCTTATGGAGTCTTCGATGAATTCCCAAAACGGATCAACAAATTCATTAGCACTCTTCTCAATTGCACCGTCTTCAAGCTTTTTATAAGAATCAAATCCAATTGATTCTTCTAAATCTTTTTCTAACAACGCCAACGTAGAAACCACTTTTTCTTGCAACTCTTCTTGATTTTCTGTAATTTTTTCCACCAGTTCTTCGTCAAAAACTGGTGGCTTACTCCAATCCACTACTGGATCTGGAATATTATTTGTAGTAAAAGGCCACTCAATGGTAGCCTCCGTTGTCCTCTCCATCGGCTGATAGTTACCCGCCAAAGGTTTGGTGATAGAAACGTCATCCGATACCTCTTGTTTCGGAAACCGAGGTATAACAAGACGAAGGCGAGGTGGATTCCCCCCAACAGTTAGGGAAACAATTTGGTCGGCTAGGGCAATCAGGTCCGACACATGTTCTAATTGCTGGAACCGCGCCTCTAGTTGTGCTTCTCGCGCGGCATCATCGTGCTCGTACACATACTCAACGTCAACTTGTCGATCATGACGATATCTTCGTGCCATGATCAATCAGGAATCAAGCCATGATCAATCAGGAATCAAGCCTAAGCTCTGTTACCAACTGACGCAGTTAGAAACGTGAACAAGAACAAAGATCACCCCCACGAATAAGGAACAACTCTTCTACAATCTAATAACCCGCAGATTAATAGAATTATAGGAAAAAGAGATACTTTCTCTTGTGAAAATACCCAACATATTAATCAACTCCCATAGCCAAGAGGCTTACATCATTATTTATAATGGTAGAATTTTTAAACCTAGCCAACCTTCCTAAAATATGAAAAATAAACTTTAGGAAATAAAATCAAGCCTAATTCTTCATGATTAAGTTTCCTCAAAAGTAGGAAACCTCAATAAAAAGAAATTAGGAAACTAAATACTTCTAGAATGTTTTGACTAAATTATAACATATTGAATAAAAATACTAAATCTAAATCAATATAAATAAAATATGATTTTTCTTGAAATTCACCCTGCATCAAGAACAGTCATCTGTTTGTTTTGATGCTCATGTTATAAGTCTATAGCTATCTAGATGTTAGTTTATTAACTTCTACTTTTGCTTCTCTATTTTGGTAGTATAGTTGCGGATATGAATGATTTTTTTTTATCTTTAATTGAATCAGGATTCAATGGCAACAAGAGACCAGATGTGAGGCTATATTACAGTGCTAGAAATCTTCAAGGGATGGCTTATCAGGTACTGCTTTGTTTCCTCTATTTATTTTATATTATTGGATTGTCATGTCCCTCAAATCAACCATTGCGTGCAATATCGGAGTTAATATTCAAGTTTTAAGTTTCTTCAATAGTATAGGTTCAAAGAGTGGGAATGCTTGGATGTTAACATTGTTCCAGTATTACCACGACCTGATGATTATTGGATATGTACAAGTAGGTAGTGCATGTGGCTATGCGTGTACTTACTTTTGAAGTTGTTGTTTTCCAGAAAACACTGGTGTTGTGCTCTATGGACAGAAACAGATGTTCGAGAAGTTTCTGTAATGTGGAAATAATAAAAATACTGAAGGAAATGCGTTAAGCATCTTGGTTATCGAGATTTTGGAGTGAGGAATAAGGCGTCTGGTGGTCCTAGATACTTATTAGTATGTTAATTGCTCCTGTATTATAAAATCAATAAAATCTCTTTTTGCCGTGCAAAAAAAAAGAAGGAATAAGGCTTGCCATGAATATAATGACTATGTAAGAATACTTCATCTCTATCATTTCGGTAGTAGCATAATTGTATTTGAACTTTCTGTATTGACAACATAATATGCGACTATTTTAGGCTCATTTTGTATCATGTCTTCGCAGGTTATGAGTGAAGATTTGGTTGTTCTGAAGAAGGTAATATGAAGCATTATTCAATTTCCTTGCTTAGCGGTCAAGAGAGTTGTTATAGAAATGTGAGATCAACATAATTGAAATAGTTATTTGTATGGAGGATTCGATAATTCAGTATGCAATTCTCCTACGATTGTATAGTTGAAAGAGTCATTAATGGCTTATACCTTTCATAGGCACACTATTTATTACTTACAGTTAAACCAGAAGAAACATGATCTGCTCTGTGTTGATTGTGTTTTCTAATTTACTGTTCTTATCGTTAACAACAGCAAACGGGGGCAATCTCCAAAATACAAATCTATTTTCTGTCAAACTTCATATGGAATTTTAGACAACCTTTGGGCAAAAAAATTGAAGGAAATGAAATGAAAGGATTAGTCATTGTTGTAATCAAGCAGGCTGCAATGAGTCTTCAAGATGAGCTCCGTACTCTTCTAGAGTCGATGGACTATCATGATCATGCGTCAATGCTCGGGGAGTCCTATTTTGTTTTGGGTAATCTAAATAGATTGTTTGTCGATTATGAACCATTTAAAGAATAAGTGCTCGATTATATAGCCTATATATCATCACTCAATCCAGCTGAGTTGTCTATTACTTAGTTGCTTAAGTGCACAAGTTATATATACTTGGTTTTTTAGGTTTTATAGATTAACGGTGGCTTATTTACCTTTTTAGTCCCCAAAGTATTCGCGAAATGTCAATTTGGTCCCCAATATTCAAATCGTGTCTATCGAGTCCCCAATGTTCACAATGTGTGTTTAAATGGTCCATGTGTCTAACTCTGTCCGTCTTCTCCGTCAAATGCAGGGGTAATTTCGAAATTTCACCCCCACAAAGCGGCTTATTTACCTTTTTAGTCCCCAAAGTATTCACGAAATGTCAATTTGGTCCCCAATATTCAAATCGTGTCTATCGAGTCCCCAATGTTCACAATGTGTGTTTAAATGGTCTCTGTGTCTAACTCCATCCGTCTTCTCCGTCAAATGCAGGGGTAATTTCGAAATTTCACCCCCACAAAGCTTATCTTCAACCTCTAAACCCTTACGCCCTGTTTGGCTGTCGGATTTGCGGCCGGATTTGTGAAGCAGCCGGACTACAAATCCAGGGCCCACCTCTAATCCGGTCTTTGGCTGAAATTTCTCTTCCCCGGACTAATTTATTGTTGGGAGATGTAATCCACCTGCGGGTGGATTTGCTAATGACGGCCTCACCCCCGTCGTTAGCTAATCCGGGCGTTTTTTGTACTAAACTGCCCCTCCATGGGCGATTTATCGATCTGGGGCAATTCCGGACCAGACTTTGCGAGAATGAGAGAGAGAGAGAGAGAGAGAGAGAGAGTGTGTGTGTGTGTGTGTGTGTGTGAGAGGAGGAGGAGAAAAAAAAAAAAAGAAAATGGATTGGTTCAAAAAGGATCGGTTCAAAATCTGGAGATGTAAAAAAGACAAAAATCCCCCAATAATTTGTTCGTCAGGTTCTGATTGTTTCCCGAAAGCCGCCGCGGTATATTCTGGCCATGAAATGTTTAGAGGAGGCGGTAGGTGTAAGAAGGGGAAGGCAGGGTAGTCGGGTGGGAGTCGTGGGACTGAGATGTTTTTGGGGATCGACTCTGATGAGGGTGAGGTTTGTTTTTTTTTATCAGCAGGGTGAGGGTTGAAGCTACGGGGTTGAGGGTTGAAGATAAGCTTTGTGGGGGTGAAGTTTCGAAATTACCCCTGTATTTGACGGAGAAGACGGACGGAGTTAGACACAGGGACCATTTAAACACACATTGTGAACATTGGGGACTCGATAGACACGATTTGAATATTGGGGACCAAATTGACATTTCATGAATACTTTGGGGACTAAAAAGGTAAATAAGCCGCTTTGTGGGGGTGAAAATTTGAAATTACCCCTACATTTGACGGAGAAGACGGACGGAGTTAGACACAGGGACCATTTAAACACACATTGTGAACATTGGGGACTCGATAGACACAATTTGAATATTGGGGACCAAATTGACATTTTGCGAATACTTTGGGGACTAAAAAGGTAAATAAGCCGATTAACGGTAGAAAACCCTATTCATTTTTGTTGAAGATTATTATCCACGGGTTGCAAGGATTATCTTTTGCCCGCAGTTTTTTGTGATTGTAACTATTGTAAAGCTTCAGCGAAGACCCGTCGTCATCATTGATTGACAACTCAACGTGATTGAGTGATGCCGCATAGCCTATATAATTGAGTACTTGTTCTTTAAATAGTTCTTAAACGACAAACAATCTATCTAGAGCACCAAAAATAGAATGGGACTCCTCGAGCATTGACGAATGATCATGATAGTCCATTGACTCTAGAAGAGTATAGAGCTCATCTTGAAGGCTCACTACAATTTGCCCGATAATCACTTGGTGCTTACACGATGTGGATATAAGGAAGGTGGCTTAAATTTCGTAGGGATTACGCTTTAATGTTGCTGGAGTGTGGTGCGAGGCGGTGGGCTTCGGAAGAGCAACTGGTTGAGTGCTTGGATGCTATGATTTGCTATTTGTTTGCTCGTACCACTGTTCGAGGTATTGTTTGTTATAATTTCGTTAATCTATATTTGTTTGAAAATTCTGGTTCTTTTCAAGGCATCAAGTTTGCGGTTGTTAGTTTAGTTTTCTTGGAGTTTTGGTTAATTTGTTCTGATGATGTAGGTAGTGAACTGATGCAGTGGTATCATTTGATTAGAAGGTGTGGCTGATCCTATTTGAAGGTGATAAGAACTACGAGAAAGTATGCAGTTGGTCTAGACTTTTCAGGACTTAGGATTCTGGTGTTATTTTTGCGCTGCGTTTTGCAGCATGTTTTGGGCGGCTGTTATACATAGATGGAAATTTGACTACAGTAGTATAGTTTGTAGGATTGCTTTATGCTCGGTGTAAATCTGTAGTATGTGTTTTAGCTTTTGGATTTTATGATCGATTGGTGTGGGATTGACTCTTGTATATTTGGTTTCTGGGTATCTTTTACGTAAACAACATTTTATGGTTGGATACATTGAGAATTATGCATTTGAATTATTTTCTCTCATAAACAAGAATGGCGGATAATTAAATATGTACGTAAATATAAGTCTGAAATTGAAACAAGTTATATGACTAGTGCTATATTAGCGATAGAATCAACCGAAGAACAAGACAACAGACCAGGATGTGAACTTGCCTAGAGAAGAATAGTGCGACTTGATTCTGTGAATGTATGAGCATTTCTCTAGTTTGAATTTTCTTGGTGTTGATGGGATCTTTTGTTCGATGTGGGGCATTTCCTTCATTTGTGATATCTTTTTTTCCTTCTTGGTGATGGTTTTCCTCAACACCTAGAATTCTTTTTATTTTTCGTTCTTGTCGTGTGATATTGTCCTTCCAAAGTCATTTGTTTAGTTGTTGTCCTTGTGATGAAGAACAAATTAACACTATTTAAAGTGGAGGCAAGTTCTCGAGGATAAATTATGAATTCTTAAGGCAATTAAATACAAAAATTCCATTAATTACCTAACATGGAATAGGGGAGTAAACATTGGAGTATCTATTATCCTATCACAGTGTGAATTCACAATGTGTAAACACATTAAGCGATTTGGATTCTTTAATATAATGTCGTTAGTTCAAGCAATCCATTCATGCCCTAGTTTGGAATAAAACTACATAATCATTGTACTGCCTTTTGAACATTGGAAATTTAGCTTTTGTTAAAAGGTAAAGCAAAGACAAGTATTCAACGTATTTAATTAATGTGATTATATTGTGCTCTGCCTTATGTTAATTGTAATTTTATGTACTAAATATTGTATGTATTTTGTTAGTTATCTGAAGTATTCTAAGTTCTTAAACTACTATGTATCTTATTTTCCCGTGTTCTCTATGTTGGCATTAATTCAACCACAGAGCTATTGTCCTTCCTTCGTTTCTCTTTCTTCCATCGCTTCGACCAGAGAGCTATCGTCCTTCCTTTGTTTCTCTTTATTCCATCGCTTCCACCAGAGACGATTTTGGCATCTGTTATGAATTCTGATAGGATTGTTCAGCTGTGGTTTCTTTTGAGGCTCAGTAAATGCAGGCCAAAGTTAGGTATCGTTCCTTTTGTTGCGTTTATATTCAATTTATTTCACTACTTATTGCATCTAGAGTTTACTCGTTTTTGGAATTTGGTAGCAAGTCTTTCTTTTGGTTTTAATTTTTTTAGTCTTCTATTGTGCTTTTACATTACTTCTTTGTCTATAATTCGGTTTCATTCCTCCAGCACTTTGGTATACTTTTGGTTGATGTTGTATTTTTGTATTCTTCGTAGAATTTGTGCTTTCGTGTTGTTCTTTTTCTATCCCTGCAGGTAAACTGTGGCTTTCCACTTCATACTCCATAAAACTTCTTAGTTTTAGAGTTTAGATTTAGTAATTTCTGAGTATGGAACTTCATGTTGTTTGCATCGTGCTATTTAGTGGTTCTTGGCTTCAGTATAAACCATAAATTTACTCCGTGATGGAAAAATAAGAAATACAACTATACTTAATATTTTCCATCTTAGTTGTCATTGTTTCTCCCATGACATTTTGTTGCAAGCAAAAATTAAGATTGAAGACTGTATAGTCCTTGCAGGGCTTAGTTGAAACTTTTAATGAAAGAAAACAATAGAAGGATGTTACTTAGTGATATGATTCATATCATTTGCAAAGTTTGAAATAGAGTAATCAACTATGTTTTGTACAACGATCTACCCACCTGTTCCTGATACGGACCTACTACTAACTCTACCTCTATCTATCTATGGGGCTCCCAAAGATCAAAGCTAGCTTTGATTACGCAAGATAAGCCATGAGTTTCATTTGTCATACCTGAGGGCAGTTTTCTTTAATTTTTTACTGTCTTTAGTTTTCATAGTACTTTTATTATTTATTTGAATGTTGCGTATGTAATTTATCGTGTCCATAATTTGCATCTAATATTGTCTACATTATACTAAAGTTATGACTGTCCGAGAACCTTTCATTTGCTTGTTCTTTGCCAAGCATCCTAACTTTCGTCCACATGGTGGCTTCTACTATTGGAAACAAGTCGGAGCAATAGGGTCATTGCTGGAGCATCAATTGATAATAATGGAAAAAATCGTTTGTTCTTTAAGGCTTCTTCAACCTTTGTGAGCTTTTACAAGGACATTTTGCCGCTTGGGAATATTTTTCAGTGGAATTTCAGGAATCAAATAGTTGCTTGGTTGAAGTCAATCGTTTATCACTCCTTTGTTCAAAACATAAGCCAACGTACGCACTTTTAGTTTATATTTCAAAAAATTTTGATGTTTTGTTTTTTATATTTTTCCTCAAACTTATTTTGAACATGCAGATGTTGGACGTTGTTGGTATCGATCTGCTAGATGTGCCTAGCCCTAAATTCATTGGTCCAATAGTTGAGTTTTGAATTTTTTGTTTCTTCTCTCTTTTCTATTGTGCTTTGTTTATAACTTATATTACATCATGGTTTTATTTTCCAGAGAATCCCATTAGGACTTGCACATGTATTTCAAGGTGAAGGAATGGCAAAATAGATTTTACTCAAGCATGGCAATAAAACTTGGCCAGTTCTTGTTAGTGACAATGAACTTACTCGTGGTTGGGAAGAGTTTTGTGATGATCATAATCTCGAGGTTAATTATAAGGTTATTTTTGGTTGTGAAAGACAATGGGTATTTGAGGTGTTTATCCTTGACAACACCAATACCAATGTTGTGTATTCAAGGTCAAGGGCCGATCATGGTTGGCAAATTCTTCTACCATTGCCAGGTTCGATAGTAAAGTTAATGTTCCACAAATATGAATTATTTAGTTGTTTAGTTACTTTGTGCTTAGATTATTTAACGTTTTCTTGACCAAGTTGTTAGTTCTTGTCTACCTTCGGTGTTGGAAAGGCAACAACTTGATTTAAAGTTTATGTTTCTAATTTCACCCAATGCCGATTTTGCTATGCTAAGGTTTGCGGTCTTTTCTTCCTTCCGGATACCCAAATTAAGGTCATTTGCTTACTTTTGACTATTTTGGCCGTCCTCTATAGGAGCTCCAGAATTGGGTAGGCCCATTATTTGGTGACAATGGGATGCAAGCAATCAAAATTAAGATGGGCAATCGTACGTGGGTCATTCTCTTTGTCAACAAAAGGCTTCATGCCACTATCCTAAGACAATTTGTAGCTGCACTAGAACTGGATATGTTCAATTCTGTATTTGTGGTTGTGTCCCCAACACTTGAGTTTTAGATGATAGTGTTTGATGATGGCAATGCAAAGAGGATTTATGAGTGGTTTGGTCATGCCACCACCCAAGCTTAAAGCAATGATCGGACAAGCTATCTTATTTTTAATATTGTTTAGTTAGCATACTATTTCTTTGTTTGAGCTTTGGCTACAGTCAAAACAGCAAAGAATGCTTAAGTTTAGGAACTTATCATTTTGCATGCTCCTCTGTTATATTAAAACTACTGTATCGGGTGTGAGCTACATAAATTTGTCATCTTTTGCTTATCTATATCCCTTTGCCATTTGCCAAAAAATGAGATGCTTTTACTAATGTTTAAAAAATTCTTATGCATTTCTTTATTTGCGATTGTAGTCTCACACGAATTATCCTGTCAAGGATCCCGGAAATCCCGGATTGAAGCGTTTTGAAGCATTTAGAAAATGTTTTTGGAAAATCCGAGCCGTCCAATGTGTTCAAAAGGTGTTTTCCAAGGTCCACGCGGGAAATCTTCAAAAAAAAATACCCGGAAGGGCTTGATCCAAGCATTTTTTCGCAAAAAATGTACATTTACAGTTTTGCGGAAAAATGCTTGGATCAAGCCCTTCCCGTATTTTTTTGAAGATTTCCCGCGTGGACCTTGGAAAACACCTTTTGAACACATTGGACGGTTCGGATCGTCAAAAAAATATCGGGAAGGTGGAGTCCCGGATTTGGGACTCCGGACTTGATCGGGCCTCTGTAGTCTCAACTTTGGTATTGGATGTTCACAGTTACGTCATACTTAGGATTGAGTATTTCTGTGAGACACATATTCGTGAGATCCAATGCCAAATTGTAGCTCTATTTGTCTGATATTTTGCAAATTGATTTAAATTCTAAGATCACCAAATTTGATGTCTATATCAGGCAATATTCTAGGTACTCCAACTAACGGCATGATAGAACAAGTACTCCTTATATGTAGTGCAGTAATAAGACCAACATCTTTTTTATTAATGAGCTTGGCAAATTTACAATGGTATTTGGTAGAACTTAAAATTTTGAGAGAGAGAGAGAGATCTACCATGTATTTTTCTCATAACTGGCCCATTGCAATGCTCTGTAAATCATTTTACAAAGAAAAATCCTTCAGATCTATTTATAAAATTAAACAAGTGATTAATCCATAATAGAACCTCTATATTCAATTATGATATTGCTTTAGCACTAGATTTCATATGCAGCATTAGTAGCATCAATTACTCAGACTTTCATATGCAGTATTACTTGCTCCATGAATTTTCTAACATATGAAAGCATCAAATTATTAAAATGAATTTGTAAAAGATTACCAAATACAGTCAAAACTAAGGAGATGCTCCAATCCATCAATTGAATCAACTTCTTTCCTCTGTCTTTGTATTTTTCGGAAAAAATCAAACTTCAGTTACAAATTAAGAACTCATAAAGGCAGCCTCGGAAAAAAAAAATGAATGCAAAGTATCAAGTTTGAAGATTTCTAAATCATTACAGTTCGTAAAGTTATCATAAGTATCACATACTCTCTCTCTCTCTCTCTCTCTCTCTCTCTCTCTCTCTCTCTCTCTCTTATCATTTTTCAAATAAAAAAATTAAGTACTTTCGTGTATCATTTTTCAAACATTTTCACATTGAGGGAGCATTCCGTAGTGGACACTTATTTTGGAACGGAGGAAGTATATTAAACTCTTAGCAAGGATTTTACAAAGATATTTTATTCTCTACTCACACCCACCGTTCTACTGCAAGAAAACACTATTCCTTAATGTGTGTTCTGTCCAAAGTTAGAATCAACTGCAATGAGAAAGTCAAGTAAAAAAAACACTCGTAACGCCAAAGTTAGAGACTTATATTTACTTCCAGTTAGAATATTTTACAATCAAAAGTCTAACTTATAGCTACCAAACTGGTAATGAATCTCCTACAAGATAAGTTCTAGGCATCATACAAAAAGATCCATTGCTTTACTGCAAACTTTGTTCAAAAATACATACATAGCAGACTTAAGACTCATAACTATCCTCAAGATGAGGATTAAACACCAACCCTTCGCTTGATCCTAATGCAGCCTCCTCTGCATACGCACTTTCTACTGCCATTTTTTGCTCCACGTTCTCCACAATCTGAATAATGCATTCCAGTTTGGGATCCTGCCAAAGCATTTGATCTAGCAAAAGTCAAGTTTCCTTCGAAGCATGAAAACGGCGAACCAACTTAAATATTTCATTCTTTAATTCCAGAAGATCAAGAGGCGAGTCAATGGTTTCATCTGAATTCCTTCCTCCACCAGCCAAGTTGACTTCTCCAACTCCGCAGATTTCTAATGATTCAGCATCCCCTAAAATATCCTTGTGCAATTTCTTCCATCCTTTGAAGTAAGAGGCCAAGATTTAGCACCCATCTCCTACAAAAATATAACAAATACAAACACAAGTATATTCTTCAAACTGGTAACATTAACAATAAATAATTGAGCCTAATTAAATAAATATATTCAGACTGCACCAAAAGCTTCAACAATACTCAGCTTAACGAGAGACTCTTCCAACCTGAAACGAATTTAGCAAGTATGATAGACTCAGCTTCAACCAAATATCAAATAAACATTGATAATTCATGCAGAGAGTTGTGTGTTGCAGGCAGCAAATAAATGCTCTACTCAGTAATGAAGTAGGGAGATAATTATGTAGATATTTCAGTCAAGGTCCAGCACAACAACTCGACCACAGTCAATGCAAAGAGTACCAACTTTGACTTCAACAAAATACTATTCTTTTCTCTGAATGCATTCATGTTACTAGTGTTGGGATGAAACCTGTTCTAAAAAACCAAGAGAGAGATTTCTGAAGTTTTGGTCCGGACGGAAAGTGCAGAAAGTTGTCTGCAGGTTTTTGGCCCAGTTCTGAATTTGCAGAAATTTTGGTCCGGACGGTCGACAGGGAAAAAATGCACGTTTTCGCGTTTTTAGGGTTTCTGATGTACTGTGTCGCCTTACTTTATTAAAGGGACACTTAGAGCAGCCCCCATTGTAACTTTAATCATTATTCATCATAGTGAAACAACCCAGCACCCCGTGGAGTACGATTAAGCAATCAACTTAAGTCAGAACCACGTAAAATCTCTGTGTCTTGTTCTTTCTTGCTTCTCATTGTTTTTTGTTCTTGGTTTGTTCTTCGATTGTATGTGTTTGTTTGTGGGTTTAAAGCGCGTGAATCCATAACAACTGGTATCAGAGCTCCGAGTTAGGAGGTCAAGGGTTTACACAATGGCTGAAGACAAAGTCAAGATTGAGAAGTTCAATGGTACGAACTACGCGTTCTGGAAGATGCAGATGGAGGATATTCTGTATCAGAAGAATCTGTATCTCCCCATCGATGGCAAGAAGCCAGACGAGATGAAGCAAGTAGATTGGGATGTTTTGGATAGTAAGGCCCTAGGGACTGTGCAACTAAGCCTTGCGCCGTCAGTTGTGTCGAACATCGCCAAGGAAAATACTACAGTAGATTTGTTCAAAACCCTAGAAAAGATGTATGGAAAGCCTTCTGCGGTGAATAAGGTATATCTTATGAAAAAGTTGTTTAACCTAAAGATGTCTGAAAACTTTATTGTTGCTGAACATTTAAATGAATTCAATACGGTCACGAATCAGTTAGAATCCGTGGGTATTAATTTTGATGATGAGATCAGGGCTCTTGTTCTATTATCGAATATGCCAAAAAGTTGGAACGGACTTGTTGTGGCAGTGAGCAATTCCTCCAGGTCTGCAAAGATAAAATTGGAGAATGTTGCAGGATTGATATTAGGGGAAGAGGCTCGGAGAAGAGCATCGGGTGAGGATGTTGCTTCGGGTTCAGCACTGAATATGGAGGAAAGAGGCAGGTCTATGAATAGGGGTGGCAACAAAAAAGGCAAGGGAAGAATGGCATCCAGGAATAGGGGCCGGAGAAATCTCGTGGAGGAGATAAGGGTTGTTGGAACTGTGGTCAGAAGGGGCACTGGAAGCGAAACTGCAAGGCACCTAGAAAACAGCAGAACGGGAACAATCAAGGAGGTAAAAATACTGTTAATATTTCTGACGAGTCTGATAATGATGCTTTGATTTGTTCGTTGGATTCTCGCAGTGAGTCTTGGATTGAAGACTCTAGAGCTTCATTTCATGCTACTCCACGCATGGATGTGTTACAAAACACTATGTGCAGGGAAATTTCGGCAAAGTATATTTGGGCGATGATGAAGCCTGCAATATAGTTGGGAAAGGAGATGTGCAGATTATTCAGACAGATGGGACTGTTCTGAAATTGAAGGATGTTAGCTAGACATGTGCCTAGTCTAACACAGAATCTTATTTCAGTGGGTCAATTGTCAGAGAGTGAAGTTGTCACATCGTTTACATCAGACGCTTGGAGGATGAACAAGGGGGCCTTGATTCTTGCTCGTGGTAAAAAGTAAGGAACCTTATATGTATCTACGGGTACTTATAGTAGCATCACGGTGACAGCATCAGGGGTTGATTGCGCTACGTGGCATCGCAGGCTAGGTCACATGAGCAAAAATGGGATGAAAGTAATGTTGTCGAAGGGGAAATTGCCGAGTTGTAAGTCGCTGGATTTGGACTTCTGTGAGGATTGTGTTCTCGGAAAACAGAAGAAGGTCAGCTTTACAAAGGTGGCAAAGACCTTGAAAACAAAGAAACTGAAGCTGGTTCATACCGACGTGTGGGGTCCATCAAAGGTACCTTCTATTGGTGACTCACGTCATTTTGTTACTTTCATTGATAACGCTACTAGAAAATTATGGTTTATTTTCTTAAGCATAAATCTGATGTGTTTGATGTTTTCAAGAATTGGAAAGCATTAGTTGAGAATGAAACAAGAAAGAAATTGAAGTGCCTGAAATCTAATAATGGTGGCGAGTATTGTAGCAATGAGTTTGAGGCTTACTGTGCTGCGAATGGGATTCGAAGGGTGAAAACGGTACCAAAGAAGCCAAGGCAGAATGGAGTTGTTGAACGCATGAATAGGAATATCCTAGAGCGTGCGAGGAGCATGAGGTTACATGTTGGGTTACCTAAGCAATTTTGGGCTAATGCAGTGAATACGGTGGTGTAGTTGATCAATAGGGGGCCTTCAGTTCCTTTGAATTATGGATTGCCAGAAGAGGCTTGGATAGGTAAAGACATAAATTTATCCCATTTGTGAGTTTTTGGTTGTATTGCCTATATGCATATAGAATTGGAGGATAGGGATAAATTTGATGCTAAGTCTCGTAAGTGCGTGTTCATAGGCTAAGATACTAATAGCTATGGGTATAGGCTGTATGATTTTGAAAATCGAAAAACATGCAGGAGTATTGATGTGGTATTTAATGAGTCTGCTTTGTATAGAAACAGACTAAGTCAACCCGATGAGGCTAAGGTAAAATCAGACTTTGTAGAGTTTGAGGGGATCCCTGACAGTAATGTTTTAAAGCCTCAGGATACTAATATACAATCTACTCCACAGGCAAATCCACAGACTCCTCCTTTTAGAAGGTCTACACATATTGTAAAACCTCCAATACGTTATTCTCCATCTTTGCACTATTTATTGTTAACTGATAGTGGTGAACCAGAATGTTTTGAGGAAGCATTGCAGGTTGAGACCAAGGAGGAGTGGAAGCATGCGATGGATGATGAGATGGATTCTCACTCATCTAATCAGACTTGGGAATTTGTTCAATTGCCCGGGGGGAAGAGAGTTTTGCACAACAAGTGGGTTTACAGGCTTAAGGAAGAATCTGATGGTACCAAGCGATTCAAGGCAAGGTTGGTAGTCAAGGGTTTCAAGAAGAAACAAGGTATCGACTACACTAAATTTTTTTTTCCTGTTGTTAAGATTGCTACTATCAGATGTGTGTCCTTAATATTGTGGTTGTTGAGAACTTGCATTTAGAGCAGTTGGATGTCAAAACTGCTTTCCTTCATGGGGATTTGGAGGAGGATATTTATATGCATCAGCCAGAGGGTTATGTTGTGAAAGGGAAGGAGAATCAGGTATGCAAGCTGAGGAAGAGTCTGCATGGGTTGAAACAGGCTCCGAGGCAATGGTATAAAAAGTTTGATACTTTTGTGACTGCTACGGGGTTTAGTAGATGTCATGGGGATCATTGCTGTTACTTTAAGAAGCTTGGTACATCGTATCTCATACTTTTGTTTTATGTAGATGATATGCTTATTGCAGGTTCAAGCAGGGATGAGATTGTTAATCTCAAGGCACAATTGTCCAAGTTTGCAATGAAAGATTTGGGTTCTGCGAAGAAAATCCTTGCGATGCGAAACAGAAGGGACAGGGAAAACAGGAAGTTGAAGTTGTCACAGAAGGAGTATGTTAAGAAGGTGCTGAAAATGTTCAACATGGAGAGTGCTAAGCCAGTTAACACACCCTTGGCAAGTCACTTCAAGCTTTCGAAAGAAAAATGTGCAGTAACAGATGAAGAGAAGAACTATATGGCAAAGGTTTCGTATGCCTCGACAGTAGGCAGTCTGATGTATGCCATGGTTAACACAAGGCCAGACATTCCTCATGCAGTAGGAGTTGTCAGCAGGTTCATGGCAAATCCGGGCAAGGAGCATTGGGAAGCAGTCAAGTGGATTCTGCATTATCTGAGAGGTACTTGTAGTGCTCTTCCTATTGTCAATGTCCCTTGCTAATGGAACTGTATCTGTCGACGTCAATTAATTTTTGTGCTTATCCTTTTCCACGCGTCACCTCCTCAATGGAGGAGACACGATGTGACGCTTCGCAGACAAACCCACGCGGGTCCTGCCACCTTCACGCCCCGTGTCGAAGCCCCATTGGTTCGTACCCCGGTCGTTCTAAATTCAGGCGGCGTTGCCCCTACCAGACATGGGTTCTTGGATACTGTTGACGTCCTTCGACCACTTCCCCCCTTCCCACTTCGGTAGTACTTCTGTTCAGCCTTTTAGCGCTAAATTATGGCCTCATCAATGTTGATTAATCCAGAGCATCAGCTCATCCATATTGGCTGGTTCATTGAGTATGAGGTCCGCGAATGCCGAACTACTGGTGTCAAGGTCGAGCTTAAATTGTTGTACGGCTACATCATGGTACTGGCTGCAGTTCTTGATTTCATTGAACACTTCCCAATACCGAGTGGCATACTGCCGAAGGGATTCAGTGTTGGATTTCTTTAAAGCAAGCAGGGAGTCGATGGCTTTTTCCTGGCGTTGAGTGGTGACAAACCGCTAGAGGAATTTCTTAGAAAATCCCTTCCAACTCGGGATGGAGCCACGCTCCAGCTAATTAAACCACATCAAGCCAAGAGGTCCCAAGCTAGTTGGGAACATCATGCAGAGTAGGGCATTGCTCGGGCAGTATATAGTCATCATTTGTTGGAAGTGCACCAAGTGAGCGTAGGCCTCCGTCTTAGGGTCAAACTTAACCAATTTTGGAGGACTAAAGTTTTTTAGTGCCGCAGCAGCGAGGATCTCATTGAAAAATGGAGATGAAGCCAGCCGATCTAAGATCTCATCCTCTTTCGTTCGTTCAATTTTTGCCGTAGAGACATCTTCGGCAACATTCTTTATATATTGCATGTCCTTCGGATCATTCCTTCGACTTCGATCCCTGGGTTCATGTCGTTTTGTGTTTTGGGGGTTCTGATATTTGTCTACAAGGTTTTGTGGATTCAGATTTAGCGGGGGACATTGACAACAGGAAGAGCACTACAGGGTATGTATTTCTATTGGGCAGTGCAACAGTCAGTTGGGTCTCACGGCTACAGAAAATAGTGACTATTTCCACGATAGAGGCGAAGTATGTTGCAGCCACGGAGGCATGCAAGGAGATTGTATGGTTGAGGAGCTTCATAAAAGAGTTGGGTAAGGAGCAAGACAATTCTAAATTGTTCAGTGATAGTCAGAGTGCTATACATCTAGCGAAGAATGCAGCCTTTCATTCGAGGACCAAGCATATCGACATAAAGTATCACTTTATTCGCTCTTTATTGGAGGATGGGCAGTTCATTTTGGAGAAGATTCACACAAAGGATAATCCGGCAGACATGTTCACGAAGGTGGTTACTGTGGAAAAGCTAAAGTCTTGTTCAGCTTCTATGGGTCTCTCAGCTTGAGTGGGAGACTGGGTGCTGGTGGTTGCTTGCGACCTAGCTTTGTATCGTAGTAGCGTCGCCCCCAAGCATAGGGATAGGTTGGTTGTAGCATAATAACTCGGAAGTCCGAGGTCGAATCCACAGGGAAGGGTTGGAGCTAGTGAGAGGTTTACTTTACGGTAGGGGTTTCGGCGTTAGGACGGCCAACCTTTTGGTTATGATTTGTTTGTGGGATTCTCTCTCTACCTCTAATGCGATTGAAAATGGAGTTTTAAACTATATATTAAAGGCGGCAAGGTCTAGAGGTTCTTACCACCCATGACTAAGGATATTCAATGGCTCTTGACTATAACTCAAGCGAGAGACAAGGCACTTGCTCTCACTCAGAAGATTTAACAATGAAGATCATTTTGACTCTACAAAATGGGTTTAACAATGGGATAAGTTCTTTGAGGCATTTTTACAAACACTTGGAGTGACATTTCTCTAAGCATCATGTGTGGCAATTAGTCAAGCCCTTGCCTACTGTTTACATATAAAATTAACAAATCCAGTAATTGATTGACACGTAATCAAAATTACCAAACGTTGGTAACTACTTGTTGATGAAGATACACTGGATTAAAGGGATATATTTGAGTAAATACGATGTCGTATTGTTCCTCAGATTTGAGAAGTAGTTATTGGCGGTTACAAGTCAAGGATAAAATAGAAGTTGACTTCGAAGCTATGATATTAACTGCTGAGTACATAAACTCCACATATAATCCTATGAAACGGAATAGTTGGCAGTTAGAACACCTGGAATATTTTAAAAGGGGCAGTTATTCCCTTAATGTGTAATCATTTGAGTTAGTTTGAGCAATCATGCAGATTTCAAATCAAAGCTTCCAAAGGAAGAATTGGAAGATTTCAAATTCAGACGTGGAAGAGGGAAGAAACTGCCAACTCGAAGAGTAGAAGTTAGAGTTCGAAGCAAGCCAAGTTCAAATTCACTGAGCGGGAAGTTTAAACTGCAAGCAGCGTCTATAAATAGAAGAAATTGAAGAGAGAAAACCCCCCGAACAAATCTTCAACAAACAGCTATAAAAAAAAATGATGCTTGGTTTGTTCATTGGCAAGTAGTTTTAGGATTTCGAACTTAGTTCGAAGTAGATTAGGAAGTAGTTAGGATTATTCTCGATTTTTCTTGTAGCAATCACCAATTCTCGGTTGTTCTTGTAACAATCACCAGTTCGAAATTCCGTTACATTGTATTTGAAGTTGAAGGCAATTTCGAAGTAAGTTTATCTTTGATTTATCAGTTGAAGTATCTTGTTTCTTTGTTGTTCTTTAATTTCCTAAGTTATTGGTTTGTATTTCTTCACTTATTAAGAAAAATCCTCTTAATTGAGGTAATTGAACCAATAAAACACAATCGCCTGATTAGACTTGGTTTTTCCAAAGTTAATCTGAGGGAGGAGATTGAAACTCTCTCTGGCACGCTCGCACACGATTATTTTGTCACACGGAAGTAAAAGAACCAGTAAACATTTTTTGGCACGCCCGGTGGGACCCCTGAAAGTGTTGAATGGCTCTAAAACTTAGGAAGCAAACAGACGATTCTCAAATTGGCCAAACGCCAGAGGATGAGAATAACGTTAATCCTAGAGAAAATGAACAGGTTGAAGGACCTCAAATAGGTCAAGAAACTCGTATTGGTCAAGACACAAATGTTGGAGTTGGCCAAAATTCTCGTATGAACACTAGAAATAATAAAACAATGCAAATTGATGACCCAAAGAATCCAGAAATTGGAGGAAGTGTGTTATCTAGCCAATTTGCCGAAATGATTGCTACATTTAAAGAACTGGCTCAAACCCGAAGCTTATGTTACAAAAATTGAAAGAGCAATCAGGACTTAAAAATGATCCTTTGCCTTCATCTGAGAAGGACAAAGGAGAGGCTAGCACAAGCAAATTTAAGTCAAGGCCTGGAAAAGAGCCTATCAATGTAGATGGTATACCAGAATCTTGGTATGAACCTGCAAAAATTTATGACTCTCACGTTCCCAAGCCTAGGAAAACATACAAACAAACCACTCATATCCCATTCGAACCTAGTCTTGATGGTGTAAATGAGGATAAAAGTTTTAAAAATGATGATTATGGGTTTGAAGGATATGGTTATTCCACAGGAAATCATTTTCCTGATAGGGCTAATTCAAGGAGGTCTAATGTAGAACTTGGAGTTCCTAAGTATCCAGGAATACCAGAAATGGGAAGAGTGCATTCGAATCACCTTTATGAACCTTTTGTAAGGCAAGAAGGAGATTACAAACAGCCTCAACCTTTTGATAATCCTCTTGATAGGTTTCCAGAAGATCACATGACAAGAAATGTGAATAGGGAACCACACGTTAACTCAAATATTCATTTTAAAGAAAATCCCACCCTTAGAGATGAAATATTAGGCCTTATGCAGGAAGCTTATGGACCTCTAAACCGGGGAGTACAAACTCAAGCTTATAGAAAACCTTATCCAGAATGGATAGATAGGCAGTTCGAAGTCCCTAGGGGGTTTAAAATTCCTGATTTTACACTGTTTCATGGGGATGGGAAACAATCAACCACAGAACACATTGCTAGATTTACTGCTCAGTGTAAGGAGTTAGGTAATAATGGTTTCATTAAGTTGAAATTATTCTCTAATTCTTTGACAGGAACTGCCTTCGAATGGTATTCTAATCTGCCACCAGAGTCAGTTCCAAATTGGCAAAGGATGGAAGAATTATTCCATGCACAGTTTTACCTAACTGAGCCTGAAGTTACTATGGCTGACTTAGCAAGATTAAAGCAAAAGCCTGATGAAAAGCTTGCTAAATTTATTGCTAGGTTTAAAAAAGCTAGAAATAAATGCAAACTTCAACTGCCAGAGGTTGAATTTGTTAGAATAGCACAAGATGGTTTAAGTAGAGAACTTAGGAAGAAGTTCGATTCTACTGAATTTAGAGATTTGGTTGATTTAACCTATAAAGCATCTAGATATGAATCTTTGCTAGAAGAAGATGTCGATAGGAATAATTCTTCTTATTCTACTTATTACAAAGATCCTACTTATGAAATCGATGCTGCTAAAATTGTTGAACACGACCCTTGTGTGTGTGAATGTCTAGTTCGAAAGGATTCTTCTATAGCACCAAGGACTAACAAGAAAGCTATTAGCAAAGTGTATTCATTTGATGTTTCTAAGGCAGATGAAATTTTTGATTACCTTTTGAAGAAAAAGTTTATCGATCAAACTTCCTGAAAATGTTAAACTTCCAACTTTGAAAGAAACAAAAGGAAAGAACTATTGCAAATGGCATGCTTCTTGGACTCATTCAACTAAAAATTGTAATGTTTTCCGTGATAGAGTTCAAGAACAGATCAAGAAAGGAAGGATCATGTTTCCAGAAAAGGCTATGGGAATTGATACAGATCCATTTCCAAAGATTGAAGAAGTAATTGCTAACACTAATGTGCCAACATCATTGGCCAAGACTGTTCAAGAAGTGTGGCAGAGTAAGCAAGTGCATGTTGAAATGAACTCTGTGCAATTTCGTAGAGAAAGACCAAATGTTGGTCAACTTCGAAATGATACTTACAGAAACAGTAAGCCAAGACATACAGCAGAAAGTTCATCTCAAAAGGAATTCAAGCAGTCTCATCTTCCTATGCTCGAAGCTTCTTTTTTAGAATGTTTATGCATGGAATGTAGAGCCAATTATTTGATTTTTAAAGACTTAGATCGACAGAGGGTAGATTTCTTTCCAAAAAGGATGGAAAGAAAGGCTCTAGATCAAAATAATGAAAGAAGACCTTGGATAAAACCAAGTCAAGAAAGAAAAGAGAAACCTTGGTTGGTTTCTAAAAGAAATGTACCTTCTAGTCCAGTTCCACCAACTTTGAAGAGAGATTATCCTCCTTTGAAGAAGGTTAACACTGGGAAGACCCCCATGGGTCAAAAGAATGAAGGGCAAAGTGAGCAATTTTCTATGGTAAAGGGAGTTCCTGATTGGGTTTTGGAGAAAATCAAGCCAGAACTCTTCCAAGGATACAAAACCCCTTCTAAGATGGGAAATAAAATGGTTAAACCTCCAAATACTCCTACTGGTCAATGGGTGGTGGTTCGAGATCCAAAGACCAAGATACCTCAAATGATTCCTATGTTGACAAGAACTCAGAAGAGGAAACTGCAAAGGAGGAATACTAGTTTCCAAATGGAAGAATATGCCTCTAAGGAAGACCCTAATGGGGTTGACAAGATCAACCCAACGTTTAACAGATTTCGACGAGAAGACTCTGAAGAATCTCTTCGAAGGGGATTTACCCA
This sequence comes from Vaccinium myrtillus, assembly GCA_016920895.1. NCBI lineage: Eukaryota > Viridiplantae > Streptophyta > Magnoliopsida > Ericales > Ericaceae > Vaccinium > Vaccinium myrtillus. Next base: position 25,447,379 of record CM029273.1, on the reverse strand, counting down.
AGCTGAAAGAGAAACATTGGAAAGTTTACCTCCAAGGTCTTCCCAAGCAGATCTTTGAACATGAGTGTTGCGTTTCTGAGGCCGAATGGCATGACCCTGTAGCAGTATAACCCATGTGGAGTGATAAACGATGTCTTTTCCTCGTCTGGTCCATGCATTGCTATCTGGTGGTATCCTCTGTAGGCATCTAGGAAACTCATTCGTTCGTATCCGGTAGTTGCATCGACGAGCTGATCAATTCTGGGCAAAGGGAAACTGTCTTTGGGACAGGCTTTATTTAAACTGGTGAAATCCACGCACACTCTCCATTTCCCATTCTTTTTCTTGACGACAACTGTATTTGACAGCCACTCATGGTAATTCACTTCTTTGATTGCTTTGGCTTCCAGGAGACGATCGACTTCTTCATTGACCGCTTCGGCATGCTGGGGGGCAGACCTCCTTTCCTTTTGGACTACTAGCTTGTGCTGGGGGTCCACATTTAAATGATGACAGATTATATTGGGATCAATGCCTGGCATCTCTTGGGGCGTCCAGGCAAACACGTCAACGTGCTGCTTGAGGAATTGTACAAGCTCTTCTTCCTCCTGTTCCTCAAGTCTCTCCCCTATCAGAAAGTATCTTTCCAGATCCTGTTCGTCAAGCTGAACCTTTTTCAGTCCTTCAACAGTTCTCTGGGCTGGTGATAAGCCCCTAATAGTGTAGATACACGGGCTTATCTACCTCATTTTGATCACGCACACGCGCGTTTTGGCGCTTTATATGTTTAACGTTGCGCAAAGTGTGTATCGTGAGTTACAGGTAAAAACCGAGCTAATAACGGCGTTTTGAAGCGCCTCGGGAAGCATCCCAATAAGCAAGGGCAGCGTGTCCCGTGGCATGGCATCACCGAGCCTCAGAGGGCCAAGCGACGAAGATTCGGCCAAAGCAAGGGCAATTTCAAAGGCCTCAAACCCAACAGAAAGAATTGGATCGATCCATTGGAGTAATTGGATCGATCCATTAGAGGAGTTCAAGCCAACAGAAAGAATTGGATCGATCCATTGGAGTAATTGGATCGATCCATTAGAGGAGTTCAAGCCAACAGAAAGAATTGGATCGATCCAATGGATATCATAGATCGATCCAACAGAGAAGTTCAAGCTCACCAGTGAAGCATGGATCGATCCATGGTAATCAATGGATCGATCCAATGAAGAAAAATCTCAAAAAAATAGCAGATGGATCGATCCAAGGAAGTGAAGGATCGATCCAAGGAGGTGTTCCGGCCACCTTTTGACAGCACACAAGTGGCTTTATGGTGCCACCTTTTTGCGAAATCTTGCTACTAGTAGAAAGCTTCTAGATGGTTGAGAGAGGATGGGGATATTTTGTATAAATACCCCACCTCCTCTCTCTCACCAGGAGATATTATTAGGACTAGATTTTTATTTTAGCTTTAAGTTTTTGCCTTGTCTCCATTAATGTCTTTTTGAAGCTTTTCTCTCTCTAGGAACTCATGTAAGTGTTTGTCTTACGTTATTTTGTCGCGTTATAATAGTTCTTGTAATCGAATGGTTGTTCTATAAATCTAGTTTATTTACGTTTCTAACGGTGAAATCTTGTTCTCATGTTCTAGCTTTCATTCCACTTAAACTCTAGTACTCCATGCGTGTCTGTTATTTTCCTAAGTATTAACGTTGTTGGCATAGTCGTTAGCTTTAATAAAAATCAGTTTTTATTAGCATTTGTCATGTTCTTTATTTCCTTTCTAAAAACAACCATGTTTTCCTTAGTAATGAACGAGTAGACGGTTTAGGCTTGGTTATGGGATGATTCGCCCCCGTGACTTAGGTTGTTCACTCTCCTCGCCATAATGCAAACTATGCTTGTTAATCAAAGAGTACGGATTGATTTTATGTATCAAGATTTGGATTTGTTAATCCCGTTGATCACACGTAGTCAAGGGCTTGACCACTTGGCACGTGCGATGCTTCGGGCGATGTCAATCAAAATGTTTGTATAAATGGCACAAGAATCCTACTCTTTGAGAAACACCATTTCTTATCAAACGTGTTTAATCACCAAATCTTCCGTTCGGGAAAGTCTAACGATATCCCCGAGCCGGTCATTTTAGAAGAGAGTGAATCGACCTGAGGCATGGGTGTTGAGAACCCCTAAACCTTGCCTTCTTTTAATTAGTCTTTTTAAGTTTCTAAGTCGTTCACGAAGTTAAGTGAATTCCACCCACAACCTCCAAACGCCAAGTTTGCCGCTTTAAGGCTAAACCTTCATTCGCGAAACAAATGAACACGCGCTGCGCATTCGGTCTCTGAGGACTCGACCCGGACTTCCGGTATCATGCTACCGTCGACTTGAACCCTACGCTTGGGGTAATAGTTTTGGATAACAATCCAAGGGCGCAAGCATTTTTGGCGCCGTTGCCGGGGACCCAATGGTCCGCTCCGCGTGAGTTTGCCTCGCGCCACGCCACTGTGAGTATCCCGTTTCATTAGTACATAGCGCTTAATTTACTTTTGTTCAACTAGTATAGTTCTAAGGGCGGATACCTCTAACCAAACAGTTGATCGTTTAAATTGAGGTTTAACGAAGCTTGAGGAAGTGTGCTAGTTTTTAAATTTCTGTCATATATTTAACGAGGCGGCGGAATAGCCCCTCGGAACTGCCATATATATAACGAGGCGGCGGAATAGCCCCTCGGAACTGTTTGTGGTGAGGCGGTGGTATAACCCCTCCAGTCTGCTGTTTGGTGTATGCAATATTACGTGAGAGATCCTAATCGGAAAGTAATTGAATTTGTAAACCCTTTCGCCGATATGGATGAGCGCGAACAGCCACCACAAGAGCAATCCATGCGCCAACATCTTAATCCCACGCGCCATGTACCACCATCACCCATCGTTTATCCTAGACCCACTGCCAATCACGTTGTGTACACGATTAAGCCCAACACAATTTCCATGTTGCCGGCTTTTTATGGGATGAAGTCCCAATGCCCTTACGATCACGTGAGGGACTTTTTGGATCTGGTGAACACACTTGTCACGGTCCAGGCTGAACTTGAGTCCGCACGCATGAAGTTATTTCCATTTTCTCTTAAGGACCAAGCCCGAACATGGCTTTCGACTCTAAAACCGCAATCCATCACCTCATGGGAAGAAATGCACGATGAATTTCTTAAAAAGTACTATCCTATACATAAAACGGTTGAGATGAAAAAGCGTGTCTCCAACTTTGCCGAGAAACCAAATGAACCATTTTTCTCTCTATGGGAGAGATTTAAAAATCTTTTGGCTGTTGTCCCACATCATGGTTTTTCGGTAAAGGACAAGATGCAATTTTTCTACGAGGGCATTTCGCAAGGGACTCGGCAATTTATTGACACCATGTGTAATGGTGAATTTTTAAACTGGAGTCCGCAACAGTGTTATGATTTTCTTGATCAACTCGCCGAGAACAACCAGTCGTGGGATTATTCGGATCCCTCGGACAAGACAAATCATCCGGCGAGTGCGAGTGCCAACGTGAGTGTGAATCAAGGTTCGGGTGAGAGAGGGAAGTATGTGCTAAAAGAACAAGATGATCTTAACTTTAAGCTTTCCCAAATCACTAAAAAGTTGGAAAATTTGGAAATAAAGAGTGTGAAGGAATGTGTGCTTTGCGTGACCCAAGGGCATTCAACCGATGAGTGCCCGACTCTTCCGGGTTTGAAGGAAATCCTCCATGGTGGGGTAGCGGAACAAGCAGAGGTGAGTGCCGTCGGTCAACGATATGACCCTTTCTCGAACACCTATAACCCCGGAACCAAGGACCATCCTAATCTCGGTTGGGGGGGAACAAACCAAGGGCAAGCTCAAAGGCCACCCCCGGCCTATAACCAAGGCTATCGACCTTCCCAAGGTCAAAATCAAGGTCAAGGTCAAGCCCGTTACCCTCCGAGTCAACAACACCATGGGTCTAATTTTTATCAGGCGCCTCAAAAGCGTTCATTTGAGGAAACAATGCAATTTTTCATTCAAAGTCAAACGGTGACCAATGAGCAAAATGCTCATGCATTGAGAGAGATCCAAAGTCAAGTGACTAAGTTAACCACGTCCGTGGGACAGCTTCAACAGGAGAAGGGAAGGTTCCCATCTCAACCACAAGCAAATCCCCAAGGAGTCCATTTGGCAAGCACCACGTCGGGCCAAGACCCGAATAATCTTGAGCAAGCTAAGTCGATTTCTCTGTCTTAAGGAGTGGTAAGGAGATTGATAAGACTATCCCTCCGAAACCTACTCCTCCCGTGGTCCCTTCCGTTCCGGTTGTTGTTGAGCAACCATCTTCTAGTGGCCCGGTTGTGCCACCAAAGGTCGTGGAGCAAGAGCCTCCCGTTTGTCCGTTTCCGGCACCTTACCCCCAAAGGTTGAAAGTGCCGGCCAAGCCTTCGTCAGACACCGAGGTGTATGAGGTTCTACAACAAGTTAAAATTAACATCCCTCTTTTGGATGCTATTAGAACCATACCCAAATATGCCAAATTTCTTAAGGACTTATGCACTGTTAAACGCAAGTTGAATGTCCAAAAGAAAGTTTTTCTCACGGAGCAAGTAAGTTCCATCATCCAAAATAACATAGCTCCTAAGTACAAAGACCCCGGTTGTCCTACTATTTCCATTGTCATAGGGGGTAAGAGAGTTGAGAGAGCTTTGCTTGATTTGGGTGCGAGTGTGAATTTGCTACCGTTTTCGGTGTATGAGCAATTGGGCTTGGGAGAGATGAAACCCACGAGAGTGACGCTTCAATTGGCGGATCGTAGTATCCGCATTCCTAAGGGTTTAGTGGAGGATGTCTTAGTCCAAGTGGACAACTTTGTCTACCCTGTGGACTTCGTAGTTCTTGATACTTGTCCCGTCGTCGATGCTTTTCAAGCACAAACGCCCATCATTCTCGGACGCCCATTCTTGGCGACTTCCGATGCGGTCATTAATTGTCGTAATGGGTTATTGAACATGACGTTCGGGAACATGAAAATGTCGGTGAATGTGTTTAACATTGGGTCTCAAATGGGAGACGATGATGATGTTCATGAGGTGAGTTTAATAGACACTTTGGTCCAAGAGCACGTAGACACTATTCTTTATAAGGATCCACTTGAGGTTTGTCTTACCGCCGAGGAGGCGTCGTTCTTAGATTCACCGGAGGTTGAGTACTTGTACTCGGTGTTAGAAGTGGAGGATGTTTGTGGTACGGACACATGGTATCCTAAGTTCGAAGATTTGCCTCCCCTCGAGAGCAAAACTCTTCCGTCTAGTGTCCAACCACCCAAGCTTGAGTTGAAAACCCTTCCGGACACTTTGAAGTATGCCTTCCTTGGCGTCAGTGAGACCTTTCCCGTGGTGATTTCCTCTTCCCTAGAGGCACACCAAGAGTCCGGTTTGTTAGCGGTGTTGAAGCGGCACACTAAGGCCATCGGTTGGTCCATTGCCGATATTCACGGGATAGATCCCTCGGTTTGCACACACCACATCTATCTCGAAGAGGATGTGAAGCCGTCACGCCAACCACAACGTCGTTTAAATCCAATCATGAAAGACGTGGTTCGGGCGGAAGTCTTAAAGTTATTGGACGTCGGGATCATCTACCCTATCGCCGATAGTAAGTGGGTGAGCCCTATCCAAGTTGTGCCTAAGAAGTCCGGCATCACAGTGGTCAGAAATTCCAATGATGAATTGGTGCCTCAAAGGGTGACCACCGGATGGCGAGTGTGTATTGATTATCGGAAGTTGAATGCGAGCACGCGTAAGGACCACTTCCCTCTCCCATTCATAGATCAAATCTTGGAGAGGGTCGCCGGTCATGCTTTTTATTGTTTTCTCGACGGGTACTCTGGTATAACAAATCGAGGTCGCTCTTGGGGATCAAGAGAAGACCACCTTCACGTGTCCTTTCGGTACTTTCGCTTATAAGCGCATGCCATTTGGCTTGTGTAATGCGCCCGGAACCTTTTCAAGGTGCATGATGGGCATTTTTAGTGATATGGTGGAGAAGATCGTTGAAGTCTTCATGGATGACTTCTCGGTATTCGGGGACTCGTTTGAGTCATGTCTAGAGAACTTAGAGCGAGTGTTGGAGCGGTGTGAGGAGAAACACCTTATTCTCAATTGGGAGAAATGTCACTTTATGGTGACCAACGGGATTGTCTTGGGGCACATTGTGTCGTCGAAGGGGATAGAGGTTGACAAGGCCAAAATTGACTTAATTGCAAACCTCCCTACCCCTAAATGTGTGAAAGACATTCGGTCTTTTCTTGGGCACCCGGGTTTCTACCGCCGTTTCATCAAGGATTTCAGTGCCATTTCGCGTCCGTTGTGTCACCTCCTCTCTAAAGACGCGCCATTCATTTGGACACCCGTGTGTGAGGAGGCGTTCTCTAAGTTGAAGTCTAGTCTCACCACTCCACCGATAGTGCGAGCTCCCGATTGGGACCTTCCGTTTGAGTTGATGTGCGACGCGAGTGACTACGCGATTGGCGCCGTCTTGGGCCAAAGGAGAGGGAAAGAGCCACGCGTCATTTCTTACGCGAGCAAAACTCTTAATGATGCTCAATTGAACTACTCCACCACGGAGAAAGAGTTGCTCGCGGTTGTTTTCGCTCTTGACAAGTTCCGGTCTTACTTGATAGGGTCTCCTATTGTGGTCTTCACGGACCACGCCGCGTTAAAATATCTAATGACTAAGCAAGATGCTAAAGCGCGGTTAATTAGGTGGGTCCTATTGCTCCAAGAGTTTAACTTAATAATCAAGGATAAAAAAGGAGTTGAAAATGTGGTCGCGGATCATTTGTCTCGTCTCGTGTTTGAGGATCGCTCCTCGAGCATTCCGATAGTTGACACATTCCCGGATGAGCAATTGTTTGGTGTCTCGTCATGCCCGTGGTTCGCGGATATTGTGAACTACTTAGCCACGGGCCAACTTCCTACCGTTTGGACTCCGCAAGAGAGGCGGCGGTTCTTGTGTGAGGTGAAAAGATTTTTCTTTGATGATCCTTATCTCTTTAAGTATTGTCCGGATCAAATCATCCGGCGATGTGTGCCGGATGTTGATCACCGACACGTCCTGTCCTTTTGCCACACCGAGGCGTGTGGAGGACACTTCTCGGCCAAGAAAACCTCCGCAAAAATCCTTCAATGTGGGTTATATTGGCCAACACTTTTCAAAGATGCTTTCGAATTTTGTAAAACGTGTGAGAGGTGTCAACAATTGGGAGGAGTGACGAGAAGGAACATGATGCCCCTAACTAATGTCATTGTTGTTGAAGTCTTCGATTGTTGGGGCATCGATTTCATGGGGCCGTTTCCTATGTCTTTCGGGTATCTCTATATCCTTCTTGCGGTGGACTACGTGTCCAAGTGGGTTGAGGCGATCCCCACTGCACGAATGACCACAAGGTGGTTGTTGAGTTCTTGAAAGAGCATATCTTGGCTAGGTTTGGTACTCCGCGCGCGATCATTAGTGATCAGGGGACTCATTTTTGTAATCGGCCCTTTGAAACCTTAATGCGTAAGTACGGTATCACTCATAAGGTCTCTACGGCCTATCATCCACAAACCAATGGTCAAGCCGAACTTGCTAATAGGGAAATTAAGCACATTCTTGAGAAAACGGTGAATCCAAATAGAAAGGATTGGTCTAAGCGATTGACCGATTCCTTGTGGGCCTATCGAACCGCGTATAAGACGGTGTTGGGGATGTCCCCTTACCGCTTGGTTTATGGGAAGGCGTGTCACTTACCGGTCGAGCTTGAGCACAAGGCCTATTGGGCCATTAAATCTTTGAATTATCGCATGCCCGAGGCCGGTACGCATAGGAAGCTCCAAATCAATGAGCTTGAGGAGATTCGGAGAGATGCATATGAGAGCACAGCTATTTATAAAGCTAAAGTCAAGGAATTTCACGATAAAAACATTTTGAGAAAGGATTTTCATGTGAACCAAAAAGTGCTTTTGTATAACTCTAGACTCCATCTTTTTCTCGGAAAATTGCGTTCGCGGTGGGTTGGGCCTTATTTTGTGCATCAAGTGTATCCTCATGGGGCGATAGATGTTTACAATCCTAAAGATGGTAATATTTTCAAAGTGAACGGTCAAAGGTTAAAACCATTTTTGGATAATTTCAATGAAGAGGAGGAGGTTGAAAAGTTGGTCAATCCGGTCTATGCGGACGACCCTCCGGGTTAATTTTCTTGTGTGTGTTTTGCCCGTGGAGTCTTTGTGACTTCACTTTTCACGGGGAGCTAACGCGTACCTCTGAACTTCATTGTTTGGAGGGCCCGGCCCTTTGCTCCCTCTTGCATTGGGTTTCCCATCATTGACTTGGGACTAGCTTGCACGCCGGCTAGACAACAATGCGCGTGTGCCCAGCTCCGGTTAGAAGGGCCATTATTTATTCTTTTTAATAAAATCTTGGAGACCCCACACGTGAGGATAAGATAACACGAATGTGTCAGTGACATAGGGCTTGTGTTTATAAAAGGCCTTTCTCGGGAGTAATTCGTAACTAAACGCCTGCGCTCTTTAGATCAGCCCCTGGCAGAGAGTGAGTTTCCGTGAATGGGTGGGGACGCTTGAATATTCCCATGCTTATGGCACGGCGACAGGCTCTATCCTGTGTCCGCCTTGTGCGGACTTCGTTGGGGACGTTGGACTTGATTGTTTGACGGGGTATTGTGTGCGACTTGGACGCTCCGAGTTCTGATGTAACATCGTTCTAGGAGAAGTAAAATCCGCGGAGTTTGAGAGAGCTCTAGTGTTTGCCGTGCTCGAACGGTGTTTGGATCGGTCCGGTATAGCCACCCGGAATTTGAGCTATGTATGTAGTACCTAGGATGTTGGAAGTTGAGGCAAGCAGTGAGATCGGGGCCAATACCGTCCAGCAATGTTTGATTTTAGTGTCGAGCTCCATCGAGATTGTTTCAAAATGGAGTGATGTTGCTTGGAGTCTAGAGTTCTGGGGAGCACTTGTTATAAGTGTTTCACTTGACTCGAAAGGGAGCGATAGCCTATTAGATGATGGCGCCTCTCCTCGGGTTACACCCGTACCTCTTCTATATTGCCGGTCTGACTAATAGGGAAACACAGTCTCACGTTTCGGGGAGAAAAGTAGTACCCGTGCGATCGCGTGAAGATCATGGTGGTTTTGTTTTCCTTTTTCATTGTATATATTGTATATATTGATTCCTGTGGAGCCCGGATAACACGAGCCGGGCGGTTCTCATATTGCTTCTCTTAGTAGGTAGTCGGCAATTAAGTCTTCTTTGCAGGGTGACCATGCTACCGTACCAGCCTTGGTAGTTTGGGCCTAACTTGGCGGCGAGTGCGGCATTCAGGAGCTCAAAGCATGGGTGCGACGAAACGTCGCGGTTGTAAGGCCTATAAAGTCGTTGATGATGGTCCTGTACGACTAGCTGTGGTCCCGGAGAGGGGCCGAAGGAGGAAGCCCTGGGAGCATTGCCGATGACGAACGGAGCAAGTGGTAGAAAAATTCCTCACACTTGGTCGAGGTCTTGGAGGTTGACATGCCTCCCTGTCGGTACAATTTTTTGTTCCCTATCTCTCTTTACTTTTGTTCTCTTGCATTGAGGACACTGCAAATTTTAAGTTGGGGGGAGGGAATTGTGTAGTGTACATATTCCGTTTTCATTTTTTCAATTTCCCGTCAAAATTTTTTGTTATAAAACTTCCCGTTTTAGTACAATCTTATAGTGGGATACGGTAGATATGCTCAATCGTTCTATAATGGCAGAGTATTGCATTCCGGTGAATTCGGTTGGAAGTTAACTTGTGTATACGCATATACATGCATTTGGTGAAGGTGTTAGACCGTAAGCGTAGTTGAGTAGCGTGCATTACTTGAAGTAGAGATTCATCTTTCCAAGCATCCCATATTTCTTGTTTTCAATTCCTACTAGTGTATATAAAATTTTGATTCAAGTTTAAGCTAGCTATTGTCACTCGTGCATGTTATCGGAGTTCTTAGCGGGCTTATGAAATGAATCAAGCAGGTTCTTTGTGTTAATAAACCACATATGAGTCCCATTGTACCATATTTTTGTGCCTAGTCCGTCTCCGTTCTATTGTAAGGCCTAGGGTACCGGTTGTTTGGTTGGAATTAGGAGGTGAGAGGGGCATGCCAATTGAAATTCGAAAAAATCAAACGGTAAAAAAAGTGAGACCGGATGTTGGGAGGTTAGGTTGGAAGTGGAGATGGGCGATACATCTCGAGTGGGGTATGAGTTTGGTTTACAACGGGCTGCATCGGGTTTATCTTGAATGAGCTTGAACCAACATAGGGCATGTTATTGGAAGCAAAGGAAATTCACCCTTATTTTTTGCCAAACAGACAAGTATGGATCGATCCATGGAATAATAGGATCGATCCAAGGTTGGAAAATTTGAGATCAGAAAGAAATGGATCGATCCATGTCATTTGTTGGATCGATCCAAGGTTGGGAAATTGGGGACAGAAATACATGGATCGATCCATGTCATTTGTTGGATCGATCCAACAAGGTTATTCAGCAGCTCTTAAGTAGGGGGGTCGATCTCTCATTTGATACAAATTACTCCCTCTCTAACCCGATCGATCCTACTCTCTCTCCCCTCTCTCTTCTCCATCCTCCATTACCACCACACACCACTCTCTCCATAACCCATTCGAAACCCTCCACTGAAAACACCCAATACCCATAACCCCACGGCCAAATCACTCCTAAATCGAAAAATCTTCACAAATCGAGCCAAGGGAGCTTTGAATTTCAAGGGTTTTGGGTTGATTTCTTCAAGCTTTGCACTCCATTTGCACGGTTTCGTCCAAAAACGAGGTAAACCCAAACTTCTTTTCTCTCCCCGTACGTGTTCTCTCTGCTCCCATCAATACCCACAAAAATTTCCATCTTTCTCTGGCCCACCACTCGGTTTACAAAAGAAAATTTGGGCTGTGCACTGTTTAAGTATTGTGGACTGAAATCTCTGTATCTCTGTTGCATACTCTCTCTGATAGAAAATCTGTTGGCTTTGGGACTTGAAAATCTGAGTTTACACTATCCAGTTGATTTGGGTTTTCTGCTACTGCCTTGTGACTGTTGTTATTTGCTGAATCTTGAACTGCATTGTTGCGCTCTGTCTGAACTATTGAAGTAGGGGGTTGGTTGGCTGTGGTTCGGAGGCCTGTTAATTGCTTGTTTGAATCTATTAGTGGGAAGTTGCAATGGCCAAGACAAAGAGCAAGGCGAGGGCTGCGATTGAGAAAGCGCCCGTTGGGGAACCATCTAAACCTCCCCATACCTTTAGTGAATCGGAGAGTGACGAGGATGGCATTGCACCAAGGGCCACCAAAGGGATAGTTATTCGTGAGAGGGGGCCGGCTCCTAAAAAGCGGAAAACAGGGCCGGTGAGGGAGGAATCCGAGAGTGAGTCGAGCAGCGATAGCGATGAGGAGTCGGAGGAAGAATCACCCAAGGCAAAAGCCGGGAGTTCCAAAGTGGTTAAAAAGAAGCAGGCGAAGAAAAAAAGAGATAAGAAGAAAAAAGAATGGTTGGAAAGCTTGACGGTTAGGCCGGCGAAAAACGAAAGGCAGGTAGACGCGGAGAGCTTGGAAGGTAAATACGGTGTGAAGGAGATACGCAAGGAGGGGTTGGCGCAATGGTTGGAACCGCTTCGCGGTTATAATCTGAAATGTGTGCGCGAGTTTTACAAGAACTTGGATGTGGTGCGAAGTGGGGATTCAAACATGCCTACCAAGATTAAAACCAAGGTGAGCAACAAGACTATTGTGGTGACCCCCGATACCATTGCCGAGTACTTGCAATATGAGAGGCCGGATCCGTCGGACACGAATTACCCCAATGGTGAGGAAATTCCCGAAACGTTCATCCGCGATATTATTTACGCTAATCCGGGCACTGGCATGAAACCAATTCTCCCGAGCCGTTTCAAAGAGGACATCCGAGTCCTTAACAAAGCCATCCATGCAAACCTCTATCCCAAGGGCAAGGACTCGAAGCCCACCGAGACATCACTTGAGTTGATTGCTTCTTTTGTGGATCCGGGTACGGTAGCAGATTGGGCACTTTATATTTTCACCCAGATGATTGATTTTACCGAGAATACCAAGAAGAACCAGAGCATGTGGTACCCTTGTATGATTACGGCATTATGTCATATTCAAGGAGTGAGGGGTGCTACGTACTCAAACATGGAGCCACTTGAACCCGGGGTGATTGATATGGGTACGGTGAATCAGAGTTTGGGTCAGACAAGGACGAAGTTACAGAGAAGGAAGTTGGGAGGTTTGAGTACTATGGGTGAGGCTTCTTCTTCTCAGGCACCGCCACCGGCCACCACCTCGAGATCTCGTTTGCACTCGCCCCCTCCTAAAGGGGCGTCATTGAAGGCATGGGTCAAAAAATTGTTCAAATGTATGGTGGTGGAGTCAGAGAAGAATGAGCGGCATAGGAAAAGGGAGCAGCACAAGACCGACTGGTTGGTTCAGCAAGTCTCAGCAACGTCCGTTGTCCAGTATGTGCCCCCGCCCGAGTACGCAGAACCGGAGGTGGTTGATGAGGGAGATGATGATGATGAGTGATGGTGGTAGATGGTGATTTCTCATGGTGGTATCTTTTATGTACATAGTAGTTGGTAGCGAGTCGGTGGTGTCGAACTATTTTAAACTTTCGTAAGTAGGATTAACTTGTTTAAATTGCATGTGGATGCCGTGTTCTGGCGTATTTTGGGATGGTTGAGGGTCGGCGGCGGCCTCTGGGTAGATGACCCAAACTAGCATATGGCCGCCGTCCTTTTTGTATTTCCCTCCTTTTTGATTAACCAAGGTCGTTATAAGCTTATCAATGTTTGATTTCATTTCTAGCACGTAATTAGCTCCGGTGCATGCATACGTAACAATAGTTGTGTTTTCATCTTGAATGTTCCAGGTTATCTAGTTCTTTCATTATCAAGCGTTATTTTGATTAGCGCGCGGTACCTTTTTGTCTCGGTATCGCGTATCTTGCTAAGCGCTTATTATGGGATGTGTAAATGTATCGTGTGTGTGATAGTGCATTGAGGAATAAATTATTCGTGCCTCGTTGGAATTTAAACTTTTTGTGGTGCACGTTATTAGCCTATGGTTGAGGCCTAGCTATTTCATAACTTTGCATGGCATGCGCGTGCGTGAGTTGTTTTCGATTGGATGAGCCGGATAACCGGTACTCTGCTTAGACTTTTTGTGGATTGAGCATAGCTTTCGTATCGGACACGTATCGGATACGCCGGGTAGTTTTAATTAGTTTAATTAAGTTTTATTTAGTTTAATTGCTTGAGTTTAGATTTTGTAAGTTTAGTTTGCTCGGGACTAGCAAAGGTTAAGTTGGGGGGTGTGATAAGCCCCTAATAGTGTAGATACACGGGCTTATCTACCTCATTTTGATCACGCACACGCGCGTTTTGGCGCTTTATATGTTTAACGTTGCGCAAAGTGTGTATCGTGAGTTACAGGTAAAAACCGAGCTAATAACGGCGTTTTGAAGCGCCTCGGGAAGCATCCCAATAAGCAAGGGCAGCGTGTCCCGTGGCATGGCATCACCGAGCCTCAGAGGGCCAAGCGACGAAGATTCGGCCAAAGCAAGGGCAATTTCAAAGGCCTCAAACCCAACAGAAAGAATTGGATCGATCCATTGGAGTAATTGGATCGATCCATTAGAGGAGTTCAAGCCAACAGAAAGAATTGGATCGATCCATTGGAGTAATTGGATCGATCCATTAGAGGAGTTCAAGCCAACAGAAAGAATTGGATCGATCCAATGGATATCATAGATCGATCCAACAGAGAAGTTCAAGCTCACCAGTGAAGCATGGATCGATCCATGGTAATCAATGGATCGATCCAATGAAGAAAAATCTCAAAAAAATAGCAGATGGATCGATCCAAGGAAGTGAAGGATCGATCCAAGGAGGTGTTCCGGCCACCTTTTGACAGCACACAAGTGGCTTTATGGTGCCACCTTTTTGCGAAATCTTGCTACTAGTAGAAAGCTTCTAGATGGTTGAGAGAGGATGGGGATATTTTGTATAAATACCCCACCTCCTCTCTCTCACCAGGAGATATTATTAGGACTAGATTTTTATTTTAGCTTTAAGTTTTTTGCCTTGTCTCCATTAATGTCTTTTTGAAGCTTTCTCTCTCTAGGAACTCATGTAAGTGTTTGTCTTACGTTATTTTGTCGCGTTATAATAGTTCTTGTAATCGAATGGTTGTTCTATAAATCTAGTTTATTTACGTTTCTAACGGTGAAATCTTGTTCTCATGTTCTAGCTTTCATTCCACTTAAACTCTAGTACTCCATGCGTGTCTGTTATTTTCCTAAGTATTAACGTTGTTGGCATAGTCGTTAGCTTTAATAAAAATCAGTTTTTATTAGCATTTGTCATGTTCTTTATTTCCTTTCTAAAAACAGCCATGTTTTCCTTAGTAATGAACGAGTAGACGGTTTAGGCTTGGTTATGGGATGATTCGCCCCCGTGACTTAGGTTGTTCACTCTCCTCGCCATAATGCAAACTATGCTTGTTAATCAAAGAGTACGGATTGATTTTATGTATCAAGATTTGGATTTGTTAATCCCGTTGATCACACGTAGTCAAGGGCTTGACCACTTGGCACGTGCGATGCTTCGGGCGATGTCAATCAAAATGTTTGTATAAATGGCACAAGAATCCTACTCTTTGAGAAACACCATTTCTTATCAAACGTGTTTAATCACCAAATCTTCCGTTCGGGAAAGTCTAACGATATCCCCGAGCCGGTCATTTTAGAAGAGAGTGAATCGACCTGAGGCATGGGTGTTGAGAACCCCTAAACCTTGCCTTCTTTTAATTAGTCTTTTTAAGTTTCTAAGTCGTTCACGAAGTTAAGTGAATTCCACCCACAACCTCCAAACGCCAAGTTTGCCGCTTTAAGGCTAAACCTTCATTCGCGAAACAAATGAACACGCGCTGCGCATTCGGTCTCTGAGGACTCGACCCGGACTTCCGGTATCATGCTACCGTCGACTTGAACCCTACGCTTGGGGTAATAGTTTTGGATAACAATCCAAGGGCGCAAGCAGCTGGATTCCCTCCAACGTCTTCCAATGTATGTTGATCGGGTACTTCGACGGACTGAACGAGGTGTGCCTTGGGAGCTCTATTGATCGTCGAGACCAAACACTGGTTTCCCGTTTTCTGGTTCCCCTTAATGTTCTCGATGCTCTCTGCCCCCGGGAATTTTATCATCTGATGGTAAGTTGATGAAATTGCCTTCATCCTGTGCAGCCATGTTCTGCCGATGATGGCGTTGTAGGAAGATGGGACGTCAATGACCAGGAACTCGGTTTTCAATACAACAGACCCTGCTCGTACAGGCAATGTCACTTTACCCATGGGCTAGACTGGCTGCGATCCAAACCCAATCAAGGGAGTATGACTCCTTTCCAAGTTCGTCCTGGGTAATTCCATCTTCTTGAAGGTATCAAAGTACAAAATCTCTGTGCAGCTCCCCTAATCCACCAATATCTTCTCGACGTCGTATTCCCCCAAACGTAGGGTAACGACCAAGGCGTCATTGTGTGGCAGCGTCACTCCGTCCAGGTCCTCGTTCGTGAACGTGATTGGTCGTGCCATGATCTATCCCTCTCTAGGCCTCTTCACACCTAGCTTGTACACATGCCTCGCATGCTCGCTCTGTCTTTGTACATATCTGATCTCGCTTTCGGTATAGGGGCTGCATGACCCTGAATCATCTGGATCAGACCCCTGGGTTTTGCCAGACAGTCCACTTCCTCGACTGGGGTTGCTTGGTCTTTCTTTCTTTCCGCCACATACTCGTCAAGGAGGCCCTCAGCTGCCTTTTCGACCAGGAACTTTTTATACTCGAAGCAGTCCTATGTGCCCCCAGTCACGATGATAGCTGCATTTCTTGTTTGTCGCTCTCCGCCTTTCTGGGCTCCCTGTCATTTTTGGTGGGTCGCGGAACCATGCCTTGTCCCTGAGTTTGTACAACATCTTGTAGATTGACACATTAAAAACCGTGTAAATGCTGTGGAAAGAACGGGTCTCCACAGCGGCCTTATCCCTTCGGCTTGACGAACTGTCCCTCCTGCTGGTTGGGTACTCCCTCCTATAACTTTTCTGTTCTACCATCTTCTTTTCTGGAGTAGCAGGTCGCCTTGCGTTCTCTTTCTTACTTTCTCTCATACGGTCGTCCTCGACGAGCGCATGTTGCTCGATACGTTGCATGAGCTTTGCCACTGTCCTGACTGGGTTCATTGTCAGAGACTTCCTCAGGTCTGAGTTGACGGGCAAGCTTGTCTTGACAGTTGTTATTGCATATTCCTCACTACAGTCAACAATCTCATTAAAGGTTTCCCAGTACCTTTTAGAATATTCCCTCAAACTTTCTGTTTCCTTCTGCCCCATAGCAGTTAGGATATCAAAAGTCTTGGGTGTCGCACGACTTCGTCAAAAATCGGGTCGTGAACTCCTCAAAGAGCTGCTTCCAACTGTTGATCGAATTTGGTGCCAACTTATGATGATACTAGCTCAGCGCCACCTTACCCAGGCTCGACGGAAACATCTTACACATCAGGGCGTCATCCCTTACATGCATAAACATCGCCTGGTGGTAGTGCTGGATGTGAGTTACCGGGTCATCCGTGGTTTCATACAGCACGAACGGATTGTGCTTGATCCTGGCGGGTGGGTCCGCCCGTTGGATCCACTTGGCAAGTGGGGAAGCAGCCACGTGGTTGAGGGCTTTTCTAGCAGCTTCTCGGGCCTTTTCGCGCCCGTCGTAGTGCTCGTTCGAATCGGACCTCTCATACCGGTCCCTTCCATGCCTCCTTCTTCCCCCGCTATCCGGGGACTCACTCGTGGCCCTTCTTTTCCGCTGGGGGCCCTTTCTGGCCGTGGAGTCGGCCTTTTTTGGTGATGGCTCCCTTCCCAATCGTCTCATGTCCTTGCTTCTGTCTCGAGATCTGGATTTTATGTTTTGCTCTGCCTGTAGCAAGTGGTCCTTTAGGTTTTTGATTGCTACCTCCTCCTGAGCGATCTGTCGCGCCAGGTCTGAAACTTCATGCTCCCTCTGCACAAAGCTTTCCGCATATTCCCTGTCTCGCCTCACTCTTGAGTTTGTCTTTTTCGAGGCATGTCGTGGCGGGGAATTCCTTTGCAGATCCCTCCGTGATGGGACGTTCGAATCTCTTTCTCAGAACCTGCCATGCTGGGAACGTTCCACACGCTCCACCTGGCTCACCACCCTCGCGGGGGGAGGCTTCTTTGGGGCGACGGGTGGTTCTAGAGAAGGATCCCCCCCGGCCCCACTCTTTTGCGGCGTGCATAGATCTCTATCGTCCATGGATGATCTCGGTGGGGGGTTTTAATCTTGCTTTCCCACAGACGGCGCCAATTGTAAGAGGGGAAAAACTCACGAAGTTATTTCCTTGCTCTTATGAGATCAAATCCTCTTCTGATGGAGCGATTCTGATCCTGCAGCACGAGCAAACCGTTAGAGCACCCCTACCTCTTGGCGGCAAGGGCCCTCCGATGGCTAAGTTAGTATAGACGAACTGGAGGACGACCAAAACGAATGTGTATGTATGAGAGTGGGTTTTAGCATACCTCTAGCATTTAGGAGTCATCTTCTTATATAGGCGATTAGTTTGTATTTGCATTCCTTGTGGAATTCTTCTCTGTATGGAATCCTTCCAAGCTTAGGATTCTTCCTTATTGGGCAGCGTAGCCTGCATGATTCTGTATCCTTATTCGATAAGGATTCTTGCCAAGATGGCCGCATACTGCTCGTTCGGAGCTTTACCCTACATGGGAGTTCGCTCTTTGTTTAGCAAGTTGACCGGCCTTCCATCTCTGAGTAAGATTGTGCCTATCTTCGCAAGCTTATCTGATTCAGGGAATATCTCCGAATATTCTATCATTTCCTTATCTTTGCAAGAAAAGTATTTTGCTAGGGTTTATCCCGTATTGGGCCGTTCTATCTGCGTCATCCGACGAGCGGGCTGATTTGGCTTATTGCTGGACTATGGGCGTGGTGGTCGTCGGAGCACTACTCCGTGTTAACTTCCCTCGTGCATGTCACGTGGTAGATCTGGACGAGCTAATCTGTTCGTCTTCTGTAGCCTTTGGAAAATACCCCGCACATTTACATTTCTCTCTTTGTTTCTATGTGGTTTAATATATATATATATAGAGAGAGAGAGAGAGAGACGTTCTGTCTTTTCTTCTCACCACATTCATTGCCCACCCACACCATTCATTTTTGGGAATACAAAACCCACCCACCTTATTTATTGTCCGTCCTCTCTTTTCTTCTTTATGAGTTTTTATGTTTTCTGGGGGAACACAACTAGCACAGCAGCTGTGACACGCGTATTAAAGTTGTTTTGTTAGGAATACAATTAGCACAACAGCAAGGAGACGCGTATTAAAGCGGGGTATTTTGGGTAGAAAATAAGCAAACAACCTTAGTGGTGCTTTTTAGGAATGGGCTGGAGCGGGAGGGAATGCGCCACAAATTTCTGTACCGGCCCATAAATCTCTCAAAAATATACTAACTATTAAAAAGTTAGGCCAAATGAATCCTACATGTCAATGCGATTACCCGATTAGCCTCTGGGACCAAGATTTTGCATAAAAGTCTCTTTCTCCTCTCTCCGTGTATAATTATTGGTCAAACGTTACATGTATATTGTATATGCATATCTACCAGCTGAAGAATTGAAGCTAGTCACGAGTTCATCTAACCGACCTTCCAACCAACTTAAATCTAATAATAAAACAAAATTCCATACACATTTACTTCTCTGAATCACTAATTGTCAGTTTTTAGTCTCTAGTCAATCTTTTTTTTCCCCTTCAATCACTAAAATGTGGGTCTTATTATAACGACTAGAATATCCATCATTAAAAATTATTTTTTTGGTACATTAAAAATTAATATTTATGTGTCGTGTCTTGGGTCGTGCCCCGTGCCGTGCCGTGCTGTGTCACATCTAGCCCACTTCCGTGCCGTGCCTTTGTCGTGCCCGTCTTGACTGTGTCGTGCCCGACCCAATTCCGTGTTGTGCTCATCTAAAACCATGCTCGTGTCATGCCGTGCCACATTTAAACGTGACGTGCCCGTGCTAATCCAGCCCGTTTGACACCTCTAACTTTACGCATTACCCTAAAATGTCTGAAAAATATTATGACACGTGGAAATAATAAGGTCAAGTAAGACTTCTCATTGGAACATTTGTTATTCCTTAATTTCCTTGGGTACACAAAAGTCAGTGGATTTAATCGTGGAATAAGGAAAACCAATGAGCAAAACTGACTTTTTACAGGGTACTAAATGGTGGGACGAAAACGGTAGATTCACTAACTCTTTATATATAGTAGATAGATGCAGGAGTAATATAACCACTATTTCTTGGATCTAGTGTAGTTGAACGGATCCAACTTGAGAAACCTTTCCAAATTAGGACTATTCTCTACAATTAACTAGAACTTCACTATGGGTACCCAAGGCTTTGTACAGATAGGTCAACGATGGATGGCTTTATGACCTATGGGGCCTATTTCAGAGTCTCACACGAATCGTCCGACTGTTCATTAATTTTGTAATAGTAATATTTTGAGTTGTCTTTTAAACATCCAGCTTTAACGTCTGCAAGTACTGCTATCAAAGTCTCACACGGATCATCTGAATTCTGATGAATGAAAATTTTAGCTTATGCTTAATGCACTGCTATCCGCTGCATCTTCTTTTGCAACGTCGAAACATCCTCAACATTAGCCTGTCTACCTCCTTTGCCTGAAATTCCACCTCCTTGAACCATCTTACAAGATTCAACTCAATCTTTCGTACCAACTTAATTGGTCCTAAACCCTAGTAATAGTTAAGTTGTCATCCTAGTTGGTTTGAATACTTAAGTTTTCATCCTTATATTAAAAAAACTCTCATTAATTAAGGACTTGATTAATTTGCAACTCTCTCTCTCTCTCTCTCTCTCTTCTTGACCAACAAAAAATGGGTAAGTAATTACTCTAGAATACTCATTTTCCTAATTCGAAGATTCTTAGCAAGATACTAAAATCAAATATACTAATTTCTCAATAAAACTATTTGCTTAAAATCAAAAGGCTTTTGGGACCAAACCACCAAGGTCGGGCCGAAAAAATGTGCTACTATTTTGGCCTTTCCACTCAAAATCAAATCAGGCCATGTAATCAAGAGTGACCACATCTACATCACCTTTTCCCTTTATTCTTGATCAATGTGTCTTGCGTGGGTTGTTGGGGTCCTCAAACCTCGATCTCCATTAGGCTGTGTTTGGATGACCGGAATCTTGAGTAGGAATAGGAATATGATTACTGGGAATCAAATTCCTGGGAATTTTCTTGGGTAGGAATAGGAATGTGATTACTGGGAATCGAATTCCTAGGAATTTGATACCTAGAGGAATGACATTTCGGTCTTTGGAATATTAGTTTAGTAATCTTACGCGGGAAACAATTATTTTGAAATTAAAGTCAATATTTCCTTTTCTTAATGAATGAGCCAGGAATCTTAGATTCCAATGGGGTAAGGGAGGGATCAGATTCCCACTCAGTCTAGGAATGTGATTCCTGGTTGAATATGTCACCAGGAATCACATTCCTATTCCTGTCTCTGCCAAACGTTGGAATTAGAAAAGCCTAGCATCACATTCTTGTTTCCTATCTATTCCAAACATTGGAATCATGAGTAGAAGACATCACATTCTCATTCCCCTTGAGATTACTGCCATCCAAACACAGTCTTAAGGTTATAGGTACACTCAAAGAATGTGTTATGGCCTTATTCAGTGATGAAGTACGATGATGCCCTTAGACACTAATAACAAATTATGTGGGATAAAATCAAAGATCTTTTCTTTATAGCACTTGGTAAATTCCAGTCCCTTAAAGGGATTTGATCTTGTCCAGCCGTTTTGGGTTCCTTTCCGGGCCTATTTTGATAATCTGGTCTTGTGATATTTTAGACCTTGTTGAGAACATTAGGCATGCCGAAATTCATGTCAATCGGATATCGTTTAATGTATTTGCATTAAACACAAAACACCAACAAATGTAAGATATGGCACAAGACATGAAAATTATGAACATCATCAATAAGAATATAAGATAGTAGAGTTAGGAAATAGCCTGTGAGATCGATGGAAGGCACGACAAGTCACTGTCCTAAAGCCGTATTCAACTCCCTTCGTGTAGGTTATGACGGTCGAATACCACTCCAAGATACAACCCAAAAATCTCACAGTATGTCTCCACGTTACATGATCCGCAGGAGACAGGGGTGCCATGTCTTTCTCAAATTGCCCAGAGGATATAGAAAATATAATGGTGAGAAGAGAGAGGGGAACTCAAGGTATTAAGATGTTAAAATCTCTTGTAGGATAATACTATATTTATAGAACTCGAAGTGACTCATCGCAAAAGTCATGTTTCTTATATGAAAAGGCACAACCCATAAACAAACCTCTTTATTTAAATTTATAAAACTTAAAATCCCAACATTTTTTAACATTATCTCTAAATAGATGGGTTTAAAGAATATTGCAACATTGGATATAAACTCATTTTCTAGAGGTAAATGTGATTGGAAAACACATTAAACGATACCCATTTGACATGAACTGTTTTCTACAAGGTCTAAAATATCAACTGACCTGATCATCGAAATGGACCTAGAAAAGGCCTGAAAAATTGCTAGACAAGACCGTCTAGTCCCTTAATGCGACTGGAAAGGATCCTGGTCCATTAGTAAAAGAACAAGGGGAGCATGTGACCACTTGTTGTATATACAATTAAGGACAAGAGAAGCACGTGACCACTGCTCCTATAAATATATCGGCCAATATAGCGCTTTATATTTTGATCCGTTCAAACCTTGAACTACGTACTCTCTACCAACTTATACTCAATTGACATTTAAAAGAAACAAAAACGTATACTATGATTAGTGGCATTACAATACGTTATTGATAATTGTCAAGTTTGTAACTTGTAAGAAAGAAACTCCAAAACAAGAATGGACGTCTACCATACAGATGTTACAAATTTTTTATAAAAATGACATCTAATATCTTGCAAGCAATGCATATCTCTGCACATAATTTTCACACGAACTATAATCTACGTTAGTGCCTAGTATTTTTCAAACTTTTGTTCTTTGAAAGCTTCATTGTTAGAGTTTGTCTAACAAGGATGCAGCGCATATTGTTTTACATGACACTAATCACATCATTTAACAGTTAGATCCATGTAACACACCCGACGGAATTGTTTGTATACTTATTTGTAACTGGATTTTATACTCAGATCAACAATGAATAAACGCCGCAAATGGGTTCATCGGCACCGAATTTTAGTCCGCCAGAAAATCAATAAAGGGATTTAGTAGACGCTGGGAAAAATGCTGCGTTTTGTAAACGTTGGGAAGCATTCCTGACATAGGTATCATGGACATTTGTCAGCTTTTTTCTAGTGTTTGTCGTACCTTTCCCGGCGTCTAAAAAATGCTAGGGAATTCCCTCATTTGCTGTAGTGCCACTTGTTGTATATACAATTAAGGACAAAAGGAGCACATGACCACTGGCGTCTGGTCCTTATATTTTGGTTCGTTCAAACCTTGAACTACGTACTCTCTACCAACTTATACTCAACTTATACTCAATTGACATTTAAAAGAAACAAAAACTTATACAATGACTAGTGGCATTACCATATGTTAGTCATAATTGTCAAGAAGTTTGTAAATTGTCAGAAAGAAATTCCAAAACAAGAATGGTCTACCAAACAGATGCAACAATTTTTAATAAAAATGACAATCGATCTATCTTGAAAGTAATACATATCCCTACACATAATTTTCATACGAATTACGTAACACTAATCAACAATGATGCTGCACATTATTGTGTTACGTAACACTAATCGCATCATTTAACAGTTAGATCCACGTAACACATCCGACGGAATTGTGTCCGGTTATTTTTAACCGGATCTTATACTCAAATCAACAATGATTCGGCAAAGGAATCCAACTGAAGTAGGTCAAGATCTTCCGTTCTGATTAGAAGTTGAAGATACTCTTCGTATAGCTTCTCTGTATTGTTGTGATCAGAAACTATTGGTAAACCAGATTGGCGTTGAATGTCCGACCCATTAACCATATCCGGATCTTGATCATTACCAACAAGAAACCCAACGCCATCGCCATCGCCATCGCCATCGCCATTGCCATCGAATTTAGACAATTGAACATCTAAACCTTCTTTAGGAGGGCAATCAAAACTACTATTCCTTGACATTGACAAAGAACTCAAAGAAGTGATCCTTTTGGGCTTTGGGTTATGGACTTTCTGCTTTTGGGCCTCCAAATTTGACTTATTCTTCTTTCTATTGTTGTTCCTCCTCTTCTTTGGTGGTTGGTCGTTAGGATATTCCGATAATTTTTTGTGGGTACTCGGGTCGGTTCCTTCGTCTCGGAGTCTTTTGCTAAGATGAGTGTTCCAGTAGTTCTTTATCTCGTTATCGGTTCGACCTGGTAGTCTTCCCGCAATTAGAGACCATCGATTGCCGAGAAGGGCATGCATTCTTATAATGAGGTCATCCTCATCAGGGGTGATGTTTCCCCTCTTAATATCTGGTCTCAGATAATTCATCCATCTCAGCCTGCAGCTTTTTCCACATCTAAATAACCCTTCATACACCAATGCAATTGTGAAACAAAAATTAGTGAGTATCAAGTCAAATATGAGCTAAAAACATTAAGGAAATGTGTGATGGTATCAATTTTTGTTTTACTTCTGACTGTCTTGGAAACACAGAGAACTTATATGGTGAATAATTTCTGAAATTGTAGCATCTGCTAGTGGACGGTGGGATTGGTCACCCAGAATTAATCAAGGTGCTTGAAAAACTATCCAAAACACCTGAGTTATCAAAAAAATTGGTTTCTGATATTGGTCGGGTATTTTTTCGTTTCTCGAGAACAACCGGAAAGCGTAGATTGTGTTTTGAATTGTAAAAAATTATTGCAACATAATATGTGAAGGAGAATGAAGTGTTAAAAACTTGTTTCAATTTTTTTAAAGAAATTGAAAGATTGAATAGTCTGATTGAAAATTTTCCAAAATGTTACTTCAGTAGGATTAACATGCCATACAAGCATGATTTTTCATTCTGGAATTGGGTTCAGTGTGGAAATCCTGCTTGTATGTCATTTTTACGGGCTACCTTCTTTTTGCACTTCTTTTCCTCCTTTTGAAAATGCTTCCGGATGTAACCTGTAAAAAATACTCCCTCCGTCCCTTTTTAAGTGTTTAACTTTTCATTTTGGACTGTCCCTAAATAAGTGTGTGGTGTGAAAAGTTAATGGGTAAAAGTTTGTACAATTATCATTTTGCCCTTTTGAAAAGTTAGTGGGTAAAGAGTTAATCGGTAAAAGTGGAGGATAATTTTGGAAAGTAAAGGTAAAAGTTGATGTGAATAGTGTAAAGTGGAGGAAAAAGTTGATGTGAAAGGTATAATGATGATGTTTCTTTAATAAGTTGGATTTACGAAGCAACACATTTAAAAAGGGACGGAGGAGTACTAACATACAAGCAAGATTTTCACACTGACAAGCCTGCAGCCGCATAAAACACTCACAAAGTGGTTTTTTTCTTTTGAGGAACAAAAATCGCATAAGTTATGTATGAAAATCATGTACAAACTTATGTTTCTGCCGCTTTAGCGAATTAACCATCTCTGTAGGGATTGAGAAACTAGAAATATTCTTGTTATTACTTCGATTCATCTTCCCAACAAAGTGGATCCAACTCTAATAGCATTAAGACACGAAGACTTGTTATTCTACAAACAAAGGAGCACAAAAAAAAAAAGGTACCAGCTTTTTTAGGCAAAGATCTCCAGTTGCCTTCGCCATGAAGTTGAATGTACTTTGAAAGCAATGAGTCCTCTTTAGCAGTCCATGGACCTCTATGCAACCCAACCTTTGAACAACAGGGAGCCCTTCCCATACTCTGAGCAAAAACTAAAAAAACAAAAAAGCACAAAACAAAAACAAAAAAAATAAAAATAAAAAGCTAGAGATAGAAAGAGAAACAGGGGACTGTTATTTGATCTTTTGGGCTTGTAAAGATGCGTTCTTCCCCTTTTAAACACGTTGCATTTGAGTGAGGTACTCTCCACTTTGTGTATGTGACGCAGGTGCGTAACCACCTTTCTATCTATCTGCCATTCTTCTACTCCTCTCAGAAAAAAATATTGAGTGCTCCTGTCTTCTTGGTGCATGCTACCCACTTGGTTATGTCAGGACCACTACGACCACGCGTTGATATATGATACTACAAGATTAAGGCCGAGTTTCCATTAAAAATATTTTTGGTATTTTTGGTATTCTTGCATTTACAATCTAATTGACGAAAATACCAAAAATATCGTAGTGAAAACTCACCAAAGTGTTTGGATCCACATCAATATGTGGTAGCGGAGTAGCCTAGTCATGAAGCAATGATAATTACTCCCTTCCCTTCAGTGGTGTAACCAGAAATTTAGCTCGGTGGGGGCATCATTAAACACGTTCTTAGAATTTTGATCTTTTACATATAGCGAAGAACAATAATACTCCCTCCGTCCCATACTTGTTGTCCAATTTCACTATTCACATTTTAACCATCCATGCGGACTTCTCCCTTCAGCCGTTGGATCTCATCCAATGGCTCAGATTTTAAATTTAATTTCGCGGGTCAAAACGCAACGGGTAAAAACCATCCGGGTCATAACCCACCTCCCATTCCCTTTCATTTTACGCTTACCGGGGGGGAGAGAGAGAGAGAGAGAGAGAAGAACGATTGCGAAGAAATCGATTCAATCGATTCTGGAGAAGAAGAAGACGATCGCAATGCTCGAACGGCCAGGTCTCTCTCTCTCTCTCTCTCTCTCTCTCTCTCTCTCTCTCTCTCTCTGGTCTTCGATTTCTCTGACAAACCATAGTTTTTTTTGTGCGAGAAGAGAAGAGAAGAGATCGAAGATAAACTCTAGTTTCACGATCTGAAAATTGGGGTTTACGAATCCCTATAAATCTCTCTCTCTCTCTCTAAGAATGCACGAAGTAGATACTGGATAACGATACCCACCGTGCGGCTCCCAAGAGGAGCCGTACGGGTTGTATGTTGGAGCCGTACGGCTTGTAAAGGAAAAAGTGAGCCGCACGGCATGAGACAGGAGCCGTGCGGTCTGTGTGGCTGAGTTCCCAATTTTTTGGACATGCTCCAAGGTAGTTTGATCGTTCTTTCGTCATTGGGGATGCACGGGTATCAAAATTGGGGTGTCTACAGGGGGTGTGTGTTTTTCAGCCTTTAAATCTTTTCCCTTGCAATCTAATTACTTCACTTGCAAATCTAAGCCCTCAATTCAGATCCAACGGTTCAAAAATAGGGAATTCAAATACTGAGCTCCCTTATTATATAGATATATAGGAAGAGCTTCTAATGAGGACCCTTATATGAAGACCAAGTGAGGACCTCATGCTTCCCTACCAAATTTCGACGATCCGAACCGGTAGATGTGTTTAAAATGTGTTTTTGAGGTCCACCGCGATGATTCGTCCAAAAAAAATACCCTGAAGGGCTTCATCCGATCATTTTTTCTTAAAAACGCTACGTTTTTAACAAAAAATGATTTGATGAAGCCCTTCCGGGTATTTTTTTTATACGAATCCTTGCGGTGGACCTTAAAAACACATTTTAAATACATCTAACGATTCCGATCGTCAAAATTCAGTTCAGAAAGTGAAAAAATTGCTTGGTCCTCACTTTATTTAAAATAAGGGATCCCTCATTGGAAGTTGATCATATATATATGTGTGTGTGTGTGTGTGTGTGTGTGTGTGTGTGTGTGCGCGCATACAGTCAGGATCCAGCCAAGACTCCTTGACATACCTTACGTCCACACCTCCCTTTTCCCGGCCATGTTGTGATGATCTAAACCGTCCAAAAAGTTTAAAACGTGTTTTTAAGGGTCTACGCGAGGATTCGTAAAAAAAAAGAAAAAAACTTACCCGGAAGGGCTTGATCCGAGAAGTTTTCGATAAAACTGCAATAAATGTATTTATGTGTAGTTTTATCAAAAACTGCTCGGATCAAGCCCTTCCGGGTTTTTTTTTTTTTGCGAAATCCCCGCGTAGACCCTTAAATACACATTTTAAACACATCCAACGGATCGGATCCCGACCAAATGGCTGGGAGATAGGAGGTGCGGACGTAAGACTATGTCAGGGAGTCCTGATAGGATCCTGACTATATATATCCAAACCGAAGGAGCCTCTCTATGAGAGGGTTTTTCCAATTTGTGCATGGCACATTTGCCAATTTGGGACACATCTACCCCTCAATTGGAAATCTGGGCTATTAGGTTGCTTGGTATTATGTGTTTTGAGTATGGGCAATTCTGTCTTTTCACGAGATATGCAAATTACATCCCCTGGGTCTTCTGACCGTACGGTTATTTCCATCCATGTCCCCAATTTACAAGTTATTTTGTTTGTTTGTGGGAGGGGCGTATTAGCCTTTTTACATTAGACAGCTTTGTACAGCTGCCCCCTTTATGCAGGTGTACTCCACTACTGTCTCTCTCTCTCTCTCTCTCTCTCTCTCTCTCACATCCTGAACGAATGAAAGAGGAAGAACAAATTAATAGTAAAAAAAATTTGGTTTGATTTTTCCTTTATTCTCAAAATTTTAAGTTAGATAATAATTTTATACTTTTTAAATATAGAGCAAGAAACCACAAACAAATTAACCGAAAACTTCAAAAAAATTGAAGGTGTTCGACAAAACCAAAAAAACCAAAAAAATTCAAAAACCGTTTTTCAATTCACGAAAACTTAGAGTAAGGAAAGATCTTCTCTCTCTAGATCTCTCTTGTATACAAATAGTATTTTTTTAATAATTCAGGTGTTCGAGAACGATTCAAGTCGACGAAAACAGAGTCGGGAAGATCTCGGCGTCGGAGCTGCGTCTCTATCTGGGAACGATAGGCGGGGAAATATCGGAGTCGGAGCCGGAGGCGGTGGTTTTACTAGCGGATTCCGACGGCGACGGGCTGTTGGGGCACGAGGACTTTATCAGGTTAGTGGAAGGAACAGAGGAGGAGGAGAAAGTGAAGCATTTGAAGGAGGCGTTCAAGATGTATCAAGAAATAGATGAGTGCGGTACTGAAAGTAAAATTACACCCAGGAGTTTGAAGAGATGCTCAGTAGGCTTGGGGAGAAGAGGAGCACTGGGGAGTGTGAGGCTATGATTTCTCAGTTTGATTTGAATGGGCATGGGGTTTTGAGCTTTGAGGAATTTAGGAATATGATGGCTTGATTTGGAGATTCTTGTACATTTCCTTGATTTCGACTCTATCCTCAAATTCTAAATTAGATTTTGGCACATTTCAAATTCGGATGAAATAACTATATCCCATTTCCTAACCTTGTATTCCTTGCTTTTTTGTATATTTCACTTAACTTTCTAACTAAAATTACTATTAACAATTTTTTCATCTATTCACGCAGCAAATTTCAAACAAAATTTTACACTCACTGACAAACTTTTGTAAACCAAGGTAAAATCACACAACCATAGAACACAAGCCCAAACAACAACACATCGGGCATCACCCTAAACCTATATATATATATATATATATATATATGCAACAAACACGACCTCACCATTTTTTGCGGATCAAATTTTGACGATCCGAACCGCTCAATGTTTTAAAATGCATTTTCCAAGGTCTACGCGAAAATCTTCAAAAAAATATATATATATATAGGAAGCCGATATAGTCGAGATTAAAAGTTAAAAAAAAATACTCGACTCCTCAAAAACAAAATGTTTTTAAAATGCAGTTGCGGATCCAAAAAATACCCGGAAGGGCTTGACCATTTTTGACTTACCGCGTGGACCCTTAAAAATCAAATTTGATGAATGGTGATCCGCACGAATTATCCTGATCCTTAGTAGATCATTATCCATATATATATAATGTTTTTAAAATACATACTTTTTTTATATGTTGAAAAAGTTAAAAAAACCCCTTCTCTCATGTTTTCTCCTCACAACTGCTGAACCCTCTCTCCTCTATCCCCCAAAACATTGAACTCAACAACACAAAACCCGTTTGAAAGTTGGGCCTTGGGGGCTATTTTCTGGCAATTGGCAATGTTCTTCTATTCTTTTACCTAACCCATCTCCCATTCTATGCATACCGCTAACCAACTGAGATCCATTTAAATCCTGTACAATTTTAAATTGAGCTTAAAACGTAAAATTTGCTATAATCAAAATTGTCAAAAAATGATTTATGTAGATGAAAAAATAGGTCTTTATGTAAAATCAAAGAATTGAGCTTAAAATAAAATTTGCTATAATCTATATGTAGATAATAGGTCTTTATGTAAAACACATAAGTTAATAAAACTTTTTCGGAAACTTGACAAAGATACTAGGGGATGTAAGTGACATAAAAGGGAAAATGTACATAATTGTCGGGATACAAATTGTCACGATTTGCGATAAAACTAAAACTATTGAAAAGTGCAGTGGGCACAAGCCTACACTAGTCCTATACTGTCTCCGCCTCTGCTTCCCTTACAGTGTCGCATATTATCTCCCCCTCTAGATCTCTACGTATATATAAATAAATACTAGATGTGTTTCCTAAAATTTTATCAGCGGCGAAGTCAAAATTCCGACATGAAGGGGGCCGAATTAAGGGGGCCGAATTAAGGAGGATTTTCCGTAAGACGATTACTGAAAATGAAATTTGGTAATTCTGATGTTTATAGTACATTGTTTGAAAATTAAGAGATTAAATCAGGATACTTTTTAACCGTGTTATGATCAATGACCTGTGGTATCATAATGGAATAATAAACCACAATGTGCCCATACTAAACCCCACAAAACTTGGCCTATTAAGAGTAAATTGTTCCATATATTATATAATTAATTATGCATGAAATTTTATATATTTTTCGATGTACGTCACAAAACTTGGCCTATTTATTTTTTGAGTAGGGCTGGGACCCAACGGGCCCCATGTATTGGTTCGTTGCACCACCCAATTTGTTCGGTCACACTTTATGCTAGGAATATCCGATACAATAACACATAATCAGGAGCACAACCACATAACAACAACAAATTTACATTGCGAATCCAATATGTGACCTACAAATACATGAAAACATCCAACTTAAAACGCAAATCCAATGTGACTTACCTACGGATCAGTTCCATTAAGTGGATTTTGGGCTTTTTAACTTTTCACACTTTATGAGACCAGTCTCGGTTCTCAGATTTTCGGGGCCCTAAGCGTAAAACGATTTGGGCCTTCACATTTAAAGCAACACTAAAATTTTCAAAAGATACAAATCGTCCATTGAAGTTGCAAAAATTACTTAACATTTCAGCAATTAATAAGAATCACTTGAACATTGCTCTTCTTGCATTTTTAAAGACAAATAAATCAGTCAAACTTGCATAAGCTAGTTTTGCCGCAAAAGACAAAGTACAAGTAAAAAAAAAATGCAAAGCTATATGGACGGAAGAAAACTTAGGCCGAAATTAAAAATGATTTGCTACAACTACTTTACCCAATACTATGTATTGACCCTCTCCTTAGTGCTAACAATCTTTTTGGGTTTTGATATGATTTTGAATTTGGGATTGGAAACTAGTTTACAGAACACAAACAAAAAAGAGAGAGAAAGAGAATAAGAATACAGAATGGAAGTGGAACCCGAAAATTGGGTTTACAGTTTTGACGTTTTGTTACTTGTGTTATCAATTTCTTTTTCTTTTTTTTCCCCTTTTAGGATGCTTCAATTTTGGGCTTAGTTTTTTAATGGACCTAATGAAGTTATTTGGGCCCCCACTTAGTTTACGTTGGGCTTAAAAGACTAGTAGTTAGTAACCCATAATAGGAGAAGGCTCTTACTTTGGTATTTTGGGGGGCAGTAAGCCACCTCCTGATGAGCCTAGGACTAGAGCCGGGACCGTAGGAGACATATTGTAACGCCCCGATTTTCGGACACGTTATGAAAATATTTTCAAAAATAATTTCCTTAAATAAAAGACAATAACAGCGGAAGCTTAGTGGCTAAAACAGATTAGGTTCAGAAATAAGATTACAATCTAATATTTAACATTTTCAAAAAGATATAGAGCAACTATGGATAAGAACTCGAGGAATCCTTCTTGCGGAACAACGTTCACCTTTAGCTTAATGTAAATCTTCAGCTCCGTCTTCTAAACCTGGCATGGGAATACCAGGGCATGTAGTACCGTGAGCATAAAACGCTCAGTAGAAAAATCCTACCCAAAACCCATAACATACAGATAGCAAATATACATTTCAATTTAAATAAGGAACAATTTAAAAGGAAAAAATTGATCACATTCAAAACTGCTAACTTTTAATCTCTGTAACATACACTATAGGATTTCTCCATCGAGACACTTTTTCATGTCCTTAAAAGCCAACCATAACTTTCACATAATCATCGGGTTCTTCAGGCTGCCCTCGAGGTCCTATCAGGCTACCCTCAACAATACGAGGTCCTGCTAGGTCGTCCCTAAGGTCCTGCTAGGCTGCCCCTAAACAATTGGGTCCTTCAGGCTGCCCTCAGGGTCCTTCAGGCTACCCTCAACAACACGAGGTCCTGCTAGGCTACCCCTAAGGTTCTGCTAGGACACCCCGAAACAACACCAGTCATTCTTTCTGTCATTCCATTTAAACATAATCTCGTCTATATGATCCTCTTTAAAATCGCAAAATGCCCATGAATCTTATTTCCGTCTAGATTCTTGTGGAACGACAAATTAACATGACAAGCATTATTGTAAAAAGAAAATAAAACAGATAGATGGAACTCAAGCGATTAATATGAACGTAACATGATAAATATCAGAGCATTCCTGTAAACTGCCATTTGATAAACCACTATACCAGTTCTCAAATCCAAATTTAGACAAACGTACTTGACTTTAAGTTCAAGGTTCAAAGGTGAATTCTTGATTATTGCTTGCAAGTCTATTAACTTATTTCATAATCTTACTGGACCCATTTCCAGTCTTAAACAAAATTGAAACATAAGAAGGATGCTTTCATTAGGAGAGAAGCAAGGGTAATTACTTTGATCAATTAGGCATGTTAATGAATGACTTGACTTAATTTAAATTCTCTTACTACATTAATGTATTCATCGACCATATCAAAACAGTGTACTATTTCCTTTTCTTTTTACTTCTCAAGCTTACTCTCTGATCGTTTGTATTCCGTTTCACGCCATTTCATTCGATAAACTCGTACACACAATATTCAACCCTTAAAACAACCAACCACGCGCACATTTAAATATACTTAGGGAGATAGAATTTAACTACCTCGATCCGTAGTTCTAGCGCGTAACGAAGAAAGAATGGATTTGGGTCGTCGGATCAATCGTACGGCAATGGAGCTCCGCCAGAGACACGTTCGGGGCTGTTTTTGGATTGAAACGGAGCTGTTTCGGGGGCTTGTTTTTGGGCTGCAATGGAGATGAAGTACAACAGCTTTTAGAACTGCTTCGGGGACAGAAATGAGGTCGAGTCGCAGCTGATTTGGGTGCTCTAAAGGAGCTGAAATGCAGCAGCTTCTGGGATTGAATTGGAGTCGATTTTGGGGCTGTTTTGAGAGTTGGAAATGAGTTGGAAATGGTGGTGTGTTGAGATGTTGAGAAGGGAAGAAAATGGAGGAAGATGGTGATTTGCATTGGAATAAAAGGGTGAAGAAGAAAAAGAAATTGGGCGATCGATTCTCAGCGCATTTCTCTCTCTCCCTCCATGCCGTTTATCTCTTCTCTCTCTGTCTTCTTCCGAAAGCAGAGGAAACAAGGGTCTTGGTTCAGTTTTTTGAAGAAGCAATTGGGTGAGATCTTGGTTGGTATTTTGGGCTGAAGTGAGAGTATTTTGGGTGAGGCCACGTAGAACACAAAATGAAAGGGTCAGAGTATTTTGGGGAGGGAAGTCAACATAGAGGCTCATTAGTTCCATAAAAGAATCCCATGGATAATAGGGTGTGTGAGGAAGGTTTTTGTATGGAAATTAAAGGAAAGTGTTTAAGGGAGTTGTTAGCTTCCTATTGGCTACAGAAAAAGAGAAGACAAATTTGGTTAAACATGGATTTGATGTAGTACTGATGTGGGAGGTGATGGTAATGGAAAGTGGGTTTAGTTAGGAAATAGGATGGTAATGGAATTAGGATTCGGTTAGGAAGAAAATGAGTAGATATATGCATATATGAACATAATACATGCATGTATATCATATAGTCTAAATTACAACTAGTTAATCACAAAATTAAATTAACCATTACTAGTGTTTTATTAGGAAATTTACTTTTTAAAAAAATAATAAAATAAGATTAAATAGTGTGAAAATCCGGGTCGTTACACATATGATTCTCTTCGTGTAAGTTATTAAAAAAAATAAGCTTAATAAAATGGGCCTACGTCGTTGGAGTTGTTTCAGAGGGTGTTTGGGAGCCTACTTTTTAGCTTTTCATTTTTAACTTTTTGGCTTTTTGACTTTTTGGATTATGGTCAGAATGTGTTTTGAATCTGGGAGGAGTGTTTGGGAGATATACACAGAATGTATTTTACAGAAGTAGTAGTGTTTAGAAGAACAATGGTGAAAATGAGTTATGAATTGATTTTTTACCATTTTGCCCTCGTTTATTAATTATGTTAGTAATAAGAATGTGTACGAAATATTGTTTTTAGCAAGTTTTTAAAATTATAATTGGGAAATATTTTTTTAAATGCGACCCATGCTATTTTGAAAATTCTTTTTTTGGTTGAAATATTTTTTGATCCTCCTTTTTATTTTTGGTAATTGAAATTCTCCCGTACTTAATAAGAATTATGCAAAAAGAACGTCCAAATTACACAAAAAATACAATTACATACATTACACAAATAAAAAAGAACTTCCAAATTAAAATTAAAACATGAACAACCACGCATCCTCTTGATTTTTTCCGAAGCACCAAAAAAAAAAGAAGAAAAGCATCAATTTGCTCATATTACGAAATCCCCACCAATCAATTTCCACATTTGGGGGTTTGGGGAGAAGACTCACTGAACCAACCAAAGAAAGAGATTCAATCTCGCATTGTCTCGTAGCAACCAGACCGACCGAGAGAACCTCAACAATCAACAACAGCCTGTAGATCTGAACAATTTCTGAGGAGCTAGCGATGAACAACAGCATGTAGACTCTCTGGTTTGTGTGTTGTAATGTTAACAAGGGGTAGGAATGGGATAGATAAATTGAGGAGAAAAGAAAAACAAGAAGTAGAATGGAAAAGGAGCTCTGGAGCTCTTTTTGGCTTTTGGCTTGCAATGTCAAAAATGGAGAATGCATTCTGAAAGAATGAGTTTTTATTTGAGTCGCCCAAACAAGTAGAAGAGGAAAAGGAGAATGTGAAAAGTGGAAAACCTAGCGCCTAAACACCCCCTCATTATGATAAACAATACTCCCTCCGTTCCAAATTAATAGTCCACTACGAAAAGTCGTGTCATTTTTCAAATCAAAAAATAAAGTATTTCCGTGTATCATTTTTCGAATTTTTTTGCACCAAAGCACTTGATGAGTACTTTAATTTGGTGCGAAAAAATTCAAAAAATGATACACGGAAGTACTTCATCTTTTGATTTGAAAAATAGTAATAGAGAGAAAGAGGGGCTCTTAATTAGGATTTAGGAATGGAGGGAGTAATACAGGAAAACATTTAAGTGTAGTACTAGGTAAATTATCAAAGGTGGCTACATAGGGATTGAGAATTGATCCGCGTAAAGTGCTTGACTTATTGTCCTCTTTTAATTAGTTGTCTATTCTTTTAGACCAGTTAATTAGAGAAATGCTACCCACACAGATCTTGTGGGGTAAAAGTCGGCGTCCCGCACGAAACAGTTCAATGTTTGCAAGTGGGATCCCACAAAATCAGATCAAATAGATCTAGATGTTTGATCCAATCTTTTGATTTTTTATTCGTTTTTTAGAGTTCTCAAATATTGGAAAAATTAAATTAAGCACCGAAAATTAGATTAGGAATGACGAATGAAAAAAAAATAAAAATTAAGCATTGAAAATTATCCAATTGAGATGATTTTTAGCGGAGCCACTCAAAAACGTATTTTAAAATGCATGAACGGTTCAAATTATTTGTCTGAGACCCCGAAGTGGCCCCACAAAGCGATCTATGCGAGTAACATTCTTGAGTTGATAATTATTCACGAAATTAGATCCATGAAGAGAACCGTATAATCATACCTCACACTCTACCATCATTATATCACGATTACTTTTCTTTTGTAACCGGATAATAGGACCAACTTGCGCATAGCTTGAATAATTCTTAGGCTCTAAAACAAATGATCAGGCAAACCCTCCAAAAACCAAAAACCTTAAGGCCTTGTTTGATTCTGGGATTATATGCCTGGGATAGGATTAAAAGTGTTTAATCCCACCTTATCCCTTGTTTGGTTCCCAAAAATTAGAAGGGATTAATAATCCCAGGACAGAATTATCCCTATATGGGGGGTATGGTGTAATCCCATGGGGGTGGGATTATTTATCCCGGACTATTTTTTCTCGCGTCCCTGTTGGCCCAATATTACAAATTTGTCATCTAAATGACAGAGCCCTAAAACAGATCTCACCTTCTTCCTCTCTTCCAGCTCCTTTGGCAAGAGGGGTGAGAAAAGAAAGGAAAGGGGACAGATTTCCTTTAATGGTGAGAAAAGAAAGGAAAGGGAAGAGATTTCTCACATACATATCCAAACAAGCGTGAGAAATTAGTTTCTCTCCCTCCCATTCTGGTCATCTTTGTCGTCTCCGGCGACTTTCCGGCGACCTCGAAATTGAGTTTTAAGCACAGA
Organism: Vaccinium myrtillus; assembly: GCA_016920895.1. Classification (NCBI taxonomy): domain Eukaryota; kingdom Viridiplantae; phylum Streptophyta; class Magnoliopsida; order Ericales; family Ericaceae; genus Vaccinium; species Vaccinium myrtillus. Next base: position 25,411,289 of record CM029273.1, on the reverse strand, counting down.
TCCGGCTCCTCCTCAACGACACGAAGACAACGGTGAAAGTTTGACGACGCTCCGACGACGGGGTAACCCGCACTCGCCGCTGATGTCCCGTTTCTCACCAAATCTCGCCACTTTCGGTTTCTCACCGTTTCTCCTCCTCTCCCACCCTTTTGGTCATCCAAACATGGGAGAGAAACCGGTTCCTTTCTTCTCCTTTCTTTTCTCTCCAAATCCTGCGATCCAAAGGAGCTGTTCGTTTCCGACGGTCTGCCTCTCACTTTCCCTTCCTCCCTCCCTCTCTCCACAAGAGCTCTGGACGCCATTGATTTCGTCGGAGATCAAACAGGTATTTCATCATCTCATTCTCTCTCGTTTTCTGTCACTCTGTCTTGTTTTTCACAGATTCCCGAAAAAACCTGTTTCTCGTTTTTACAGTTTGACAAAAAAATTCTGCTTTTGATTCAACATTCTCTGCACGAAAATAATCTGATTTTTCCTCTAAGAAATCAAAACTTGGTGGCGTACTACGTCCTGAGAGGGTTGAGATTGGCCGAAAATATAACCAAAACCAAAGGTCATGCGAGGTATTGAGTAACGCCGTTCCATTTCTTGTATCAGTCTTTCGTCAATTTTGCTTTTTAATTTTGCTTTTTAGTTCTTTTTTTTTTGTCGTCTTTCTGGCAAATTTTTGGTAATGTTCAATACTATGGTTCAAGGCTGGAATTTGTATTATGTTCAATACTGTGCTTGTCAATGCAATTGAGATCTTTGTAGTACTCTATTTCCACAAATTCTTCCCTCAACTCACTTCCATTGTAAACTAGTTTTTGCAACAGAAAAGAAATGAAAAAAAGAAAAAGAAAAGGGAATACCGATTAGTCCACTAACAAAGGCAAAACAAAAGGATCATATTGTATAACATCCTTTAACTCAAGCATTGGTATAACATCCTCTAACTCCAATGGCAGGCTTTTCTAGTTGCGTCCATCATCAACTTTCTTTGAACAACATGAACTTTGTTACAATTCCTTAATATGTGCATAGCTAAAGCAATTTGAACTCATACCCACAAAAATTCATGTTAAACTTTTTCAAGAATCACATTGTATTTGATTTTGGCAAAAAATAATAATTGGTTGAAATGGGTTTGAGAGTTGGAGAGAGGGAGAGAGAGAAATAGATAGTCCACTCTTGGAATTAATACGGAATTTAGTTTAGGGAATCACTTTTGGATTAGCAAAAATGGGATGGGATCCCGATATTAATCCTGCATTTTTGGGTAGTGGTGTTGAATGATTTATGAATTTCAACAATTTAAACACATTGAGTAAGGGGTCCCATGCAAAGAGGAGCAAGAGATTTTAGTATCTACTATTGAAGGCTTCATCACGGTGGAGGCCACTGGGTCATATTGATTTGTTTTTATTACTTACAACCAACATCTCCCCAAAAAAAAAAAAAATAGGAAGCCCATTCTCTGGCTATTTATACTTCAAGGAAGTCACAACTAAAAAACATTAACATCGGGTGATGGGGCCCTTTGGGTCAAAAATATTTTCTAAAATGCTAGATCTTAAAACTCTCAACCAAATGTACTCAAATTAGATTTCAATTTTGCAACAAAATACAAAATTTATTCAAATGGGTTTCCTTTTCTCCCATAGAGTTGTAAGAGAGAGAGAGAAATAGAAAATCCAATTCTATTAAAACCATCATCAAATTTGAATGCAATCAAAAAGAACAAGCAAAGAAATCACTAATTTTTTGGGTTCATATAGCAAAAATATGGGATTTTTGATGTTAATCACAAACCCATTTTGAATAATGGTGAATGAATGATTTAGAAAGAATTTCAACAATTAAAACTACATTGAATGTGTACATAGAATCTACATTGAATAATTGCATACATAGAATTTTAATAATTACATAAGGTATTAAAATCTAGTTTACATCAAATCATAAGAAATGATGTTTAAAATTGTCAATCCATGGAATCAAATAATATTTCTTCAAGATTCTTTTAGATTCAAAGTCTTGAATTATAAGAGAAAAAAATTGAATGAATTGTAGATCAAATAGTTTACATATGTTCAATTTGGATGATTTTTTCCAAGACCATTCTCGAAATCATATAATTAAAATTATTAAATGGAATAAAAGCAAATTCCTTGAACGCGTGCGAGAGTTCTTTGAACTTTTAAAACAACGGCACTTTGAGAATGCTAAATGGAAGAATGTTTTGGATGGGGAAAAAGACACTTAGACCTTGTTCATTTGCATGAAAAAGATTGGAAAAAAGGATGGGAAAATCAACTTTCCTACAAGGGTTAGGCGGTTCGCGAGGCGGGAAAGTCGAAGACCCGTAGTTTCAACTTTGCTTTTGGGAAAAACTCAATTCATTAAAATCAGGTCTTGTCCAAAATGAAAGAATTCCTTGATTTTTCATGAAAGATTTCTTTCTAGAACTCTAAATAGAAAAATCATATCATTTTCCTTTCATCCAAAAAGATAAGAATGAACTTTTCTAAATCATTTATTATTTTTACCAACAATTAGATGCAAAGAACTAAAATGTGTTTAATGCATACATTGAACTTTTTGTTTTTAATTAAAAGATGAAATAATAACAAGAAAAGTTTTAAGTTTTTGATCTTGTTTGGTTCCTAAGAAATAGAAAAAAAATAATACTACATAGCTTTGTTTGGTTGATAGTGTTTAATGAAGAATATTTTAAAATGTTTTAAAATAGTGACTTTGATGGAATCTTTTTGAATAATTAATAATAGAATCTACATTGAATAATTGCATACATAGAATTTATATTCAAGGGTGGAAACGTGAAATAATGATTGGGTTTGAGAAAAGAAAAATGGTAGGATTTCCTTTTAATATAGAAGGATATAATGATTCTATCTAGTTTACATCAATCATAAGAAATCTTTGGTAATTTCAATTGAATCAAATAATATTTCTTCAAGATTTCTTTGATTCAAAGTCTTGATTTAAGAGAAAAAAAAATTGAATGAATTGTTCAAATAGTTCATATGTTCAATTTGGATGATTTTTCAAGACTTCTCGAAATCATATATTAAAATTATTAAATTTCGAATCATTTTCGTCGAGAGTTAACCTTTGAAATTTCCGAAAACAACATCGCTTGGAGGAATGCTAAATGGAAGAATGTGCAACCAAAAGACACTTAACCTTGTTTTTACTCAAATTTAAGTGGGAAAATTTGATCAAAAACTTTAAAAATTTGATATGTTGATATCCTTCCAATAGAAAACCACATTTTAACTTTGCTTTTGGGAAAAATTCTAGTTAAAATTTTGTCAAAATGAAAATTGTTTGTTTTGGTCAAGATTTCTTGTCAAAACTTTTTCACCATTTTGAAAAATCAATATCATTTTCCTTTCCATTTTGTTAATTCACTTTTCTTGATCATTTATTGTTTTTTCGAAGACGCTAATGCTTTAATATAGTAAGGCTTTGTTTGGATGTTAGAGAAAGAGGTGGAAATGAAGAGAAAAGTTTTAAAATTTTCCCTCTTGTTTGGTTCTTAAGAAATGAAAAAGAAAAATATATTCAAATTCATATGCAAGTGTCCTCCCATTTTTCTTCAATTTTCCATTTCTATTTTTCAAGAGCATAGATTCTTAAATTTTCTTATTTTCTCTTTCATTTTATAATATTCAACAGACGATTTGAGATTTTCGTAGACGGTTTTCCTATTCAAGCAGACGAAGAGAGCAGACTGCCGTCCTGAGCAACACCAGTACAACCACCACTGTTTCCAATTCCGTTTCCAATTCCTTTCGAATCTCCAAAGAAGAAATCAGAGTTCGGTCAAAGAAGAAATCAAAGTTCGGTCGGAATAATGTCGATGGGAAGCGACACGACTTGGGTCGGAAGGAAACCTATTCGACGCTTGGGAGGCATGTCCGATGCCCTCTCCATCGCCGCCGATCTCGGCTTCTCCGTTCCCCCTCCCCCTTCCCAGGTCCCTCTCTCTCTCTCTCCCCACATATATGTGTATATCTATGTTGCTTGTACTTTGCGATTGATCCTGGTGCTTTTTAGCTTTACCTTTATCATTTCGCGGCAGCTTTGGGTCCTTTTGGTCGCTGATGCTTTTATATTGGCATGGTTAATAAGCTTTGGTTCATGATGATTTGATTGTCTAGAGTGTTTTCTAAGTAGGTTTTTTGAAATTTTGAATGTATCTTTTTATTTAAGTCACTCAAGGGGCAGACATGAAGAAGTTTAGGGAGACTGTTGTTGCCATAGAAATGAGTTTATCAGTGTAAATTGCTTGATCTTGTGTGACGGTAACAGTCTCGGTGTCTCGGTATCAAGAGTCTCAAACGATACGCAGGGAGAACCGGTTGTCGCAGACCTTGAGGTCGTGAATTCTTACATATCATTCCTGACAAAAAAAAAAGGGGCCTAAATCACTTGTAACGGTCGAATTGGTCCGTGAATTGGAAACAAACCGATACCTATTGGGAACCAGCCTATACACGTGATTTTCCATTTCACTTATATATCAGGTTGGAATGGTATGAGGAGGCTCAAAAACTGTTGTGTAGGCCGATATGGTCCGTGGCTTTTGGTTTTCATTTCCACACGTGTAAATTTTAAAATTTTAATGCGTAGCAGCGTATCATTACGATTAGCATGGATATAACATGATTATATTTTAATTTGATCGTAGTTACTGATTGTACTATCGAACTTTTTCTCTTTAACAAACATAATATTGCAAAACTTAAGCAAAGCTTAATCTTTACTGGAGTGGTGAATTTTGAATTGAAGAGCTCTGGTGTAGGAGCATGAAGTGAATGCTTTGGTGTTCATCCTCTTCCTTTGTGGTCTAAAAAGGGATCGTGGACTCCTCAACAAGTAATGAGCCTTTACACTAATTGCCTAAGGCGTGAGAACGAGGGAATGCCGTATTGATCCATTTGTCCACCTTGTAATTTTCAACTTCTGTGTGATTGCACTGAACACGTGTTTTTATAGTGTTTCATGTACAATATACAATTACTACCAACCTATGGGAGCAAGTGGTAATTACTTTGACACCAAAACAGAAACACGCTGTGAGGGTCTTAGGCCAGATTATACATTGATTGCAAATAGAATGCTACATCTTATAGACACTCAGAAGTCGCAATTAGGAAGCCGGGTTACTTTAATTTGTGAATGTGATGCTTCTGCTCTTCCGCAGTTCTACTATTTTATCCTACTTTTTGGACAATGTGAGGTTGTCCGTTGTCCCACCCTGATTGCTTTTACTAATTACAGTTTAAAGTACGCATTACCAAATCTGATTAAGTATCTCAATTGGAATAGATCCTGCTAGTGTAGTTTTAAAGTATTTTGCTTTGTTTCTCATTTTCTGGTGGTAGATATACTAAATGTCACGGTTTTGTAATTCTTTTCTAAGTTCTAATCAGTTCTCTTCTTGTTCTTGATCTTTTGTTGCAATGAAGTTTCTTCTTTTGTCTCCAATAATTGATTTTGATTAGACTTTGATGTGCATCATATAGTGTTTATTATGCATGAAAATATTTGAGATGTCTGAAATGCTTAGTGTATCATGTGTTGTCAAGTTCTTGAAATGTTTTTTTTTAAGTGAGCATGTGTTTTGTTTTTCTTTCGTTGATATTTTGTTTTAGTTTGTCACGCCATGTTGAGGATGTATATTTCCAGTTGAATGAGATACCGAGATGGCAAGAGTCAAGACACACGCTTTTAGTCTCCTTTTGATAGTTTGCTGTATCTAATGTGGCTCCTGCTATTTCTTTTGGCTGAGGTGGTTTTCTTTGGTGTAGGAAGAGTTTCAAAACTTATCCACTACCGGTGAAAAGGGTGACGACTTGATAAGGGTTTTGAGAGAACTAACAATTGTTCAAAGAAAAATAGCAGATTTGCAAGTGGAACTTCAAGGTCGCAAGGTGATGTGATCACTCTCTCGTGTCTTATATACCCATCAACCATGCGTGTGTGATGGTGGGCTCCTATTTTTGTTCATTTCAACTCCTATGTGTATATTTATATGATCTATGAATTTGTTGGTAAGATAGTCTTCAAGGGAAGCGCTCCACTGGAAGTAAACTAACTGTACTTTGATCTTGTCTCAAAGTCATGGTGAAAGATTATGTTGGATTATAGAAGTAAAGAAAGAATGGGTCATGGGTCAACAATCTGAGAATGGCTAAAAAAAAAAATTTCTTTTTTTTAGTTAGTGATTATAGGCACTTAGCTACGTAAATGGATTCATATATGCAGCCAATCAGATGTATATAAGTGTCCTTGCATGTGTTAAGATTTCCTTAATATCTGCTCGGTTTTTTAAGTTCAAAAATATTTTCTGTATGCTTTTTTGAGATAAACTTTGAGTGGTGAATATCTGTCAGATGAAATCAAAACCTATGCTACATGAGTACGAACCTTGGATTTGCTTTACCAGATTATTTCCAGACAGTTTCTATTAATGTTATTTCATGGAGAATCACGTTCATTCACTTTCTCCACTATCTGGTTTCTCATTTCTTTCTCTCGCTTTTTTTTTGTTTTTAAGGGTCTTATGTTCACAGAAAGTAGGTAATCATTGCTCTCTAAAACTTCTGGATTTGTTCTTAAAATATGAGTTTTACTTCTTGGGGTTGGTAGTAATTTATCTGATTCTTACAATTTTGTGAACTTGTAGGAGGATAAGAATGTAGCACATTTGACTCATGTGAGTGAAATGGAAAAGAAGATTGAGACTCTAGCAAGAATTACAACGATATTGAAAGATGTCATTCAGAATAAGGTAATGTATCTGTTCTAATCTTTGACGTGTTATGTACCTTAGGTTGGGATTCCATCACTTCACGTGATAGTGTTATAATACGGATGATAAACCAATATATGATGTGCGATAATTTTGTTGTCGTTGCCTCAAATTTTGTAAGAAGAATGTATTAGTACCTTAGTTTATGCTTTGGGAGTCCATTTGGTGACCATAGTCAGGGCTCGTTGAGTACCTTAGTTTATGCTCTGGATTTGTTATGCTGTCCAATGGTTTGCACATGGCTAGGTGACACATGAGGTTTGAACTGAAGATGACAAACAGGTTACTAACTCTTCGAACTAGCGCTCAGACTTCTTTTGTTCTTTTGCTTTTGTTTTGTAATCTGTTATTGATGGACTGTTTTGGAAACAGAGAATGAGATGTCCCAATGTACGTAGGATCTATGCAAGGGTGAAAACAACTATAAGTTTCACCCACCTTGAAAAAAAAAAAAATTACCACAAGAACATTAACCCACTTGCCAAGCACAAAATTCGAGGAGTCTAACCAGGATATATTTCTTGCCTAGAAGTCTATCTTGCATGTTTTTTTATAAGTCTATCTTGCATGTTTTTTTATAAGTCTATCTTGCATGTTAAGTGTACTTGTTTTTATCACTCTGTCTTTCTAGTACATTGATATTGAGATTTCACCTTTTGTGTTTAGGATCTACTAGTACACCATTGAAGGACCAACTCTACATAACTCTTGACTGTCTTTGAATACAAGGGAAAATAGTGAATATGAGTAGATCTTACTGCCGCTAGTGGCACCTGACTTGTTGATGAGAATGGGATACTTCGGCTAGGGAATTGCAAAATTAACAACTTTGAGCTATAGAAGTGTTTCTCTCTTGAATTTGGCTCCCATAACTGGTTCTTTCATTCATTCCTGTTCGGCAACAAAATGAGACTTAAGATATTATACAACCATGCACTGATGCACGTAACTCGTTTTATATCTTGGCAGGACCGCATTATAGCTCGTCTTCAACAACCGTATTCATTAGATTGCATCCCAGTGGAAGCAGAATTTCAGGTTAGTCAATGATGGACCTCATCTATACCCGTAGTATGATTACTTCTGACGTGTTATGTAATGTATGCAAAATTTTGCTTTAGTTTCAGTCATTTGATAGCTTACTCACACCATACATGCTTGGCTAACCTTCTTCTTCTTCTTCTTCTTCTTCTTCTTTTATGTTTAAACATTTCAGTATATTATTGAAGAGATGGTAGTGAATTGTTTTACTTTTCAGCTTCGTCAAGATTTTTAGAGTTGGTAAATTTCGGTTCCAATAACGGCAAAAACATGGAAAACAAAGTTTCTAGGATTATTGTTGACTGCATGATTAGGGTACTGTGGATACTGAAATTCATGACACGGATCAATCAGCGGTATAGATTGTTTGCTTTTAGTCAGAAAATATTTCTTCATGTTCTTCATAACTTTTGCATATATTCCTATACCATTACAAAGAGGAAGAGAAAAGAGGAATGTCAAAGTTTGAGGTCATAATTTTACACTAAACATAATGAAATCATGGATATTGAGGTTGTAGCTTCAGAGTTAGATGTCTATGTTTCTCAAAAGTGATGCTTAACTATCATTTTTTTGTTCATCAAGTCAAAATTAAATCTTGCTGGAGCTGTTTATTGGCTGCAAGAGTTTATTTTACCTTTGAGATTATATCCTTATGCCTTCTTGTGCTTGGGTAGTGCAGAAACAATTTTCAGAATTACTCATGAAGGCTGCTAGTGATTATGGCGCATTGACTGCGTCTATTGCGGACTTCCAATGGAGTCAAAACTTCAAGGAACCACCTACAGTATGGGGGGTAAGTTGACATGAATGCTGATTTCCTTCTCATTGTCATGAGTCCAAAACTCACATTGCATTCTCCTTTGAGCTCTAAGTCCATTTCTTGTGGCCCATACTTGGTTTGTTACCATGTTGAGAAACAATAAGAAATTGTTTTTCACCAGGTAAAACTGGTGTCTCTTTCAGAAGCAGGGGGAGAAGTGTTTACAGTGGGCTATTGCCGCTATTCCTATTTTTTATTCAACTGTTTTATGAGTGTCTAACTGAAGTGGTCCTATTTTCTGTCCCATTTTTCATGATAAAAAGCTTTGATAGTTGTACGGTCACTCTTGGGCACTTAGGTTATATTCATGGAAATGGAAATCGCTGTGGAATTTGGTTCAATATCAATCGCAGACTATTTTTGAGTTTCGCAAGAACATTGAGTTCCACTTGGGCTGATGTTTAAACAAATTTTGTTCTATTTTGATGGATTATTTAACTTAGTTTTTTCGGGTTAAGGAATTCTAGGGAGTAGTTAGTGCGAATCAAAATTCTGGCTCCAGCCTTGTTTAGAAAATTCATCAGACCAGTGTTTTCCGATTGTTATCCTATCCAAATGTGAAATGTTCCTGATATCTTCAAATTTGGAGAGAATCAATACATTCTTTGAAACAAATTCATTTGGAACGTCCTTTGTCTGAGTTGGAAATCGTCCTTTGTCTGAGTTGGAAATCGTCATTTAGCTTGTGTTTGTCATGCAAGTCAATCTTGACCCCGGACTGTTTTAAATAATGTAGGAAATGCTCCGTCCAATTCCTGTTGCTTTAGCATCTTGTACCCGGTTCTTCGAAGCCATGTCAGCAATGAGGGAATCATTTGCTACCCTTCAGACCTTGAGAGTGGGTCATTCCTCTTCTTCCTTGATGACAACTCCAGCCATTGATTCTTCTCAAAGAACATTAGGGGAATCTGAATGTGTCACCCCACCTCCATGGAGGAATGAGTCGAGCTTTGATGATTTAGCTCTAAGAAGCTTCAGTGGTCAAGAAGCAGACGATGGAAATAGTGAAGTGGGTGACACAAATCAGGTTGATGGCGCAAGTCTCAGGAGATTGTCGTGGCCTCCAGTGAAAAAGAATGGATTATAGTGAGGTATTTTCGTTTACTTATCTGTTTGTGCAATGTTGTCATTATGGTTTGATTCTTTCTGTAACAATCTTTTGCCACTGAATCACAATCCATTTAACACCGTCGTTCAGTTATGTGTATATGTTAACTGTACTTGGGAGTGCTACAAATTTGGCACATATTTCATGTAAACTGTCTTCAAATGCATTTTGAGTGGTAGATGCTTTCAAGCCACCACACTTACATGTGCTGTCTTTTCCGTCTGGTTCAGTTCTAAAACCTGGGAAATAAATGGGCTTCCATAGTTCCATTCATTAGGTAATTCTCAGAGACCTGGCATTGGTTTTAGTAGGGACTCGGGAGTCAACCTCTTCCCCCAAAGGAAAACACAAATGGGTGAATGCTGCCACCACCTTTTAGTGGAAATGTGTAATGGAGATTTTTGTGAACCTTATACGGTCTTTAGGCCTAGCATTCCAAAATAAGTGAACTGCCATTAGTTCAGCTTTTTGCCAATCTATTGATGAATTGGAGCAGGGTAGGAATGATAATTGTTCAAAAACACTGAGTAGTTTTGAATATGATTTTTGGAATTCAAGTGGTTTTCAACTTGTTTTTTGAGTTCGTGGGGTATTTTCCAAAGCTATTTTGAACTCAAATTTAAGCTTGAAGTTTGTGTTCGTGTAGTACATTGATAATGAAAAGTTGTCTTTATGACTTCATTCAAACACTAGAGTTTCTGTTACCAGTAGTAGGGAGATTTGCGAAATTAACTCCAGCTGGGCAGATTTTGTTGAAGTAAAAACTTTTCTGATAACAGGATGGTGTAAAGGGGTAAGCTGCTTGTAGTAATCAAAATACTGAGGCCAGCTCAGATTTTGGTGACTTTCTGGTGACTCCATACCTCATAATGCTACTACCGCAATTGTGATGTTAGGATTTGGAAGGGCATATATTTCTGTTCTAGGGTAATGTTTCCTCTTAAATGGACAAAAGCTTCAGGTCAACAATCACATGCAGTGGTCCAACTGGTTCTTGACGGCTCCTTTTTTTTTTTTTTGGCATCCTTTTCTGGGTTTAGGGGATTCTTAAAGGCTGCAAGGTTACTTTTTCCTCCGTAGTATAATCGTATTTTGCTATGTTTCTCCGACACGTGATTTTTCTGTACGTTTATTAATTTGTCTTGGAAAAAACTAGGGTATCGCAGTAGCAAATACTTAAGATTGTGTTTGGATCAGGAATTTGTGATTGATGTTATGGAGAAAAATAGGAAATGAACATTTATTTTCTAATTCCTAAAGAATCCTGTAAGGTAAGATTGGTGTGGGAAAAATGGGATTCTGTAATGATCGATACATTATATAGATCACCAGTTACTGATGAAATATCGCGCGGCCGCATGGGATGATAAATATTTTTTAAATATACTGCTAACCAATACAATAATGTATAACAAGATTTATGTAATTGTATGGTGATTTATAATTAAGTGTTACAATTGCGAGTTAATTTTGTTTTTCTAAAGAATATATGTCAATTTATGGGAATCTCAACTAATCATGATGCCTATTACTGTCAATGATTAGGTAACATTATTGTTTCATTGTAGCCATTTTCTCCAATTTCTCAACCCTACTTTTGTTGAGGGTTATGGTGGGAAAAATTCCTAAGGGATTTGACCCAGTGGAACAATGAGTTTCCCCTCGGCAAATCAAAGGGTACAACTACCCTTGTACATACCATGTACAGATGGGTCTCAGGGACATACTTGTGGGTCCCAAACAAACGATCCGAGCCGTTCAATCATCTTAGAATAATTTTCCGAGGGCCCAAGAAATCAACTCCATCGGATGTGTGTAAGTGGTTGATCCAAAGACCCTCCGTTTCATTCAAATAGATTGAACGGCTTGGATCGTTCGTGTGGGACCCACAAGTGGGTGCCTGAGACCCATCTGTACATGATCTGTACAATGCATCTATACCAGTAGCAGGGTTCGTTTCCCCTATTGTCTAAATTGACTAAATGACTATACTTACATTCATCAACTAAAATATTATTAAGCGGAAATAAGTGTTATTTTGGCATGAGGCTGAAGACAAAAATATAGTGTGAACTTACCTTGAGCTTGGGTTAAGGGTTTGTTCTTTTGTAGGTCTCGGTTTCAATATACTTTAGGTGTTGGTGGAGGCTGATATTGGTTCTCAAATATAATTCGAGATGCACGTAAGTTAATCCGAAACAACCTAATATCTTATTAGAAACAACGGAAAATTGCCGTAAAATGGTAGGTAGCAGCAAATATTTGCTATTCAATGGTCCACTTTTGGGGAATTAGAGATCAATGGAAAGAGGAACAATAATTGCAAAGACATGGCATGGCAATTAGTCTCGGACAAAATTACCCTTGGCTTAAATTTCCCTTCCAACAGAAATCCAACCCAACGTTCAATTCCCCAGCTAATGTTAAACCCCAAATCACGTAAAAATCCCCCAATTCGAAACCCTTCCATGTCTGGCGATCTTTCTTCCTCTCCATCTCTCCCTCTCGATCTCTCTCCCAACTAGACGGATTCTTTTCTCTGTACCTCCCTCTCTCTCCACTTCTCTCTCTCTCTCTCTCTCTGAGTAAAACCCTAAACCTAAGAAGAGGAGAAGACGCAGACCATTGTGTAGTAAGAAAATCTCTGCGTTTTCTGAGTTAATTTTTATTTTTTGTTTTATTACTAGTTTTGGCACTCCTAACAATGGCCCACGAGTTTCACTATGAACTATACTCTAATGATTTGGAGATTAATATGGTATAGTATTTACGTGTCATTTCGGCTTCTTAGTTGAAGATTCGAGAAGAAATGATTTACAAATTAGTAGATTGACTGTGGGTGTGAATGGTGGTATCATGGTTTTGGTTAGGGTTAGGGTTAGGGTCAGGCAAAAGATTGTGGTTTGGTAGTCACCATTTGTATGCTCTTAGGGGTTCCATTTACAAATTAGCAGACATCGACTCTTGCAAAATGGCCAGAACCATCAGGATGCTTTTAGGAGTTTTGCATCATGTACTTGGTCGGTGTACAAAGTATTCTTTTTTCTTTTTTTTTAAGTTTTCTGCCAAATTTTAAGGACAAATCTTTTGGTTTGGACATAAGGAATCATAGTATAAAAATGCGAACTGAATTGTAGAATATATTTTTGTTAAATCTTTCTTCGTCTTTAGCCGTGAGTGACTTAAAACTTCGATGAAGATGCTAAAAGTAACATAGTATCACTGATGTCTGTATTTGGTGTTTCCTTCTGCGTATGGAATGTCCATTGTAGACTTAGTTAAAACAAAAACTATACAATGCACCTGATCATGTCCATGGTTCAAAACAAAGCTCCTTCATCTTTGGCTGCTAGCTAGTTCACTGTTTTATTTCACCATATGCCTTACCTTTGGCGACCAACCTGATTTTAGTCGGCATATACATTTCGGCGACAAACGTCACATGTCGATTCCCATGGTTCCTCCTTGTTTAATTCCACCTCTCCAATAGCTCTAAGCAGTGAAACCGCTATCGAGTACTTTCTTTGATAATGTGGAGCCCTGGGAAATGGCATGTGAGTTTGTTCGGACACCTAAGCGCATTCCTTTGGTTATGGCCATTTTGCAAGAGTCGATGCTATCTCTCCTATGAACATTTTTGTGTCCAGCTAGTGCTTCTGCAGATCCTAATTCTCCCTTGCAAAAGGTGCAAGTGTAAGATTTTGGTGGCCATATGGATGGAACCCACTTACTAAATCTCCTTCATGATTGCTTCCACTGTATTGATCCCATGAATCTTTTACCCGATTTTTGTTGTTGATCTTCCTCCTCCTCCACAAAGGCTATGGTGCCTGAAGGTGTTTACCCTATTTTTGCCTTTTGGTTTACTCAGACCCTACCAAAGATCAAAATGACAACAACGGTCTATAGCTAGCATCTTATCACTTGAAAAAAACCTTTGTGTTGACAGAAAGAGAGAGGACATAGCAGAGATATATGAAGAGAGTAGTGATGGCAGTTGCAGGGAAAGCCATAAAAATTCTAAAGCCATAAGGTGAATTAATATAAAGGGTTTTGTTTAACCTGCTAAAAAGTCCTCTCTTATTTTTGGTCAATTCTTACTAAATGTGGAACCTCGTTTCTGCCAGGTTATACCTTTTTGCCAAATCTAGTAATTTCTTGCACAAGGTGTTCCCTTTCTTGTCTTTAATTTTGAGAAGTATAACGGTATTTTCAGATTCTATTTTATGAAGGTCCGTCACTTGGACACACACCAGCCCCGCACCTGATACTTGGACACTCGGACACACCGAAGTCCGTGCAACACAAGGAACACCAAGACACTAAACAAGTGCTAATTGGTAGAGCAATTCAGGAGTTTTGATAAGAGATTGCCCTTATGATGCTTTCACGGATACTTGAAAAATGACCCCTCAACAAGGGAACTTCTTGTTCACTTCTAATAATCCAAATCCGATCTCTTCGACCATGATATTAGATTGTAGTTATTATATTGTTTTCAGTTTGTTTGGAAGGTGTGTTTATATGCAAGATTTTGGTGTTTTGAGATGAAAGCTTAGGCTGAAAATGATGGAGCATTTGACCACTGGAATAAAACCCAGACTTTCATTCAAATTTGTGAAGGGAAAAATGAAAATAGTGGTGTGATTCCTTTCAAATGCCAAGTGATTGCATCATTTTTAATGTTCAGATTGTTTTTTCATCTTGAATTATGATGACTGTTGATGCATGCTTCGCTAAAGCTCCTAAAGCTGAATGTTATTTACATCTACATTTGTTTAATTGCTCCCATGGCTGATTTGAAAATGCTCTCTCTCTCCCTGGGGTCTGATGCTATTATTATGATGGGATAGTCTAAAGTGGCTATTAGCTTTCGTCAATCAGTTGCCTTGTCAAACATTGGGATATTTACAAGTATATAGATACTGACATGTTTGCAGTATATTTTGTTAGGTTTTGCTATCACATTTGTAGGTTAATGGATCATTGGCAAGGAAGGCCATAAAAGATTTGATAGCAAGAGGTCTGATCAGGATGGTAGCTGCCCATGCGAGCGAGCAGATTTATACCAGAGCAACCAACACCTAGGTTTCTAGTTTTTTTTTTTTTGGTACTTCGGAAATACACTACTAGAACTTAAGCAAGAGGATCAGCCTGCAACATAAGTGCAGTTAGGCAGTTACAGTGCCAGAGTTTGCAAAGAGTTAACATAAGACAAAGCTAAGACTTAATCTAAATACTGGTGGATATTAAGACTATCCCTTAGCAGAAATTCCCGAATGGCCAGAGGGGGAGTAGCAGACACCACAAGTTCTTCCTCCTTTTCAACTCCCAAGCGTGCTAAAAAATCTGCACATTGATTAGCGCCTTGGTAGATATGTGAGAGTGTACTTCCAGTTCGACTTGGGAGATATTTCCCATCATTCAAGATATTGCTCTGGGGGTGATTGGTATTTGCTCCGTCATTGAATAGGAGAACTGCCGTTTGTGAATTAGATTTAATGTGGACATTTGTTAGTCCTTTCTCCAAGATGATAGTTAGGCCCCTATAGATGCTCCATATTTCCTTTTCCAAGCATGAACCAACCACCATCTTACCGTGATATCCCAGCACCCAAGCTCCTTGATCATTTCCAAATCCTTCTTTCCTGGTACTTTCATACCAATATCCATCCGTATTAAGCTTGAGATTACCTGTTGCGGGAGGAAACCAACAAGTTAGTTTGGGTTTAGTAGGGCCAGTAACAAGAGGAGACTTGAATGCTTCCACTATCTCGGTAGAATAGGACCGTAGTACTTTGGAACTAACCTCCGGATAAGAGTCCACATTGTCAAAACTCTTCCTGTTTCGATCTTTCCAGTTTTGCCAAAGAGTAGTGCAAAACAGGATGTTCCAAGGTACCTCGGTTCCTATGTATAAAAGTTTTTTCTTTTTTAAATTAACCGAGATCCACTCCATAGTGGAATTAGCAAATCCTTCTCTCACTAACCGACCCGAGGGAATAGACTCCCAAAGCACATAGGCTTTAGGGCATTCCCTAAAAAGATGGCCAAGATTTTCAGGGGAAGTATTACATCTTGGACATAAGTCCGAATCAGTAATACCTCTCCTGGCAAGAAGGTTAGTAGGAAGTTTGTTTTGGAAGACAAGCCAAATAAAAGTTTTGAATTTTTGAGGGAGTTTTAACTTCCAAAACAATTTCCAACCTTTCATGTCATTGGGCTCTTTGATCAAGAGATTATACGCAGTCGCAGCAGAGCAACTGCCATTAGTAGAGTCCACCCAAGTAGGATGATCCATGGTTTGAGAGAAGGCAGGGAGCACAACATTAAGAATATCCATTCGGGAAGTGATCCACAATATGATCAATAGAATCTAAGTTCCACATACCACTCTCAATGATATCAGCCACTTTTGTGTTTCCTCGTGTGTGCAACCCTGGATGTTTGTCAGCAAGAGGTTCGTTGCCACACTACCAATCATTCCAAAGATCCACAAAGTTACCGTCTCCAACATTCCACTTGGTACCTTGTTTGATTATATCTCTAGTACGCATAATACTACGCCAAGTGTGGGAAGCAGATCTATTACAAGGCCAAGTTTGAAGAGTATGTTGCTTTAAGTACTTGTCCTTAAGAATTTTAACCCAAAGGCTATCCTCATTGTTCACAATTTTCCATCCCAGCTTAGTAAGTAAGGCTAAGTTTTGAGTTTTGGCTTTTCGCAAACCTAACCCACCAGTGTCTTTGCTTTTGCAGACCGTATGCCAATTGACAAGATGAATCTTCTTTTTATCCGGGGTATCTCCCCCGAGAAAATCTCTATTAATACGGTCTAACTTCTCGCACACACTAGTGGGAAAGTGCGTAGTTTGCATGGTATAGCTAGGAATGGTGGACGAGGAAGCTTGAATGAGGGTAGCCCTACCAGCAATCATAAGGGTGTTCGCTTTCCATCCAGCAAGTCTAGTTTGGACTCTTTCAACTATGTATTTAAAGTGATCTTTACTAGCTCTTTTGTGAAGGAGGGGAACTCCAAGATACTTTCCAAGGTCATTGTAAGTGCTATGCCACAGAAGTTACTCAAGCGCCGGGCTTTATTCCGGGTGATGTTCGGGGACATAAAGTTTGGATTTAGAAAGATTGACAGATTGCCCATATAGAGTGCTAAATTCAGTAAGAACTTCCATGATAGCTTTGCAATTGGAAAGATTGGCATGTCCAAATAAGATAAGATCATCCGCAAAAAAGAGATGGGAAAGAGCATCAGAGTCTCTTGAGGCTTTGATACATTTCCAACTTCCGGTAGCACATTTATTATCTATAAGGAGTGACAATCTTTCCATGCATAGGACAAACAAGTAAGGCGATAAAGGATCTCCTTGTCTTAAACCCCGACCCGGGGAGAAATCATCCAAGGATTCTCCATTCCAAAGGATGGAAGTTCTGAAATTGGTAACACAACTCATTATATAAGCAGTCCAATTAGGGTTAAGATTGAAGAATATCAAAGTATCCAAAAGAAATTTCCAAGAGATTTTGTCATACGCTTTTTCAAGATCAATTATAAGGAGGATGCCCCTTGTTTTTCCTTTTTTGGAATGAAGAGTATGCAGAATCTTTTGCGTAATTATAATGTTGTCATTGGTGGATCTCCCCGGAATAAAGCTACTTTGGAAAGGGCTAATGATCTTGCTAAGGAGAAGTCTAAGTCTAGCAACTATAATCTTAGTAACAATTTTATCTCACGTTGCATAGACTAATATGCCGTAAACATTTTGATGGAGTCAGGGTTATCAGACTTGGGGATAAGAGCAATTAGAGTTTTGTTCATCTCTTCAGGGATGGCATTATTAGCAAAACAATTTTTGACAAAGTTACAAATATCCTCACCAATAGTGTTCCAATAAGTATGATAAAAGATGGCTTGAAGACCATCCGGGCCAGGAGCCTTATAAGGAGGAATATTTCTAACCATGTTCCAATTTCAGAATTGGATATGGGGAGGCACAAGGTCTCATTATCCTCTGCAAACAAAGTATAATGGGGGTTCATAATGAGGCAGTTACAAGGAGTATCATCCTGGTTACGAAAAAGCTCTTTGAAATAATTTTGAACCTGATCCTTAATCAAGGAGGGGTTTTCAATCCACACACTGTTGCTGTTTTTTTAACATGTTTATCTTGGATTTCCGTCTCTTGATAATGGTTGAGAGGTGAAAATAACGAGTATTTCGTTCCCCAAGAACAATCCATTTCGAACGAGATTTTTGGAACCAAAGGATCTCTTCTTGGGCTAGAATGTTATTGTAATCCAAGATGAGATCTTTTTCCCGAGTAAGAAGATTGTGAGAAAAATTGGTAAGAAGATTGTGAGAAAAATTGGTATTCCGCGTCTTCTGAACCCCATTGATCCTAGCAAGGATCCATCTTTTTTTATTTTATTTTTTATTTTTTTCCTTCTGAAAATGTTTCCAAAAACATCATAGTTCCATTTAATAGCAGCTTTAGAGAAATTGTCATTTTTTTCCAAAAGATTACTACCATTCCAATTATTAGCAACAATATTGTCAAAAGAAGGGTCCAATATCCAGGTAGCTTCAAATCTTAAGGGTCTGTTAATTGCAGCAGTAGTAATAATACCTTAAGGTGAATGAGGAGGGGAGAATGATCCAAATAATACCATTAAGTCGCAATGGTGAGAATATATTTCCAGAAAATTGTTGTACTCCTAAAGCAAGGGATTATTTTTAATGACACATAATAGGTTTTAGATTATAACTGTAGATTCTCCATTAACTGCACTGACTAATTATTAACCACGACTACTAACTATTAACAGATATGGAAAACCAACTAACTAATTATCTAAGCTTAGGTTACTCCCTTCACATAGGCCACATGTCAAATAGTTTCTGTCACCAAAGTTCTCTTAGTTGATTGATTCTTTCTACCGTTCTTTTTACTTGGTGGGTCATTGAAATGGTGAAAGTTGAGAAAAATAAGAGATCTCAATCCAGTTACAAGCACTTGAAGAAGTTATACTACAACCATTTAACTAATCTAACTGGAAATCAATAACCTTAAAAGCACTTAAAAAAGTCACTACAAATCAAACCTCTTCTTTGTTAGATGATCTCCCTAGGTACTTAATTCAACCAAACCAAGTTGGAAGAGACCACATAAAAAACAATGGAATCACAGGACTTCAGAAAAAGACAAAATTGAAAGCTCCTTTAACAGCTATTTTGCAGAAACTTTCGCAAGGAGAAGGATTATTGTTGTTAAATTGGAATATATGAGTTGGAGAGCATTAAGCCATAACCAAATCTTGGATTCCACACACACCACTTACACAGTGTATCCCGCAATGTAAGAGAATTTGAGGTCTCATCTTGTGGCTGTTTATTTTGCCCTAAAATTAGCAATGTGATGAGCCAATCAAAACCCATGATTGAATTAAGACAAACCCATGATTGAATTAAGACAAACACATTACAATTTGTAAGAGCATATACATATACTGTGACTCCAAATTTCACAGCACTCTTGTGATAAAGTGAATACAAAGGATGACAAAATATAAAGATCCATCAATTTGGCGCTTATATACAGCTATGGAGAAAAGATGAAATAAACTTTTCACTTTCCCTTAAAACCAAATCCTGTTTATATACGGCATTCTATAATCAGAGATAAAATTAGTAATGGTTGTAACCAGAGAACCCATTGCACAGAGAGAGAGAGAGAGAGAGAGATAAGGACGGGTAAAAAAAAGGGGATCGAACAATACTTGCTTCTTTGCGTTAACAATGTGGTTGCGGTTGTGCTTGGGATTTCGGAGCTTGGGCTTGCTTTTCTTTGAATTGGAAGAGGAGGGCAACACGATTTGCTTATGTGGTGCAAGAACAAGAACAAGACGATGGAGATTGAAGGAGGAGGCAATGAGATTTCAGATCTAGGGTTCCCTCTCAAATCGCCATCCCCACTTTCATCGTGCTTTTTCTGTTTTTGTTTGGTTTTTCCCTTGTTTTCTACGTTGATTGTGGGGAAGGAAGGGAGGGTTGTTTTAGAAGTATAATTTTGAAGAAGGGTTATTTTGTTCAACAACATTTGGGGTACCTGTTTGGTGTTTTTACTTCTTTATAACAGAAAATGATTGAGTGCGAGCGTACTAGAGAAAGTCTTTAAGTCTTCTCTCTCAGATTAACTTTAGAAAACCAAATCTAATCAGACGACTGTGTTTGAATGGTTCAATTACCTCAACTAAGAGGACTTTTTAAGTGGCCCTGTCTTTGGACAAGTGTATTCTGAAGGCCAAAAAGAAAGAACTGGAGCAAACTGGGCTCCAGTTCCTCATTTCCTTGCTTCGAAATGGTATAAAACAAAACCCTGCTCTTATACATGCTCCTTTGGCTTTTTAGGACCCTTCTTTCAACTGTTTTTGATTCAACTGTGGGATGATAGCTCCCATAGTTCTAGATGTGTCCCATCTTATTGGGTTTCCACCTTTTGGTCGTCCCTTCGACATTTCTACTTCTATTGACATGCCATTTCTAAAAGATATTAACATTGTTGGTGCTCATGTTTCGTATGGAAATTTTCTGCAAGCTGAAAGGAAATATGCTGAGACTGTGTCTGATCGAGAGTTCTTTGCATATATTTTGTATTTTTTGTGCAAAATGATCTTTTGTCACAGTGGTAAAAAGATTATGCTTGAATTTGTCCCTTTAGCCTATACCCTTTTCAAATGTGAGGCCATCGACCTGACCTCATATTTCTTAGGCTATGTTAATAAAGTGGGGTCTGATAGTTTTGTCAAGCCATTTTCGAACAACTTAGGAGGCCCTCTCTGGTTTCTGCAACTCTTGCAATTTATCTATTTTCCTGACCATAAGGTTGCTATCAAAGAACCTCCCACTATTTATGGGGATAAATTTGTGGATTTGGCTTTCAAACCCCTTACACTGGTTGGATACCTACAGTATTTCCAGGATATGAGAGAGGATAAGTAAGAAGAAGAATTTGTTCCTTTCAACAATTGGGATATTGGACCTTCATGGATAAGGAAAATGATGGAGGGTAGAGGTAGTATTTCTTACTCTAATGCTTGGGGAAGCATTCTTCTTCACAGGGAAATTTTAACGGGAGCTTTCATTGGAGGCTGCAGATAGTCTCATGCTGAGACCTATTACCCTGCCCAATTTGCCAGACAATTTGGTATGGTGCAAGCCATTCCCTGCCCTCATCCTGGAAAAGCTCTTTATAAGATTTACTTTTAGAACACATATTCTCTTACTTATTATTTGAAATGCAGAATCCCCTTCAAAGAGGAAAGCCAAAACAAGGAAAGAACCTACTTGGGCCCCTGTTTCATCTCCTTCGAAGCTAGGTAATTTTATTTTTCCAATAAGTCTTCATTGATTTCTGCATACTTTGTATTATAACCTTACTTTCTTTCCTTTTAATCAGCACTCCAGGAAAAGAAAAGCTCTAAGGGGAAAGAGAAAGAGCTTGATGCTGAAGAGACTGATAGAGTTCGAGCCTATGAAGCTGCAAAAAAGAGGAGAAGGTTGGCCATCTCTGACTCAGAAGATGAGGAACAGTAGAATGTTCCATTAAGCCAATTTTCAAGAGGTAATTTTTTGTTCTCAATCATTGTTTGATTTAATTCCTTTGGATTTTGAAAATCACTCCTTATTACTTCTGTTATTTCAGGAAAGAAGGTTAAATCAAAGCCTATTGAAGCTTCTCCTTTGAAAGAAAGTTTTTCAAAATCTACTGATCCTATATCTGCTGAGGTTCTCAAAGATGCTGAACCTATTACTTCTGAAGCAGATAAAGTTTCTAAACTTAATTTGGCCTCTGAATCACTTTCAAAAGATGTGGCACAAGAACCTATTTCCCCTGTTACTGTCAGGACCACTGGAGTAATTGAAACTCCAAAATCCCAACAAGAGACTATACTGAAGGAGGTTTTTTCTCCTGTTATTATCACAGTTGCTGCAGAGGTTCCAACCCTTTGTGATCTTACAACAATCTCCATTGGCAATACAACATCCTGCCCATAATTTAAAGCAAAAGGAGTAGTCCATGTACTAGTCCTTTTAGTGGTTCGATAAGCCCATAATACATTTAAAAGCATACTTGGCCACTCTTCTGGATTTCTATCAACCATTTTCTGAATTCCTTTCTTAATAATTTTATTGGTTGATTCTACTTGGCCATTTGACTAAGCGTAATAAGGAGTTGAATTAATTAAAGAAACTCCATGAGTTGCTGCAAAAGCTTATACTAATCTTCCTTCGAAAATAGATCCATTGTCCACTGTTATGGTTTCTGGAGACCCGAATCTATAAACTATTCCTTTAATAAACTCAATAACTTGTACTTGAGTTACACTTTCAAAAGTTTGAGCCTCAACCCAATTAGTTAAATAATCAATGGCAACTAGAATGAATCTATCTCCACTTAGAGAAGGAGGATAAATCATGCCAATCATGTCCATTGCTCACCCTAAAAAAGGCCAGGGCTTGACTACATACTGCAACTCAGCAACTGGTAAATGTTTAAGTGGCCCTGTCTCTTGACTACATACAATCTTTAAGGATGGTAGGTCAATAATACTCATATCTTCTAATTAACCAACTCATTTTGATTCCAGCCTGATGAGCCCCACAAATGCCTTCATGGACTTCTGTCATTACCCTAAAGGCATCTACTTTACTCAAACATTTCAGCAAAAGTCCATCTGCTCCTCTTTTGAATAATTCTCCATTATACATAATGTAATTAACAGATCTTAGCCTTGTTGCTGTGTCTGTTTTGGCATCAGACTTTGTCAAGTAATCAATCACTGGTTGTCTCCAATCAACTTGACTAGAAGAAATAGTAGTTTCACACACTTCGAAGTCAGTGTTTCTATCCTTAAGCATAGGTAGAGACTTTCTCAAAGTTAATTGGCAGAATTCTTTGTTTTCATCAGTTATAAATTTAAATCTTGAAGCTCTTTGGGCAACTGCATCTGCTTCTCCATTAAAGAATCTTGGAACATAAGTAAATGTAATAATATGATATTGTTTAGCCAACAACTTAGTATACTGATGATAAGGCATTAAACCAGGGCTATGATAACTGAATTCTCCATTTACTTGATTTATAATCAACTGAGAATCTCCAAAGATTTCAACTATATCTACTTTTAAAGTTAGCAAAATCTCTAAACCCATAATTAAGGATTCATATTCTGCTTGATTATTTGTACATTCTCCTTCATTTATTTGGAAACCAAATTTGGTTTTCAAACCTTGAGGAGATTCTAATACAATTCCAATTCCAGCAATTTGACATGTTTTAGAACCATCAAACCACATTTTCCATGATTTAATTCTAACTAAATCAACATCTGCTATTTCTGGAGTTTCAATTCCATTTGGATGATCTGCTAAAAAGTTAGCCAAAGCTTGACCTTTCACTAACTTTTGAGGAACATATTCAAGATTGAACTCAATCAAAGACACAATCCACTTCCCAATTCTGCCACTAAGTACAGGTTGAGACAACATATATTTCATTGCATCAGTCTGAGGAATAACATAAGTTACTCTAGGCATCATATAGTACTTGAGTTTCTTCGAAGCAAAAAGAAAGTTAAACACAACTTTTCTACTGCAGAATACCTACATTCACAAGCATTTAAAAACCTACTTAGATAATAGATAGCTTGCTCTTTGCCTTCAGCATTGTCTTGAGCCAACAGAACTTCTATTGAGTCATAGTTTGTTGCTAAATACAACTTCACAGGCTCTCCTTTATTTGGTGGAACTAAAACTGGAGGATTGATCAAATACTCTTTGATGGCCTTGAAAGCATCATCATGCTCCTTTGTCCATTCGAAGACTTCTCCATCCTTTAACTTCAACAAAGAAGAAAAGATTTTAGTTTTCCATGCAATATTAGATATAAATCTTCGAAAAAAATTCAAATGACCAAGGAATTTTTGTAATTCTTTCTTATTCAAAGGAAGTTTTGCTTAATTAGCAGCTTTAGTTTTATTCTTATCAACTAGAATACCTTTGTTATGGACTAAATATCCCAAAAAGTTTCCTGTCATTACTCCAAAAGCACATTTAGCAAGATTCAATTTCAGTTGATAATGCTTCATCTTCGAAAAAGTTTTCTTCAAATGCTCAATATGATCATCAATGGATTCTGATTTCACAATGATATCATCTATATAACATTCTAAAACCCCCCAACTATTTCATGGAAAATAGTGTTCATTGCTCTTTGATATGTAGCACCAGCATTTTTTAGCCCAAATGACATCTTAACCCATTCAAAGATTCTAATATTACCAAGGGCTCTAAATGCAATTTTATGAACATCACGTTCAGCTATACAAATCTGATTATATCCTGAATGTCCACCATAATGGACAAAATTTTATGGTCTGCAGAGCTATCCACAAGCATGTCTACTAAAGGCATTGAATATTCATCTTTAGGAGTTGGTTAATGCAAATCCTAAACTTTCCATTTTTCTTAGGAACATGAACAATATTCGATAACCATTCTACATATCTTGTTGCCCTAATGTAACCAGCATTTAAAAGATTTGAACTTCTTTTTTCACTTCTACTATGGTTTCAGGGGACATCTTTCTTGGAAGTTGTTTAAAAGGTTTGAAATTAGGCATAATAGACAATTTATGCTCAACCAAATCTCTACTCAAACCTGTTAGTTCTTTGTAACTCCAAGCAAAGCAATCTTTGTTCTCCTTCAGCACTGCAATCAACTTGGTCTTTGAAGTAACATCAAGATCCTTGTTGTTTTGCACAATGTTTGGAATAACTCCATCTCCCAATTCTACTTCTTCTAAAGGATCTTGGGAATCGACGTAGCCTATAAAGGCTTCTTTGATTGCACTAGGCTTCGACCCCCAGTGAGGTTTCTCAGTCAATGATTTTCCCAATAATGTGTTTCCTGAACCTTCTGCTCTATTTCTAGAGCTATAAATTTGACAAAAGCCAAGGGATTGGCTTCTTTGAACTCCACCTTGGATTCACATCCAAACAGCTTCATCTGGTGGGATGTCTGATTCATAATCAACTATTTGTTTAAGCCTCGACGTTAACTCTGCCAATTCTCCAATATCCAATACACTTGATGGAGGGGTGGCAGGTTGTGCTATCTCACTTAAAGGGATAATTTCAGATTTGTACATCTCAGCCTCAACACAGTTTGCTGAAGTACTAAATGGATGTGAATTTGCTTTCACCTCGTCAACCCCCACTTCTTTTCCATTCTCATACTTTACAATCATAAGAGTTTGATGCATCGAAGAAGGAATACAACTATTTACATGAATCCAATCCCTTCCTAGCAAAGCATTATACTTGTAAAAGTATCCATAACAAAAAATGTTGTGTCAGTTTCCACTTTGCCCACTGTTAGGCGTATGGAGACAATCCCATTGGGACTTTTATTTTCACCAATAAAACAATGGAAGTACTTGTTGGAATCAATCAAATCTTCTCTTTGCCCAACTTCTTCAAAGTTCTACTTGGCAAAATGTTCACTGCTGCTCCATTATCAACCAAAACCCTATTTAACATGATTCCATCGAATGAAGCAGAAATATATAGAGGCTTCAAATGATGCCTCATATCACTTGATGGTGGCCTGAAAGGATAAGAAATGTCAGGACAATTTAAATTCAAAATTAAAGGATATTCTGAATCTGAATCTGTTCCTGGAACAAAAACTGCTTTTTCCTTTCACGTTACTTCTGATGCATCTGTTGCATTGGCCATGACAAGAAGCTCTTCTTCTTTTTCAGTCTTTTGGATTACTTGCAACCCATCCATTATCATATATCAAATCATATTCACCATCACTGGATATCTCAGTAATTTCCACAGGGCCAACTTCTGACTGTGAAGTCCTTCGAACTATTGAGCAATCTGGTCCAAATGGTCCAAAATTAATAGAAGAAGGTAAAACGATATTAATCTGAACTTCAGGCAAAGTTTCAAATTGGATGGTCCTTTCTCCATGTGTCTGCTCTGATTTCTTCTCTTCAATATCTATTTTCTCAGTAGACTATATTGCAGAAGTTTCCATAGGAGAAAATGTTTCTACAGGGGAAGAATTTGCTCCTCCCTCTTCTTGTTCCACTATCATGGCTTCCAACAAACCAGATTGATTGCTTTCCAGTGAATTTAGAGAAACTGGGCTATTTTCATTATCCTCATTATCCATTCTTGCAACCAAACTCTTCAATGTTTCCTTTCCAGCTTGTTTAAATCCCCTTCAAAGAGATTCCTCTGAATCTTCCCTTTGAAGTCTATTAAACCTTGGGTTATACCTATTATCCTTATTGGGATTCTCTTTTAAAGCATACTCTTCCATTTGAAAACTGGTATACCTCCTTTGCAACTTCCTCTTCTGAGTTCTTGTCAGCATGGGAACTATTTGAGGTGTCTTGGTCTTTGGATCTCGAACCAGAACCCATTGACCAATAGGGGAATTTGGGGTTTAACCATTTTACTTCCAAACTTGGAAGACTCCTTATACCCTTGGAATAATTCTGGTTTTACTTTCTTCAAAAACCAATCTAGAATTCCTTTGACCAAGGTAAACTGCTCCTCCTGAACCCCACGATTTTCCTGATCCATTGCAGCTTTTCCAGTGTTAACCTTCTTTGAAAGAGGGTAATCTCTCTTCGAAGCTGGTGGAACTGGACTAGTAGGGACATTTCTTTTAGAAACCGACCAAGGTTTCTCATTTCTTCCTTGATTCTGATTCACCCAAGGCATCCTTTCATTATTTTGATCCAAAGCCTTTCGCTCCATCCTTTTTGGAAAGAAATCTACCCCCTGCCTATCCAAATCTTTGAAAACCAACTAGTTGACTCTGCATTCCACACATAAGCATTCTAAAAATGAAGCTTCAAGCATAGGAAGATGAGATTACTTAAAATTTCCATGAGAAGAACTTTATGGTGCATACTTTTGCTTGTTATTTCTTCCAACATCATTTCGAAGTTGACCATTTTTTGGCTTTCCTCTACCAAATTGCACAGAGTTCATTCCAACATACACTTGCTTATTATGCCACACTTCTCGAACTGTTTTGGCCAAAGATGTTGGCACATTAGTGTTGGCAGTCACTTATTCAATCTTTGGAAATGGACCTTTATCTATTTCCACAGTCTTTTTTGAAAACATAATTCTTCCTTTCTTAATTTGTTCTTGAATCCTGTCACGAAAAACGTTACAGTTCTTAGTTGAATGTGTCCAAAAAGTATGCCATTTGAAATAGCTTTTTTCCTTTTGTCTCTTCCAGTGATGGAAGCTTTACATTTTCAGGAATCTTAATAAACTTCTTCTTTAACAAATAGTCAAAAAATTTATCTGCCTTAGAGACATCAAATGAATATACTTTACTAGTTCCCTTTTTAATAGTCCTTGG
Organism: Vaccinium myrtillus; assembly: GCA_016920895.1. Taxonomy (NCBI): domain Eukaryota; kingdom Viridiplantae; phylum Streptophyta; class Magnoliopsida; order Ericales; family Ericaceae; genus Vaccinium; species Vaccinium myrtillus. The sequence continues at coordinate 25,384,021 of CM029273.1, read as the reverse complement.
TGCTGCAAAAGAATTTTTTCGAACTAAACTCTCACAAACACAAGGATCATGTTCAATAATCTCAGCAGCATCAATTTCATAATTAGGATCCCTATAATATGTTGAATAGGAAGAATTATTTATAGCAACATCTTCTTCTAACAAAGATTCATAACTTGATTCTTTGTATGTTAAATCAACTAGATCCCAAAATTCAATAGAATAAAACTTCTTTCTATGTTCTCTACTTAAACCATCTTGAGCAATTCTCACAAATTCAACCTCTGGCAATTGAAGTTTACACTTGTTTCTAGCTTTTTTGAACCAAGCAATAAAAATGAGCAGCCTTTTCATCAGGCCTTTGTTTCGGTCTTACTAGATCAGCCATGGTAATCTCAGGTTTAGTTTGATAAAACTAAGCATGAAACAATTCTTCCATCCTTTGCCAATTTGGAACTAATTCAGGTGGCAAATTAGAATACCATTCGAAGGCTATTCCTGTCAAAAAGTTAGAGAATAACTTCAACTTAATGATCTCATTATTACCTAACTCTTTACACTGAGCAGAAAATCTAGCAATGTGTTCAATTGTTGACTGTTTTCCATCCCCATGAAACATAGTAAAATCTAGAATCTTAAATCCTCAATTGTTGACTGTTTTCCATCCCCATGAAACAGAGTAAAATCTGGAATCTTAACTCCCCTAGGGATTTCAAACTGCCTATCTTTCCATTCTGGATAAGGTTTTCTGTATATTTGAGTTTGTACCCCCGAGTAAGAGGTTCATAAACTTCTTGCATAAGATTAAGTATCTCATCGCGAAGGGCATGATTTCCTTGTAGATAAACCCTTGGATTAGCAGGTGGTTCCCAATTCATATTTCTAGGCATATGATTCTCTGGAAATCCTTCTAAAGGGCCATCAAATGGTCTAGGTTGTCTAAAGCCTCCTTCTTGTCTTGCCAAAGGCTCATAAAGATGGTTTGAATGCATCCTTCCCATTTCTGTTACTTCTGGATACCTAGGTATTCCTGCTTCTGGTATCGACCTTCTTAAATTAGCCCTATCTGACAAACAGTTTAATGGGGTAAAATTATACTCATCAAACCCAAGATTGTCATTTTTCAAACTCTTATCTCCATCTAATCCCTCAAAATTGGGTTCGAAGGGAACATTCATAACTTACTTAAATGTCTTCTTAAGCTTGGGCATTTGATTATCATAAGTCTTTACTAATTCATACCAAGATTCTGGAATATCATCTACATATATAGGCTCTTTTCCAGACCTTGGCTTAAACTTACTTGAACTAGCCTCTTCTTTATCTTTTTCAGACAAAGACAGAGGTCCATTTTTAAGTTTTGATTCATTAGAATATTGCTCTTCTAACTTTTGAAACATAAGTTTTTGGTTCTGAGCTATTTCCTTAAATGTAGCAATCATTTCAACAAATTGACTAGATGACACACCTCTTCCAACTTCTGGATCTTTAGGGTCATCTACATGCACTGCTTTGTTATTCCTAGTATTCCTTCGAGAAGCCTGGCCAATTCCCACATTTGGATTTTGACCAACACGAACTTCTAGGCCTGTTGGAAGGCCTTCAACTTGTTCGTTTTCTTTAGGATTAACATTATTCTCTTCTTCTGGCGTTTAGCCAACTTGAGAATCATCTGCTTGCTTCCTAAGTTTTGGAGCCATTTTAACACTTTCGGGTCCCATTGGGCGTGCCAAAAAATGTGTTTGGTCTTTTTACTTTTTTATGACAGAAAATGATTGAGTGCGAGCGTGCCAGAGAAAGCCTTTAAGTCTTCTCTCTCAGATTAACTTTGGAAAACCAAACCTAATCAGACGACTGTGTTTGAATGATTCAATTACCTCAACTAAGAGGATTTTTCTTTCAAAGTGAAGAAATACAAACCAATTTACTAAGGAAATTAAAGAACAATAAGGAAACAAGATACTTTGACTAAGAAACCAAAAGTAAACTTATTTCGAAATCTTCTTCAACTTCAAATAGAAAGATAACAAGAACTTCAAACACTGGATTGTTACAAATACTACTTTTATCTACTTCCTAAACTACTTTCCTAAACTACTTCGATCTGAGTCGAATTCCTAAAACTACAATTCTAACTGCCAAAGAACAAACCAAGCATCATTTTTGTTGTTTGTTGAAGATTTGTTTGGGGTTTTTTCACTCTTCAACTTCTTCTATTTATAGACCTTGCTTGCAGTTTGAACTTCCCGCTTGATCTATTGACTTCAAACTTCATCATTTCATTTCAAAAAATTGTTTCTTCCCTCCAAAAGCATTTGAACTTGAATCTGCACGGTTACTCATTCAAATCACATTTTGCACATGATTTATTTCAAAGGATAACTTCCTTGCACGATATACTTCATGTGTGATTGTTTCAACTGTTAACCGCCTAGTCTTACACGTGTAATAATATGAAGTTCATGCCTTCTAGCAGTTTGTAATGTGGTTTCAAAGCCTATTTCTTTATTTATTCCTTGGCTATAACTTTCAATAATTGCATTTAAACTAGAGGACAATATGATATCGTATTGATCTTCTTATAAACACTATAATCCAGTGCTTCTTATTAACGACATGTTTCCAACGTTTGGTATTTCTGATTATGTGTCAATTAATTATTGGATGTGTTAATTTTATATGTAAACACCTATACCACTCCACGTACAGCTTCTTCAATTTGATAGAAATTAACTTTTACTTGGGTGACGAGAAAACACGGGGTGTTACAGGGATGGATAGATGGATATTGTCGTGTCTATTCTTTGTGAAGTGTTGTTGTGTGCGACCTGACCTGACACTTCGGGCCGCCCATTATGTCTGGGAGGGGTGACTCGTCTAGTGGCCGATGGACTTTGGTTATCTAGTCGATTGGGCCAGCGCCAAGTTGGGCTTGATCGTCTGTACTGATTGGCTTAAGTCAACTTTTTAGGTTGATGTATTGTGAGAGAGTGACCTGTCTCGTAAAGCGCAACAAGTCAATTTCAAGATTAAGTCAATTATGTGAAATAAACATAACGAAATGTGGAACTTCATGGTTCAATTTTCTTGAAGCCGCTAATTGTTTTTTTTTTCCCCCTTCATAACTCAGAATGTACGGTTCAGTTTATGCACACATTGACTAATTTCTCACTCACGCATTATCTTCTCTTCTCTTCTTTTTTTTGGGTCCTGCTCCTTAAATTTATATATTCACACCCCCTTATTTGATTTTTAATGAAGTTTTTATGTATAAAAGTCACTAAGAGACAAAAAAAGAAGAAGTGAATATCAATAATGGGGGTGTGTAAATCAACTACCTTTTCTCTAGAACAAGAATTTCCCCATAAGATGGTGCCAACCAAACATCCATTATAATGGTTGAAACTGAACGACCCTAGGTGTGAACTCTTAGCAGTGGGATTTTGAGATGAAAGTCTACGTGCATAGATGGTCTGTGCACAAATCGTGCATAGACGAGGCAGTGGGATCCATTTTGAAATCCCCACAACCGATCCAAATCGTTAGTAATTGATTTCAAAATATGAGTGCTTAATCTAATCTAATTTTCATTAAAGAATTTTGAGAAAACGTTAAACAATTGAATTAAATACTTATAGATGTTTTATTGAGCTGATTTCTTATGGATTGACTCAAAACATTATCTTACAATTAATAAACAATTTGGATAATTTTTGGAGACGCTGAAATGGACTCACTGACCCGTCTGTACATGATCTCACATATCATTTGTCCACGTAGCTAAGCTTTGGATTTTGAGGGGTGAATTCGGATGTTTTTAATTTGAAATAAGGTTCATTTCATTGTTATCTTGTTGGGCTAACAATAAGCAAATAAGAAGACAAAAAAAAAAAGAATACCAACTCTAGTGTATTTTATTACACTTTTAACATATTTTTACATACTTTCATACACTTTTCACGCATTTTAAACCTTAAACGACAACCCGCTGGACTTGGGTGTGTTCTTCAACAGATTTTTGCGACATAAAATCTCACATTTTATGACGCTCCAATCTCAACACATAAAATGTAAAAGTGATTTTATAAGATTTTCATAAAATCCTCCTAAAATCTATAGGAAAACCACTACATTTTATCATTTGCGAAAACAACTCCATTTTATCACCCCTCCATAAAATGTTCATTTTATGAAATTTTCATAAAATGCACTTAAAATCTATAGGAGAACAAGACCTAATATTATACGTAAATTTTTTTTGGACCCTGCTAGGGGTACCGACTGATTAGTCCAGAAAATGTACAGATGGCACACGGGGACCCACTTTTGGGTCCCACACGAGTGATCCGAAATTTGATTGAAACGGTGGGGCTTTGGTTCGTGCACTTCCCACCGTCCGATTGAGCTGAAATTTTGTGGGGGCACTCGGAAAATGTTTTTAGAAATAATGAACGGTTCGGATCACTCGTATGGGACCCAAAAGTGGGTCCCCGTGTCCCGTGTGCCATCTGTACATTTTCGGTTCCTTAGGGTCGGTACCCTTATCATTATCGATTTTTTTTTGGGGTAAATCATACCCGGTAATTTTAAGTTGGTGTCGCCATCACAATCGACATCACTTCCACTATACCACGCATTATTTGGATCCCCACCTTCGCTCCTTTTTGTCGGCTTTTGTCGGCTCTCTTTCTCTCTCTCTCTCTCTCTCTTAATTCTGTTGAACCACCCACATTCCAAACGAAAAAGAGCACATAAGGCCAAGGAAAAAACAACAAACGCTAATATACACAAACTAGGTATGAAAGTATGATTGTCTTCTTAGATAGATTACCAAATTTTGGTACGTAGTTTTCCCAGGGAACCATAATAAGCTTTTGTTTTTATTAAACTTCCGAACAATACTTGATAAGGATTTTGGAGAATTCCTTGTTTCTCGACAATCAACTCTAAAATCCTGACTCTATTCAATAACTTTGGCTTGTTGAAAAACTTCAAATAATACTCTATCCGTTCCATATAATTTTGTTCCTTCTTCAAATGATAAAATCAAAGTGTACTTATCATCAAAGTTGTTACGTACGCTATCAAAACTTCCAATGTTTCATACCCGCTTTTTGGAAGAAGTTTAGAAACATTTTTACTTCGATGTTTCAAAGTAGACATGCTTGATTAACGGGACATCCCAAATGAAAAGATGGACTAACATGACGGGACGGAGGTACTTGACAAGGATTTTTCGGGAAATCGGTTTTTTCTTTTCCTCTTATCATGTTGCTAAAGCTATGAAAACCTTTGGGAAATTCTACAACTAATTTTGCTTACATAAAGTATATTTTCGCATACTTTCAAAGTACAAGAACTTTCTATACTTTAGGCTTTACTGATTAATTATGAAGTAGGAGTATGTTGTACTATGAACTTTCTACAAAACACTACTTTTTCTTTCTAACGATGAAATGGCTACTACTTTCGTTCTCATGAAATAGATATGCGAGTTGATAGGTGAAATCAATTATGTATCATCATAATGTCTAAAGCACCGTTCCACCGCATGCGGAGATTTATACTCTCTCCGTCTCAAAATGATGGTCCTATTTCACAATTCACACCTCTCGAATTTTTTATTTTTTTTATATCTTCTTGTTACAATGATTCATATATTCAATATCGATTTTGTTTGATAGATTTCAATTACTTTTATTAAACACGTATTTGAAAATCATAATAGGCTGTGAGATATAGATAATTCTTTGAGTGGTCCAAAAAGTGAAGTATGACCATCATTTTGGAACGGAGGGAGTAGTTTTTTTTTTTGAAGTTTTTACGCTTTTTAAAACGTGTTATTCTCCTCACGTCATCAACTAAGACGCCCAAAAAATCAAACTATCAAAAGTTATTGGAACGGGCTCTAAGTACGTTTATCAAATTACAGTGGCTCAGTAAGGTGCTTACAATAGCATATCAATCCAACTTGGTGGTTGAAGTCTGGGAATTAAGATTCTATTCTTGTTCGAGAGTTCTTTGGTACTATCATATTTTGTGGAGCGTGACTGTATGCATGAAACTTTGTCGTAGCTTTAATTGGGCCTCCTGCCTGTGGATGGAGCCCTGAGAATGAGATTAATCGATGCACTCATAAGCTCACCGTATGCACTCTTAATTTTAAAAAAAAGAAAAAAGCGAATAGCATATCAAAACAATACTTTTAAAGTTCTATTGGGGGCTTGGTTTATAATTTTGCGCTAAAAAAGAAGGGAACAAAAATGAAATATATGAAGGATTAGACTAGTACTGTACATGTCTGTAATCTATAACGAGAAAATGGCACTTACTTGGCCTATCCATTTTCAAGTGTCAACTTCATAATCTAACTTTATGGAGGAATCATCATTAATTTTCCACGAGTGTTCTGAGATCATCATTTCACTTTTATCAACTAATTTTTTTAAATAAAATCTACTTGGGCCTTGCTCCCCCTAACTTTTTACACTTTTTGATTTTTTTTCTTTATTAAAAAAAAAAACGCATTTTCTAGTTTTGCGTCAAACATTTTAAGTTTAATGAATCTTCTTGATGAAAGGAATCGAAAAAGTAAAAAATATGACTGAAATTCGAACAAATACAAAATCCCAAAAGTACAAAACGTTAAAAAAGTTACAAATAAATAATTGGGGAAAAGACGGGACAGTGGGATAAGGGGCAACAATTTCCACATAAATGACACTTTTTGGAAATCATGGGACAATGGGTGTAGGAAAAGTAATTCCAAATTCATGGCAAGCCAACTCTAAGCAGACAAAAATACCCCTTGCTTTAAAATTCTTCACAAATGAAGCACACTCTTTTCTCCAATCCCAATTGAACGCATATCCTCTCTCTCTCTCTCTCTCTCTTGAGGGCACATCAGAAGACCAATAGTTATTTTTTTAAAAACAAAAAGTTCAATTTAGACATTACACCGATAACTCAGTCTTCCTCATTCGGGTGCAATGTTATTCTCAAAAGGTGTCAAAATAATTCACTCAAGGTGCAATGATGTTTCATTCAAGGAGCAATTGTTATTTTTTCCAAAATAAAAAGTTGGATTTATATATCACACTAGCAACTCTCATTCGAGTGCAATGTTATTATCAAAGGGTGCCAAAATAATTCACTCAAGGCGCAATGATGTTTCATTCAAGGAGCAATTGTTATTTTTTCCAAAATAAAAAGTTGGATTTATATATCACACTAGCAACTCTCTCATTCGGGTGCAATGTTATTATCAAAGGGTGCCAAAATAATTCACTCAAGGTGCAATGTTGTTCAATTTAAGGAGCAACTGTTATTTTTTCCAAAATAAAAAGTTGGATTTATATCACACTAGCAACTCTCTCATTCGGGTGCAATGTTATTATAAAAGGGCGCCAAAATAATCACTCAAAGTGCAATGTTATTTCATTTAAGGAGCAATTGTTAATTTTTTCCAAAATAAAAAGTCAGGAATTTCTAAGAGTGCCAAAATAATTCCCTCAAGGTGCAATGTAGTTTCGTTTAAGAAGCAACGTTATTTTTTTCGAAATAAAAAAGTTAGATTTAGAATCACACTTTTTTCAGTGTTCCTCATTCGGGTGCAATTTTTGCCAAAATAAAAGGTGCAATGTTGTTTCTTTTAAGGTGCGAGGTTATTTTTTCCTAAATAAAAAGTTAAATTTAGACATCACACTTTTCAGTGTTCCTCATTCCGGGTGCAATACCCTTTTCAAAAGGTGTCAAAATAATTCACTGGAGGTGCAATGTTGTTTCTGTTCCTTGTTTCAAATGAATTAACAACATAGAAATTGAAAAACAATTCTGCACATAGTTTTCTTTTTCAATCTTGTATCACATTGACAATAGAGAATCCAATTTACTCTTTCAAATAATCCGAAATTTGTGTTTTGTTTTGTGTCAGTAGTGAAAAGAATTGGACTTCAGAAACTATGTTACCGTAATGTCAATGCAAATGGTTCATTTCGGCAATAACTCATATATGTATATGTATGTATGTATGCAAGGGGGATAGTAAAGTCGAGAGATAATTGGCGACGGGATAGTAGGAGACAAATAATAAATTGATAGGCGCTGGAGAAAAGAGGAGGAAACCGATCGGAGCTGTGTGTGGGAGGAAGGCCAGTCCTCGTCCTTGTTCGGGTTTTTTCCCAGTGAGGCGTGGGAAGCGTGGGAGAATAATGGGGAAGGGGAAGAGTTTGAGATGCAAATTTAGGACATGGGTATTTGCGTCCAGAGACATTTTGTTCAGTCTTTATGGAAATATTAATCTCCGTGTCATGTTAGCTGCGATTACCAAAAAGTGTACCATTAAATTGGGAATGCTTGCCCTTCCCTCCTCTATCCTGTCATTCCCCCTAAATAATTTGAAACAACCCTTTAGAACGACAAAATGAGAGTTTTATCAACTTTTACCTATTAAAATTTCAAAAATAGAAACTTATTATGAAGAGAACATTTTTTACATCGCTGGTGTAAAACCCCCTTTTCCACCACCACTTTTGTAGGCCTCGTTGTGTATTAATTGTTAATAAGAATCGTTCATCTTGTAGAGCTCGCAGAAGACTACATCCCCGCAAAAAATTAGCTTGATCAGACATCAACAAGTATATCAAACTGAATTTTGTTTTGTAAAATGGATGGTCATGAATTTTGAAGTTAAACTATCATTGATTGTCCATTTCGCAAAACAAAATTCAAAATTTCATATATTTGTCGATGTCCGATCAAACTAATTTTTTACATACATGCATTACTATGCGAGTCCTACAAGATGAACGGTTCCGATCACAACAAGAAACTCACGGTGGGATCCACATACGACGGAAATGGAAAACGGGGATTTTATACCGACGGAGTAAAGAATGTTCTCTATTATGAAATAATCCAAAATAAAATAATAGGCCATAAAAAGGGAATGAAGGGAGAACAATAACCCCTAGTTGGGTGTGTATGGTATTCACCCCTCGATTGATTTTAAATCATAACTTTTTGCATAAAAATTCATGACAGCAGCTTTGAATTCATTACATTTTGACAGCAATCATAACGTTGGGATAAAATATGTTCATAATGAGTTTGTCTTGATGTTCTGAATTTTTAAACAAATGTAATGAAATTTTATGCTAATGCGTACGAATTTCCCACACAAAGTTATGAATTTTTGTAGGCCGAATAATACAGGCCATATAGCCCAGTCGGATTAATAGTCTTCTCGGCTCATTTGCTTGGCCAAGCTGGACGACCGACCCAGATACAAACAATCTGGATCCGAACAACCTCGGATGGGTCAACATTAGCCGAACCCTAACGAGAAGATTCGCGTAATTCACGGACGTCATCTTAGCACGTGAACCTCACCAATTGACTCAATACGATATTACCTGACGTCAGACGAAGAGAGGTTACCGCTCATGCCTAGTACGTGCTATCTTGGAGGTCAAGGAGTTCTACATCAGGTACAGTGATAAACCTTAACAAGTACGCCACTCTTCTTTACCCTAACACTCTATGTACTCTCGCCTCCACAACCTTTCTCTCACTTAATTGTCGGAGTGTCTTCGCGATCAAACTCTGACCGGTCAAGGCACTAATGGCGGGTGCTACCTGTGCAGGACATATAAGAGTTTAGACATCAAGTTATGTCTAAACACACATGCCAGGATCAACAACCACACATGACTCAAGGGGGGTGCATATCGCAACATCCAATTAGGGGCGTGTGTTATAGCCCTTTTTTTTTAAGGCAAGAATTTTTTTAATCTCTGAAAATACAAAGATTAAAGGGGAAGAAGCAAAACACGACATCCCCACTCGGGGAACAACTACCCACAAGAATATAGCCACTTCAGAAACCGAAAAGAAAAGTTGGCAAGATGCCAACCGTGATAAATAAAATCTCTACAGGACAAGCCCTGAGAGTAGCAACAAGGAACATAACAAATTAAAGAGATTACAAGATACTATTGAGCCTAAAAAGAAAGTCTTCCATAGTGAAGTTGTTACCACCGATTTTGGATTTCACCCATAGGGCCACTCTTGTGGTGGGGTAGGTTTTCACCTTAGGAAAGCAATCCACCGAAAGTCGCACTAAGTAGGGTTCCGGCGGGAGCACCTGCAAGACTCAAAGAATGTTAGGCTATCCGACTGGGGCTTGGCCAGAATACCCCTCCGATGCTTAAGTCAGAGACTGAATATTGGAGTAGAGAGGAAACTAGGGCTTTTGTGAGTTTGATTGTGTGTACCTTTAGTTGAGGGTGAAACCCCTTTTTATAGGCTATCCTTTCCTATCGTCCAAGATACCTAGTCCGTCTGGGATACACTCGTATCCCTAAATATCCAGAGCTTCGCCCTTATCGGGACACTCGATGATGCTTATCAAGGTAGTTTCGCCGATTAGGGCGGACTCCAATCTCCACTAGATCTCCGTCTCCGGAGCTTCGCCTTCGTCGGGATGCTTGATGATGCTTATCAAGGTAGTAGGGTGGACTCCAATCTCCACTAGATCTCCGTCTCCAAAGCTTCGCCTTTATCGGGATGCTTGATGATACTTATCAAGGTAGCTTCCCCGATTAAGGCGGACTCCTCCAGTCAGCTTCCCAATTAAAGCGGACTCCTCATGGTAGCTTCCCCGATTAGGACGGACTTCTCAAGGTTGCTTCTCCGGTTAGGGCGGACTTCTGTCCCAAGTAGATCCATTAAGCACCTCCTAGAATATTCTTTACGCCAATCAGACTTTTACGCCGCCCATAGAGACGGTCAATCCCAATTGGGCCTAGTCCGTTCGAGTCACTCTCCATTCTAGCACGCTCCGCTAGTTTGACCCAATTAATTAGATTGGGGGCCAAAATTCCAGGCCACTTCAACTCTGATTTTGACGAGTTCTGGGATATCATCCTAGTGTTTTAGCCTTTCCTATTTATACAAGAGACGGATGTTTGGTTTTTTTTTTATTCGACAATGTTCGGGTTAATTTACCTTAACGAAATCCGAGACCTTGAAGTAAACAATCGGAAGAATCTCGAGTAGTTAGACTAGTACTATATAATATATGCTAATTAAGCAAAATGATAATGAAGAAGGAGCGATGTTATGACCATAGAGGTCAAGTAATAAGTGGGCATTTGAATGATTCAATCTTTAATTTTATTCATATGCTAAAAAAGAACCCGCCACAAAGAATCAAAATACACATGCAATGTATATATATAGTAACACAAAATAGTTCATACTTCTTTTTGGCGCACTCGATCGAATATTGGCTCATCAGAAAGCACTAAAGAGAGAGAGTTGTACAGGAAGGAAGGAAGGAGAACAAGAATCAAAAAAAGTCTTCCCCCCTTAATAAGGTCAATAAAGAGAAACCCACCCACAGAGACATACACTCAGAATTCCACCAACAACGACAAAAACAAATAATTATTTACTATGCCATCCAACATACTGTAAGAGAATTGATTCTCTAACAGTCTACCTAGGTGGACTGCACTGTGCGGGTCTTCTTTCTTTATTATAATCTGATCGATCCGTTTATTTTGTAAATTTAATTTAGGGAATTGTTTTTTTTTTGTAATTAATTTATAGACTTTTAATAAAAATAAAATAATTGTAGACGTGACCGCGCAATGGTTAATTGCATGTCTGTATTATGTATATATTAAATGACAATTGACAAGTACGATTTTAAAAATACATAATTTAGTTTCAAAACTAATATCTGCTGAAATCATATGGCTTTAATTATAATAAAAAAAATCAAATAATTTTGCCATCCATTGTGTATAGAAAAATAGCATTTGTTGTAGTTAGAGGGAACTGCACAAAAATGGACTGTAGAGAATCTCCACACAAAAATGCACAGCACTAAAATATAGTAATATTTAGACCTATAGTCAAAACAAACCCATCTCTCTCTTTGCTTTCCATTGTTCATAAAGCAAGCCAATAACACAAAAAGCCAACACACTAACAACTCAAACATTCTTTCTTTTCATTAAAGGAAGTTGCAGACAAAGGAGGTGGATTTTCTCTCTTTTCTCTCTCTCTCAAAACATCATTTGCTTTTGGACTCTTGAAACCTTTTTTCTTTCTTCTGAGTTAACATGGATGCTGCTCAATGGCCACAGGTTAGTAAATTTACCTCCAACTTTATTTTCTTTATAATCTTTTGCAATTTGACCCTCTTTCCCTCTCACTCTCTCTCTCTCTCTCTCATCTTTTCTCCCCTTTAGAGAAACCTAACCTAAGGCCAATCTAGAACAAGTTCCTCTAGTTATGACAAATAGTGGTAGATTTAAGGCTAGTTTGTGTATTTTGGACACTCTTATTGTGAGACTTAAGTTCATGGTTTTCCTTTTCATGGGACATGGTGTTCATGGTAAGTGCAAGTTGCACTCACATGAAGTTAATACCAAAAGTTAAGTTTTAGTTTGTTCTTGAAGGATGAAAGAACTGCACTTTTTCTTTCTTTATTTTTTTGCTTATCTTAGATAACTGATAAAGGCAAGGAAAAAGCTGCTACCCCTTTTAACACCCATCCTCAAACTGAAACCAATCTTGTTTTTTTCCCTTGTATTTATCCATTTTCAGTCTGATTAACTGCCATCTTGGCAGCTAGAATTGCATAAAAGAATTTATGTAGCTAATCCATTAATTTTTCTCTTACACACAAGACTAAACAATTTTATTTTGGTTTGTTTCAGTTTACCATGATCCCTTTATCTCCCTGCACTTATCTTTTGCATAATTTTTATATCCTAAGCTTTTACTTTAATGCTCTCCCCCTCCTCAGTTTTAGAAATAAGGCTCCGGTTTGATTTGGTTTGGTTTAGTTTATCACGAGTGATTTCTCTCCCTTTACTAATCTCACAAGGATTTCTATACCATGAGCTTTTAATGGTCTCTCTCCTTTTTCTCTCTTTCTTTGGGAGTTTCAGGAGGTTGGGATGATTAAGCACATGGAAGAGACAACTCCCATGAGTACTACCAACAAGCCAATGATGTTAGAGAGGAAAGTAAGGCCACAAAAGGACCAAGCCTTGAACTGTCCAAGGTGCAATTCAACCAACACCAAGTTCTGTTACTACAACAACTACAGCCTCACTCAACCTAGATACTTCTGCAAAACTTGTAGAAGGTACTGGACTGCAGGTGGATCCCTCAGAAATGTCCCCGTTGGCGGCGGCTCCAGGAAAAACAAGAGATCATCCTCCATCAATTCTTCATCATCAACACCTTCATCATCAAGTAAACTTCCTGATCTCAACCCTCCAATTAGTCTCACACCCTTTTCCAATAATTCCCAAAACCCTAATTCCCACCAAGGACGAGATCTTAACCTAGGTTTCCCTCATGCCATGCAAGATTACCTTAGCATCTCCCAATTTGTTGAATTTCCCAAAATCCAAATCAATACCTCCTCCTCCTCGTCGCCCTCTTCCGCTAATACGTCTGCCCTGGAGCTACTTAGGGCTGGAATTAGTACTTCTAGGGGACTACACTCTTTCATGTCGACACCGATGCCTGCCACGGATTCCAACGTACCGTACGGTTCCTTAGGGTTTCATTTGCAAGATTTGAAACCAAACTTGGGTTTTGCTGTTGATGGGGTAGGAAGCTTGATGTATCCATTTGGAGGATCAGTGAAGCAGGTATCAAGCACAAGTGGATCAGTTGATCAAAGTCAGAAGGGACAAGGGAATTCTAATGGATATTGGAGTGGAATGTTAGGTGGGGGTTCATGGTAAAGAGAGAAGAAGGAGAGGAGGACTTGCTTTTTGCTTCCTTTTTTTTTTTTTTTTTTTTTTTTTTTTTTTTTTCACATGGCTGGTTAGGCTTTACTTATTTTGGAGTTGTTCATGCAGACTAACTGAAAAAGGAGGGATATGGTTTGATTCAGTAAAATCTAGAGACACAGAAACTAACTTGAGAAATGACTAAAGAAAATACATGGATGGACATAATTATTTGAAAGTTGAAATTTTGTCTATTCATGTATTTTGAATCAGTCGTTTCTGTAGTGGTTTATGGGTTCCTAGATTTGATTGGGTTTTCTTTTCCCTTCACTTTTACTCTTTGGTTGTGGTGAGTTTTTCTTAAGCTCTTCTAGGATTTTGTTGCGTGATGATAAAATTATGGACATTGAGCAAGTGGTTTTTCTGCATTATTCATTCAGTACAACTACTTAACCCAGAAAATACGTCCAGAATTTACCCAAAAATTGAGATTCAATGACTCAGATTCACTTAGAGTCAATCTGGGCCATCGAATTTCAAATTCTACGTAGATTCTGGGTGTAATTTCTGGCTTTCATTTAATCGTGGGTTATGACCATCGTGTTCAGAAAGTGTTTTTGTTGTTACCTCTAAAGAAGGTAAATAAATAAATAGGTTTCTCCGGGCAATGAAAGCCAGATAGCCAAGAATGATGCATGTACCTCAACATGGCAATTTTTCTTTTGCATAGTAATCTCATCTTGTCCAATTCTCCAGATTTTGCTCCGGTTAATTTGAGCTTTGTTTTTCCGTTAGTTTTTTTCTCCTTTGTCTTTCGTATGTTCTCGTATGATATAAATGATTGTGTTACGCTTATTTTGAAGTCTCACACCAATAATACGAGCTGCTTAATAGTTTTAAATTAATTTTTTGGGAGGTCTTTTGAAAATTCATTTGAAGTTGGTAATTGTAAACAATCGATTTAATCTTCAAATCTTTCATTTAGAATTTACTATCCTGAATGCCAAATGAAATTTTGACTGTGTACTTGGTATTCATGTGATCTGAATTGCAGATATTATAGAATTGCAGATATTATAGAAGGTACATCCAATTACTAACAAAAACTCAATTCATATTCAAAATCACGGACACGACACTCATGCATAGCTCAAGCCATACCACCTAGTAATAAAGAAAGCATTAGTTTGAATTTACCTTCTTATTGAATGGTTCTAGTTGCCACCACTCAAGGAACATTCTTCCCAATATTTTATTCCAACTTAGAAACGTAAACAATACTACCAAGTTACTAACTAAATTAATGCAATTTTTAAAGGCAAAAACCTAGTGTACCTGCCTCAACCAAAAGCTCACCTAATCATCATTATCTATATCCACTTAATTAGTCTTGAGGCCCAAAACATTGTCCTCTCTCTCTCTCTCTCTCTCTCTCTCTCTCTCTCTCTCTCTCTCTATATATATATATATATATATATATATATATATATATATATAGACACACATAACTAATCATCACTTTGATGTGATCCCACTGGCCTCCTTACATTCAAATTCAAAGACAAAGAAAAATCTTGCAAACTCACCAATCTATGGTCTTTAGAGGGACCCTCCAAACATTCCTTTGAATAATCTCCCCCCAAATGGACACTACAAATCTCACAATACTGATACTATACTGCCGACATATGAATACTCCGACCCACAAAAAAATGGTTCAATATTTTAGTTTGGGATATTTCAAAAGAATTGGCCATTTTGAAAAGTTTTCAAAAAAGTAATGCAACATTACCATTTTGCCCCTCTGTTTTCCCTACCTTTAAAGAAATTTGTATTTCAAGAACATTACAAAACATTTGTATTTCAAGAATTAAAAATGAAAAAACATCAAGAGACAATATCGGGAAATTAAAAAATGAAAAATGCAATAATTTTGTGGTTTACTAATCACAAACAACTATCTTTACTAATGTATATCGAATGGCCAAAAAAAAAAAAAAAAGAAGTTGAATTGTCAATGAGGGACCAACAAAATGGGATGTAGGGAGTATTACGTTAAAGTATCACGTATCAAATACTCCATAGGCCATTAGATAATGTCGTTGGTACTTTTGCACTATCAAATACTAATAAATAAATATAGTTATGTAGTTTTGTTATTCTTCCAAATGATTAGTTGCTCTAATGTATTTCCTTCATCCATTTTTTATGCCCAATATTCTATTTCCAGATGTACCTTAATAACTGTCAATTTTGAAAAATAGTACATTTCTCATTTTGCCATTATTATATTCCCAAGAATTCCATAAAAAGTATAATGAGATTTCTCCACAAAGGATAGTCATGAAAATTTATAATTTAAAAAAATGTAATGATATACTTCTATAAAAAGTATGGATTTGTGTTTATCAGGCCAATTTAGTACGGTCGAAAACCCATAATACTGTAGAGGTCATTTTCCTCCCAATTCTAGGCCTGTCCATGAAATTGACACTTCATTGGATTCCAGGAAGAAAATTGGAGGGAAAAACTCAAATGGAGGGGGAAATTAACAGAGAGCCCAATAATTATGCATGGAAAACGACTATAAACAGAAGATCTAACATAGAGTAATATCTCAATCAAAATCACCTACTCTAATATCTTTTCAACCTCAACAGGAGGTCAAGATTTGAATATTGCATCTTTCATTTAATTTCAATCAAAATAACGTTATACTATATTTCAACCAGAATAATATGGGCATTGATCCATTTCAAAGTGCGAGCGAGAGCCAATCGATCTGTCCGTTGCATAGACAAAATGATTAGTCACAGGAATATTTGGCAGCCCTTGCTTATTTGCTTATTCGATTCTGAATCAACACACAAATTAAGCAAAGACCAGAGACAATAAGCTAACAAGCAAGGTTACCAAACATGCCCTCAATTACAGCTCACATGCAGAGTACAAGAAATAGTAACC
Organism: Vaccinium myrtillus; assembly: GCA_016920895.1. Lineage (NCBI taxonomy): Eukaryota > Viridiplantae > Streptophyta > Magnoliopsida > Ericales > Ericaceae > Vaccinium > Vaccinium myrtillus. Next base: position 25,367,315 of record CM029273.1, on the reverse strand, counting down.
CAAGCAATGCCCATTGTAGTCTACATGCAAATGGTCGAGCTCTGTATTTTGTGATCCAGAGCTGCTTCAATCCTGGAAGGCACAACACTAAGTTAAACTAGAATGCAAATTCCATATCATGATATCAAGAAGATCATGTTCTTATGAGCATGAAGCATTCCACTGATATGGCTCTCCAGCCAAAGTCCCTAACAGAGAGAAACTATCAAATTTGCAGTCTGCATACAAAGTGAATTCTGGATTTTGAGGACGGTTAATATAGGGAGAGATAAATACAAGAACATAGCTAAATGTTTCTCTGTAACTCAAAGTTTTAAATTTGTGCTTTATGTTTTCATTTTTCTTTAAATCACTCCATAAATCCATGACCCAAACAAAGACAAAAGAAAACCTTTTCCCCATTTGCCAACCACTGTAATTTTTCGAAAATAAGCTTAATGCCTAACTCTAGTCGTTTACTATGGTTCAGAATCACTAGCAGCGTTTAACTTCAAAAGTAGATATTAAACCAACATGCGGACATTTTATTTTCGCCATGTATGAGAACAGCATCCCTATTCTCGGCAGAATTCCTTTCCAAAGGCCAAAAGAGATTGGACACGTCACACATGGGAAATTACACAAACAAGAGAATTTTTAAGATACTGGATAAGCAGATAACAGCACCTTGATCCTCCTCGCACGTAATAACTCTACTATACAAAAAGTACGTTGATACCATTATTCCTCCAATATCAAAGCGAAAACAACTAGTGAAGTGCACAAAAAAGGTTTCAAATCCTTTCAGGTTCCAGCTTCTATACATGGAAATGTCATCTTTGCAGAACATGGAAGGATTGGAGGCTTTTACAACTGTAAAGCAAAATGATTCATAATTCAGGTCCACAACTCACAGATCACCGTTGATTCCGAAGATCCGGACCTTGTGCATATTTGGGAACTTGGCAATAACTAGCACCATCACAGCAAGAGTATTGAAGACGAGCATTGGGTTTTGGTAGTCAGTTGTGTGCGAGGCTATCAAGTACCTGGCACGATTGAAAAAGGAAATTGGGGGTTATTAATCAGACTACAAGCCAAGCTTCAGTAGTTTTGTAATCATATAAAATTCATCTGCATATTTACAGATGACACCTCACAGCAGGCAAACCATGCATTTTTAACCAGTCTACCTAATTACAGATGACACTTCTTTCCACTAATATCCAAAGTGTTTATTAAGTTAGGAACCAAATATAAAGCTAGACCAAATTATCCATGAGAAATATGTCTGTATCCTGTCAACATTGTCAAACCTTAGTTGCACGAAGTGGGAGCGGATGCGGGGACAGGAGCGAGAGTGGGTGCGGGGGAGTGGAGGCACCTAGAAGTTCCCAAGGTTGGGAGCGCTCAAGGAGCGTATATAGATCATATTTAAATATGTATATAAAATATTTTTAAATACTTAACCATTGAAGGAAAAGTGATAATTATTGAGAATTTTCCCTATCTTAAAGGGTATAATTTTTGGAAGTTAAATATTTTCAATTTCCAAAACTTCTTGACTCATATGATTTTCATATTCTTATTTCCACACCCTTAAAGTATGAGAATAATTGCTTTAATGGCCCGATAAGGTCCCATCCTAGTTGGGAGCGAGCTCCCATCTCAAGCTCCCATCTTGGGACCGCTGATTTGAGCTCCCATCTAGGGAGCACACCCATTTTAAAAGGATCCTGCAACAAAGTGTCAAACACACCTCATGAACCACCACAAGAAGCAAAGTCTGTCTATTTTGAATTATTTTTGTCTTTAGTGAACTTTTTTAAGATTTTGATTATAATTTTTTTACTTTTTAGATTCCTCTAATCGAGATTCAAGACGAATAAATAATCCACAAAAAATTGACTCGAAACTAAAAAAAAGTGAAAAAAAATTTGAACAAGGACAAAAAAATTCTAGCTCAATTATTTAGCCAAAACACCCCATAGTTTGTTTCGTGTCACCCATCCATATGTAACCCCATCCAAAGTACCAGTTGCTGTATCTAAAACCCAGTCAATTGAGTCGAAACTTTTTTTTTCCAAGACCCTGTGTAAGATTCCCTCTTGGCAACTTGAAATAGCTAACTGTGTGAATAATGTGTCTGGTGGCACCATCATCAGATAGATGTGAATTTAGGAAGTGATACAGGTGCATACCAAGTATCATAGTATCATACTACGGGTAGCACAACTTAGATGCCTGTTGGAATCTAAAATTGTAACCATACAGATATACCAAGGAAATGCACTTGCAATCTCGAAGCCTATAACTACCCCATTAAAAGAGCAAGCACAGGTAGACACACACTCTGAAGCCTATAACAAGATGGACTCGACCCAAAAGCAGCAAAACTCCAAAGGAGAAACTATAGTACCGGACAAAGGAAAAACATATGAAAGAATCACATTAACAACTCTAAATCGGAGCATTCCAGTGAATATAGCATCATAATTTTTTCAAAATAAACTCCGGGTACTTCCTTGCTGTCTGTTACTGCTGCCCAGAGTCTATGGTGCAACAAAATTGGCCAGACAGGTAACTGGAGCACTCCGGTGAAACATATCGTCATAATTAGATCAAAGCAACTCCAGCTATTTTCTCGCTGTCTGTTACTGCTGCCCAAAGTTCAACCGTCTTTTGTACTTGCTAAACGAGTTGTTGACTTGAAAATTAGGTTTAAAATATGATTCTTAAAGTTTGAGGGATAATCAAATGGACCCGGGGCTGGGCAAAGATCTGCATGTCATACCAGGCAAATTTAACCTTTTCAGCTATTCTAAATTTTGGGCCTATCCATCAAGAACATGCCCAAGCCCAGCTCACAAGCTTGCCAATCACAAATAGGTTCCTAAATCAAACACAACCAACCAAAGCCCAGCCAAGTTCAAGCCATGTAAAAGTAACTACCTCTGATTTTCAGCCAAGTCGAGAACAAACAGCCTAAAACTCAACTTGCAACTTCAAAGCTGCAAGGGATAACAAGTAATCATGGTGCTTGATATTTGAGAATGAGACTAATATGTCATAGACTTGAGTTGACCCAAAGTGCCCGATCCAATTGTTTATCAGTTTCCATGTTGAGATAACTAACATCGATTTAAATACCACCATCCCATATTTAAGGTAATTTGAAGTGCTGATTTTACAAAGTTTTCATGCCATTACTAAAAAAACCAAGCATGGAGTATCTTATTTAGGCAATTGGTTATCATCATTCAGGTTCCAGGAAGAGTCGTCTATGGCAATTACTTGTTACACATGCAGCACTCCAACCTGACATCAAGCTCAACAACTAAGAATTAGAAGAAAATCTTGCGCATTGATTACTTCTTCACTTCAAAGTGGAAGTTATAAATAAAATACAAGGGAGTGAATCCCTAACAAACCTACAGCATCTAATATGCCACATACCTCGGCAAATATCTACATAAGGGAAAGAAAGAGAAATATGTAGAGAATGGAAGGAGGAAAGAACATGCAACTATTCTGATATGTTATGCGTTTGGACCTAGAGTCCACCAGGTGTAGGTTGACAATTCAGGGTGACAAACTCTTAATCAAGTTGCAATAGTATTTTCCCTTTTAGAGTTGTATATAACCGAGCATGCGCAATTCCTTTTTGCTTTTTTTATCCGCCCTAGTTTTTCTCTCTCTCTCTCTCTCTCTCTCTCTCTCTCTCTAACAAGGCAAAGGTACAAGCACATAATTGGTCAAACATTTTTTGGAAGTACCGTCTGCAATTGAAAGGAACTGATGGCTTTACATATAAAACCGGACAATAGAGAGGTTTGAAATATTTGAATGGAAATTAGTGTTCTTTATTAAAGTGTGAAAAACTCAGTTCTGAAGTAAAAGATGGGATTCATTTGGGCACGTCACAGAAATGAAGAATCTAAACTAGTCTATCTTAGCCTGTTTCAAAAGAGGAGATCTGGGGTACCCAACACTAGAGTTTTTGAATGGAAATTGGTATGTTCTCTTTTGCAATGGTCCTTGGGCCTCAAAAACCGTAATTGGCAATTGAATAGCCCATCCATTGACTGGTGCTTAAGAATGAACTGGACCCAAGAATGAACAGCTAGCAGTTTTGATGTGGCCAAAACTCCCAGCAAACCTTTGGATCCTATTCCATCACTTAGTCAGTGGGGTACTTTTCCTCGAGTTTCCAACACCAGAGGAGACCTCTGTTTCTAGACTGGTGACCGGATCTAAAGTGTTTATATGATACTCAAGGCAGTCAAGGGAGGTCTGAAATCTGGATCAAAATACTTGGGACTTTTGGTGCACAACCGAGATGAGTTTTTTCCATAGAAGAGAATTCACATTTGCTTTCGTGTGAATCCTCTTCTGCTCTTACATATTTCATGGTAGCTCAATTTTCACGTTGAGCCTTTTTCTACACAGGTATCATTTTGTCTGTCATTCCCTTTTTGGTGCCCTGTTCTACAATATTTTTGTAAATGACCTACAATAGACAAAGCCCTTGTGTGTTAAACAAACAAGTAACTGATTAGGCTTAGCCAAAGAATAGAAAAAACATTCCCAAACATGTACAAGCATAGACAAGTTGAGAACCTTGAACAAATTGAAAGCAAGCTAATGCATAGATATCACCAGTGAAGAAAGCTTCCACAAAGAAAATACAAGGTAAATGTACAAGCATTTACCTTGTACATTCCTAAACATGTACAAGCATAGACAAGCTGAGAACCTTGAACAAATTGAAAGCAAGCTAATGCATAGATATCACCAGTGAAGAAAGCTTCCACAAAGAAAATACAAGGTAAATGTACAAGCATTTACCTTGTACATTCCTAAACATGTACAAGCATAGACAAGCTGAGAACCTTGAACAAATTGAAAGCAAGCTAATGCATGTATATCCCCAGCGAAGAAAACTTCCGCAAAGAAAATACAAGGTAAATGTATACGAAAAAAGACTAATACAATGAAGTGAACTTACAGCACCACAGGTACAACAGTTAGAAACTTTCTGTTCCTGGTGAGCTGCTTTCCATTGTCAATCTGCTCCCACCATGTCAGCGAATTATAGATCCCCTGATCATCAGCAAAGGGAGTTCCTTTCTTCCAGTGGAAGAAGTGATAAGTAACCTGAAAAGAGAAAAGTATACTTTTGGGTCACGCAGTAAGAAGGCGTGAAGCAAATCAAGCTAGTATAGAACATATCAATTGCCATTGACGGTAAGAACAAGTGTTTTCAGCTAACCAATTTTCTCTATAAATATATGCTTTTCTAGATAACCAAACTAAGCAAAGATCGTCAAACAATGGTTTTCTTGACACGCTAATGGAAGGAGTAACCCTAGATTTTTTGAATTAAATTAGGGGTTTAGTTGTTAGCTTTAATTCTTTCCAGGGGGTATTCTTGTACTTGTACATTTGTCCATATATATATATATATATATAGTGGAATGAGAAGGGGGAGCCCTAATACCTCATAATTCTTTCACGTTGCTTCTTCTCTCTACAACTTCACATGGTATCAGAGCAATGTTCTCATAGATCTGGCCTTGTAGAGGAAGAAGAACAGTGACTTTCTATTAATCGATCTCCATAATCGATCGTATGAGAGAAATCAGTCGTGTGTTCAACTGCTTTCTCTCTCACGCTGTTACAAACCGAGTGATGAACCACTGTACATCGTCATAGACTACTGGGTCTTGCTCGATACTGGTGTGTTACCTCTGGCGACCACCGTAAACCCTCCGGCGAGCCTCGTCGACGTCCGGCAATCACCGTAAACCCTCCGGCGACCTCTGACGACTGACATACACGCTGTTCCATCACTGCACATCAAACTGCTCTATGCGATCGTAACTGGGTTGTGCTTTAAATCACTGTACGACTGTCGACGACTACTGTACAACGTCCGGCGACTGTCGACGACGATTGTATGACCTCCGGCGACCCTTGAAAACTTCAGGCGACCTCTGTACTACCTCCTTTTGTGCTCAGAACCTACTGGGTGAGTACATAATCACTGGGTTTGATTCTTTGAGGCTTTTTATGTAAATTTTCAGTCTATTTTATGAAGTTTAGGGTTGGTCATCATTTCCATGAGGTTCTTCTAGCAGTCTGGCATTTTTCTTCATTTGAGATATGACTGAGGCACCCAAAGACACTCCTGGCAGTGCAAAGAATGAAGGGAACCAATTTGTGACTCAAACTAATGCTCCACTGAATATTTGCCCTATTAAGTTGGATGGTTCCAACTATTTGTTTTGGTCTCGGAGTTTTACTTTGGCCATCACTGCCAATGGTCTATTAAAATTCATCACGGGGCCTGTTCCACCACCAGTAGCTACTAGTCCAGATTTTGTGATATGGACTACTCAAAATGCTCAAGTTCTGACTTGGCTATTCAACTCCATGATACCCTCCCTGAGCCATAACTACTTGTTCCTCGACACTCCACATAAGGTGTGGATTTTTGTGGCCCAAACCTACCCTCGAAAGGGTAATGATGCTCAAGTGTTTGATTTGAGAAGGAGACTTCGGGGGTTGGACCAAAACCATAGGTCCTTAGCCGAGTACTATACAGATTTGAATGGAGTGTGGCAACAACTTGATTACTATAAGAGTTTTCACCCTGCTTGTACTGATGATGCCACTGCATATCAACAAATGGTTGAGAAAGACCGTCTTTATGATTTCTTGGCGGGTCTTGATGTGGAGTATGATCCAATTCGAGTGCAGGTATTAGGCCGTGTTCCTTTTTCCTCTTTAGGAGAGGCATATGCCTGTGTTCAAGAGGAGGAGATTCGACGGAGTGCTATGGTACCTGTTTCCATTACAGATCGCTCGGCTCTGGTTGCCATTCCTACTCCACGGGATGGTAAGGCTCAGGTTGGGGATAAGAGCAGTTCTGTTGATCGTGATTTGCTTCAGTGTGACTATTGTCACAAGACTTGACATACCCGGGAGTTTTGCTGGAAGCTCCATGGGCGTCCCTCACGAGGACGGGTGGTAGTCAAGGTGGTAGTCGAGGTGGTGGTTGAAGTTCTCATGCACATGTCTCAGAGTCTATTGTGGAGACCTTGTCGGATTCTAGTGGAGGTCGGTCACACCCCTCAGCCTCAGATAGTTCTCATGGTGGTGTTCTTTCTCAAGGGGAGTTACAGACTCTACAGACTCTCAGACGTCTTATGACGAGGCTTGACTCTCCATCTACTACAGCTTCTACTTCCACGACTTCTTCCCACTTTGCTCACACAGGTATTCAGGCTAGTGCCTTTACTGCTTCATCCTCACTTTCTTGGATAATAGATTCTGGTGCCACTGATCATATGACAGGTTGTTCATCCTTCTTTGACTCCTATTCTCCATGTTCTGGTAAGGATAAGGTCAGAGTAGCGGATGGATCCCTATCTTCGATTTCAGGGAAAGGTTCTATAAATTACAGTGTTCTAAAAGTCGGGACTAGTCGGCGACTAAGTCGGGGTCGGGGGCTCTCCGAGTCGACTAGGGCCTAGTCGGTTGATTTAGTCGCCGGCCGACTTAGTCGGGCTCAAGTCGGCGACTAGTCGGACAAGTCGGCGACTAATCGGGCAAGTCGTCTAATCGGAAAAGTCGCGAATCGAAAAAAAATCGGACAAGTCGGCGACTAATCGGAAAAATTGGGGTAAAAAAACAGAATTTGCTAAATTTTTGGGTCAAACTCAAAACTGTGGATGATGTACAATACATTAAAAAACAGTTTTAATAATTTAATTGTCTCTCTATCTATCATTACGAGAGGCTAAGGTTTGTGGTTTGTGGTTTCCACTTATAGATTGTAGAATATACATTAAAAAACAGTTTCCACGTACTGTAGATTGTAGAATAAATCAATAAATTAACACACTGTATATTGTTGTTGTGGTTTGCCACTAAGGATTAATTATTCTTGTTGTGGTTTTAGTTGCCACTAAGGCATTAAAAAGGTCAAAAACAGATTGTTTATTTTTATTTGATGATTTGCTACTTATGTTATTCTATTTAATCAAAACTTATGAAGGATGAAGGAGAATATATATTTTTAAAAAAAAAAATCTAGCCGACTAGTCCCCGACTAGTCTCCGATTAGTCCCCTAGTCGCTAGTCGGCAGCCATCCGACCTGGAAGCGACTAGCGACTTTTAGAACGCTGATAAATTATTCTCCAACCATGTCACTTTCTTCAGTACTTCATGTCCCAAGTTTTTCCACCAATCTTCTCTCTGTTAGCAGTCTTACTCATTCTTTAAACTGCTCAGTGACATTTTTTCCTACTCATTGCGTCTTTCAGGAACTGGATACTGGGAGAATGATTGGGAGTGGTAAAGCTTATGGAGGACTATACCTTTTGGAGTCTGCACCTAATCCAGTCAGTCCACCTATGTCATGTGGCCAAGCTCTTGAAGCAGTGTGGGCTCAACTCTTTCTTTACTGCATCAATGGCAACGTAGATTAGGCCACCCATCCTTTGGGATTTTGGAAAAACTTTTTCCTAGTTTAATTAAGCACTGTACTAGGAGTAAGTTTTTTTGTGAAGCGTGTGAACTTGCAAAACACAAACGCTCATTTTATGCCCCTGTTAATCAAAGAAGTGATTCTCCTTTTATGGTTATTCATTCTGATGTTTGGGGTCCCTCCCCTGTTACCTCTTTTTTAGGCTATTGTTGGTTCGTTACCTTTATTGATTGTCATTCCCGTGTCACTTGGGTGTACTTAAGGCAAAAAATGAAGTTTTTTCGTGCTTTCAACCTTTTCACAAAATGGTGCGTACTCAATTTGATGCTAACATTAAAGTGCTCCGTAGTGACAATGGGACTGAGTATATTGATGGGAATTTTCGGGCATATCTGAATGACTCTGACATTCTTTTTCAGACTTCTTGTGTTGGTACTCCACAACAAAATGGAGTTGTTGAACGCAAGAATCGTTATCTTGCTGAGGTAGCTCGCTCACTCTTGTTTACCATGAATGTTCCTAAACATTTTTGGGGTGAAGCTATCCTTACTGCAGCTTTTCTTATTAACCGCATGCCATCCAGTGTTCTTCAGTTCCAAACTCCTCTTAAGTTTCTCCCCGGTTGTTCTCGGGTCTCATCTCTTCCACCCAAGGTTTTTGGTTGTGTGTGTTTTGTTCATGTTCCTAAGCACCCTGGTGGTAAACTTGATCCCAAAACCCGTAAGTACATCTTTCTTGGCTATTCTCCTACTCAGAAAAGTTATAAATGTTATGACCCACACTCTCGCAAAACATGTTTCCATGGATGTCACTTTTTGGGAAACAGAATCCTTTTATCCTCTGTCCAATTCATCTCTTCAGGGGGAGAATGATAGACAGGAAGAGATGTTAACATACTATACTCCGAAGTCGTGGTCTTACCTACCTTGTCATAGTAAGGGGGAGAGAACCTTTATCTGCAAAAAGAGTAGAGCATGATGTTCGGGAAAGACTGGATAGGCCAAATTTGCAGACCTTTTCTCGAAGAAAAAAAGGCAAGCCTACATGTGCGGTACCACTTTGCCAATCTTCATCACCTATTCCAGTTCCTGACTCTTCAGCTGACTCATCTGGTAATGATCCTTTCCCTACTGTTGATGATCTTGATGCTCCTATTGCTCATAGAAAAGGTGTTAAAACTTGTACCCAACATCCTATTTCTCAGTTTGTTTCATATTCCCGTTTATCTCCTTCGTATCGTGCTTTTGTCTCTTCTGTTTCTTCTATTTCTATCCCACATGATTGGAAAGAGGCTATCATAATACCTGAATGGAAAGAACCTATGGTAGAGGAGATGACAGCCTTGAAAAAGAATGGCACCTGGGAATTAGTAACTCTTCCAAATGGAAAGAAACCAGTGGAATGTAAATGGGTGTTCACTGTAAAGCACAAGGCAGATGGGACAGTTGAGAGATACAAGGCCAGACTTGTTGCCAAGGGTTTCACACAAACCTATAGTATTGACTATGAAGAGACGTTTGCCCCTGTAGCGAAGATGAACTCTGTGCGAGTTCTACTCTCTTGTGCTGCCAATTTAAATTGGCCTCTTCACCAATTTGATGTGAAGAATGCATTCCTCCATGGTGAATTAGAGGAGGAAGTGTACATGGTTATTCCACTGGGTTTTTCTTCATCTCAGATCGAGGGAAAGGTGTGTAGATTGAAGAAGGCACTCTATGGATTGAAGCAATCTCTTAGAGCATGGTTTGATAGGTTTCTCAAAGACATGTTGAGATTTGGATACAAGCAGAGTCATGCTGACCATACTATGTTCATCAAGAGAAGTAATGGTAAGATTGCCATTCTTATTGTTTATGTGGATGACATAATCATGACAGGTGATGATGTGAATGAGATTGTTAACCTTAAAGCTCTTCTTGCTCAAGAGTTTGAGATTAAGGATTTGGGGTCTATGAAGTACTTTCTTGGAATAGAGGTGGCTAGATCTGACAAAGGAATTTTTATCTCTCAAATGAAGTACATCCTTGATCTCTTGGAAGAAATTGGTATGTTGGGATGTAAGCCAGCAGATTCTCCTATTGAGGCCAACCATCGTCTTGGTAGCAATGTGGGGGAGCTTACAGAAAGGGAGAGATATCAGAGACTTGTGGGTCGCCTGATATACTTATCTCACACTAGACCAGATATTTCCTATGCTGTGGGGGTTGTGAGCCAGTTCATGCATGAACCTCGTACTAGTCATCTTGACGCAGTTTATCGTATCTTGAGGTATCTCAAATCTACCCTAGGTAAAGGAATTTTGTTCTCTAATCATGGTCACTTGAGATTGGAAGCTTTCACTGATGCAGTCTGGGCAGGTTTTATTGATGATAGGCGATCTACTTCTGGCTATTGCACCTTCCTTGGAGGGAATTTGATTACATGGAGGAGTAAGAAGCAGTCTGTGGTAGCTAGATCCAGTGCAGAGGCTGAATACAGAGCAATGGCTCATGGTGTTTGCGAGCTTTTTATGGCTCCAAACCCTTTTACGTGACTTGGGATTCCCTGATGCTAGTCCTATGAAGCTCTACTGTGATAATAAGGTTGCCATAAACATTGCCCATAATCCTGTCCAACATGATCGAACGAAGCATATTGAAATCGACAGGCATTTCATAAAAGAGAAGCTGAGCAACGGTTTAATTTGCATGCCTTTTGTGAGATCAGAAGACCAATTAGCTGATGTATTTACTAAGGGTCTTAGTAGTAGAAGTTTTCACCCCATTGTGTTCAAGTTGGGCTTGATAGATATCTTTGCACCAACTTGAGGGGGAGTGTTAAATTAGGGGTTTAGTTGTTAGCTTTAATTCTTTCCAGGGGTATTCTTGTACTTGTTCATTTGTCCATATATATATATATATATAGTGGAATGAGAAGGGGGAGCCCTAACACCTCATAATTCTTTCACGTTGTTTCTTCTCTCTACAACTTCACAAAAATAGCTACGTAATCAACAAATACTCTTTCAAATAGCTGCATACGGATTTCAGGATAGTTACCAATGCTCCAATATTAGAACAGGCTCAATTAGATTTTTGCAGGGATCAATAGCCAAACACCATTGTAATAAGTAACATGAGTATTTAAATCCATAAAGATTCCAATTTCCAACTAGCAAAACCTATGTAATAGGAGCACAAAAGGATGAATAACCATATGTAGGAAAGTTGACAAGAAGAGTGGCATCATAGGAAACACTATAAAAGCGTCAACAAATCTAAGATAACTGCTTCAAACAATAATCCTAGAGGCTAGAATAATATAAATCTTCCCTTTCATTAGTTTTGTAGATATTATAGTAAGAACAAATCTAATCAATTTCATAGGGAAGAGACCACAAAAATGAATCGAAGCGCCACAGAGAATTTTCCAGAGACAAAAACTGACTCAAGGAGAGAACGCTTTTGGCTAGCGATTGGGGTAGCTATTCTCATGATAATACATGGTCATTGCATCAAGAGGACCAAGTACCACAAGTTAAGAGGAACGCGATGCTAGACGGAATCTATACCAGCTCCTAAATTCCAGTCATACATATCTTATGAAATAGCAGAAAATAAACTGACATTGTAAGGTAAGTGCAACAAAAGAACAGATGATCAACTCCTAAATTCCAACCATACCTATGTGTTATGCACCGTTTCCATACAGAATAAAAGACGAAGACAATAAAAAAAAATCATCTGAAGTATTGTTGCATAGTCTTGGGAAGAACTCAACCACAATAGTTAGCTATTGAAGTGAGGCTAGTCTGACACAATTTATTGCACATTACTTTTGATGTCCAGGCGATGAGGGACTTTAGACAACAACTACTAGCACCCAACATGCTCACTCGTCAACATCTCACGGTGAAGGCCTGCGAAACACAGCCTACCAACTGTGGAGTAATAGGCTCTAATACTAGAACTCAACTGAAAAGCTAGTTCTTGGAATGAGTGTTAACTCTTGCTTATCTACAAATTACTTTCATGTCCAAATGATGTGGGACTTCGCTTTATAGACAAGGGACATTGTCAATACAAGAAATGAGCACGATAAAGTAAAGACATAATGATTTGTGCATAGACTCCAAATGACTGATGCCGGGAAGCGTAGCTAAAGTTCGGAGAGCATTGAATTAATCTATAAGCCTCCAAGCTGCATAAAGTATCCAAAAAGAGAATAATGCAGAACCATATACATTTCCTGCTTAAAAACCATACCTATCCATATGGTATATTGAACAATCTTAGCAGTTCCTACAAGGATTAAGAGTGCTAATGCATCCAACTCAAAACCAAGTGGCAATGAGTGAAAAGGCCGCCCATGCTCATGTACTAATTTCAAAGGTTGTAATTAACCAATGTAGGACAAGCCCAAACACACCCATGACGTGCACGTGGAGTGTTAAACAAATGATCCATAACATAGGGATTACGACGAACAACGAAACAAGGTGGGCTTAAGGCCCTACAATGGTAAGTCAATTAAGAGAGGCTTGTCTAAAAGCCTCCGAAAGCCTAACTTTGGTACCATGTTAAAGCTTTAACTCAAAATCAATTGGTAAAGAGTGGAGAGGTCATCCAGGCTCATATACTAGTTTTAGTTTTGGAGGTTATAAAAAATTAACCAATGTGGGACAACTGACAAGCTCTAACAAAGACAATGAAATTCCAAACTCTGCAAGTGCAATTAATGTCATCCATTGGAAATGCTCAAAAGCAGTCATGAAACATTGAAGGAGACACCAAATATCCTTAAGGCCGCGTTCGATTGGCAGATTAATAGGGAGTAGTGAGGGGATCTATAGTTCCATAAGCGGAGTAACCCCACTGGATCAGTTGTGAGGGGATTCCCAATACCAATCTCTCACCGAGTTCGCAATTCAATTCATGTCTAATCCGGCCATCAAACCGGCTATAATAGCAATTACCACAAACGCAAAGTTGAACTAAACTATCTCAATCAGCGGATACCATTAAAAAATCCTCATCAGAATAACCCAAAACCAGAAGCAATAAACGAAACAAATGAGGTAACACAAACTAATTATTCAGTATAATAACACACACAAACAGGATTAACGAACCAATCTCCAATAACCCAGATCAGAAAAACCTCCAATTAGTCAAATATTATATGCATGAAATATTGGCAAAAAAAAAAGACGTGAGTAAAAGGGGGATTACGGCGAAATGAGAGAGATTGACGATGGTCCAGGCCATGCCAGGTGAGCATCCGAAGATGGAGAGGACAAGGAGCCAAGAGAAGAAGAGGATCAATATATAAGTGGTCCAAACACCTGGGTACGTGAACCACTCCGTGTTCTTGTTCAGATCCGTCGGCGGCTCCGCCTTCACGTAGTAATTTGCCATTTTGAATGAATCCCCTGCGGCCGCTTCTTTTTTTCTTTTTATTTGATTTGATTTTGTTGGGTTTGGCCTCTGGTTTGGTTTGATGGGGAATTTGATGACGATGATGATTGGATTTAGATTAGAAGGAGGAGGAGAGGGACGATCAAAGGATTTCGAATGTTACGCCTACAGATATTTACTTGTGTTGCCTGCCGTGTCATGGTGGTGTCGTGGTGATTAGATCAGACCATAAAAGAGTTCATTTACAAAATTATCCCATAAAATAGGGAAAATTCCAAAAAAACCTTTGAACTTTCCCCAAAATGTCTCATAAGCCTCCAAACTTCATTAATGGTAATAAGACCTCCAAACTTTACAAATTTTAATAAAAAAAGCCCATGCCGTTTGTTTCCGTCAATTGTCTAACGTGAAAATCCTACGTGTCATCCTAACACACCCAAACGACGTCGTTGGAGACCCTGGGCACCATTTTGGAAGGAAAATCCATCTCCTAGTATATACTTCCGCCATTTCTCACCTCCCTCTCCTATATCAGACCTCTCTCTCCCTCTCCTATATCTGACGTCTCTCTCTCTCTCTCCCCTCCCTCTCTCTCTCTCTCTCTCTCTCTCTCTCTCTCTCTCTCTCTCTCTCTCTCTCTCTCTCCGTCTCTCCCTCCCATCAGAAAAAATGAGAAACTACATAGAAGACAACAATTTGTGCATGGTTTGTGGCACGAGGAGAGAGATGCACACATCTTGGACAGTGACAAACCTAGGAAGAAGGTTTATGTCGTGTCCCAATGCAGCGTGCAATGACTTTGCATGGTTTGATCCACCCATGTGCCCGAGGTCTGTGCAAATCATTCTAAGGCTGCTTAGGAGGAGGACTAGAATGGAGGCTGAGATCAAGAGGTTGAAAGGTAGATAGAAGAAGTTGTGGCTTGCGTTGGCTCTGACTTGGCTGGCATTTGCCATTGTATGTTGTATGTACGTTATTAGTGCTTAAATGGGTGGGGCCTATGGTGGTCTATGGTGTCTTTGTATTTGGCTATGGTGGTCAATGGTGGTGTAGGTTGTTAGGACTTGGCTTTGTTTTTTGTTTTTGTATAATGCAATGTAAAGACCAAGTTGTGACTTGGCTTTGTTTAAGGTTAATGAAGATGTCTATTGTCTTCCTAATTTTCCCTTTTTATTGTCTATTTGTCTTCCTATTTATCTGCCCCACAATGTGCATGTGCATTGTGGTATTAAACACAAAAATAGAGCAAAAGCCAATGCAAAGCAAAACCAATAAGTTGCTAATGCAGTTTGTTAATCTATATAGAGAAGTCAATAACGTCAAAAAGCCATCACACTGTGGCTATTACATGGCTATTACATCCATCAAAAAGCCAACACATTATGGCAAAGGGAATTACTGTCTTAAACCTTACTAGCCTATTACTCCCTCCGTCCCATTTTAAATGTTCCCTACGTATATCCGTGCCATTTTCAAACGTCTATATCTTTTTATTGGTAAGGTTTTCAAAGTTTTTAAAATTTTGGCTAATAGAACTAATTGAGGTCTATCAAATAAGATCCATATTGCATATAAAATACATTATAGAATGAAAACTATAAGAGTTCTAAAAAAACACGCATAACCGTAGGGAGCATTTAAATTGGGACAGAGGGAGTACATTAAAAAGCCAGCACATTGTGGCAAAGGGAATTACTGTCTTAAACCATATTACTAGCCTATTACATCAAAAAGCCATCACACTATGGTATAAAGGATTCCTTTCTTCACTTGGGTTTGAATGAGCTTGCTAACCTTACTCGTTTTCCTTTCCACATTAGTACCCCAGGGTCTGCAGCAGTGGTTTGTTGAGTGTTATGGTTGGTCACCACAGAGGCAGCAGTGGTTTCTTGGGAAGCCATAGCAGATGTTGGTCCTTTATCACGGGTAACAGGGGCAGCATTCCTCACAGGGGCATGGCAGCCTTCTTTGCAAGGGCAGCCTTCCTCACAGGGGCAGGGGCAGCATTCCTCACCTGCAAATGGCAAAAGTGGTTGCAATTAATAAGAATAACTAACAAAATGGTAAGGTTGATGAAATGAATAACAATAAATCATAGAATATATGTGAATTACAAATGGTATCTTTGCCCTTTTAGCTACCAGCTTGACTCTCTTGAGTAGGATTACACTCTACCAATTTAGATACCATGTAGCATTCAACCACTCTGTGTTTATTTGCAGTCAAACACAAATCAGTGGTATGGTTGTCACCCTTGATTAACTTCATTGAACCATTTATAATCCCATAAAATGCAATACTTGTAAATTTACCCATTTCAGAAGCTATGTTTACTAATTCCATGTAGGACATCTCATCAATATCACATAAATCAAAATATGTGATACTTCCCCCCATGTAAACCTTTTTTCGAAAACCCTTGAAAACACCCCCATGATGCATCCTAATACTAAAATATGATCTAGAATCTGCAGAATGATCAATAAAATTAAACATTTATACTCAGTGGAACAAAACACCCCATTTAAAAAACCTTAACGGTTACAAACTCTTTAAACTATTGAAGTATTCGTTAAACAAAGTGTAAATGATTAAACAATAGCATCGTGAATAAAAAAAATACATTAAACAAACCCTACATGATTCACTTTACCGTATGTAGGAGGAGCAACACCACTTTCGCGCATGATCCAACCCATTTTTTGTCTTCACAATGCGTCCAAAGATCCAGAAATCTTGAGAAATCAACTTCAATTGTGTTGGATCGAAAACATTTGGCGAGGATTTTCGAGATTCTTGTCTGAGAGGTTGAAGAGAGAGAATAGAGTAAAATATTACTCTGGTTTTTCTCGAGGATATGTGATAAAGCGAGGAAAGAAACTCATGTGCCCCTCACGTGATCGATTTTCCCTCCAAAATGGTGCCCAGGGTCTCCAACGACGTCGTTTAGGTGTGTTAGGATGACACGTAGGATTTTCCCGTTAGGCAATTGACGGAACAAACGGCATGGGCTTTTTTGATTAAAATTTGTAAAGTTTGGAGGTCTCATTAACATTAACATTTAATGAAGTTTGGAGGCTTATGGGACATTTTGGGGAAAGTTCAGAGGCTTTTTTGGAATTTTCTCCATAAAATATCATCTGTTTCACTTCACACCATCTATAAAACTTCCATCTTGCTCCTTTTAATCCACCCTAATTGTTTCTTATTTGATTTTATCAATGATTTTATCAAAATCTTTCCTCATTTGCTAAAATTCGTGATTTTATCAACCTTTCTTAAAACTCTCACACACTCAAGTTATTTTGTCTAATGAGAACACAAAAGTGATTTTATCAACCCTCCTTAAAACTCAACTTTTATGCGATTTCCCATTTTAGCAACGACATCTCGGCAAGGAGCACATACTATAGGGGTGTATGCCATAATTAGTCCATCATATTTTTTGATACAGCTGCGAGTTCAATTTGCTTTGGCCTTCCAAAAATACCCTCAACTCAAATCACCCTCATAAAAGAAAAATAGAGTCTTCCCAAAAATAAACAAAACCAAGCGCTTGAAAGATAGCTTGTACGAGGCAGAGTGAGAGAGATCAATCAATGGGGATGCTCTCATGCAGAGTGAGAGAGATCGATCAATGGGGTCTCACCCGTGGGCTCCGCGGCAAGAAAAGCACCCACGGTGGGTGGCGTTGGCGGCGGAAGGAGACAAGTGATGGTCCTAGTTCCGGTGACCAGATACTATAGGCCCTCCTCACTTGCGCGAACCAAAAGTCCTCTTACTAGTTCAACATTTTCCCTCCCTCCACAGATCTCTTCGTTCGTCATCTCTAAGCTCAGAGAACTAGTCATTGAGGTGATCTTTGATGTCCAATTTATGAATTGCGCAAAGATTGCCCTGAAATCTGGGAATTTTTGAATTATGGATTTTCTGATTTAGGGGTTTTACGATTTGGGGGTTTGTATTATGAAGTTTGTTATTCGGTGGAAAGTGCACGTTCAAATAAAAATAGTTTTGAGCTATTGTTTGCAATAAACTGTGCAATTTGAATTAGTTCCTTACTTTTTGATCACGTGAATTGGTGCATTCAAGGATAGAATAACTTGGTCCTTCAACTGATATATATAGGTTACATGCAACAGCGAAGCAAATACGATTTCAATTTTCAAAATGAGTTGCTTCAAAAACTTCGAGGAAGAGAAAGAAATTTACAAATAATTAATGGGGAATACTCAAGCTCAATTCTTGGATTTCATGGGCAGAGTTTGAGAGGTGGGTGGTGTTTTGACATATATGTTGGTGTTTTTCGTGTTTTGGGTCTTCTCTCTTACTGGGTCTTTGGCTTTGTTTGTTTTTAGGCTTTTCGGTTGGTTTTGGTGGCTTTTAGGTGTTTTGGGTGGTTGGTTTTTGGTGGTGCTTTCTTTTTTGGTTGTGGTTGGCTTCTTGCTTGCCTGTGTTTCTTTTGGGTCTCGAGTTGTTGGAGCTTCTTATTTCCTTCTCCCTTGGTCCTTTTAATCTTTGTTCTTCTCTTCAAAGATTAATAAATTTCTTTTGCCAAGCAAAAAAAAAAAAACTTGGCACTTCTTCGCTCAATTTGTATGAGAAATGCAGTGAATTGAGTGAGGGAAGGAGGGTATTTGATGAAATGCCTATGACAAATGTTTCATCTTGGAATGCGTTGATTAGTGGGTAGATGAGAGATGGAATGATATGTTTGGTAGAAGATTTTTAGATAATGAAACTAAACCCGATTTTTAGTTTGTTTGTTGACTCTTGAGAAGAGGCACAACCTTGGATTTCATAGTCCATGTGGCAATAGGCTTACATACTCGATAGCAAGACTAGACTTTGAGGATATCTCAAAGAGATTAACAAAGGAAAAATGTCATTAAAAAGAGAACGGGAAAAGTATTTTGGGTATCTTGTTGGGTACTCAGTGGACTACAGATCCATGTCGGTTTTTGAGATGCAAGATGCCATTGATTTGAACTAGCACTTCGAAGGGAGGATCACTGTTCTGAAGCGGACTGGGAAGTTCTATACTTTTCGATTGGAATAGTTGAGAAAGATGTCCTGCTCCATGCAAGGCCTTGGAACATCAATGGTGCTCTAATCCTTTTCCGATTTTTAGATAATGAAACTAAACCCGATTTTTAGATAATGAAACTAAACCCGATTGAAGGGAGGCCACTCTACAATAGAGCTATTAAAGCCTACCAGAATTCCAACATTAACCGTACGTCTTGTCTCTAAATTCTTTGGTCACAGGTTGCTCAAGAAGATAATGTGATTGAAACGGTGAATGGTTTTGGTGCTCGAACAATCTTCTTTGTGCATAATGATCTTTTCAACTCATCAGATAAAGAGGATGACCTAACAAAACCCTCAAGTGGCAACGGGAATGATGGGGGTGATGAATCTGATCGCACCATTACTAAACCTTTGGCTCCGATGCATGAGAATAATGGAAGTGCTAGCTCAGAAAGGATGGTTGATAATGATAGTCAGGAAGTTTTGGAACACTGGGGTACTGAGATTGCTAGGAATGGGCCAACTAGATTTGGTTTGGATCAAAGTTTTGAAGCTGCCCTTGTCGATTTGGGCCTCACTTCTGATCCATCTTTTGTGGGTTGTGATGGAAAACGGATGGGTGATGATCTTGTTGCTATTTCACTTAAGAAGCAAAGAATTAATTCTAGGGATCAGGCTGAATCTTCGACTCGGCGTGGGAAAGGTAGTATTCTAGGGTTATGGATCTTCAATTGCTTTAGGCCGAATTCAAGAGGATGGGCTCATTCACGAGGGATTGCATGGAGTTGGGCCTAATAGTGAGTCTAATTATCATAATGGGCCAATGAGTAATGATATTACTGGGCTGAACTTGCACCAAAGTTGATGTATCTGTTGAGATGGGCTTGGATATGAATAAGCAGCCCATTCCGGCCTCGACCCAGCTGGTAAAAAACCAAAATATAGATTTTGAGAAGGAAATCCATACCGCTACTAGTGGTGAATCCAATACCAGTCACGGGGTTATGGGCCGAACCTGCAGGGATATGGGTCATTGTATTGTGTTCGGTAAATGCAACTCTAGGGACGAAATAGACTCAGAAGAGGATGAATGTGAAGCTACCACCAAAAGAGCCCGATTGACTCCCACAATGCAACTTTTCCTGTGCCAGAACCCTTTCTTGATATGATTGCTTTCCCTAATCTGGGAAATCTTCTAGGTACATCTTCTAAGTTCAAGCACATATTTCCTACAGCCATTGCTATCCCTGCTGCTTTATCTTTGATGAATCCCAATATTCACTGCCATACCATGCACTTCCTCTCTCACCAAGTGCATGAGTTTTTCTGGAGACATCCTCTACAAAGAATAATGTAAACCTGCTGAGTTTTTCTGGAGACATCCTCTCCATTGCTACCGTGGCTAGTTTGGCTCAGCCACAACAACAACCATGCTTCTCCTTAGCTAGAACTGTAGGGGACTGGCCACCCTCTATCAGTTCATTTGGTTGGACATTTGATCCAAGACCGATGACCTAGTTTCCTCTTCTTGATAGAAACAAAAGTATCATTACAATCAGTTAATCATATTCTTCGCAATAAAGGTATCAATAATTTTACAAGGGTAGATTCTGAAGGTTTAAGTGGAGGGTTGTGGGTTGGTTGGATGGATAATTTTACAGGCACTATTCTTCATCAATCAAGGTACCTCATTCTCCTTTCAGTAGTTTATGATTTTAAACTTTGTTGGTGTCTAGCCCTAGTCTATGGTTCACCTTATCTCAACAATCGAGCTTCTGTTTGGGAGTCTATTCAGGAAATTTTGGGTCAACAGACTGGCCCCCTTTAATGTATTGGTAATTTCAACCAGATTTTGTAGCCCTTGGATAGGCTTGCAGCCCCTATTCACCATATTCAGGATGTTGCATGTTTCGAAGAATTCATATTCAACCTTAGTTTGTCTGAAGTTCAATCTAATGGTTCGCATTACACCTGGACTAGCAATAGGATAGGGAACAACTGTACCTTTGGCAGACTTGACAGCGCCTTTTATAATGGTCATTGGGCTTCTCTAAACCTTCACACATCTATCACTAATCTCCCAATCCATGGTTCAGATCACTCCTCAATTTTACTCTTTACCAGTAGGGATGGTGTGAGAAGGAAACGCTAGTTCAAATTTGAACGTACTTGCTCATCCCATGAGGAAATCAAATCTATTATTCGATCATCATGGCAACATAACTTTCAGGGATCACCTCAAGGTGGCCAAAAAGCTTTGAACGGCTAGGTATAATTTATTGGATTGGTCCAAAAGGGGAGTAGGCAACCTTGCACACAGAATCTCTAATACCAGATCCCTCTTTAATGATATCTAACTGGCTCTGCCTACTGATAGGGACTTTGCTCAAGAGGTAGCTATTAGAAATCAGCTTGAGCAACTTCTATCTGAAGAAGAGGTACTGGGCCAAAATAGCGAAAACTAGATATCTAGCCTTGGGTGATAAAAATACTTCCATCTTCCATAAGGTCTCAAAAATAAAAAAGCAAGGCACTAGGATTTCCGGTATTAATAACTCTTAAGGTGTCTGGACTGATAAGGAAGATGAAATTCATAAAATTTTCATGGAGCATTTTCAGAATATCTACCATGAGCCAAATTTGACACGCAATATGGATGACTGGGAAGGTTGGGACAGTTTTGATAAGCATCTCTTAGTAAGAGAACGACTTTCCAAATTGGAGACACTAAAGCTCCAGGCCCAGATGATTTCCCAGGGTGTTTTTTCCATTCGCATTGGGATATTGTGGGCCCTTCAGTTATAAGTGTGGCTTTGTCTTTTCTCAATTCTGGAAGGAAGCTTCGTGAAATTAATTTTACAATCATTGCTCTTATCCCCAAAAAACCTTCTCCTTCATCCTCGGGGCATTTCAGGCCAAATAGCCTTTGTAACATCATTAATAACATTATTTCCAAGACCTTGGCCAATAGAATCAAGCATATCCGTCCATCCTACATATCCCCATCTCAAAACGCCTTTGTCCCAGGTCGACTGATATCTAACAGCTCCTTGTTAGCTTGTGAGTTCTGTAATCTTATCGCTCACACTAAGGCCGGTAACAAGTTTATGGCAGTCCTCAAGCTTGACATGAGAAGAGCTTTTGATAGAGTAAATTGGAAATTCCTCTCTACTACTCTTTGTAAAATGGGCTTCTTAGATCGGTGGATTAATTTGATTTAGCAATGCTATTAACTATTTCATTCTCCTTGCTCATCAATAGTGCACCCTCAAAGAATTTTTTTCCTATTTTACTTATTGTGATGAACCTATTTATCCCCATTTTTGGCTTTGAAAAAAAATAAATTATTACATAACAAATGAGCCCAGCTCATGGTCAATAAAAAGTCAAGATCTAGTGGGTCCGCATTGTTGGTCAACGAGAAAAGTCAAAGTGCAACAAGATCAATGGTGGAGAAATCAATTAATATATGACATGAGTACACCGGATCTATCCCACCCTATCATTCAGCTATAGATTCCTACATTCCAGAATAGTTAAGATTTTTCAGGATTTGGTTGTATTCCCTGACAGATCCTCATCAGGGTATATCGAGGGAATATTCTTTATATTTCCTTGGATTTTACGCATTATAAGGGTAAATATACGAGGATTTGGTCATGAATGCCATGTGGTACTCAATGAAGCAAGTTCCAGTCAACGATGGTCAAAGAGATGAGCAAAATCAGGAATAGGCCCTCAAAAGTAGGAAGCACTCAAGCTTTTGACCAATTCAAAGAACCACGTAGCACCTAACATGGGATTTTAGTTTGTAATCAATGTCTACAATCAATTTGAGTTTCCAAAAATGAAAGGAAATGGTTTGGAGACGTGGAACATGTGTCGCATTGTCATGGCCTAATTCTATAGACAGATGGCAGCTTTTCAGGATATTCAGGAGGGAATATTCCTCCATTATTTGATATTTACAATGGCTACAAGGGTGGTTTTGTTACATGGAGCTTAAGCGAGCCGTGAATATAGAAAAAAAGATTCATACATACAAGGAAGTAGGAATAGGCCCTGAAAAATAGGAGTTATGCCCATTTTTTGCCTAATTATCCTAATTTCCTTCCTTAACCGACACAACTCTTTTCTAAAAATGGCTTCTTTTCCCTCCTAGATACCTACATAACCATTTCCCTTCTTTAGGATTAAGATGTTCACACCTACTTTTGACGAGAAACAAGTGTTGCTGATTGCAAGCTTGCAACACCCTATATGGCACACTTCTTCGACTCCCTTGAATTCGACTTTGGTTCTGTCCCAAATGTAATTTTTGTTGGGTCCTAAACATAATATTTACCAGCGAAGAAGAGGAACAAACAAAGGGCAATCAGATGCTTATGGTTTCGGGATGGTGAAAGATTAAGCAATGGCGGTGTCTCTCCTCTTAAGTTAAATACACATGTATCGAAAAGTATGTTAGACATTTTCAATGTGAAGGTAATTTTATTGGAAATTTGTGCATGGTTGTTAATCTGATCATTACAGAGCTTTGTGATCTTTCCTTTCTGAACTCCCATGTATAAGGTGGGCTCACTGTTATGTTTCGGATCTACAATTGTTTGGATTGTTTATTTAGTTGCATGGATAGGGTATGTATTTGCTTCCTATTATAAATTCACTCAGTATTTATGCTTTCATTTTGTCATGATTAATTGTGGTAAATTTGAATTTTGTTCTAGATTTAACTCCCTGACTTTCTATGCAATAGTATATTATTCAGTTGTATGCCTGCATGTAACCGTGTATCATTTTTTTCACAATTACAACTCTAATGCTGGGAATAACAATAACTTTCTTCATTGGCAAAAATGAATTCTCATTATCCGAGCCGGCACTTCTCCAAGTTGGTCATAGACTTAACATTGCTATTAGGTGCTGTGTACTATCAATGTGCTGGAAAATAAAAAAGGAAATAGTGAAGGTAATAGAACGGGAGATAGAGAAGGCTTTTCAAGCAAAGTTGCATGAACTAAAATAGGAGTCACGCATCACAATGTGGAAGAAACAAATCCATGTAGTCAAGTTCAAGAAAAATGACGTATCTCACACACATATATTACTCATCTCACATCCTCAAATGACAATATAAGAGACTATCAGGAAATCAAAACCCTCAAAGGTGAAGCTATCCCAAGCTAACAAAAAAATGTCAAGATACATCATCGAAGGGTAAAAAAATAATCACGGAATATCTTTATGGATCCAAATATTGAAAATGGGCTTATTCTATATATTTCTTTCTTCTTGCAAAAACCTTCTTCTTGTTTTTTTTTCCAAAGATTAGGAAATATATGATAGATGCCAAAAGATAACTACATCAAAGCTAGTTGTCATTCCTTTGAAGGGAAGATAACAGCCAAGGCGGAGAAAATTCCCACGTACAAGATCCACTGCCTCGCACTACATTCTTGGCCACATAGTGAGCCACCGAATTGCCACTCCACCTAACAAAACTAACATATAACTTGCTAACAGATTGCCTAAGATAATTGATATCAAATATTAGAACACCTATACTTGAATAACAGACCCCTTTTCTTTGAATAAGTTTACAACCTGTAACGGATCATTTTTTTTATATATTTATATTTATATATGTAATATATATAAATATAAATAGTTATAGGGTTAATTATCTTAACAATGTGATTATTATCTTGTTGAGAGATATATCCTTACATACAAAAATTTAGTGTGTAAAAAATAATTTTTAAAACCAATCCTAATTATCCTAGCCTAACCACCCTATCATTATCCTTGTATCTCTTATCATTCCACTCTCCCACTTCTCCCTAAATTCCTCCATCATCATTATCACTAATCTTTTTATATTTAAACTAATTAAAACCCCTAAATTCCTCCACAACACTTACCACTAATCCTTTTATTTATACTAAAAAGAGTCTCATTCTCTCTCTCTCTCTCTCTCTCTCTCTCTCTCTCTCTCAAACTCCCCAGGTAATATATATATATACCTTTTCCTTCTTTTGGCTCTTTCTCTCATTTTTCTCTCATACAAATTGACTCCTTTAAATTATATCTCCTACACCATTGATAAGCTTCTCTCTTTTTCTCGTGGAGTATATTTTTCTTTTTACTCATGCGGATATTTAATTATCATTTTACAGTTTTTTCTCCGGAGTCGTGATCTTTCGATCTTACCATTTCGTTAGCGGGTGCTAAAGTTGTCGGAGGAAAGGTAGGGAATCTTAAACCTAACCATTACTTTAGTTAACTATTTTTTATAGTTAGTGTGTATGTGGGAGAAGTGTAGAAAATTTGTACACCGAAAACTAGATTGTTATCGAATGGGTAGTGAAAGTTTGACATTGAAAAATTGGGTTTTCGTGTACTGTATTCTATTTGTCAGTTTCGGGACTTTTTCGAGTCGATTCAGGAAAAACTCGAAACTGAAAAGTTGTAGATCTTGAAACGTTAAGCAACTTTTATATAGAACTCGTCTCGATCTGAGTTACGTAGAATTTAATATGAGTTTTCAAAGTTTCTGCTGTAGTAAAACACGAGACAGATTACAAATTAATCTTAAAATCCGTTTTCGACTTCATTAATGAAGGAATTAGAACCCGAGTAACGCACAGAATCTGTTCGTAGTGTAAAGTTTAATGTTTCTGTAAAATCTCGTGACTTATGGAGTTAGTTTGCTATTTTTAGTAAAATAAGAATGTTTCTTGTTTTACATTTTATTTTAAATTTTTCTTTAACTTTTTGATTATTTTATTTTCTCGTTATGTTGGACTTATGTGATTAATGACCCACGTGATGCATGAACCCAATTGTTAAGTACGAATTGATCAAAATGTTTAAAGTATAAGAATGAATGAATTTAATCGCGATATTTGGGGTTGGGACGTGTCCGGTATGAGTCTTGAGCCATGTGCAGTTTATACTTTTAGGTAGCTTTGTTGTGTGATCGGGCGCCGAAAGTATACTGCGGGCGGGAATCAATGCCGGATAAAAATTGGTGGTGACCGGTTTGGGTCTTGAGCCATTCGCAGCATACCCGAGGTAGCTTTGTTGTGTGATCGGGCACCCTGGGTATACTGTGGATGGAAGCCGGTGACGGAAAGTATATGTTCAAAGTTGGAACGAGAGTAATAAAATTTTGTGAATCCTTTGTGTTGAGGAATGACGTGAAAAATTGAGTATTTCATACGAAATAAAATTTCAGTTATGTGTGTAATTGTTGCATGAGTAACTTTAATAAAGGGGTGGCTTAGCTAGGGCGCCCTACTGAGTGTAATTTTACCACTCACGGTGCTACATTTTGTGGCTCTGGCATCCCCAACGCCAGGTACAGAAGGAGATGAGGAGCCGCTTGCTGATTACGAGGCGATGGAAGCAGCTAGATAGGAGTCAGGTGGCGGACCCATGGTTTTATTAGTAGAATTTAGCTTAGATGGCTTTGTCATTTATTTCAGTTGGATTTTAAATAAATGTTTTAAGTTTTTCAGACAATGTTCAAATTCTATTTATTTCAGTTGTAATAAGTTAGTTTACTTTTAGTTTTTGCAAAAAAAGAAAAAAAAATTTATTATGTAGTCTTTGGAATTTTAATAAGGTTTGGTATTTTTATTTAAATAAATTTTGAAATTTATTTATTAACGTACCCATTTTTCGGGGCGTTACACAACCTGTTGGCAATCACTTTCAAGAACTGTCCATTGCAGTCCTAGCTCAACAGCGAATAGCAAACCCTCTCTTGCTGCCATTGCTTCAATAACCAATGGCTCCCTAAAATTACGCAGGTGAATGGCTCTTGTTGCTCTGAACCTACCATTTGAGTCCCGAATTACTATACCAAATGCACCAGTCCTCTTATAGGGGTGAGCAAAAAACCCATCAAACCGTGAACCAGTCCAAACCAATCCAAACTGATTGGTTTGGTTGGGTTTTTTAGTAGCGTGGTTTGGTCCTGGTTTATAAAAATTAGAAGCCGTAGTTAATGGTTTGGTTTGTGGATTTATGTTCATGGTTCCAGTGTGTGTGTGTGTGTGTGTGTATATACTCACTTCGGTACCAAGTGCTGGAATTAAGAAAATTTGGACTTTTGTTCTGAGCGGTTGGATCTCATCCAACGGGTATGATAAGAGAGACCAATTAAAAAGCTTCATGGATCGTGGTTCGATCGGGTAAAATCATATTCCAGGTCTCCCATACATACCGGTCATCCATCCCCTCTCCTTTGTTACGCTTTCGACAGAGATAGAGAGAGAAAGAGAGGTAGAAGAGAAAGGACGAACGAATGGCGACGAAGATGTTGGAAATGGGGACATTTTGTTCATAATATTTTTGGCACTTCGAGCTAAAAATAAAGTGGGACCCAATAACGTTTTGAGGTGGGTCCGAGTGGGTTTAGAACCATACAAATAATGAACAAAATTTATTATGAATTGAGTGAGAAATTGTCTTATGGAGTGGATGTATAGGCTCCAAGTTACCCAAAGAAGCTAATACAATTATGAAATCAATTACGTGATTTCAATGTGCCCAATTGTGTTGACCATCACAATTGTGATTTGCTAGAATTCAATTAGCACAATTGATTTCAAATTCAATTACGTGAATTGAATAGACAATCATTCATGCAATTTAAATTTGCGGTTACGAAAATTCAATTATGTATTGATTTTCGTATTGAATTTTGAGGCTCCCCATATTAAATTCAAAGGCTCCCCATGAACACTATATATTGGCATCTCCTCTCTATGTTTCAGATACCGAAAATTAACACTCCTCTACTCCTTTGCAATTGTGTTCTTGTTTTGTGTGAGAGAGTACAACACAGTTTAGTTCGCCGAGCATTTCCGGTGAGGTGCAGCCGCAATTGTGCAACCGTCTTGGAAAAAAACAGTTTACTTTTCAGGTCTGGAATTAAGGTTCAGTTTTGATAATAACAGTTTTGGTTTTTGGGATAATTCATTTTTCGGTGTTAGTCAATACGTGCTTCCTGCTAAGTCAGTCCATGGGTGAGATTTGATCACATTATTTTCCTACGTGATAGTTTGCTTTTTGGATCACTGGGATGTGTTTTCTAGATCCATTATTAGTTTAATGTGCTGGTAATCTACAGACATGGGCGGCGTAGACTAATTTTTCCCTTGTGTAAATATTAGTTTAATAGTTGATCTGTAATTAGTGGATTTATCTAAATAATTGGGAGTTTTATAAATAGAAAACAGTAATGATTTTATAATCGAAGTTTTCTGGGTTTTATAAAAAAAGTTTATGGTGAATTATGAGATTCTTGGTTTTGTATAAAAAACATGAATAGTTTTGGAGTTTTGGGTTGAGCATTAGTAAATTAGATTACTGCTTATTCAGTTTGCACGATCTGATTTTTGCATCAAATGGACTTCTTGGCTAATTGATAGCATAGAAATTGTGTTACTCATGTGATTAATTAACATACTGATTAGTTAGGTCCTATTTTCAATTTCGTGATTTGGAAATCAGCTTAGTCTCATGGTTGTAAAGTCAACGTGCATGTACTAGTTGCTACTGACTGGAATTGAGTTTTTAGATTTGTGATATGCTAAACATGGTGATGACTATTATTGCTAATACTTTGGTCTTGATCAATGTTTTGTCTACGAGCATTTTATTTTATTTTATTTTTTTAATCGGCAAAAGAACTTTATTAATCTTTGGAAACGAATTATAAAGATTAAAGGGAGCCTAAGGAAAATGGCATCACAACGGAAAAAGAGCATCCCAACTAGGTTGGCACCCTCACAAACCGACAATCATATGTCCCTCAGGACCCAAAAGGAAAGCTAACAAAAGATTGGCAAGGCGCCAACCCAAAATAAAACGTGCAACCTTAAATAATTACAATGAAAAGATATTTGCTACGAGAACTGGGCTTGAATCAGCAGCTTCACCAGGAGAGATCATGACATCAATTAGGATCAGCCACAGCTATAGGATACACTAAGCCTCTTTGATCTAAATTGTAACGGCCCGGATTTTCGTAAATAAAAATTTCGTTTAGTAAATTAATTATTAATTTTAATTTTCGGTTTATTGGAATATTTTTCTATTAAAATATTATTTTATCCTTTTAATTCGAATAAAGGAAATTCTAGCCATGTTTATGTGCGTACGAGACCGAGTAACACATCCGTTATACTACCGTAGCATCCGGGGACCGTGTTTAATACCCGAAACCTACCCAACCACCATCTTTACTCCATCCAACTACTTTGGTACGTCATGGAGAGGTCACCTCCACACCTTGGAACTTGGTGTATTGACCAAGTTAGAGAGAGAGAGAGAGAGAGAGAGAGAGAGAGAGAGAGAGAGAGACGGGAGAGAGAGAGAGAGAGAGAGAGAGAGAGAGAGAGAGAGAGAGAGAGCTCGGTAGAGAGAGAGAGAGAGAGAGTGTGTGTGTGTGTGCATGAATTAGTACAATGCACATGCAAGGATTAAATGCTTTGTTCACTTGCACAAGCAAAAGGAAGGTTAAGGGAAGTTTCCTAAATCTAAGTTTTGTACCCAAAACTAGTTAGATTAAGCCTTGCTATTTTTGGAGTAACCTACACATATCCACACAATACATGCATTTGAGCACAATCTACACAACCTAGACCTAGTTATGTTTAACCTTGCACTCCAAGCTTCCTTGAAACATGGCTCCATGTTTTAAGGGGAATATTCCCCCTACTAAATAGCCCACTAAGGCTACCCCTAGCCATTTAATGTGTTCACATGCACATTAGGTGTATTTGGTCCTAAAAACACCCCGTAACAAAGGTGACCATGCGAAAACCTACACAACGGGAGGCATATTTTCCCCCACCATTGTTTCCTACGTTGGATACCTTGTATTTAACCACAATTGTTCATCTAGCAAGAATCTAGACCTTAGAACCTAGATTCCTAGCCTAGATTCCTAGCCTAAACCTAGAGTGCCAAGTATGTACTTACCATGTGCCAAATTAAACACCACAATTACTCCTCCCACATGAAACTTTCGGCCAAACTAGGGGTGCATGTACCGAAATTTTCAAAGAGAAGAGGGAGAGGTCCATTATGCTATAAATAGAACCCCATTTTATTCTTTGGTCCACTTTTCACCTTTCTTCACTTGTTGTCTCTAAATTCCCCACAAACCAACTACTCTACCACCTTTTAGCCAACTTATTAGGGTGCTAATTAGCTACTTACTAAGTTAATTAGTAGGTAAGCTAGGTAGATTAAGGGTTTTCTACACCAAAGGATAGCTTTTCGGCTTCCGGTTTACACCCGGAAATCAAGGTAGTTTACTAAACTACTCTTCTAATTAGTTAATTCTAGTTCTATTAAGTTGTTCTAGTTAAGTTTCTAAGCATGATTTTAGAGTTTGATTTGGTTAAATTATGCATGTATTAAATTACTAAGCATGTTTCTTAGTGATTAACAAAAAGGATTTTATGTAGAAAGGTTAACAAGAAAGTTTATGAGGTTCTAATTAGAATAGTTCTTCATGAAATTAGAAGTGGAATTAGTAAGATTAAAGTGATTAGAAGTTGGTTAGAAGAAATTAGAAAGTGATTAGAAGGTAATTAGAAGTGATTAGAAGTTGATTAGAAGATATGTATTTTTCTAGACAAGGTTCTAGTATTATCATGTTATTTTTCATGGAAGAATTAGTGAATCATTGTTGTTTTAATTAATGGTTATTGTTTAAGAAAATCTTTCTTAGATAATAGATTTACTTTTCATAGTGGGAGATTTGTTCTTATAGAAAGAAATATTAATTGTTTTATGGAAATTTTTGAAAGAAAGTATGGAGTTCTTAATAAATAATATGAAGAGAGAGTTTTTCACAAATGTTTTCTAGAAATGTTTTTATGATATTATTTGTGAGCATGTTTTATGACTATGTTGAGAAAGAGGAGTAAATGGAGTTGATTAAATTTTCTAGAAAGAAAATTGTAATTTTACTAGATATGAAAAAGATGTTTAATTTGAGTTTATTAGCAAGAAAGTTTTCTAGAAATATAAAGAGTTATATTTTTGGAGAGATTAAATATTTTTAGAAAGTTCATAATTAGTTATGGTGGATTTTTGGCAAGAGATTTCTAGAAAAGAGTTTTGTTTAAATTATTTTAGAGAGCAAGTTGATTTGTTTTATTTCTTTTGGAAAGAAATAAAATAGTTTTGAAAAAGGACAAGGAAGAAATGAGATTTTTGATGAGGAATAAATTTGAGAGAATTAGAAATATTATTTTTGGAGAGTTTTAAATATATGATTTTATGTGAGAGGATTTTTAGAAGGAATATTATTTTAAAGGAAATTGATGCATTAAAATGTATAATTTTATGTGGGAAAGTTTCTAGAGGAAATAATATAATTTAGAGAATTGGTGTATCTAGATGTATGATTTTATGTGGGAAATGTCTATTTGGTGAAATGTGAATTTTAGAGAGAAATTATGGAATATTGCATGAGCATGATTTTGAGCATGTGGCATTGAGCACGTACGCGATAAATTACGACACCGGTCGTGAAATTGAATAGCTATTAATGAGAAAATAGAGATAAGAATGAAATAAAATTTTGGGAAATGAAATGAAATGAAATGAGATGAGATGATTTTGTTGCCACCTCAAGATTCGCGGAGAGAACTTGAAGGAATGGTTTTGAAGCGGTAGTGTAGCGAAAGCACCACTTCCAGTTCGCGGAGAGAACTAGGATGTTTGGGCTAAGCATGCACAACACACGGTGAACGGACTTGCGAACAGGCTGTTAAGTTCGGTGATGCAAGACGACTGGGACTGTGTCGTGTGAGTCGCGGGGTGGACGGACCGTGCAAACAGGCTGTTAAGTTCGGTGATGCACGATAACCGGGGCCTTGAGCAGAAAGGGTTGGTACCGTCAGCTGAAAGGAGGCGTAAACGGACCAATAACTTTCGAGTGGTGTGAGATAATTGACTTGGTTGAAATTTGAAGAAGAATGCCAAAAATGGGAAATTGATACGAGTTACTGTTTTGAGAAACTGACACGAGACACTGTTTTGAGACACGGAAATGAATTACCTTTTTCTGCGCATGTTTACTCTGATCCGCATAGACACGCATGACGTATTGCATGGTTTACTGTTCACAAGTTTTATATACTGTTTATGAACTTATTGTTCTAGAATTGCTACTTAGAAGCTTAGCATAGTGAACTATTGGGCGTTATCGCTCACGGTGTTGCACTTGTGTATCCCTGGCATAATACCACGATGTTGCTCTGCGACTCTGACGTATTATGTCAGACTATAGAGATGAACAGGAGGAGTACTATGGCTTTAAGGCCTACGGAGCAGAGCAGGATTCCGCCGGAATGGTCAACCGTGCGATGGAATAGAGAAACCTAGTCAACCCTGTAGAGAATGATTGTATTTGACAGGAAGATTTATGTAATTTCTTTTGGGTTACTGTTGTAAAACCCTATTTATTATTTATGTATTCATTATTAACAAACCTAAATTTTTGGGGCGTTACATAAATCCTCTTAGAATCTCTGCACATGGGCAGCTTATTCAGAATAAAAAATCCCTCAATTTTGGCAGCTTCAAGCATCTAATACCAGACAAGCATTTTATTCCTGTACATCAGTACATGCTTACCTTTAGAAATTATCTTTTTCTTATTGGTATTCTTCGAATCAGTTGAGAATGTGTTTTGGTTTATGAAAGTTGGGGTTTGGATAAACCGATTTTGAACGGCTTATTTACCTTTTTAGTCCCCAAAGTATTCGCAAAATATCAATTTGGTCCCCAATATTCAAATCGTGTCTATCGAGTCCCCAATGTTCACAATCTGTGTTTAAATGGTCTCTGTGTCTAACTCCGTCCATTTTCTCTGTCAAATGCAGGGGTAATTTCGAAATTTCAACCTCTAAACCCTTCTCTCTCTCCAGATTCAAGCAAACCCAGTGAAAAAAAAAAAAAAAAAACTGAAAATTTTCAAGCAAACCCAGAGTATTCGGTGGAGCCGATGATAGAAGGAAGAACATTTCTCTCTCTCCAGATTCAAGTCTAAATCAATTGTTGTAATAAAACGGGAGTATCGAAGATACGTGATGTGAATTGATTGGACCTTGAAGCCACTCCAGAGGGAGAACCACGTGTCAGATTGCGAAAATCAAAAGTAAATCATTTTGCAATCAAAGATGATATATTCTTTAAAAATAATACTCCAAAAACAAACGAGAGACAAAATTGAATATACCGAAACTTCGTAGGTATCGTCAAGTACTTCTCGGACAATCGGATCGACCCATGCCTACAGCGTAAATCTAATTCCTGATTTTCGATTCAATCTGCACATGTCGGAGCGATGTTTGATTTATTTTTTCTTCTGGTTCAGAACGTGTTGGCGGTGGCGGCGGTCGCCGGAGGTGGAGAGGGAGGCCGGAGATCTGGGTCGCCAGTGGTGCGTGTGGGTGGGTGGGTGGTGGCGCCCTCTCTCTCTCTCTCTCTCGGTCGAACGAAATGGGGGAGGGGGAGGGAGCGATCTGGGTTTGCTTGAAAATTTTCAGTTTTTTTTTTTCACTGGGTTTGCTTGAATCTGGAGAGAGAGAGAAGGGTTTAGAGGTTGAAATTTCGAAATTACCCCTGCATTTGACGGAGAAAATGGACGGAGTTAGACACAGGGACCATTTAAACACACATTGTGAACATTGGGGACTCGATAGACACGATTTGAATATTGGGGACCAAATTGACATTTCGCGAATACTTTGGGGACTAAAAAGGTAAATAAGCCGATTTTGAACCAATCACAGTAGTTTGATTTTGGTCGGTGAATGTTCGGAGAAAAACAAAATATATATTTTTTGGGCCGTGGTTGTGCAGATTATAAGTTGGTTTTATACATGATACTTGGGAGTATGAATTAGAGCATGAATTGTATATTCATATGCATGGACACTGGATTGAAATTTCTTGATTAAAAACGAGAAATATTTCCATGGTATTAGTGCTTAATGTAGCACTTAGTGCTCCCACTAATTCTACTAATTATGATTTCCACCGTTATCGCGGTTATAAGATTAATGTTGGGAGGTTACTTATAAAACTGTTGAAAAAGTCCTGGGTCAATGGCTTGAACACTTGATATTAAACATGCAATGATATTGTGCTTTGCAAAATTTTGTATTGACAGAGAGAAGCTATAGCTTTAATTTTTCTTTTATTAAAGGAAAAATGTATATATGCTCATTCCGTGGGAGATTTCAGCATATGTGAGCTTTGCATTGCAATTTTGTTATAATTCATTGCATAAAGGTGTACCAATGAGACTATCGTACATGCATATAAGCATGAAATGACCGAGTGGGATTTTAATGTCTCGTTATGGAGGATCAAAAGCTGGTATCTTACATGACATGGATATTGAAACCATTGCTTAAATGTGTGAACTTGGGTGTCACATGTTGATTTGATAATTGATAGGGAAAGAATTATCCATAGAGATCTATGATGGTCTTGTCCTAAGTGGCTTAACCATAACTGTTTGGTGCGCCAACAGTGGTTCCTACGAGAATATGTTCCTCTCATTTGAGAAATGAGTAGGATAGGCATGTGATTGCCATTTTGAGGGTTCAAGTGACAAACACTTCTTTTAAATTAGTTGAAAGAAGCACTAGACCATTTATATTAATCTACACTGAGGTGCGCGATTAAATTTGTCCAAGGACGAGGCTATGGACAATATGAAAGCCTTCACATTGATACTTACGAATGTGGGGGTGCATCGCGAATGTGGGGGTACTTACATGACAAAGCTCTCGAGTGATATTGTCACAATTGACTATGTAAAGTCAAAAGACAATAAAACGGATCCGTTAACCAAATGGTTAAATAGAGAGTTTGTCAATAAATCATCGAGGGGAATGGGGCTAAAGCCTACTACACTCATATTTACCATGACGGAAAACCCAACCTAGTTGACTGGAGATCCCAAGATCTAGGTTCAATGAGACAACCTAATTGCGTGTGATAGAGAACGATCACTGAGGAACTTTTGATCCTGCCCATTCCTATGGTGAAATAGTGATGCCTACAAAAGTAAAGGTTAAGCATAGCTTTTAAGTACTCTTATGCATTAGAAACAATTGGATTCTAAGCAGGGTATAACAGGATACTCTTAATTAAGAGGTTACCTATGTGAGTAAGAAGGGCCGCTTCTATGAGAATTTGACAAGGCAAAATACTCTAAAAATGCTCACTGAACCAGGTAGGTGTTTCAGGGCCGAAATGAGCACAATAATGAGAACTAAACTTTGCTTGGAAAAGTTTCCATGTGAAGTTTGTTGTTTCAGTTTACACAAATGGCAGAACAGTTCAAGACATCGCGTTCACTGATCAGCTAGTAAACTCGATAGACTTTCACAGGGGAAGGTTCAAAGCTAAAAGCTACCTATCCTTATATGGGAACTATCCGATGTACTCTCTCTCCGAGTCAAATGTCATTTGGTGTCACCGCTGTTTTTTGCGTTGTTATTCCGCCAATTTCATTCACGTGGGGGATTGTTGGAAATGGGGACATTTTGTTCATAATATTTTTGGCACTTCGAGCTAAAAATAAAGTGGGACCCAATAACCTTTTGAGGTGGGTCCGAGTTGGTTTAAAACCATACAAATAATGAGCAACATTTGTTATGAATTGAATGAGAAATTGTCTTATGGAGTGGATGTATAGGCTGCAAGTTACCCAAAGAAGCCAATACGTACAATTATGAAATCAATTACGTGATTTCAATGTGCCCAGGGCAGTGTCGGCAGGTTTCAAAAGCTTGCAAATTTTGACGGATAGCGTAGAAATCGTCAATGCTCTATGTGATACTGCTAGTGCTAATGTAATAATTAGAAACATTATCATGGATATTCTGGATATTAGTAGGATTTCGTTTTGTTATGTAAATGTACTCAAGGTCACCCGTCAAGATGTGAGATCAGCTCACAATCTTGCACGGAGTCGCTTTGTAATTTTATTGCTAATTAATATATGAATATGTTTATGGTTCAAAAAAAAAATAAAAAATGTGCCCAATTGTGTTGACCATCACAATTGTGATTTTCTAGAATTCAATTAGCACAATTGATTTCAAATTCAATTACGTGAATTGAATAGACAATCATTCATGCAATTTAAATTTGCGGTTACTGAAATTCAATTATGTATTGATTTTCGTATTGAATTTTGAGGCTCCCCATATTAAATTCAAAGGCTCCCCATGAACACTATATATTGGCATCTCCTCTCTATGTTTCAGACACCGAAAATTAGAACTCCTCTATTCCTTTGCAATCGTGTTCTTGTTCTGTGTGAGAGAGTACAACACAGTTTAGTTCGTCGAGCAATTCCGGTGAGGTGCAGCCGCAATTGTGCAACCATCTTATCTTGGGAAGCAGACGCCGAAGATACTCAAGCATCCATCCGGCGAGGCGGCGTATTTTGCTTTAAGGAGACCGTATGAAATACGGGATTCGGTTTGAATTTTCCTTTATCAATTACAGTTTATGTTATTGCTTATTTGTACAATTTTCAATTTCAATTCCGTATCATGTTTATGTTTCTATGATATACTGTATTAATAAAAGTTCCAAATTCTGTTTTTTTCCAATATATGTATTCCTACAGAAGACACCACCACGGACCGACGCACCACCTCCACCATCTCTCCACCAGTGAGTCTCTTTGTGTGTGTGTTTGTGTGTGTGTTTCGATTTGGATGAGAAACTAGGGTTTCCGATTTCTCAAAAAAATAGGGTTCCGATTTGGTCCAAGAAGAAGAAGAAGAACCAGGTCCTGAAAAACCCTAATTCTTGAAACCCTAGTTCAGAGGCTCTATGATTTCGAATTTGTGATATTAAGGCTCTATTTGGATTGACTTGGATTTGAAAATTTTCATGTGTAATCATGATCCTCTACTATTGAAAATTTTGTGCATCTGGAAAAGCAAAAAAAATTGTGTGTAAATCCATAGTTGGAGATTTGATTTTTATTGTTTTCTGCAAATTGATTTCTTGGGGCTCATGTAGGAAAAACCCACAACAAAGAATATCCTTTGACTGCTTGCTTGTTCACGGCAGATGGTAGATTGGGAATAAACTTGTAAGCTTTTTCTTCGAAAAATAAACCTATTGTAAAGATAGACAAACACTAGTAATGTGTAACTACGTATTTCTCAAGCAGCACACATAAATTTTGGCCTGTTCATTCAATCTTAGGAGGTTCATTGTGATTAGTCCTCTATCACAGTTCTTAGAGTCTGATGAAAATATTCTGCCACTAGCATTAGGTTACTACCTACCGAATGACTGATCGTAAAGCTAATTTTTTTGGAGTGAACTTTTGTAGTTTTATTTCGAGATTAATGCCTTTATGTGACTTATATCATGTTGGACCAATGATCTGTGCTAAGAGACAGAACAAAAAGACCTTCTTTTTTTCACTAAAAAACTCATACTTGCTCACTATTTTTTAAACTAATGCAGGTAAGAAGCCAAGAAAATTTGATCCAGTAACAACTAATTGGGCTACCAAGAGGCTTGATGTCAAATCACAAGCTGAGAAAGGCATCTCTGCAATGGAGGGACCGTGATAGAGTTTTGGGCAACTTCCTGATTGTAGACTGTTTGAAAAGGAAGTGTTAGAGCAAACACTATACATATTCATCTAGTATAGAAGATACCCCGTTAGGAGCTATTGTTCTAGCAATCATGTAGTTGTGCTTTGAACCATCAAGTTCTTGGAGACGCAAAAAACTACTCTTTAGCAATGATGTTTATTCTGGGTTTGACTGAATCTACAATTGAGTTCTCTGTTTTGATTAAGTTAGTCACCATTTGCTTCAGTATTTCAAACGAGTTCTACATTGTAAATTTTATACACAGTGATGGAAAGAGTTGTTGTTTATTATCCCTCTTATTTTTCAATGTAAACATTAGGAGTTGAAATCACGGAAAGCAATGTTGGAAATTTGTGAATGAAACCAGGGCACTCGGAGGGTCTCCCGAGGCAACCGAGACCTCCACACGGATTCAAAACATCCACGCATTAACGCTGGGTTACTCCCCTCATGAATATGGAGATTATGGCAGAATTCAATTCATATTCAAATTCGGATTGAAGGCTGCGGGTTACAGAATCAGAATTCATTGGCAGAATTCATTTCGTTATTGAATGGGGAGGCTCCCCCATTAATCCTATATTGATGATTTTAGCTCCTCCTTTGGCTATATAAACACAGCTTTGGGCCATTGTTTCATCATCCGAAATTCGTGCATCAAACCACATTCCAGAAATCGTTTTGAGAGAGAGAGGCAGACGTTAGCATCAGTTCGTCAAGGCAGTCGATAGCGGTGTTCTGTCAGCTGTGGTTCTAGCCATTGTTTCTTGGGACGAACACGTCGGTTCGTCCTACAACACCTATGGTTAAAGTGACAACTGGAAAGACTAATGAGACTCCAAATGTGGGAAGCTCTAGTGCTGCTGCTCCTTTGCATGGACTGTAACGCCCCATGTAGACCACTGGCCTAGTACCCTGATTTGATCCACAAGCCACACCACATGGCCCAAAATGCTTAAGCCCAAGGTACTAGTAGTAGCCCACATGGTTTGACATATATCCAAGACCACTCATGTAAACAACCAATGTGGGACTAAACACCATCTACCCCCAAACCTGGGGTATTACAATCTTCCCCCCTTAGGAATGCAACGTCCTCGTTGCATAGTCCCATCAACCTCCCCTGGTGTCCGTGGTGGACCCCCCTTGATTCCAATGTCCCATGTTTATAAGCCTGGGAAGTTTGGACTAGGGGTTGATTTCAAGAGATGGCAACAAAAGATGATGTTCTATTTGACTACTCTCCATCTCGCTGGGTGCTTGTCTGAGGATGCCCCAGTTGTTGCTGAAAATGAGACAGACAACCAAAAGCGACAAGCTCTGGATCAGTGGAAGAATGCTGATTATCTGGCCAAGAATTATGTCTTGAATGCTCTAGATGACTCATTGTACTCTGTGTTCAATGCGGCGAAATCGGCCAAGGAACTATGGGAGTCCTTGGACAAAAAGTACAAGATCGAGGGGGCCGGGCCTAAAAAGTTTGTGGTGGGCCGCTTCCTTGATTACACTATGAAAGATTCAAGACATGTGACTGAATAGGTCCAAGAAGTTACAGAAGTTATCTGAACGCAATAACCGGCTTTTCAAGATTCAAGACATGTTATATGTAACTTCTAACTATGGGAGTCCTTGAAAAACCTCTCCGGGGAGCAATAACCGGCTCCCACTCCAGCGGGGGAAGCCACAACCGGCTCCGGTCTCCCTCTCACACTCTCAGCCTGTCCCGCTCAGCTACCACACTCCAAAAAGAGAGACAACAAGAGTATTTATAGAGATACAAATCCTAAACCCAATAGGAAATCCTAAACCTAATAGAAAAACATGAACGCAATAGGAAATCACTCCCATCCGGGCCTAAGCCCATCTGGCCTACATGGGTTGGAGTTCCAACAATCATCCCCTCCACACCGAGTGGGCAAAGTTGACTGCAACACCCCCATGTTGCCACCTCCATTCAACTACCTCTAGCAAACGTCTATGTCATTAACCAGTCGAGCATCCATGCACCACCAAACAAAGTACAAAAACCCAAAAGAGTGTGTCCTTGCAAAACTAGAATCCACAGCCATTTAGAAAATGCAAGTACCACACCCCCTCAACTGGAATGCCTCCACTCGCACACCTCCTGCCAAGGTGTATGTGTGTTCTTGCAAAACTAGAATCCGCAGCCAATCAGAAAATCTGAGTACCGCACCCCCTCAACTTGAATGACTCCACTCACACACCTCCTGCCAAGGTGTATGTGCTCCATAACCAAGCACCGGCAGCCCCTCATCGAGTGTTCGCAGCTTCATCTAGCCGCACTCTGCCACTCTAGCATCTTGTCCTGTCAAGAGAATGCAGCTACCCTCTGCCCACACCAGAGGCTCACTTCTCTAAATGATCTCACACACCATCTGCAAAGAGGCTGACTCCTTCCCTGACATCACATCCCCCACCAAGTACCTCTGCACCCCCAAATCGGGATACACCTCTCTTGAATCCGGGATGTGAACAAATCCTGCTAGATCTCCGTGGCACTAACTGAACTACCACTCTGACAGGCGCCTGTGTCATTCCCAAACAAGCATATCCGGACCCTAACAGGGTACACCACTCGAATGAATGTATCCCTGCACGCCAGATCTTCCGCGGTTGATCACAATCCTACACCCCCCTAACCGGAGTCCCCGCATCCAAACCCGGATGCTCATGCCCAATCACAGGACATAATTCGTGACTCCATCTCTCCTCATCATGCGGCCGCATATCCCGGAGAGGATCCAGTCACAAAATCACACAAGAAAGAGAATATCCTGATGCATCATCTGATCTCCATCTCAATCCCTCTATCTGGAGCTCCCGTGAACAATCCACAGCAACGAGTTGCATCACCATCGCTGGCTAGCATCCCGCACACTCCTCATTCAACTCTCGGCGCATCCAGTACCATCCCGATTGCAACTCCTCAGTACAATCCCGCGCCTATCATGTGTGCATCCGCAACTGTCGCCTCTCCTGGTCACATCACAAAATACCCATACTGCCTAACCATGCCTGACATCAGCTCCATCTGCCACTGCACTCTCTCAAACCTGTATGGTGGCCCATCATCTAATCCAATGCAGCTCGAATCACAACTACAAATCCTGATGATAGGTCTTCAAATCCGATTGAACCAGACTGCCTATGATCACTGCTGACCAACTCCAATTTGTCACTCTAGTAAGCGCCTATGCCATTAACCAATCAAGTGTATCCGCACCCACCAAACAGAGATGCAACACTCGAAAGAATGTGTCCTTGCTCACTAGCTTCTCCGACTAATCACCACGACTCAACCGCCACGAATCTGTAATCACCTGATTGCTCCGGTCAACCTCTGATCTTGCAAAGTCTGTCCAATACTCCTGGTGTGTAGCTCTCCTCCGTGGGCAAAATCTCCGAATGGCTTCATTTTTTTTTTGTTCTTGAATCTGTGTGCTTCAAACGCGAATCCGGCGACCTCTCGCTCCACCCGAGCTCTGATACCAGTTTGTTGTGCATTTGGGGTCATACACGCACTCAAACACCCACAAGAAATCTGAGGAAAACTCCCTTGAATATATTCACACAATATACAAGTTGAAAAACCTCTTCGGGGAGCAATAACATGCTCTCACTCCAGCGGGGGAAGCCACAACCGGCTCCCCCTCTCACATTCTCAGCCTGTCCCGCTCACATTGTGCTACCACACTCCAAAAAGAGAGACAACAAGGGTATTTATAGAGATACAAATCCTTATCCCAATAGGAAATCCTAAACACAATAGGAAATTCTAAAAGCAATAGGAAATCACTCCCATCCGGACCTAAGCCCATCCGGCCC
Organism: Vaccinium myrtillus; assembly: GCA_016920895.1. Lineage (NCBI taxonomy): Eukaryota > Viridiplantae > Streptophyta > Magnoliopsida > Ericales > Ericaceae > Vaccinium > Vaccinium myrtillus. The sequence goes on along the minus strand of CM029273.1, from coordinate 25,325,888 downwards.
ACACGGGGTGGAATCCCAACAAGTTGCAGGAAATGGGTTCTGGAATCTGGAACAAAGCTTCAATTTGGTTCTCAACTCTCAAGCTCCTCGTCACGTGAGGTCTCAACTCTCAAGCTCCTCGTCACGACTTTGCAACGCTTGTGAAGAGACCGTGTAGAAAAATTGCAAATTAGGAATTATTTTAAAACTGCCACCAAAGAAAAAATGAGAAGCCAACAATTATTCTTGAAGATGAACACCAAAAGTCCATTTTTTTTCCCTTATCTATTAAAAATCCAAATAAAGACCAACCAAACCCACAAAGGTTGAAGAACATGACATGATCCAAAGTTAGAGTGGTTTATAAAACACCAATTCCCCAATTAACTCGGTGTATTCATTGTTCTGCTTATAGATAACACCATAAAATACATAAACATCACACAAAAGAGATAAACTAGATTACCATCCAAAAACCAAAGAGAGACAAATTAGATAAACATAGGAAAAAAATTAAAAATTTACAGTTCTTTCCTAAAGTTAATGAACCAAGTTTTGTTCGATGATCATCCAGCTCCTTCTGAAGCTGATCCCTCTCCTCAAGTGCTTTTTCATGTATAAAAAAACTAGGGTCTCCATAACAAATCGAAAGAGAGAGAGAGAGAGAGCTGATTGTTGGTGGTGGTTCGATTCTTCGATCGGGCCCTCTAGGGTTTCGATTTATATCGAACTGAAAAAGAAGAAGTTCAGTTTTTCAGAGAGAGAGAGAGAGAGAGCTAGTCCAGGGAGTTGGATTTCGTGATCTGCGGGATGGGTTCGCCACAATTTCCATTTTCTCTTTCTCTCGCTTCTCTCCTCTGTACGCTTAAAAAGAGGGAATGGCGAAGACGAGTGTATCTAATACTGACCCGGGTATCGACCCGCGAGACTTATTTAACCCGACTCAACAACCCACGAAATCCTTTAATGTTCATCTCTTATCCTAGCCGTTGGATTTGATCCAACAGCCACCGTTTGAAGTCCAGCAGTTAGGTAAAATCTAGGAGCTTGGACTGGAAGCCTACTATATATATATAGGAGGCATTTCTAGTAAGGGTTCTCTTATATAAGCTACGGTGCGGGATTTTTCGTTCGAGATCAAATTTCGACGATCCGAACCGTTAGATGTGTTTAAAATGCATTTTTAAGGTCCAACGCGAGGATTCATAATATAAAAAAAAAACCCCATAAGGGCTTGATCCGAGTAGTTTTTGATAAAAATGTACATATACACATTTTATCGAAAACGGCTTGGATCAAGCCTTTCCGGGCATTTCTTTTTACTAATCCTCGCATTAGACCTTAAAAACATGTTTTAAACACATCTAACGGTTCGGATCGTCGAAATTCGATCCCGAACAAAAAATCCCGCACCGTAGAAAGTAAGGGAGCCCTTATTGGATATTTGTTGTATATGTATATATATTAATAACACATACACACACACAATCAGGGACTCCAATCAGGTATACCTTATGGGCTTCCCATTAGGGACTCCAATTTTTCGATCAAATTTTCATGATCCGAACCGTCCAATGTGTTTAAAAGGTGTTTTTAAGAGTCCCCGCGAGAAATCAGTGAAAAAAATACCGGAAGGGCTTGATCCGATCAGTTTTTGATAAAAACTATATGTACATTGGACAGTTGGGATCATGAAAGTTTGATCGGGAAATTAGAGAATTGTAGGAGTCCATGATGGGAATCCCATCAGGTATACCTGATTGGAAGTTTATTATATATATATATAGGATCAACTTCTCATAAGGATCCTTATATGAGGACCAAAGTGAGGACCTCATGCTTCCCGACCAAATTTTATATATAGCGTTTTTAACAAAAACTGATCGAATGAAGCCCTTCCGGGTATTTTTTTTTTGGACGAATCCTCGCGGTGGACCTTAAAAACACATTTTAAACACATCTAATGGTTCGGATCGTCAAAATTTAGATCGGAGAGTGGAAAAATTGCTTGGTCCTCACTTTATATATATATACCATCCGCTTCTTATGCGGACTCCCTGAAATGGGCAAAAATGCGGTCCTACGTTATCAGCCGTTGGATATAATCGGATGGCTCAGGCGCACTCTTCACTTAAACATGACCCTCAGAGTTAAAATGGACCCTTTAAGGGTCAAGGGGTCAAGCTACAAAACCCAGACTTATTTCCCCTCTCTCATTTTCGCACTCGATCTGGAGAGAAGAGAGAGAAAGCGATTAGAGAAGAAGAAGGAACGACAACGAAGGAGAAGAAGAAGAGAACGACGAACGAACAAGTAAAGTTTCAGAAGAAGAAACCTCGATCCACCACTAAAGGTATGGCTCATTCTCTTCTCTCGCATTCATCGATGTAGGGTGTACAAAAACCTTACGGGTTTGAAAAACCCTAACCCCCTGAATTCGAACAAACCCTAACCTTTTGATTGAAAACTGTACCAAAAACTAGGGTTTCGAATTTGTGAAGTTAGGGTTTCAAATTTGTGAAATTTTTGAAGTTAGGGTTTTAAAGTTAGGGTTTCACATGAGATTTTGTACTCAGAACATGGGTATTTTTGTTTACCTTCTGCTTTTAGTTTGGGTGGATGGATGAATGGGTCGGTTTCGTTATTACGTTTTAGCAAACTGAAGGGTATTTACTTATGTTTTCGTGCATTCATTATAGATACATATGCAGCTTAGATTAGATCAATAAAGGTCAAGCACATTTACCTTCCCCTATCTTTCTCTCATAATAACAAAACCCATTGCTGTTGTTTGTTTAATGTTATATTTTGGTAATGATATGTTTATTAGTTGATTTTATCAGTTTATTTGCTAAGAAATATACCAAACTATGTACTATCAAGTTATGTTGGTAATGATATGTTTAGAGACCCAACCAAATGTTGAGAATTGGTCTTGGGCGAGATACCAACCTATGTATCAAGTTATCTCTACCCGTTCTATTTTGCAAGTTTTCAGGATCTTAGCATAGATATTCTGAGCTAAGCAAAGTTGCTTAATCAGATTATCTCACCATCCAAATAATCAGATTATCTCACCATCCAAATATTAAGAGCAGTGATTTCTGTTTGTTTCTGCTAGTTTTCAGGATCTTATAACAACAGTGTTTTGGAATTTTTTAGCAGAGAAAATCATTTAGGCTAAGTTCTTTTGTCCCTTGTTTTAATCAGTATTGGGATTGGATAGTTTTTTCTTGGAAGCATTCAATACAAACAGTACTGGTAGCCCCAAAAAAACCCTCATTCACTCATTTGTGAGGGATAGATTGGTCACTCAGTTCCCAAGAATTTCTATGGTTCAGGGAAATATTCCCCAAGCAAGGGTTCCATTTCCCATGGAAAACACCATGGGCATATTTTACATTTTGTGTGTTTTGTCATTCAAAACCAGTGAAGTTAATTGCATAACCAAAAGCTATTGAGAATAAATTAGGGGATGTCTTGTGGATTAGGTCGTAATGATTGTACTTTACTTTCTTAATTTGTTGATTGGGTATTTTGTCATTTGCTAATGTTTTGTCATTTGAGTTTCAGGATGCAATCCTTGGAAGAGGTGCAAGTATCATCTGCTGCTTCTGCCCCAATGGTACACATTCCTCACGTACAGAGGGAGTTGAGACCAAAAATAAAGCAACACTTTGAAAGTTTAGATGACGCTCACGCGTTCTACAACAATTATGCCAGAGCTGCTGGATTTGGGACGAGGAAAAATTCTAGCAAGATCAAGGGCAAAACTGAAGTAGTTAGAAAAGAGTACGTGTGCTTCAAACAAGGGTCGAGGAAGATAGGTCAACAAAGTTCTGAACCCACAATACGGAAAAGGGGGATAGTTAGAGAGGGTTGTGGTGCAAAGCTCACGGTTGTAAAAGATTACAAGGCAGGGAAGGGGTTTATTGTAAGCCAATTTGTGGAGGGCCATAACCATCCTCTTGCGACGCCTAGGAAGGTGCATTTTTTGCGTTCTCATCGCAAAATTTCAGCTGCGAAGAGAGCCTTAGCAGAACAATTTGCTCTTGCAAATGTGCCACCCTCGCATTTTTTGCGTTCTACACGTTTTTCACAGGTAGTACTACTGGACATGAAGTCAATTTGTGAATGGTATCCAGAAGCATGTGGAACTCTAATTTCATAGTTGAACTCCATTTATGTATTGGGCCCTTGAACATTTTCTTATGTACTGGTCCACTGTAGGATGTGTAGTTTTTTTAGGTGCTATATGAATATGTAGTCTGGAATTATGTATACTGGCTAGTCTTTTGAGGTTCCCATACGTGAACCAGCACCTGTTGCTGTTGCTACTGTGTTTGTGACTGGAATTATGTAGTCTGGAATTGCCCCTGTTGCTGTTGTTACTGTGTTTTGTACTGGAATTATGTAGTCTGGATTTGCACCTCCTGCTGCTATACATGTGTTTTGTGACTGGATTTATATTTAACTCCATTTGGTAAATTGCGTAGGGAAGGTGGTTTGAGCAATTAGCTACTGTGTTTGCTGCAGGTGTACAATGTTTGAATTATGTACTCTGCCAGACCATAATGCAGTTTCTGTATGCAGCTTATGTTGCAGCTGTAGCTACTGGAAATTTACCCTTGCTATTTTTAAATTGTGCCTCCTGCATTTTACAAAATTCTGGGTTACTTGTATCAGGAATGTTGGATGTTCACTTGCCACTTTTTGTAGTTGGTCTTGTGGCATAAGATACCCAAATTTCCAGAAAATAGTTTGTGCTTTCTAAACTTCTACTAGTTGGTCTTCTGAGGGAAAACAAAAAACAAAACTTCTACTACCTGGGCTTTACATCTTACTAATATGCCATTTTGTTGCGTCAGTATGCGGCTAGTCGAGTGTCAAATTAATATGGTGCATCGTGGTTGCCTCATCTACAGTCCAGTTACCTAAGAGTAGCCACTCCAAGAATTTGCTTCATAGTTCACAGAAGTTTTGCAGAGTGCATCGTTTTCATGGCCATGATATTGGTGGAAGGTACAACATTTCTTAGGGTCGTGGTCGGCTCGGTATGATCTTGGTTGACTGGGTTTTGTGAGAATTTCAGACCCAGTGTTTAGTCTACCATGGTGTGAATGTCTCAAGAGTCCCTTGAAGGCCAACTTGGGAAAATTTAAAAGACCTGCCACTTGAGGCTCGACTATTTACCCAAGTGGTTTCCACTTGGAGTGCCCAAACTGACAATGTTTAGCATTTGTTGGTTAGAAAGAGTAGACTTATATAACCAATTGAATTACCTAGCTGAACACATAGGTTTTACAGGAAATGCATTTTAATTTTGGTTACACACATTGAGAACAGCTCAACATAACATTCAACAAATTCAATAAAACTAAGGCATTATACTACGAAGGTAGTGCTAAGTGATTGCCACTTTTCTTCCAATTGTACAAGTAATACATACACAAACTCACAAAACCACAAATCCATAGTTTCCACTTTGATGTTCCCCTATTGGCCACTTTCAATTTTTCAATTTCGTTTGCATTGCATCAATCTTCATCTTCATTGCATTTGTTTCGTTTCGAATTTCATCATTTTTCTTCAAAGGGGTCAAACTACTCTCACTTTGTTCACTTTGGCCTTCCCCACCTCTCTCACATTCCAAATCTTCATTGGCCTCAAGACCCTTTTTTTTCCGGCATCGGCGAGGGGTCATACCAGCAAAAAAACCTGCAACGTTCTTCATTCTTCAAAAGAAAAAAGAAAAAAGAAAAAAGAAAAAAGAAAAAAGAAAAAAGAAAAAAGAAAAAAGAAAAAAGAAAAAAGAAATCAGAAAAAACAAAAAACATAAAAGAAATGCGTGGTTCATTACAAAACCAAAAACAAGGACCAAAAATAAATAAGAGATACATTGGGTTCATGTAAAAGATTACCATGTAGTTGGAACACCCAAAGAATCTCCGGCCTGGGTTCGCGTTCGATTTTGACTTACACAGAGGTGCTCTTTCTCCGCAAAAGCACATGATCCCAAAATCTATGTCATCTCCACAATAACTTCCTTCCAATTCCATCTATTGGGGAGAGATTGCAAGGGAATAATGTATAACACACACACACAAACACAAGTAATACAAGCAAACTCTTAATACAAGGAGCAGTGCTACAATTAAAGATGTACGGGTACAAATCTAGATTCAAAAATTGAAACACAAATGTATCCACAACCGATGCATACACTTTTTTCTATTTTTTGGGTCAATGTCAGCTTACACATCCAAACATAAGTAAATACCCTTCAATCAAGCCCTGTTGGCAGTTTTCAGAAAATAATTTTAACTCAGTTTTCAATCAACAATGTTGTCATTTTGCAAAAATAATTTGAACTCAGTTTTCAGACACTGAACCAACTTCAATCTGGGACAAACTCAACATAACTACTCAGAGCCTAAAATCAGTTTCTATGAATGAAGTTTCATAAAATCAGTTTCAGTTTCTATGAATGAAGTTTCATATTATGAATGAATTTTCCCACATTACCAGTGAGTATGATTATGAACTTCTGCACACTAAGCAAGAAAGAGTAAGTTCTATCCATGTAGAAATTCAGATTGAGATTCAGCTCAAATGTAACAACAGAATCACAGCTACAGCTCGAGATTTATCTCACGGGTCATAATTATTCAAACTACATAAACTGTATTTTGCAAAAAAAGAAATAAATGGCTGAACGAAAATTTATAATGTTAAGATTTCTTGCACTTGACCCATGAGTTTGAAGGGAATATTCACAATGAACAGTATGATTATTCAATTTTTTGCACTTTACCCATGAGTTTGGTACCAATCGTTCATCCCCACCCCAAACACAGAGAGATAATACAAGTAGATCGAACAATAACCCTAGTTTCTGTGTTTGAAGGAGCGTAACCCTAGTTTCTGTGAGACATCGAATCACACGCCAAAGAGAAAGATCGAGAGAAAGAAAAGCAGAGATACCATTTTCGCAGCGGTCGTGGGTTGTGCTGCAGGACTCAGACAACTTCTTCGTCGAAGTCTTCTTGTTCTTCTTCACGAAAATATTTGTCTATCGTTCGATTTGTGGTGGTGGGTCGCGGTGCAAGATCGATTTCGATTTCTTCTTGTTCGCGGTAGTGGGTCGCGTTGGGGTCTCGCCGTTGTCTCTCTTCAACCAAATCGCCTCTCTCTCTCTCTCTCTCTCTCTTCTCTCAGATGTCAGTCGTAAAATGAGGGAGAAGAAGGAATTTTGGGGTTTTGTTGTGACCCCTGACCCTTTGACCTGTGTAAGGGTCACTTAGCGTCTGGGCCGTTGGATTAAATCCAACGGCTGTCGGCAAAGGACCGGATTTAAGCAAAATTCAGGGAGCCCGCATAAGAAGCGGATGGTATATATATATATATATATATATATATATATACAATAGTGGTCTCCTACGGTATCCCGCAAATGGGTTATATGCGGACTTGTGTTTCAAGCTGTTGGATTTCATCCAACGGCTTAGATTAGGAAGCCAAACTCGCGGGTTAAAAAGGGGGTCCAACCGGGTTAAATGAAAACGGGTCAGGTCGCGGGTCATGAACCCCTTTCCCCCCTTTCCCTTTTCATTCATTCGAAATACACAGAAGAGAGAGAAAGGGAGAGACGAATGGCGATGGCGACGAAGGAAGAGTTCAACTGGGGTAACGTCTCCCTCTCTCTCTCTCTCTCTCTCTCTCTCTCTCTCTCTCTCTCTCTCGCGTTTCTGTTGTTTCTCAGTTTGTTGTGATGAAACCCTAGGTCGAACAAGTTGATCGAAGAACACGACAACCTTAAAAAATCGATCGAAGGTGACAAATTCGAAGGTATCTCGCTCTCTCTCTCTCTCTCTCTCTCTCTCTCTCTCTCTCGTTTGATTACTCTCACAAAGACCTAGTTTTCGATTTTTCTTAAAACCCTAGTTTTTTTTTTCCAAAGTTTGAAAAAAATTTCTTTGAAAACCAAGTTCGGGAGAGACGAACAAGGCAGAGATCGAAGGAAATCTTGTTTATCTGACTCACAAACCCTAGTTTTTCGATTTCAAACAAAATCCTAGTTTTTTTGTCGATGAAAACCATAATTTTTCCTGATTTCTCTTTGTATATCTCTCTCAAACTAGTTACTCTCATTCAAGAAATACATTGCAAGGTCTACCTTGTTAAGAATTGTTAAGTCACAGTAGACACTTTACCTTGTTAAGTCACACTTTACCTTGTTAAGTCACACTTTCGGTGGGTAAATTCCTTAGATTTCGCTTTGTAAGTTTTCATTGTTGTTACATTTTATATATGGATTCTATATTCTTGTCGATGTAGATAAACTTGTTTACTAAAGCTTTGAAAATATTACTTTTAAGCTACATCACAAGCTGATAGTGTTTACTATAATACCCAGAAAATCAACATTCGGAATACATAGAATCTAAAATCTGATATAAAAGCACCCCAAACCTACCTTCTGTAGCATCAGATTGAAATGATAACAATTTTTTACAACTACTTGACCCATCTGATAAACTGTGAAATCAGAAGTTGGGTTTATATCAATCCAACTCATATTTAAATCTGGCTGAGAAAGAAAACACATGGGCTGACCTAGGTTCGAGTGATATGGAACTATTGTTTGTAGGGGCTTGACCCATCGATCCATCTGACCCATATGATCCCTGTTTTTTTCAACACATTATAATGCAGTCTTTGGACAATATGGAACTATTGTCAGCAACACCATCTCAACCGTGTGAATCGGGTAATTCTTCGGACACACTTTACTATCCGCAAGTTAACAACGATTTGATACCGAAGATTGGACAACAGTTTGACACTGTAGATGAGGTTCACAATTTTTACAATAGTTATGGTAGAGCAGCTGGATTTGGTACGCGAAACCATTCTAACAAGAAAAGTAGGGAGGGTGAACTCATTCGAAAGGAGTATGTTTGTTGCAAAGAAGGGGTGAGTGTCCAAAAACCGAGTGTCCAAAATCCTGGAGTACAAAATTCTGCCACAACCACACGGAAACGGGGGATAACTAGGGAAGGTTGAGGTGCGAAACTGTCAGTGGTGAAAAACCGAGAGGGTGGGGGGGTTTGTGGTCACCCAATTTGTTGAGGGTCATAGCCACCCTCTTACAACGCCAACGAGAGTTCATTTGTTACGATCTCATCGTGAAGTGTCACTTGCCAAAAGAGCTTTAGCACAACAATTAGCGGATGCCAATGTTCCAATAAACCAACGAATGAGTGATGGGGGGGTTTGAAACCTATTTAGGGGTTTGAAATTTGGCCAAAAAAAAGGCTACTTGAATCCCAATAAAAATATAGGAACCAACCAATTTTCTGGGTTCACCCATCCATTGCGATTCAGTTAAAATGGTATCAACGTGTCTGGTGGGTATATCCCCGTACAATAATGGGTCTATCACATTATTTGCTCTACCATAAGGGGCCAAAATCTCAATGTCCCACTTTCAAATTCTCAACTTAGTTCTTGTATAACTACACACGAGTAATAAATGCATGGACCGTAGATTGATCAATACTACAACAAATAAGAAAGAGTGATGACAGCAATAAAGGGGAAATTAACTTTCAATACGGTACCATTCTAAATAATCTAATTTTTTTGCTGAGCTTAATGAAGAAAAACATATGAATAATCTAAGTGTTTTGCCGAGCTTAAGACTCGGTGATGCAGCAGCATAGTCATGAAGAATTCAGCCATCAACTCTTACCAAACAGCCATCAACTCTTAGCAAACCCATATGATTTAACTGGGAAAGCATCTGAATTGTGGACCATAACACAGAGCTCAAATTTACAGTACATATTTATTTTCCAACTCGTAAGCCCAAAAATGTCACAGAGGAGCATATATTACGGTTTCCAAACACTCTACTAAGAAGGAAAACATTACCTGAATCGTGGCTTTTTGGGTCTTCGATTTCTTCGAACTCTGCCTTGTTCGTCTCCCTCGAAGTTGGTTTTCAAAGAAATTTTCCTGAAAATTTGAAAAAACCTAGGGTTTTAAGAAAAATCGAAAACTAGGTCTTTGTGAGAGTAATCAAACGAGAGAGAGAGAGAGAGAGAGAGAGAGAGAGAGAGAGAGAGAGAGAGCGAGATACCTTCGAATTTGTCACCTTCGATCGATTTTTTAAGGTTGTCGTGTTCTTCGATCAACTTGTTCGACCTAGGGTTTCATCACAACAAACTGAGAAACAACAGAAAGCGAGAGAGAGAGAGAGAGAGAGAGAGAGAGAGAGAGAGAGAGAGGGAGACTTTACCCCAGTTGAACTCTTCTTTCGTCGCCATCGCCATTCGTCTCTCCCTTTCTCTCTCTTCTGTGTATTTCGAATGAATGAAAAGGGAAAGGGGGGAAAGGGGTTCATGACCCGCGACCTGACCCGTTTTCATTTAACCCGGTTGGACTCCCTTTTTAACCCGCGAGTTTGGCTTCCTAATCTAAGCCGTTGGATGAAATCCAACGGCTTGAAACACAAGTCCGCATATAACCCATTTGCGGGATACCGTAGGAGACCACTATTGTATATATATATGACTCCCGTAAATAAGAAAAAATGTAATTTTTTCACGTTAAAATTTGTTTTTGGGAAATCCGAACCGTCCAATGTGTTCAAAAGGTGTTTTCAAGGGTCCACGTGGGAAATCTTCAAAAAAAAGTACTGGGAAGGGCTTGATCCAAGTAGTTTTTCGCAAAAACGTATATATATATATATTTACAACAAACTTCCAATCAGGTATACCTGATAGGCTTCCCATCAGGGACTCCCACAATTCTCCAATTTCCTGATCAAATTTTCATGATCCGAACCGTCCGATGTGTTTAAAAGGTGTTTTTAAGGGTACCCGCGAGAAATCAGTGAAAACAAAATACCGGGAAGGGCTTGATCTGATCAGTTTTCGATAAAAACTATATAAATTCATTTTTATTGAAAACTGATAGGATCAAGCCTTCATGGTATTTTTTTTCACTGATTTCTCGCAGGGACCCTTAAAAACACCTTTTAAACACATTGGACGGTTCGGATCATGAAATTTGATCGGGAAATAGGAGTCCCTGATGGGAAGCCCATCAGGTATACCTGATTTGAAGCTCACTGTATATATATATATATACCCAGCACTTCTAAAACGGAACCCCGTTTTTGAACAGTAACCGGACCTTCTAATCACAGCCGTTGGATTAATCCAACGGCTCAAGCGCGAGGGGTCACTTAAATCGGGTCACAACAGGTCAAAGGCAAAGGGTTCAGGACCAAAACCCGTCCCTGACTCCTCTCTCCCTCATTTTCACTTCGAACGTCTGAGAGAAGAGAGGAATGGCGATTTAGGGCTCGACGTGAGAGGAAGAAAGAAGAAGAAGAAGAAGAAGAAGAAGAAGAAGAAGAAGAAGAAGAAGAAGAAGAAGAAGAAGAAGAAGAAGAAGAAGAAGAAGAAGAGAGGAAGAAGAAGACACCGCGACCTCTGCTACCGCGACCCACTGCGACCGTGACCTCCGCGACCGCGACCCACCGCGACGCACAGCCACCCACGACCGATCTCTCGTCATTTTCGGCTTACCCAAGGTATCAAGCTTCGAAAAACATTGATTTCTGATTTCGATTTGTAAAGTTAGGGTTTCTACAGTTTGAAAAATTTCGAAACCTAGATCTTGGAAAAATTTTCAAACTGTAGAAGCAGCTGCCACCATACTGCATTGTTAGCAAAATGGAAGAAGTTAAAAACATATAGTGTGTTAATTCTGCATAAATTGGTTGTATTGGTTAGTGGTGTTTATAGCTAAAGAATTTCTCCAAAATTACAAGTCTGATCCGCATATGACCATACATTATCGGCACATATATTTGATGTCGTTTAGCGTTCTGTTCTTTTTTTGTTGTTGAGTAATTAGGCTTGTATTAGGTGTAGCTATGGTTTTGAATGTCCTGTGGGACGACGTGCAATTGGGTTGTAATGGTGTAAGTGCTGAACTTGCGTTGATCTGCCACTTTTGTCCACACCATAGCACGTATGTGTAGTAAGTACTCTTCCCAACTTACAGTGAATTGAAGCTGTAAGGTTTAAGGCTTATCTTAAAAATCTTGAGCTTGATATGATTGAATTAACTAGGATTTGAGATGAAGAATGCATGAATCGTGAGTTAAAGGCATCACCAATTGAATTATGGTTTTTTGGTAATACTTTGTTATTGTTTTGTCAATTCTGATAGTACCTTGTATTGTTTTGTCTGGTTTTGTGTAGGATGGAGTCATTGGAAGATATACAAGTTTCATCTGCTGCTTCTACCCTAATGTTACACATTCCGCAAGTACAAAGGGAGCTGAGACCAAAAATTAAGCAACAGTTTGACACTTTAGATGCCGCTCACGAGTTCTATAACAACTATTCTAGAGCCGCTGGATTTGGGACGCGGAAAAATTCTAGCAAGATTAAGGGGAAAAATGAAGTAGTAAGAAAGGAGTACGTTTGCTTCAAACAAGGGTCGAGGAGAATCTGTGAACCAAATTCTGAACCCACAACACGGAAACGTGGGTTAATTAGAGAGGGCTGTGGTGCGAAACTCACCGTTGTAAAAGATTCGAAGTCGGGGAAAGGGTTTGTTGTTAGTCAATTCGTTGAGGCCCATAATCACCCTCTTGCGACGCCCAGGAAGGTTCATTTTTTACGTTCACATCGCAAAGTGTCAAAGGCAAAGAAAGCCTTAGCAGAACAATTAGCCGCTGCAAATGTGCCAATGTCACAACAGATGGCTATTTTAGAGATGGATGCCGGTGGTCTTCACAATGTTGGTTTTTTAAAACAAGATTTGTATAATGTTGCAAGGGACAAGAGGAAAGAATTAGATGGACTTGACGTGGACTTGATGCATGAGAATTTTAAGAAAAAACAACGAAAGAATCCCGGTTTTACATTTAAATTTGCACTCGATGATGAGGGGAGGATGAAGCATTGTTTTTGGGCCGATGCAACCATGAGAGAGTCATATCGGTATTTTGGAGATGTGGTGGTATTCGATTCAACTTACAACACCAACCGATATAAGTTGATCTTTGCACCTTTTGTCGGGGTTAATCACCATAGGCAGACAACGATGTTTGGGTGTGCGTTCTTACACGAGGAAACTAGTGATGCATTTCAGTGGCTTCTCGAGGAATGGTTGAAAGTGATGCCAGTGGGGCCGCCGAAGATGATTATAACCGATCAGTGCCCGGCGATGACAAAAGCAATTGCCACTATTCTCCCAAATACGCATCACAGGTATTGCATTTGGCACATCGTAAGTAAATTCTCTGAAAAATTAGGTGCGGTCTAGTATACACAACATTATGACGAGTTGAAAAATTGTATATGGAAATCCGAGAGCCCTAACGAGTTCGAAACAAGCTGGAGAGAGGTAGTCGGAAAAGCGAACTTGGACACCAATGAATTGGTTGCATGCCTTGTACGAAATTCGGGACAGATGGGTTCCCGCATTTGTGAGACATATTTTCTCAGCCCATATGACTAGCAGTCAACGTGCAGAAGGATGCCATTCATTTTTCAAGAGGTTTGTGTCTGTAGAGAATTCGTTGATTGAGTTTGTGAAAAGGTTTGACCGGGCACTTTCACACATCCGGCATAATGAATTGGATATGGATCATAAAGATGTGAATGAGAAGCCAATTACAAAAACACCCTGGGCAGTGGAGTTGTCAATGAGTGAACTGTATACACGGACCATATTTTACAAGTTTCAAGATGAAATCTGTCAGAAGGATGCGTATGTGCTCACGAGGACATTTAAAGATGATCGTGTTTGTTTGTACAGTGTACAGAGGGGAGAGAGTGGAGCGAGGGGTCGTGAGCTTAAATTTGATAAGTCATCGAACTTTCTTACTTGCAGTTGTAAGATGTTTGAATGTGATGGAATCCCGTGCAGGCACATGTTGCAGTACTTTACCAAAAAGCAGGTTCAGAAACTTCCCGAGCAGTATATCTTGCCTAGGTGGCTTAAATCAGAAAAAGCTGGGAGAGTTTTGATGACTTGGGTAGTGGCATGAATGAAACATGTGACTCTTCTATGTTAGAAACGAGAAATAGCCTTTCCCAACTTTCTTCTACAGTAATTGATGAGGCTTTAGTAATTGAAGGTGGGAGTGATGTTGTGAAAGATTGTTTGTTAATAGCTCGGAAGAAGCTTCGATTGATGAAGAGTACTCATGTAGAGGGTGAAAGTAGTAGTATCCGAATGAGTATCGAAACACCTACTAATAATGCAAGCCAAGTTAGTTTGAAAGAACCAATCCCATCGAGGGCAAAGGGATGTGGGAAACGACTTAAAGGAGGGAAGGAGAAGGCGATGGCCAAGAAGGGTAGGCGTTGTAACGGTTGTGGTAAAATCGGGGTGTCGCATGACAAAAGAAATTGTCCAGTGCTTCTAAAGTAATTGTTTAATTCTTTAAATATGTTTAAATTCATAAAATGTAATTGTTTAGTTTAATTGTTTGAATGTGACTTGTGTTTTCTTTTTTTATCTCTCAGGTTGTCGCAAGGTGATAGGTTGAATGACGACGAGGTTGAGGATGAGGACGAGGTTGAGGATGAGGACGATGACGATGAAGTTGATTCTGGAAGTGGAAAATGAAATATGTAAGTGCAACTATTAATTTAGATTGGAACTTCTTTTTTGTTATTAGTTTATAATGCAACGAAACTCTGTCTGAAATGAAGAACTTTATCGACGTACTTGTACTATTAATTTAGATTGGAACTTCTTTTCACCATCTTTCACAGGTACTACACATGTGAATGAGGAAGGTTATTGACGTATTTGTTTACTGGGACGCATGGCTGGATTGAAAAAACTGGGACATTCCTGCCTCTCTGGACAGACGTACGAAGGTGTCATGATCCAATTTAGCTACTGGAACTTTATTGAGGCTGTTGAGATTGCATCCAGATTACCTAGTGGAACTATATCCAGTTTGAATTTCTGTTTGTTCCTGAATTTTTGAATTTTTTTTTTATGTTTGAATCGGTTGAACTTTGGCGTGGGCCAATTGTTTGGTTTCGAATGATCGGCTTCTTTGAATTTCTGTTTGTTCCTGAATTTCTGTTTTTTTAATGTTTGAATCGGTTGAACTTTGTCGTGGGCCAATTGTTCGGTTTGGAATGATCGGCTTCTGAATAATGCAGCCGCTGGTGATTTGAATCTGTGACTGCTTGTGAATAATGCATGCACCTTAGTAATGGTGACTGCTTGTGAATAGGCCGTGTTTGTGTAAAACATGTTTTGTGCAACCTCCATATTTGTGATTGTGAATCCACTCCTAATGTCCAGGATATCTGTAAATATACACTGCTCCTTACCTCCTTATGCCGTGGCTTGGTTGATAAATATTTCGGACAGTGTGTCCCATTTTTCTTTGAACCTTGTACAAAGCCTTTTTTTTTGTGATCGATAATGGGTATTGAGAGTGCTTTCAGATGATGGGTATTGAGAGTGCTTTCAGATGATGGGTATTGAGAGTGCTTTCAGAATTGGATGATGCCTCTCCATGGCAGCCTTTGTTGGTGCTCGCCTGATTGGTGGTTTCAGATTCGGATACAGATTGCCTTGAAATGTTTGTGCTAGTACCTCGAAAATCTCTACTATTATGAAAAACATGTGCTAGTACCTCTGAAAATCTCTACTAATATGAAAAAACTTGTGGTTTGTGTGTAGGTGAACGATGGAAGAAATTTTTGAACAAGAAGAGTGGGAGGACGACTTTTGGGCATGATGGATGAGCTTTTGGGCATGACGTTAGAGACCTAGGAAGATGAATGAACAAGAAGCTTGTATATTTAGATATGTAGATTTTGGATATGTAGATGACTGACTTTTGGGCATGACATGTAGATCAATTATGCATTTTGTATATCTTAGTTATGTTTATGAACAACTGGTTTGTTTAGTTGGGGTTTGAACTTTGCATTTTGGTTATAATAATTTAGTTATGTTTATGAACCACTCTCTCTCTCTCTCTCGCTCTCTCGTTGTAATTCAGGAGAAGTTCTGGGAAAATTTTGACAGGATTCATTTGCATTATGGCCTAGCCCGACGCCTCGCATCTCAAACAAATAACAACAACAACAAACAGCAGAAACAACAAGTATATATGAGCCCATGCTGGGCATTTTTCATCCCACATTAGCATTCACAATCCAAGAACATATATTTTGGTAAACCAAGAACATTTTATAAAAGGAAACTAGGAGACATACAAAGTTTTGGTGTATTCAACCCCATTTAGGTCATCGCAAATTTGCGAATTGATACAAACTGGAACAACATAAAAAATACAAAACTCTAAACTTGATGGTTCCCCATTTGAGAACTCCAATTCAGGGATTGCCTTGTGGTGGAGTTCAACTTGGAATACTTCAGTGGTGACGTTCAGTGCTAAGCCATGATATGCTATCCATTGCGATACTCGTATCCCGATAGCTGCTAATTTCTGGTCACCTGAAAGAATTCCAATTCATTAGTCTCCTAAAGTTTAGGTTATTTTCATTTAATCAAAATCACAAAAAAGAACAGCATGGAATGTACTACATTATGGAGACTACTATTATGGCATTACAGGGAAAATCCTATCATCAGAGAGAGACCCATAAACTCACTAAAAAAACAAATTAGTTGCCCAGTGATACACTGGCTTGGGCAAAAAAACTAGTGAGTGTTTGGGACTGAAAATCCCAAGTGGGACTAAAATTAAACTCACCAGATATAAGAAATTAAAATCCCAAGTGGGACTCAAAATCATGACGAATAATTTACTGCTCGAGATTACCGCAAGTGAAGTGCAAGTGAAGTGCCCATTGAAAACGAACTAACTATTATCATCAATGGGTTTCAAAGACCAAAAACCTAGAAATTATTCGATGTACAGAAAAACCGAAACCAGACGGGGGGAGAGAGAGAGACTTTGGTTGTTCTTCATCAATGGGGTTTCGACTCATTGTATCAGGTTCTATTAGTCAAGGTGTTTTGGTAATTTTGAAATTGCTAGACATGGGGTTAGTTCAAGATAAAAAGGATTTCACTTATGGTTTTCCTAGCAATGGCCAGGGACAAGGTGACAATTGTGACATTTCAGGTCCAGGTGCACAAATGAAGAAGGATTATGAAAATTCACGGAAAACACAATCCCAAATTCAAACAATTCAACTCCCTATTGCATAGAAAGATCATATTAATATTCAAAAGTAGCTGGACTTTTCTTTTTCTTGCAAGGAATAATATTTCATAAGTAGATGCTAAGAAACAATGACAAAGCAGAATTGTACACGTAATAAGGACTCTGTAAATGACTCAATATCACAATTGGCTGTTCATTTCCCAAAAAAGTTATGCTTTGCAGCCCCAACACGGATGTAGGACAATCAAGAAATTTCAGATAAGGAACCCTACACAACCTTGTGCCTAATGACCCTCTAGACATCCCCTTGCCAAAGCAAGTAAAGGCATTTCCGTAGGAAACCAGAATCGAAATTTAATTCAATCGAAATTTTCCAAGATCTAGGTTTCGAAAATTTTCAAACTGTAGAAACCCTAACTTTACAAATCGAAATCAGAAATCAATGTTTTTCGAAGCTTGATACCTTGGGTAAGCCGAAAATGACGACAGATCGCGGTCGTGGGTGGCTGTGCGTCGCGGTGGGTCGCGGTCGCAGTGGGTTGCGGTCGCGGAGGTCACGGTCGCAGTGGGTCGCGGTAGCAGAGGTCGCGGTGTCTTCTTCTTCCTCTTCTTCTTCTTCTTCTTCTTCTTCTTCTCTTCTTCTTCTTCTTCTTCTTTCTTCCTCTCACGTCGAGCCCTAAATCGCCATTCCTCTCTTCTCTCAGACGTTCGAAGTGAAAATGAGGGAGAGAGGAGTCAGGGACGGGTTTTGGTCCTGAACCCTTTGCCTTTGACCTGTTGTGACCCGATTTAAGTGACCCCTCGCGCTTGAGCCGTTGGATTAATCCAACGGCTGTGATTAGAAGGTCCGGTTACTGTTCAAAAACGGGGTTCCGTTTTAGAAGTGTCAGATATATATATATATATATATAGGAAGCCGATCTATTGAGGGAGTCCTCAAACAAAATTCCGTGCGGACCTCACCTTTTTTCGACTTTCCGGATCAAATTTTGACGATCCGAACCGCTCAATGTTTTTAAAATGCATTTTCCAAGGTCCACGCGGAAAATCTTCAAAAACTGTGTGGATCAAGCCCTTCCGGGTATTTTTTTTTAAAGATTTTCCGCGTGGACCTTGGAAAATGCATTTTAAAAACATTGAGCGGTTCGGATCGTCAAAATTTGATCGGGAAAGGTGAGGTCCGCACGGAATTTTGTTTGAGGGAGTCCTCAATGGATCTCCATCCTATATATATATATATATTTGGTAATGAAATTCTCCATTCCAATTTTGATTCCACAACACGTTTCTATTTTTCCAAATTTTTCTACATTATTTGGTCATAGCCTATTCCTATTCCTTGATTTCCTTCATTACCATGATTAATTACCCTAAATTTGTATATATGAGGACCTATTCGTATTCTATATAAACCTAACATAGTAAACCTAAATTTCATCCATCTCTTGCCCATCCAACAATAAGCATTTTTTCTTCTCTCTCAAAAGTCCTGATTCTGTGGCTTTCGTGAATGTAAGAAAAAAAATCCCTATTTGCTTTGATTTTTGTGTTGCTATTTTTTCCATGTTAATAATATTTGATTTGCTTCTTACTTTTTTTTCTTGTCTTTTCTTTTTGGACACCAACTGCCACTGAAGGGGCTTCTCAATCTCACCAGCAAGTTTCCCCTACTCCATTGGAGACTCAACAGTCTTCTACCATGAAGGTACTATCTCCTCGTGAATCAAAGGCTAAAAACTCTAATGTTTGGCTTCAATTTAGAAAAGTTTGAAGGTAGGGAGTTAAAAACCTACTGGCGCTAAATGTAATTACTAAAAAACCAACTATGAATGGATTAGTTCTAATGGGACTACCACCTTGAGAAAACATCTTGAAAAATGTACCCAGAACCCATTCAACAAAGAGAAAAAGAAACAAAAGACTTTGCAATTTCAGTCTAAGGTTGAAGGTGAAAAGGCTGAAAGCAGTCTTGGTTTGTGGAAATTAGATCAAGTTGCTTGCAGGAATGCACTTGCTAGAATGATAATCATAGACAAGTTACCCTTTAAGTTTGTGGATCATGAAGGTTTTCGTGAATTTTGCACTGTCATGCAACCAAACTTTAAAATAATTTCATGCTTTACGGTGGTATGAGATCGTGTGGCCTTGTATGCTGGTGAAAAAGAGAAACTGGAAAATTTGCTAACTAAATCAAGTCAAAGGATTTGCCTTACCACAGATTCATGGACCTCAATACAAAACATTTCTTACATTTGTCTCACTGCTCATTTCATTGATAAGGATTGGAAACTCCACAAAAGAATCTAAACTTTTGTGTAGTTACTAGTCATAAAGGTGAGGCAATTGGTCGGGCAGTGGAGACATGTTTGGTTGAATATGGTGTAGAAAAATTGTACACTCTCACACGGACAATGCAAGTGCAAAGGATGTTGCTATTGAATACTTAAAGAAAAGGCTTTCCAGAAAAAGTGGCACTTTTATTCTAGGTGGAGAGTTATTTCATGTTAGGTGTTCTTGCCATGTTCTAAACTTGATTGTGAAAGATGGGTTAACTGAACTCAAGGATTCAATAACTAGAATTCGTGATGCAGTGAAGTAAGTAAGGAGTTCTCCACAAAAGGAACAACGCTTCAAGGCATGTGTAGAAAAGGAGAGGATAACATTTAAGAATTCTGTAATTCTTGATGTTCCAACTAGGTGGAACTCCACATATCTCATGCTATCTGTTGTTATAAAGTTTCAAGCTGCATTTGACTGATTGAAAGATGAAGATCCACACTTCATCTTAGAACTTAATGATAACGTTCCTCAAAGTGCAGATTGGGATGATGCTAGGGTTTTTACCCAGTTTCTAGAGAAATTTTATGATGCTACAATTCTATTTTCTGGTTTTTCACATTGCACTTCTTCATTGTTCTTTACTGAGGTTTGCACCATTGAAAGTTTCTTGTCTGAATGGTCAAAAAGTACGGAATATTGTTTGAGTACCATGGCTATTAAAATGAAGAATTTTTTAACAAGTACTGGGGGAAATTAGAAAAGGTCAATTTGTTGCTATTGCTCGCTATTGTGTTGGATCCGCGTTGTAAAATTAGGTACGTGAGGTTTGGTTATTCTGAGATTTATGAAGCTACGAAAGTTGATCAACAAACTCAAAAGGTAATAGACACCTTAAATTGTATTTATGGTGAGTATGCGAAATCTAAATCATTTAAATCATCTTCATCTTAAATGGTGTATGAGGCAAGACTTGACCAACCGAATATTGGGCCCAGAGGAAGTCAGCAAGCATTTTCTTTGAAATCAAAGTTTCAAAACCATTTGGCACAAGAAGATAATGATGGAGGCAAGTCTGAAGTAGACAGATATTAGGAGGAAACTTGTGAAAAAGATGTTCCAAATTTTGATCTCCTTAATTGGTGGAAGGTGAATTCTCCAAGGTACGCAATTCTTTCTCAAGTTGCACGGGACATATTAGCTATTCTTGTCTCTAGTGTTGTTTTCGAGTCTGCTTTTAGTACGGGAGGTCGAGTACTAGATCGATTTCGTAGTTCTCTTACTCCCAAGCTTGCGGAATGCTTGATTTGTGGTCAAGATTGGTTCGGTGCTTCACCTCTTCCACTTCAAGTGGAAGAAAATCTAGTGGACATGGAAGATATAGAAAGTGGTAATATTTATTATTGTATGTCCTTTATATATTGCCTTTGGTTTAATCCACTATTATCTTTTTTCCAGCTCTCAATGATATGAATCTTGCTATGGAGTGATCATCACAAGTTGGATGCTGCCTTGAGTGTTTTGGAATTGCTGGTTGCTGTTATTGCCTATTCACTGCCTCATTTCATTTCTATAGTTTTTAGTGTTATCTATGGATTATGTTTGGTTAAAGTATCTTTAGATGGTTAGTAGTTGGTATTCTTAACTGTTTCATTATGGTGACTTTACAATATTTCATTTATTAATTTAGGACATTAAGACTTGAGGCATTCTACTCTTATTTTAGTTGGTTGATGTTAGTGAGTGTTTTGTTATTTTGATGGAATCGGATTTACTATAAGTTTTGGTTTATTAATCTTCACAATTTTAAGTACTCTAAATAGTTTACAGAAATAATATCTCAATTTTAAGCGAACTGTGGTTCGAAACCAAATTCGAACCGTATTTTAATGGTTTGGATTGGTTTGGTTCTATGCCTTTTGTGGATTGGTTTGGTTCTCCAAATTCATAATCTGCAGGTAGTGGTTTGGTTCTTGGTTTACTACAAAACCGAACCAATCCGATCCATGCTCACCCATATCCTCTTACGCTAATCCAGCCCCCCCCCCCCATCAAAATTGATTTTAAACCATGACATGGTTTCTCCCACCTATGATCTGAGTCTGAATGAGTTGTGGGAGCAACTGTAGTGACTTGCACTTTACATGCGTTAGATTCTTGAAAATCAACCACATCTGAAGCAGCCAACCTACATCCCACATCTAGTTCCCACTTTTTGGAATTGAAAAGCATATCGTTCCTGCATAACCAAATTCTCCATATGATTGTCCCCATAACAACCCAAATCTTCTTGTTCTCCTTGATACCTTTCCATCTCTCGAAGAGTTTATCCCACCAGTTGATCATCGAGTCGTCTTGATTAATTCCCACTACCAGAACAAATAGGGATATTCTCCAATAACCTATGAAAAGGGCATTGAACTAACAAATGAAAGATAGACTCTCTATCACCCTTACATTCCCAAATGAAGTGTTTGATTTTCCCTTGGCATGATAATTCCCAAATGCTCTTCCAAACCTCTTTCATCTGATCTCTTTTACTGCTCTCATCCTACACTTTTTTACCCAAAATCCATTCTTCTTCAGAGACAAAGCCGTTTCATGCCCCAACTTCACTAAGTAATTCCCATCAGATGAAAAGTTCCATATTAAGCTATCTTCCATAACATACCCTGGGAGAGGAATTCCCAAAATAAGCTCTGCATCGTCGTGGTTGAAAGCTTGCCTTACCAGCCCTTTCTTCCAACTATTGCTGGTACTGTTAATGAACTCACGAACGCAAAAATCCGGGCAAAATCTGCTATAACCTTGGTTTAAAGCTGTTTGCACGAGGAATCCAAGGATCCGTGGTAGCTTTCACTCTATCCCCCTTGCCTATACGCCATCAGACATCACCTTCGAGTACTCTCTGACATTCCAGGATACTCTTCCACGTCCAAGAAGCATTGGCACAAGTAGCAGCCCTCATAAATGAAGAGTGAGGGAAGTACTTGGCCTTTAAAACTTTCCTCAACAAGTTGTCTCCACCTCTTACCAACCTCCACCCTTGTTTAGCTAAGACGGCTAGATTGAAGCATCTTAAATCCCTAAAACCCAGACCTCCACACTATTTTTTCTCTGAGAGTTCATCCCATGAAAGCCAATGTATCTTCTTCTTACCACCATTTTGAGCCCTACTAAAATTTAGCCATCATGGCGTCCAGTTCATAGCAAAGTTTAACCAGAAGCTTAACACATGACATACCATAACTAGGTAAGGCCAAAGCAACTAATTTTAGTAGAACCTCTTTACCTGCTTGATTTATAAAGAATTCTAACCATCCTTCTGTACTGCCTCCTCAATCTCACCTTGATGTACGAAAAAACTTTATGCCTTGTATGACTCAAATCGATGGGTAATCCCAAGTAATTCAACAGATTAAACATCTCTTTGAATACCCCGGATTCGGCTCAAACTTTCTCTTTTATCCACTAGGTTATTCTTGCTGAAGAAGCAACAAGATTTTCCATAATTGATCATCTGTCCTCATGCTTTCCCATAGCCCTCGAGAATCAGCGTGTCATTCGCAAAAGAATAGGTGGCTAATCGAGGGACTAGTCCAGTTCCTCACTCCTTTAACCAAATGATCAAGTTCCCCTTTTTGAATCATAGCTGACAGACCTTCACTACAAATGAGAAATATGAAAAGAGATAAAGGATTGCCTTGTCTTAAGCCCCTGGATGGCTTTATATAGCCTGTGGCTTGCCCATCCAACAAAAAAGAATATGAAACAGATTCCATACACTTTTTCCAAGTCTGACTGAACCCCATCTTTGTCATAATCAGTCAAGAAAAACCCACTGTGAACACCCCGCCGAAATTTACACAAGATGTTTAGGAAAACGGTTTCAATTGATTAATGGGAGTCGCCACTCGGGTTTGAGGACCGCACCCTAGAAACCAATTGAAAAATGACTCTTTTGCCCTTGGAATAGAAAATATTCTACTGGCCTTTCGAAACGAGATTTCTCGGGTTTGGGAGCTAGGTTACGAGAGGGGAAGGCATTTTTTAAGGCACCCCTCTCGCCGGGTGCGACCACCGGTCTTTACTAAATGTTTAGGGGATTTTGAAAACACCATTTAAACAGACTTTATTTACAAGTTCATGTGAAAGCACGTAAATGCATTGACAATATCATATTAATGTATGTGGGTTTATGTGCTAGTGTCATGTGTGCTCAATAACCTTGCACGATACACTGAACTGCACTAAAACATGCTCAAATCACGTTGGAAGACCTCAACACACACCCACGAGCTCGATACGAATCACACCTGGACCACTAACTGAACACCTGGATTAAACTAGTCCAGGCGCCTGGAGCAAGAATGGGCGCCTGGAAAAGGGGACTCCAGGCGTTTGGATGGACTATAGGCGCCTAGAATGCACTAATGCAGGCGCCTGGAACATTGATCAAGCAGAAATTTCACAAATCCAGGCCATAAAGAAAATGACAAATATGAGCTTTGTAACCTGTCTTCACATGTTCATAATGCTATTTAATGATGGGCTAAATGAATTTCAGAACCAGATCCAAGAGATGACTTATGCACTAAAAAACCATGATTTTGGGATGATTTAATGATGAAATGAAATGCTCTAAATATGCTCCTGACCTGGTGCATCATATATCTTGTGTATAGTATGCTATTTGAACAGTTTGTGCATGTAGAATAAAGAGGTAAAATGATTCTTTACCAAAGATACAATGAAAATGCTAATAATGAGACCTAATAATGTGGAAATGATGTGGAAATGCTGTGGAAATGCTTAGATGAGATGGAAATTCCCCTAAACTTATTAGAACTTCTTTGATCAGACTTATGAATGATTAATGAACACATGTAAGCCTTCTTTTCTCATATTTTTCCTTCCCTTTTCACATGATTTTTGCTTCCAAAGACATCCTCAAATGTCCAATAAAGTGAAGATATGATCATGTAATAAAATTAACTATCCATAATGAATATGTATGCTGTAAATAAGCTAATAAGGATACGAGAGAAACATAAAACAGAGGGATGGGAAAGAGTCCAGGCGCCTGGACCTATTGAGTACAGGCGTTTGTACTCAATGCAGGTGCAAGTGAAAAGCTCTCCCTTTTGTGATATTCAAGACCTTCCCAAGCCATTTACCAGTATGAGAGACTAGAAAGGACTGGGTGGTATCCCCTCAGGGGCCCATCTGAGCATTTTTGGTAGATAGCTACCTTTGAAGGCTTGATTTGTGACTTTGGAAGATGTTTTGAGTTGGTTTTTGTGAGTCTTTGGTACTGGATTTAGCTGTTTGGGAACCCAAGTGCTGGATTGTGGCTGTTGGTTTGAAGGTTTGGTCTCTTATGATGGAGAGAGTGTATGATCAAGGTTGTGAGGGAAGTAGGTTCATGGTTTAAGTAGGATGAAGTTGAAGGGTGAGAGCTGATATTGAAACTTTCTGGAGAGAGATGATCAGAATAACAATGTAGGAGAAGTATCAGATTGTGCATCCCTTGCAATGGTGGAAGGGGCATGCTTTTATAGACATTTTAAGGTTCAAAGAGAGCCAATAAGCCATTAGAGGGTCATCTTAGGGGTCTGATTAGGCTCATCATTCTCCCATCCTCCACTATCTCAACTAATCTCTGCAGAAGATCCCAAAGATGTGATCCTCCCGCCCATTTTTCCTTCAAACATACGCAACCTGGGCAGCATTCCAGGCTCCTGCATTGTGCAAGTCCAGGCGCCTGGACTTAATGTAGGCGCCTGAAATAGATAATCCTGGCGCCTAGACTCCCCCTAGGCGCCTGGAATTGACCAATCCAGGTGCATATGGGATTAATCCAGGTGCCCTTGTTTTAGGGTTTTTGGGCTATCCTTAGGGTTTCAAAAGGTGTTTTGGTGGGCTTATGGAGGGTTTTTGATGGGTCCTCAAGTCCTCAATCAAGTCCCATGTGCTCATATTAGGCATTTTCATCCTCGGGGAAGTCAAAGAAATTCAACAGCCCGGATTGGGGTGTCTACACCCACTCTACCCTATCGTAGGCCTACTCATGTCAAGTTTAATAGCAACATTATGCTTCGTGCAGTACCTCTGATTCTTGAGGAAATGGAACATCTCTTGTCCAATAAAAGACACCTATTTTCTTAGTTTAATAATAATAAAAAATAAGGTATTTCGCAACAACAATACACATTTTGTAGTTGGAAAAAAAAAGAGAGAGAGAAATAGAAAACCATTTTATAGTTCTACTTGTCCCTATAGTTTGTGGTTAAATTTCGAGAATGAAATTTCCTAAGATGGGGAGATTGTAACACCCCGTATTTTAATAAATGTCCATATTTTCATGTGACTTATAAAATTGTTCTATATTACTACCAAAAAAAATAAAATTGGATAAAGTATTTTCTATGTGTCAGCGTCACGGCATGAGAATACAGCACGAACCGCCGCGAGGTGAAGAGACTTAGGGCCCAAGCGAAGGTTATCTAGAAGGCAGGCGAGTTGACATCTTATTATACGATGGATCACCATAAAATTAATACACCATAAATATCCCTAGGTATTATGTTGGAATATGCCAATACTCTTTAACTAAATAAGATCACATTAGATTCATTAGGATTAGTAAGAGAATTCTAAATGCCATTATTCTCATGTATAAATAGGCTTGGCTTTCAAGTTTCACACATACACCATACAATAGTTAGAATAGAAAAAAAAAAAAAAAAAAAAACGGGAGAAAGAAAAGAGAGGAAGAGAAGAAAAGAAAAAGAAAGGGGTGAGGAAATTCAACCAATGGATCAAGGGCTTCAATTCAAGGTAAACCGGGTGGTATACAATATGCTCCTCAAATATTCGAAGTCTTTCTTTGTTCTTCTCATTTTGTACTCCGTTTGCTGACATTACGTTTTTAATTGGATTCCATGTTATGATCATGTTAAAATTGATATTTACTCTATGTGATGACTAAATGCTATGAAACTATTTGGTACGTTGATCGAGTGGACCTACCAAGATTTTTGACCCAGTATTAAACCAAAAGGAGGCTTGGCTTAGAGGTAGCCAGGAATAAGCCAAAAGGAGGCTAGACTCAGAGGCTGTGATGTCGTTCACTAGTCATGTACTAAAAATGGCCTAATATGTGGTTATATGGATAGTTCCTATTGAATTTGTTGACCAGGTTTATTGTTCCCTCCTTTGTTGAGCATTTGTATTCCGTCATATTGTATACTTCCTGAATTAATCTATTTTTCAGGATGGCTTTGAAAGCGAGAAGCACGATGGAATCGGCTATTGGGAGTCACGGGACCGAATACCTATTCAAAGAATTTGTAAAAGAACCTAAATTTATACTATTGGTTAACAAAAAAGTATGTACTTTCATGTGTAAAAGAACGGTTTTGTAACGGCTATGTAGTTGATATATTTTTATGGCCTACCAGCCCCAAAGGCACTTTGATTAGGAGAAATAAGAGCGGGTAGCACGTGACTTAGGTGATTAGCCAAAACCTTAGCCAAGATCTTATTAGCAAAATTACACAAGCTAATGGGCCTCAACTGAGTCATATTGGTCGGACAATGCACCTTCGGTATCAGAACTAAATGAGTATGATTCATACATTTGAGGAGTTTCCCCGAATACATGAAACCCATAATTTGAAACCCTTGTTGAACCACTAGAAAAAATAACAAGAATGCTATTATGAAGACCTACTCAAGCAAAAAAATAACAAGAATGCTATTATGAAGACCTACATTCTTCCAATGGTCGCATGATGATTTCGAATATGATCTTTATTCTTAGTTTAATTTTTTTGCTCTCTTACAATACAATAGGCCTTTACTTGAAGGGTGTGGCATTCAATTTTCGTAAAAATGTAGTTTCTCTAGGAGACAATAATGGTACCTATTTAAATTATAGAATGTCATTGAAAAAGTAGAAGTTCAAAAATTGGGCCGACCTTTACCTAGGTGTTGACGTTTTGGCTTCGATTCCTATATGTAGCGAGGAAGTTGAAACCCGTGTTCATGGGGTTGGGTTGGAATTAAGGTAGTATAAATTCTTCTAAACTGTTAGCAAAAGAAAGATCCTGACCAATCTCAATAAAATTTGATTGCATACTAATAGTCATGCAATGTGGTATTCATAACAAAGTCTATAACAAATTGACTGCATAAAGATGGTTATGGAATGTAGTTTTCATAACAAAGTCAGTGCTGCATCTTCAGATGGGTAATTGAGACCTTATTGAGACACTCAACTCCAAACAAAATTACATGCAATGCCAACATCTGGGTAAAACAAATTGTACAACGTGCAACGGATGTGGCAAAACTGCTAGTATCAATAAATAGGTACTAGGACACACCGGGTATGCACGTTCGTAATTTATTGTTGCAAATTACTGCTATCTAGCTCCCAATTTCGCTTCACAAGTTCTTCCTATAGGCCGACTGGGTAGGGAGAAGACTATTCATGCATGCGCATTATGATTTATGACGAAAAGGCTTCCACACACCCCCACCCCCCGGGATGTTATCATATGATCAAATATAGTGGCGGAGCCAGGAATATTATATAGAGGGGGCACCTTTTTACAATAAACTAAATTAAAAGACAATTAAAAAGTACTAAGCGCAAAAGTTCAAACATTTACCATTAGATACAAAAGTTGTAGCATAATATCCCAAAAGCTCCTAAACATAAGCACAAAATTCTAAACATTCGTTGCTAATTTTTTTTACAATTGACCCCGACGAGTTTTCATCTTTTGAAAATTCTGCATGATTGCTTCGTTACTAATCCCATCAAAAACATCTCGCTCTATGTATACCACCAAGCCATTGTTCAACCATTGATCATTCATTCGGTTCCGCAATCGATTTTTCACAATATTCATTGCTGAAAAAACCCTCTCCACTGTAGTCGTTGCAACGGGTAAGATCAACGCCAATGTCAATAGTAAAAAAACTAAAGGATATAGCCTGTCTCTCCCAGTCTCCACCTTTTTTTAGCAAGATCAGTAAGCCCATTCAATCTTGAGAAATCCTCAATAGATTGCATGTCAAAAATAAATGTATTACAATGAGCTCCACCAAAGAAAACTCTTTTGGATAGAACTCGGCAAGCCGAATCAATTTTTCCTTCGAAAAACTAGAAAATGATTTGGATGGATTCAGACAAGCCACACAAAGTAGCAATTCACTATTTGCCTCAGTGAAACAGAAGTTTAATTCTTGAAGTTGCATGTCTATAACTGTGAAGAATACCTCGATGCGATAATGGTGCAAGTTTGTGATTCTTTGCGCTTTGCGTTTGCCTTTTCCTTGAGCAACAAAGCTGTCATCCATATTGGGAACTTCAATCCCACTCTTTGCACAAAAAGAGTTAACATCATCAAACAAAGTGTCCCACCCACTCTCCCTCATCACTTGGAGCCTTTTTTTTTGACATTTGAACCAAAGCAATTGCATTCACAATATCTTGATCTTTTCTCTGTAGTGCTTGTGATAACTCTGACGTAATGGCCAATACTGATTTCATCAAATGAAGACTAAGTGCAAATTCAAAAGATCGCATCAAGTTCTTCAATACCTTTGCTTCTGATCGTTGCTCTGAATTTGAATCATCCTCAAAGATTATTTGAAGCACATCAACCACAGCTGGAAACATAGTCAACAAGCTAACTAAGGTACCATAGTGTGAGCCCCAACGTGTATCACCAGCACGTTTTAGATTTCTTTCTTTATTTAAGCCTTGCCCAGTTGAAAGCTCGATCCCCATTGCTTAGTGCCTCAACAACATTAGCATGGTTTTTTTCCCTAAGAATGTCGCGACGTTTGCATGATGCTCCAACAATATTCACCACTTTAGTGACTATATAAAAGAGCATGGAAATATCCTCATGATTCTTTGCCACAGCAACAAGAGCCAATTGTAGTTGATGCGCAAAACAGTGAACATAATATGCATAAGGATTCTCCTTCAGTATTAATGTTTTAAGGCCATTGAACTCACCTTGCATGTTACTAGCTCCATCATAACCTTGCCCCCTCAATCGAGACATACTCAATCCAAGTCGAGAAAAGAAATTGTCCATTGCTTGCTTGAGTGACAGAGCATTGGTATTCGGTACATGCTCAACACTCATAAAACATTCAATCACATTGCCTTGTTTGTCGACATATCGTATTGCAATTGCCATTTGCTCCTTGATTGATATGTCGCGAGCTTCATCAACCAAAACAGAAAAGAATGCATCATCAAGATCTCTCACAATGGCTTTCATAGTTTCATATGCAGCTGCACTTATAATTAATGTCCTTTTGAATATCAGGAGATAACAACTTCATATTTTGTGGAGCATTATTCAGCCCAACAACTTTGATTAAATAGTTCGTTTTCCTTTGTTGATACTATTTTATTGGAGCTTTTAAAAATAAATGATTTCGATCATTCAAAGAAAAATTAATAATTTCACTTCAAACCGTTGTTTGTTATGCCCGAGAGAAATTCACAAATTGCCTAATTAAAGCAGACTCTAAGAGAATCCAAACTCCTAAATTTGGGGCCTCTATGAACAAAAACTAAGGCCTCAGAGTCTTTGACGACAATATATTGGTTCGGTCCTCTA
Organism: Vaccinium myrtillus; assembly: GCA_016920895.1. Classification (NCBI taxonomy): domain Eukaryota; kingdom Viridiplantae; phylum Streptophyta; class Magnoliopsida; order Ericales; family Ericaceae; genus Vaccinium; species Vaccinium myrtillus. The sequence goes on along the minus strand of CM029273.1, from coordinate 25,295,774 downwards.
TGGCCATTAGCGAGTACTATCATGAGATGTAATGGAGGAGTGCTTTGATAAGTAGTTAATCATAGATGTGGCTCTAGCCTATCTGGCTGTACCTCTTGACTTCTAAGAGGGAGGTTTGGGTTCGAGTCTATGGAGAGACGTCAAACTCTCTCTAGTTATTAACTCACTAATTTCCCTTTATCCTCCACTGATGTATACAATACTACCAAAAAATGAGTAATTAATCAGTGGCCCTCCACAGTTACATATTAAATATACAGGTTTTACGAATTTTGTTCTAACCCCAACGTTATCATGTGGCTATGGAAGGAGCTAGCGCAGTATCATGTGACAGTTGCCAAGAACATCTACTAATTTTTCATGCTTCGTTACCTATATTATAACGTTTTCTTTTCATTAGACACTTCTGTAGGTAAAAGTGTACACCGGCCTCCTAACCCGCCCAACTCAGCTTATTTTTATAAGGTCTTTTAGTCTGTGAATTAGTACTTTTTGTACACTGGTTGAGTTTTGTAGCTCGTTAAATAAATGGGTTTGTCCACTATTCCCTTGATCCCACATAACACATTACTTGAGTTTTGTAATAAAAAGTATTCAAAACAAATAGATAAATAAATGGGTTTGGACTTGAATTTTGAAACTTTTTTCGAGGTTTGAAACTTGTTGGGCCTGAAAAACAAAAGTTTAATGGGATTGGGGTTGGAAATATCATTCGGAAGCCATTTATATATTGGACGGGCTTAGACATGCCAAATAAGTTATTTTTACGACGGCAAATGAAGCACCAATGTAAACATTTGTATTAATGGCAGAATCAAGATTGTGGCTCCACTGAGACAAACTTAATACACATATTTTTTATTTGGACGTATACTTATCGCAACATAGAAATTTTACTTAATTTCCAATGTATAATACATATGGACTAATGGACTTTGAAGTGATTCTAGTCTAATGCATTAAACCTATATGAATCCTTTTGTTTAATTTCTTTAGACTACTACACCACTCAATACCTATCTTTTAATTAGTTAAGAAAGAACTCGAGAAATGAAAATATAAAATATCTTGTTTTTATTAAATCAAACTATAATTATTAAGTTTATAAAGAGTATTAGCTATTACTTAGTATAATATTTTGATTGGCCCGGGGGCCGCCCAACACAGTTCCATGTATGCAATTGTAGTGCGTCATCTGGACCATCGGATGTGTTTTCGACGATCCAGATTTCATACATTATCTTACATATAGAATATTTATTTTACCTGTAAGATAATTTGAACTGAAAAAGTCTTTGATGGCACCCTATAACACTGTAAGACGGGAGTGCCCTATAGCAGTCCCAGATCCGACATTGACGGGTTAATTTGCGGCTGCATTGATGGTTAGAAACAGCACGCTAAACACTATTGAGCAAAGAAGAAAATACACATGCAATGATACACAATTGCACGAAGTATGAATATCAATATTTAGAATGTAAAGGCATATCATTACAGGGTTTGACAAAATTCCCGATTTTCTCTTTTTTTACCAGACGATATGATTTATTTTTATTAAAAAATTTATTATTTTTTTTAGAAGGAACAAGGGCAAACAAGACACCCAAGACCCAAAGAAGACGTTAGTAAGATACCAACAAAAGAAAAAAGAATTGCTTAAACGCTATGACACCGAAGGAAAACAGCGCAAAACTATATGATGTTAATTAAATTAAATTACTACGAGGGATATCAATGCTATTTCATCAACTCGAACCCAAAACCTTCCAACTCCTAAGTCCTAAGTACTAGTACCCGACCAACTGAGCTAGAAGCATGGTCTCCGATTTCCACTTCAAATACTGATTTTTATTATACTCATGGAAGAAGAAAATAGTAGCTTTTTTTTTTCCTCAGCAATATATATTATTGTCAGTAGCGGTTAAGCCAAAATTTTGGTCAAAGGAGGCCGACTTAAGAGGAATATTTTCATCCAAAAATGTACTCATTGTATGGTGTAACTTTTATTTTACACTCAAATATTGTATATGATATTCGTTTATTTTATTGTCAACAGCAGCAATGCACATGTGTGATTATTTTCGACTATGAAAGAAATTGAAAAAAAAAACCATGACAAATATGTGAAATAACTTAAATTTTTTACTAGATCAAGTCGAACAATTATTTAGATTTTCAGATACTACTATACAAATTGTCGATCTAAATAATATCATATCATATCACATGTAATATTAAAATATTTTAAATTTCGGGAGGGCCCCTCCAGCCCCTATATATATACCTCCTCAATGAATATAGTGCCTTATCCAAGTACTTTAATCAGGGGTGGGTGCTATGCGGTAGGTGTTGTGCGCCGTGTTGTGCGGTAAAACTACATCATTTTACTTTATTTTTGTGCATACTTTCAAAGCTTCCAAGGGCCTTGTTTGGAGGAAGAAAAAACCATTACAAAGTGCCTAAACCCTAACCTGAAGTGCATAAACCCAAAGTGCCTAAAATTCAATTTTCTAAACCACTATACCCTAACAAAGAGTCTAAATAAATCCCCTAAAATTGAATCCCAAAATTAAATATTTAACTCTCAAAAGGGCCCTTAAAATATTTTAAAATGAGGGCCCCTCAGCCCCTATAACCTGGCTTAATGACAATAGTGCCTTATCCAAGTACTCCCGGATTCTTTAGAAAGTTAAATCTAAGAATGTATGGACCTGAGAGAATACCACTCCCTAAATTTCTACTTTTTCAATTTAAAGGCTTCAAGCTTATGTGAAATGAAGATTCTCCCTACATATCTAATCCTAATTAAAGGAAGACACTCTTGCCAAAAACCTTTTAAAGGAGAACCTTCCCGTCCAAAGAAGAAACTCTATTGTCGAAAGGCCTAACAAAAAGAAGAAGAAAATAATAATAATCTCACAAATTGGGTAGGCGTTGAATTTGGCAATTGTAACCAAGCTTGAAGTGGGGCATATTTGGGGGTATGGTATATATGGTTAGAAGAGTAGCAGGGAAATGCTCAAGAGGGTTTTTACTCAGATAATTGTTAAATTTTTATGACCATCCAAGATACAAAATGGGGATAAGAATATACTATCAAATTAAACGATTTGAATTTTGAGCCATTTTCCATCCGATATATATGAGCAGGGATGATGCGGTTTCGATACATGATTATTACGTGGTACTTATATGTCACATGAGGATTGTGTATCTGATAGTTATTTGGGTATTTAAGAGATTTTTTGGTCATGACCTTTTGATGGAATGGCTAATTGGTGCGATGGAGGATGCACGATGTGAGTCGTACCTGTTCTTTGGTTTGGTGAGTTTTTTGTTTCTTTCTTTAATTTTTTGTTTTTATCGGCTTCTTTAATTGGTGTCTTAAACACCTTTGTTTGCAGAGTGGCAGACTCGTGTTTGATTTGGTCGGGTGATATGTGTCCACTTAGATTTGTTGGGAAAAATACAATGGCAAAACAGAGTTCTAGAGAACAGTTTCATTATACGATAAACAGAAATACAAAATTACAACTTGTTGAATAGAATCAAAATATAAAATATAAAAATACGATATACAAACAGCATTGTAGAAATAGAGCTGAGTCATGTGTTAGACACAATCTCCTTAAGACAGATTCGTCGTTGTAGACACCCCAATTTTAATACCCGTGCATCCCCGATGACGAAAGGATACTCAGAATACCTCGGAACAAGTTCGGGAAATTTGGAAAATCAACCATATTCAAACCCACAAGCCGTACGACTCCTCCTATAGGCCGTACGGTTCCTCTTTGATTATACAAGCCATACGGCTTCACTTGTTATCCTCTGCAAAGAATCACAGGAATCTCATCATCGCCCGCCAGAGAATATCATCATCGTCAAATCTTCTGCTGAGATTTTATTCTCTTCTTCCTGCTATAAATAGAGGTGTCCTCCTCATCTAAAAAAGAAGATAGAGAAACAGAGACAAAAAAAAATTCTTGAAAAGGTTCTGAAATTTCCCAAAAAAAAAACAATCACCGTTGTCATAATCTCCTCATTTTCGATCAAAAATCCAAACTTCCGTACCGCTCCAAATCATTTCAAAGTCTTTCGTTTCAATTTTCGTCTCCTGAAACGTCCGAAATTCCAGCTTCTGTTCGAATTATAGAGGTATGATTTCATTCTCAAGCCTTGGTTCTTAAACCACGGCATTCCGAGGGGTTTTCCCGGGTTGATAATGATCCCGATAATCGTTTATCGGCCTAGTTAAGTACTGTTTCCATCAAAAACCGGCTTCCCGGAGCCGTACCGGGCAATTTTTCTCGATAAACGCACGGTACGATTCGCCTCGGAAGAAAATTTTACTTCAACAATTCGTTTTCAAGCAAAAACAGTTCATTTGGGGTTGATTTGAAACAGAAAAATCGAATTTGAACAAATTTTGGACTCACTGGTTCCGAAACAAAATTTTCAAAAATGTAGTTGTACGCAAGCCGTACACCTTGCAGTACTAACCGTGCGGCCTCAATGGAGGAGCCGTACGGCTCCTGTTTAAACTAAAAAAATTTCCTCTGTTTCTCTTCTATTAGCCCCCCTGTTTTCGTTTCTTTCTGATTATTTAAAACTCTTTTTTTTATTACAGTTTATTCCCCTATCTTCCATTTATTACCATTTAGTCTTTTGTATTTAATTTTTATTTCCATTATAGTTTCGTTATTTTATTCGTAAATTTGTTTAAAGTTTTCATTACAAAACATTTTTCACAAAAATCCCACAAATTATTTCGTAGAGACCGGGAATTTCCTGGGCGAGCGGGGTGCATTTTCAATAAAACCTTCCCCGCACGTAACCTGGCTCCCGAATCCAAAAGAATCGCTTTCGCGGATCAAAATCTTTTCCAGAACGGCATGAGAGTCATCAATTATTTTTAAACAGTTTCTCGGGTACCAAACATTTTTCAAATTTAAATCCCGGGTGGCAACTCACATCTTTCGTTTTCATTTTTCAAATCAAATTTAGATCCGCGTGGCGACGTCCACAGTCGCCTACTATGGTGTTGTAGCTAGGTGTGCAGTTTTTCCTTGAATTGATGTTCGAAGAGAGCACAAAAGTTCGTTGTGCGCTGGTTTTGGTTTCAGACTGCGTTTTTGAAGTTGCAAAAATTCTAGTCTAGATGGGATTCAAATCCGTCCGAACGGTCTGGACCTACTTCCATATGGAATACGTGCGGCTACGCATTTTTTAGGGTTTTAACCTAATATTTTGTGTTTTCTTATAAATAGGATCCTTGTGGCCTCCTAAGATTTTGTCTTTTCTTGGGATTTAAGATATGTAGGATTTGGAATCGTCTCTTTTGTGTAGGTGAGACATTGATGCTTTGTTAGGGTTTCTAATAGAGATTTGTTTCTAGATATCTATTGGATGCTTCAAGTGGAGTTACGGGTATGGCCAGCTCTGTGTATTTCTCTCCATTGACAGTGAATCCTCTTGCTCTTCCCCATGGACGTACCTTTAGAGTTTCGTGCTTGAGGGGGAACCACGTAAATCATGTGTCTTGTTTTCTTGTTGGTGTGTTTATATTCTGAACTTTGGGTTTCGGCACAACAAATTGGTAGCAGAGGTTCCGGTTCAAACCGAGGCTTGTGTTTTCCCCAACATTTGTGTATTCTGGGTCGTTTCAATGACGACTCGCTTTGAAGATCAGAAGTTCGATGGGCATAGCGCTTCTTTTAGTTTATGGCGTATCAAGATGAGGGCTTTGATGGTGCAACAAGGAGCAAGCAAGGGTTTGTTGGGAAAATCGAAGAAGTCTGTTAATATGTAGGACAGTGTTTTTGAGGATCTTGGAGCGAAGACACTCAGTTTGATTCAATTATGCTTAGCCAGGTTGGGGAGGAAGATTCGGCAGCCGGTATTTGGTTGAAGTTAGAAAGCATCTATATGACGAAGTTGCTAACCAACTGATTATACTTGAAGCAGCCCCTTTATACTTTTCGTATGAAGGAATGTACGCCCATAAAAGACCATTTAGATGAGTTGAACAGAATTGGTATGGATTTAAAAAATATAGATGTTGTGATTGATGATGAAGATCAGGCCCTTGTTGTTTTATGTTATTTGTCTACATCATATGAACACTTTGTGACTACCATGTTGTATGGAAGGGATACGATTACCATGGAGGACGTAAATGTTAGTTTTGTTGGCATTTTCCGGGTTATGTCAAGCCTTTCGGAGTATGTAATTTTGTTATTGGGGTTTGGGAGTTAGAGTGCTTAGGGTTGAGTCTAGATGCTCCATTCGAGAATCTCAAGCATCATGATTAAGCCAATAGCCAAGTCAAGTGCTTCGAAGCTCAATCCAATGAGGTATATCCTTGCATATCATTTGTGCATTTAGGCCATCCAAAATAACATGTTTTAATGTGCATAATGTTGGCTTATTAGTGCCTTGTTTGGGTTTTGCTATCCCATGATTTTGGCATTAGGATTTAGCTTTTAGCTTATTGCGTCTGCAGGGCTGTGGCTTTGACTGTTGAGATTGTGCCAAGTGTCTAAATCCTAACGGTGCGTCTGTGCGCGTCTACATGGGTCTGGCAGATTCTTTAAATGGCCTAGTGTCTTGTTTTGATTGGTTGAATTGGGGAGCACGAAAATGGGCACTATAAAAGCCATTTTTCTTTCATTTTCACATACCCACTTGAGAAAAAATCAGCCCCTTTTTAGAGAGAGAAAGTCTCATCTTTTCTTCATCCTTCTCTCTTTTGTGAACTTGATGTTCTTGATGATTTGAGTTTGCTCTTCTCATCTTTCTTCAATCTAGAGTCTTCCTCTCCATGGATCTACTCTAGGTTGATTTTGGTTTTCAAAAACTTTCATAAAAATCCAATCTTTTTCATACATCATGTTGTGTTGCCTTGTTTCTACGTGAGCCGGTTGAACCGGTGCCGAGTTGACTCGGAGATCAAGACGGGTGTGCTTGTGGAGTCCATGGAATCAAAGAGGAGTACGGGGTACTACATCAAGAATTGGAGCTAGGTGTCACAAAGGGCTTGTTGGGTAATTCCTAGTCTTGTTAATTCTTGCAAACCTTTTGATTTATGGAATGCATGAGTAGGACTAGGCCGTGGTTTTATGCTTAGGGTGTTTAGACCCTAAGTAGTTTCCACGTATATCGTGTGTTTTGTCTCATTAGTTTAATTACTCTATATTGAACTTGTTGAGTTGTTTGATTTGCCATGGTGAATGATTGAATTGGTTGAAATCGAAGCGGTTTATTTTTAAAGTGGTCGTCCTATTCCCCCCCCCCCCCGGACTTGTAGTGCTTTGCATAATTTCAGTAAAGTCATGTTTATATTCAAAAGAATTGGGGAAAAAGTATTCGGAGAGAGTATTGTTCATGATTATCAAGCTTTGGTGGTTCGAGGAACCACTGGTGGGAGTTATTCGGGCAGTAAGGCAATTTCTGGCCCTAAAACTATATATTTAGATGGAGTACAGTGTTTTCACTGTAAGAAATTTGAGCACATGGTGAAAAATTGTCCGAAAATAGGGACAAGTTTGAGGAGAAGGATGGTTCAAGTTGTCGTTGGTTTTGTTGAATGAGATACCGATGATTTAGTTTTTGCTTTTGCAATTCTTACGGAGAATCCCGTAGAATTGTTGGGATGGGAATTGTTAGAGTCAGAATGCATGATGGGTTTGTGAGGACTTTGTTTGGTGTTCGATATGTACCAAAATTGAAGAAGAACCTCATCTCATTAAGTGCTCCTGACTCTGTGGGTTGGAAGTATACATGTGAAGGTGGAGTCTTGAGTACGTCGTTGGGTGCTCATGTTTTCTTAAAGGGTCAGAAATTAGGTAACTTTTATGTGCTAGATGGTAGCACGCTTGTGGGTGCTTTGTCGTTGGGGTCTTCATCTATTATGAATAAGGTTCAACTATTGGGATGTGAGAGGGCATACAAGGCTCCGTGGTGGGGTCATGGGGCTCTGCGGTAGAGTCGGTTAACTCCGTGTGGAGTTTGAGAACGTCTTTTTTGGCATCAGGGATGGATGCGTTGGGTGCACATTTGGATGAAGATGGTTGCTTGTTTGGGTTTTTAGCTCCAGGTGGAGTTCGAGCGGATCTTCGTAGGCATTACTGGAGGGATGTATTGCGTGAGCGGTACCCGTTTGAAGATAGGCTCAATTTGGAGGCACTTGCGGCTGGGTTTTCTTAGTCGTGTTTGCAAGGTCAAGCAGGTGTGCTTGAGCCTTGTGTGGTGGTGACGTTGGTGATCGCCCCATGTGGGGCTGCCTCGTGAGGGGCGTTGGGGGCAAGAGCGAGTGTTGAGAGGATTGCACTATGTTGTTGGCTTGGAAGGGAATTCAAGTCAATGTGGAGATTTGTGGCGTGTTGCCTTGAATTGAAGCTCGAAGAGAGCACAAAAGTTCGTCGCATGCAAGTTTTGTTTTTAAACCGCATTTTTGAAGTTGCAGAAATGCTAGTTTGGACAGGATTCAAATTCGTCCAGACAGTCAGGACCAACTTCCATACGGAATACGTGCGGCTACGCATTTTTTAGGGTATTAACCTAAAATTTTGTATTTTCTTATAAATAGGAGTCTTGTGGCCTCTTAAGATTTTGTTTTGTCCTGGGATTTGGGATATCTAAGATTTGGAGTCGTCTCTTTCGTGTATGTGAGACTTTTGTAAGGTCTATCAATATCTGATTGCTTAAAAGAAAAAGGAATTTCAAATTGATGCTCTGTTAGGGTTTCTAATAGAGATTTCTCCCTATATATCTATTGAGTGCTTCAAGTGAAGTTACGGGTATAGCCGGTTCTATGTATTCCTCCCCATTGATAATGAATCCTCTTGTTCTTCCTCGTGGACGTGCCTTTAAAGTTACGGAGATTTCTTGTTTTCTTGTTGGTGTATTTATATTCTGAATTTTGGGTTTCGGCACAATGGTAGGATACGTCGGCTTTCTATCTTCCATGATAAAACGGCCAAACCACAAGCCACAGAATGCCTCTTTCGACTGGATTGGCGAAACGAACATGAATCTATCTCTCTCTCTCTCTAGAACCGAATATCAAAATGTCTATGTGGAACACAAATTTCTGGTGTAGGAAGCAATTTGGGATTGCAAACAGTGACAACCCATGCGTGGGTTTGTCCCACATCCACCAGATTTGGGAAGAGAGTTTGATATATATTAGGAGGCCCTGACAACAACTGTTAACTTGAGATTAACCTTTTGAGCCACGTGGTTAGGCTAAAAATTAGCAGGTCGATCAGCTGGGTCGAGTTGATACACAAACATATAGGTAAGAAGATGACCCTTGAGCAGCCAAGATCCAATCAATATCGAAATTGACAACATGAATTCTGCCTTCCACTCACATTATGGAGGGTGAACATGGATCTTCAATAGCTGTGTGGAGTAAACGTGTCTTGAAATTACCCCCCCAAAAAAAAAAATAAACATGTCCTGATATGATGAGTGCACGGAAGTCTGTTCGCTTGTCTTGGGAGACCCTCCGAATTGCCCGGTTTCATTCATAATATTCCAACAAGATATTCCTTTGAATTTGATGCTTTTCCCTTTTTTTTACTTATTAACTTCTTTTTATGTTCACTCTGCGCGTTAATAAAAAACTTCCATGGAAATGTTTATTGTTACAAAAACAGGTGATGGTTACTCTCTCCCTCCGCCAGAGAAAAATCCTAATTACTTGGTTTCTAACGTCAGAATATCAGATCAGCTAGGTAGTGGATGTGTATATGATTATAAGTTGTCTCGGAAAAGACTCCATTGTCCATAAGCCTAGCAAAAGAAAAACCTCTGCGTGCGGTATGATTTTATAACCAAACTTCGTCGTGTACTACAATAAGAAGCAAAGGGGATGATAAGATGCCAAGTTGCACAACGTAGTTCACACATCGTACCACAACCAAAGTACACTTATGAATAAGCAACAACATGGATGTGACTTCGTCATTTTTCAAGCCCTCCCAACAAACAAAAAAACCCTAGTTTCCCGTAGCAAGCTGCGCCGCTCACCGCCGGAGAGCCGCTAAGAGGTTAAGGAGTACACTTATGAATAAGCAACAACATGGATGTGACTTCGTCGTTTTTCAAGCCCTCCCAACAACAAAAAAACCCTAGTTTCCCGTAGCAAGCTGCGCCGCTCACCGCCGGAGAGCCGCTAGGAGGTTAAGGTGAACCGAATCCCTCGATTGACCTCCACCGCCAGCAACGGTAAAAGCCTGTGGATAAGATCGGGGGTGATGGTTTCACTGGGCACCTCATCGCTCTTCGATGGATGAGTTCGGCCTCACTTAGATCTATGAGTTGGGGGTTTCCCGTTTCTGAACTTCTGTAATACAGCCCAGAGAAGGTAAAGGTCTCATCTTCATTCTTTTCGTTTGAAACTCTGGAAAAGAGCTTTTAAGGGCAAAACAAGATGGGTGAATATGAAGCGGTGTATCAATCCCACAAACCCCCTACATTATTTGTAGACAACCTCCCATACCAGATTCGAAAAATCTGGGTCTTCAACCTTTTTGCTAGATTTGGTAAAATTAGAAGCATTCTTATTCCCTCTAAGTGGAGCAAAGCTTCTGGCAACAGCTTTGGGTTTGTTCGTTTCACTAATGATGAAGAAGCTCACCAAGCCATTTTGGAAATAAATGGCCGCTGGGTTTGGGGTCACAAATTAGTGGCAAATTTAGCAAAGTTTCTGAGGAAAGAAGATGATCAGAACTTCCAAAGGAGCTTCAATCCAAAACCGATTACGAGATACCAAAACTCCAGCTGGGTCTTATCAACATTCTCAACCTAATCAGAAGAAACAAGGAGTAGTGAGAGGTAAAGAAGTATGGAGGAAAAAGGGAGTAACTTAATCAAGCAAACAAGGGGAGATCAGGAATGCTAATGAAGTCTTCAACAGTAAGAATACTATTACCCCTACAAATTGTTTTGATAAAGTTTGCAAAAGTTGGGGAAGTATCTTTGCCAAACCAGTTGGGAATGGAAGGCTTTTCAGAAGTGCTGTAGCAACAATTGGGAGGTTAGTATCAACAGAAGATCTGGAAACCATTTTTAATAGAGAAGGGGTCAATGGAATTCAAATCAAAGCAATGGGTGGAAGGCTCGTATTGATTACATTTCCTGATGTAGAAACTAGAGACAAAACTCTCTGTGAAAATTGGATCTCAAAGTGGTTTGAAGAGATAAAACACTGGAATGGTGAAATAGCAAGTGAGGAGAGGTTTGTGTGGATCTCGTGCTATGGAATGCCAATTAACGTATGGTCTTCCCAAACATTCAGAGATATCGGAAGCAAAATAGGCCACTTCATGCTGATGGATGAAAACACTCTCAAGGTTGAATCATATGAAAGAGGAAGGGTGCTGGTGGCAACTAAACAAATTCAAAAGATTTTTGGATTTGTGGACCTAATGGTAGAAGGGGTGAAATTCACAGTAAGCGTTGAGGAAGAAGATTCCTTCATAATTATAAACCAAAATATATTACCGGTGTTTTTAGAGAGGCCCATGGAGAAAGAAGGTGACGTGGAACATGTTGAAGATGAAGAGGAAAATGACATGGCACTACCTAATGCTAAAGTGGCAAAGAAAAATGATCTGGAGCCAATCATTGAAGGCAGTATTGACAACAAGTTGAATGATATGGCAACCTCTGTGAGTTCAAGTGTGCAGATAATCAATGGTTGTGCTGATGACTTAGCTTCAACTTTCTCATCTTCGGGTTTAGTGTCATCAACCATGGGAATTGGAATAGTCATGGACAGCTTTGGAATTAATTTAAACCCATCATTTACTCCAATCGGTTGTGAGGTGAGACCCCCATTGCAGTTAGAAGCTCAAGGAAAAGGAGATATTGAATTAATGGACATTGCGGCTAAATCAAAGGAACAAGCATTGATTTCAGAAAACCAAAGCATGCAGAATAATACTGAACAAATACAAGGTGCCACTCCAACAGATCTTGTATTAAATGAGGCTTGTATTAATGCTATTGTCCAACCTGTAACAGTGATCAACCACCTTCAAATTAAGGAGCAATGCCTTCAAACTGAAATTTTTGAAAACTATCAAGTTCCAATTCGAGCAGCAGTCAAAGGAGTTCAAGGGAAAAGCAAGAGGAAGAATATTGATGAAATTCTGGGGAACTCAAAGGTAAACAAACATAAACCAAAGGAAGGGAAGGGCAAACAGAAGTGCGTCGTTCTAAGGTCAGCAATTGCAGCTGCTGCTCTGTCTGCATCAGTCTCTACAGAAGGAATAAGTAACAGGAACAAAATCATTCTCACTGAAGCTCAAGCAATTAGGCAGATGAACAAACTTATTGGGTATAAATACAATGGTGAGGATGAGGAGGTGATCAGCAAGATTATGGAATTGGAAGCACAAGATAAGGATGGAGCTGAAAGTCAGCTCGGTCTCCTTTCCCAATAAACCAAATTTGTCCCTCCCCCCTAAACATGAAGATTCTGTCCTGGAACATTAGGGGGTTAAAAAAGCTTGAAAAAAGGAGAAGACTTAAATCACTAATCAAGGAGAAAAAGGTGGACATATTATTCCTTCAAGAGAGTAAGCAGGGCACCATATCAAAGGAGTTTATCAAAACTATTTGGTGGAATGACGATTTTGATTTCTTGGATGTTGAAGCATCAGGAACTGCTGGTGGTCTCATATGCATTTGGAATATCAAAAGCTTCAACCTGGTGGAGTTTGTGGGTTCAAGACTTTTCTTAATCTTAAAAGGTACTTTCAACCAATCTTTTAACTGTGTTGTTACAAATGTTTATTGCCCATGCTGTGTAGTAAAGAGGAGAAAACTTTGGACCTCACTTATTGAGCTAAAAATAACTTCCCTGAACCATGGTGCATTGGGGGAGACCTAAATGAAATTAGGTATGAATCTGAAAGACAAGGGTGCTCCAGTAGAAATGTGGGAATGCAGGACTTCAATAAATTCATTGAGGATATGGAATTATTTGATCTCCCAATGCTAGGTAGAAAATTTACCTGGTCCAACTCTCAAGAAGGTGAAAAATGGAGCAGAATTGACATCTTTTTAGTTCACCCTGAATGGATTGACATGTTCAAGCTAAAACTCTGGGGGCTGCCTAGAACACTTTCCGATCACTGCCCAATTCTCTTGATGGAGGATGACAGAGACTGGGGTCCAAAACCCTTCACAAAAGACTCCCATGCCTTCACAAAAGACTCCCATGCCTTCACAAAAGACTCTCCCCTCTCTTGCCTAAAGCCTTGGATTTGACGCCTTAAACTATTAGTTTTAGCCTTAGAAAAATATTTTCTGTAAAGCGCGTCACGCACATGCGCCCATGTGGTGAAGGACTGAGGCTTTTGCATTCTGAACCATCTAAGTGCGCCATCTTTTAAAGTTGCCTCAAACAGCTTGAGGCAGGCATTGTCGTATTGGGTAGTAGACACCAGGTTGCGCACTAACCCCTCAAACGTCCGCACATGTTTGTACGGATCATCAGACTCTCTCCCATAGAAGTTAGGGAGGCTATTCAGGACACCAGGTTTTACAGTGAAGGCATTGCGTGCCTCCTGTGTCTCTTGAGGAAACACAATCGGCCCGGGAGGAGTGGTCCTCTCGGGATTCAAGTGCTGCCTCAACGACGGTTGTTGAATTACCTGCTGGTCTCCCATTTCAAAAGATTCTGGTTCGGAAACTGACTCTAACTCAGACTGATAAAGCGGATTATTGAAATTAACTGACTCGACAGGTAAATCTATGTAGAGTCCACTAATGGAAATGGACTCCGACGGATCTCTACTGACTCTGACGAAGAATTTGAAAACTCTGACTGACTCGACCTGTCCTCAATCCTAATCAAGCGATTAGTACGATCACGGTAATAGAGAGGATCAGGCTTACGTATGACTTGCTTATCTCTACCTATGATGACTCAACTACAAATTTAACAAACACTAAACTAACACCGTTTGAACACACGTCACCGTCCCCGGCAACGGCGCCAAAAATGCTTGACCGTTCGGGTGATTAATAATTAACTAGAATTTTGTCCCAAGCGTAGGACTATCGACCGGTGTAGCACAATAAATCCGGAAGTACCGGAGTCGAACCATAGAGACGGTCTACGGTGCTTAACTCAAACAATGTCGGCTCTACGTTTGTAATTGGCTCTCAGGTAGCCACCCCTTGCTCAGATGATTTGATTAATTGACTAGATTAAACTGATTTAACTACTGGACTCTGAATTTAAAAAGGAGAGCACAGCCGTGGGCACTACGGTGTCCGCAGCTAGACTAATTCACATTCACTCGGGCCACAATTATTCAATCAATAGATTTAGAAATATGAAAAATAGTTCCCAACAAATGCGCACCACTTGTCACCAATTTCTGCGCGCATTCGGAATTGGCAATGCCCGGGTTTGTTTGCTAGAAAAACTTCCGTATTCAAAAATTGCGCATTGATTAAAATGATTCGGCACCGAGGTGGAACATAAATTAGCCTAGCCACGGGACACCTTCATCCCGCGGCCACACTCAATACGACTACTCACTCATTATTGAAAATGCATCAAGAATAACAATAACCCTAGATCTAAACATGATTAAACAATGAAAATAATAACAGGAAGTAGTACCGAAGATTGTGCAATGGAAATAATCTTGATTAATGAACGAAGAACGTCAATCCACGTTGAGAATCTTGAAAACAAACTTCAAAAACTTCAATAAGAATAGCTCCGGAAAGTAACAACTCCAAAGGAAAAACGGCTGCGAAAAACTAAGAAAACTAGAGCAAAGTTCGAACCCTAATTCGGAACAAAAATGAGGTATTTATATCCCTCGAAGTCAACACACGTGGCAAGTCAAAACGGGCAATTTAAGACCCTCGGTATCGATACAGGAGAAGTCCTGTATCGATACCCAGACGTTCTGTTCCCAAATTGGCACACGGGTATCGATACAGGAGAAGTCCTGTATCGATACCGAGACTGCTAAACTGAAATTCCAACTGTTTGGTCGTCCTTGCTTGGGTCCCACTGGTTCCCCACATGCCCGATGTCCTATTGCCACTTTCCGTGCTCCTTTTCGACCTGTTCCCTATGAGATAAACACAAACACCAAAAACAAAAGACAACACCGCATCAAGTGGAAAATGAAATAAATCGCGCCTCTAATGCGCTAATTCGCCCTACTTAGGCGCTTATATCTATGACATTGCGCGCCTATCACACCCCCCAACTTGAGCGTTGCTAGTCCCGAGCAACGAAAAGAATAAAACAAATAAATAAAAGGATAGATCTTTTGAACCCCCAGGCGGCCCCGGTAGGACGAGTGAAGTCTCGTGAGGGTTTTCAGCAGTGATAACCCACAAAACACAAAGGACTCGGACATTTGAATGCAACTCAACCCAATCAATAGCTTCTCGAAGCATTACAGTGACTGTCAGGCAAACCAAAGGCAAGATATTTCATCCATGGACAAAGTTAAACAAGTGAACTTCGCAGCAAACTTAGCACAAAAATTAATCCTCTCACCTACGATCGGATAAAGAATTTTCAGATGGCATGCATGTATGGAAAAACCACATAAAGAAATTCACCCATCCTCGAGAATAGTTCACACACCGTTGATAGCCCAATAATTCTTTAAGCACACTCCTTCCCTTTTCTTTTCTTTTTTTTTTTTTGCGTGGTCGTGCACTGCCGGATCTCTCGGGCTTTCTAGTTGACTCTTTAGCGAGCTTTGGGTCGGCTATCCCCAAGCCAAACGGCCTTAGAGCGCCAGGTTTTAAGCGACCCCTACGGACTTAATTGCTCAAGTCGAAAAGGCTTTATTGAGATCCACATTGACCACATTTAGCGATACTTTCACAAGGTCTATCCATCTTTTGACGCAAACAACACGGTGGGAGCATACCCGATTGTCCGGTTACTACTCAATGGACGCCCGGATAAGCATTAACAATATAGCACACATAACTTGTTCTTCTTTTTTTTTTTTTTTTTTTTTTATTGGGTAAGGAGTTCCAAAAATTCCATTGAATAAGTTAACACCTACTGAAATATCAAAGACATATGAACCAAACTCGAGACTGGTAAATACTCAAGTGGACAGTGTGTGTGAGAGCATGTTTCCAACTGACCAAACGCTATCCGACTATAGATGATACGGGCTAACTCAGTGCTTCCTAAACATTATGTTCACGAGCTTAAGTCTATCCATGAAATCGTATCGAGACTCCGACTCGCACAACAACCACTATAGCGCTAATTAACAGTCATCAATCAAGAATAGTTACACTCGAGCATCCAAATTCCTTTTTTTTTTTTTTTTTTTTTTTTTTTTTGAAATAAAACATGAACGAAGTACACCCTCCCCCCAACTAGAAACATGCTATGTCCCCAGAGCATGGAGACATAAAAAGTGAAAGAACAAGGGGAAGAACTGGACCTCCGGGTGGCAGCCAACCACCAAGACCTCGGCCGATGTTCGAGGAATTTGTCACGCTCACCGTGCAACTGCAAAACAAGACAAAGAATCGGCCCACCCTTGCACGTGATATCCGGGCATAACAGAGAAAACCAAAAAAAAACAAATAACAGAAAAAGAAAAATACACCACCAATTTTGTCACGTGAAAGATACGGGTACTACTTTTCTCCCTAAGTTCTCACTTAAATTTGTGTAGAGAAGGTCATCATAACAATCCCGGGTAAGTCATGACTCAACAGGTTAAATTTCTCAAGGTTTTTCCTTAAAGAAATCAGAGCCAATCGTCTTTAATGACTATCCGAGACACGACAATAAGATTGTTAGAAACCCAGATACACAAATTTAAGGCTAGAAATTAGGTGGCTATACCAGACCTTTTTTTTTTTTTAAAAAAAAAAAAATTAAACAGACACGTTAATACACAAATCGCCCTAACTAACCGGAGCTGGGCACACGATCCTTATTTTAATAGCGGCGTGCAAAGCTACAAATACCCAAGTCAATGATGGGTACCCCTTATGCTAGGGGTCGGGTCCACACTCAATGAAGAGCATGGTACGCGTGAGCTACCCGTCAAAACATGGCTGATAAAGCCTACTCAACCTGCGTCTAACTTTGGGTCATAAAAGACCCCACATACTTCCTCAATAGAATCCTCGACATTTAACATCTCTAGCAGACTTCCTACCTTTGGAGAATCTAGAGATGGCGCCTTCTCGGCGGTAAGAGCAATCTCCAGAGGATCGTTATACAAGACTGGATCGATGTTCTCCTGAACAAGCACATCGATCAAACTCACCTCTTCTACCTCCTCATCATCCTCACCCAGAGTACTAACACTATAAACATCCACCTCCATTTTCTCCTCGCCAACAGATAACTGAACCATGCCAGTTTTGCAATTCATAACAGCATTGGAGGTGGCTAAGAAAGGACGACCTAGAATGATGGGAGTCTTCTCTAAAACCTCAGGATTTAAATAGGTGTCTAGGACAATAAAATCGGCAGGGAATTGGAACTCACCTACCTGAATCATCACATCTTTTACCACACCCTTGGGCACCCTAAAACTCCGGTCTGCCAACTGCAGTGTGACAGGAGTAGCTCTCAGATCGCCTAGGCCTAGCCTCAAGTATGCAGAATAAGGGAGCAAATTAACACTCGCCCCCAAGTCCAACAACGCTTTATCGAACGTCTGACCTGCGATAGCTATGGGGATGGTGGGACACCCTGGATCCTTGCACTTGGCAGGAATCTCAGTTTGAAGAATGGAGCTCACTTGCTCTGTTAGAATCACGTTGTTCTGATTCTTGCGCTTTGTCGTGCAAAAGTCCTTCAGAACCTTCGCACACTGGGGAAAAGACTCAATCGCCTCCATCAGAGTAATAGGGAACTGCACCCTCTTAAAAAGTTCTAACATCTTATGATTCATACTCTGCTTAGGCTTCACCGCCAACCTTTGGGGAAATGGAGCTAATGGCATCGCTGGCAGCGTTGGAGTCGTGGGGGCCGCAACAGCAGGCACCACCACCTCAGGTGACTCCTCACTCTCCTCTACCTCCTTCCTAGGGACATTGACAATATCAGGAGTTGCTCTCGGTGCATCCACTGGCTCCAGGGGTGGAACCTGTTTTTGCTTTGTCTGAATGGTCTTACCAATCGATTTCCCACTCCGGAGAATGGTGATCGACTTAGCCTCCTCCTGATTCTGACTCTGAGTATTAGGACCTGTAGGATGTCCTAAGTAATGGGCACCCGCTGAACTACCCTGAGCTGGAAAT
This sequence comes from Vaccinium myrtillus, assembly GCA_016920895.1. Classification (NCBI taxonomy): domain Eukaryota; kingdom Viridiplantae; phylum Streptophyta; class Magnoliopsida; order Ericales; family Ericaceae; genus Vaccinium; species Vaccinium myrtillus. The sequence goes on along the minus strand of CM029273.1, from coordinate 25,277,480 downwards.
CTACCCCTCTCCTGCTGCAGTTGACCGACAACCGCAATGAGTTGTGACATCTGGGTTGTAAGGGCTCCTATTTGCTGCCTTGTTTCAGTCTGAAATGTCATCTGTGATTGCATCAGGGAATTGACATTATCCTCTAACTTATGATTACGCGCGGTCATCTGTGAATAACCTGGGGGAGGACCACTAGTGGATGGACCTGCCCCCCTACCAGGCTGTGGCTGGTAGTTATATGGGATGACTTGGCCCTGAGGGGGCCTGGACGATTGGGACTGTGGAAATTGCTGCGGCGGAGGTAGCGCAAGGGGTTGCGCTTGACCTCCACCTCCAGTTCTGGAATCTGACCACCCAAGGTTAGGATGGTCTCTCCATCCCGGATTATAAGTGTTCGAAAAAGGATCCCAAGTCCTAAGTGCATTGACCTCTTCCTGATTGAACTGACTGGCCCCCTTGGCTGCTAGGAACCCAGGGCAAGCGGTCGCGGTGTGCCCTTTACATTCACACCACACACAGACTTCCTCTACGCTCACCTCATTGACTGGACGAGTCTGTCTCACCTCTAATTCCTCTAATCTCTGAGCCATTTTCTCAACCTGAGCCTGAAGTCGCTGGTCACGTATGGTAACGGGGATAACATTGGACCCAGAAGGTCCGGACCGATCAAAATCAGAGGGTTCTAACGCCCTCTGCCTATCTGCTAGGTCATCCAGAAAATCCCAACCCTCATCCGCAGTTTTGGACAAGAAGTCGTCCCCTTTACACGAATACTCTATGTGCTGGATTGTCTCAGCGTTGAGACCCAGGTGAAAGAATTCGACCAACTGTATCTTCTCAAAACCAGGGTGTGGCATTCTTAGGAGCAAATCTTTGAAACGCTCCCATGCCTTCACAAAAGACTCTCCCCTCTCTTGCCTAAAGCCTTGGATTTGACGCCTTAAACTATTAGTTTTAGCCTCAGAAAAATATTTTCTGTAAAACGCGTCACGCACATGCGCCCATGTGGTGAAGGACTGAGGCTTTTGCATTCTGAACCATCTAAGTGCGCCATCTTTTAAAGTTGCCTCAAACAGCTTGAGGCAGGCATTGTCGTATTGGGTAGTAGACGCCAGGTTGCGCACTAACCCCTCAAACGTCCGCACATGTTCGTACGGATCATCAGACTCTCTCCCATAGAAGTTAGGGAGGCTATTCAGGACACCAGGTTTTACAGTGAAGGCATTGCGTGCCTCCTGTGTCTCTCGAGGAAACACAATCGGCCCGGGAGGAGTGGTCCTCTCGGGATTCAAGTGCTGCCTCAACGACGGTTGTTGAATTACCTGCTGGTCTCCCATTTCAAAAGATTCTGGTTCGGAAACTGACTCTGACTCTGACTGATAAAGCGGATTATTGAAATTAACTGACTCGACAGGTAAATCTATGTAGAGTCCACTAATGGAAATGGACTCCGACCGACTCTCTACTGACTCTGACGAAGAATTTGAAAACTCTGACTAACTCGACCTGTCCTCAATCCTAATCAAGTGATTAGTATGATCACGGTAATAGAGAGGATCAGGCTTACGTATGACTTGCTTATCTCTACCTATGATGACTCAACTACAAATTTAACAAACACTAAACTAACACCGTTTGAACACACGTCACCGTCCCCGGCAACTGCGCCAAAAATGCTTGACCGTTCGGGTGATTAATAATTAACTAGAATTTTGTCCCAAGCGTAGGACTATCGACCGGTGTAGCACAATAAATCCGGAAGTACCGGAGTCGAACCATAGAGACGGTCTACGGTGCTTAACTCAAACAATGTCGGCTCTACGTTTGTACTTGGCTCTCAGGTAGCCACCTCTTGCTCAGATGATTTGATTAATTGACTAGATTAAACTGATTTAACTACTGGACTCTGAATTTAAAAAGGAGAGCACAGCCGTGGGCACTACGGTGTCCGCAGCTAGACTAATTCACATTCACTCGGGCCACAATTATTCAATCAATAGATTTAGAAATATGAAAAATAGTTCCCAACAAATGCGCACCACTTGTCACCAATTTCTGCGCGCATTCGGAATTGGCAATGCCCGGGTTTGTTTGCTAGAAAAACTTCCGTATTCAAAAATTGCGCATTGATTAAAATGATTCGGCACCGAGGTGGAACATAAATTAGCCTAGCCACAGGACACCTTCATCCCGCGGCCGCACTCAATACGACTACTCACTCATTATTGAAAACGCATCAAGAATAACAATAACCCTAGATCTAAACATGATTAAACAATGAAAATAATAACAGGAAGTAGTACCGAAGATTGTGCAACGGAAATAATCTTGATTAATGAACGAAGAACGTCAATCCACGTTGAGAATCTTGAAAACAAACTTCAAAAACTTCAATAAGAATAGCTCCGGAAAGTAACAACTCCAAAGGAAAAACGGCTGCGAAAAACTAAGAAAACTAGAGCAAAGTTCGAACCCTAATTCGGAACAAAAATGAGGTATTTATATCCCTCGAAGTCAACACACGTGGCAAGTCAAAACGGGCAATTTAAGACCCTCGGTATCGATACAGGAGAAGTCCTGTATCGATACCCAGACGTTCTGTTCCCAAATTGGCACACGGGTATCGATACAGGAGAAGTCCTGTATCGATACCGAGACTGCTAAACTGAAATTCCAGTTGTTTGGTCGTCCTTGCTTGGGTCCCACTGGTTCCCCACATGCCCGATGTCCTATTGCCACTTTCCGTGCTCCTTTTCGACCTGTTCCCTATGAAATAAACACAAACACCAAAAACAAAAGACAACACCGCATCAAGTGGAAAATGAAATAAATCGCGCCTCTAATGCGCTAATTCACCCTACTTAGGCGCTTATATCTATGACATTGCGCGCCTATCAGATACTCTGGATTCATGAATGTCTTTCTTCTGCATCTATCTCTGTTCTTGTCAACAGTGCTCCAACAAAGGAATTCAAAATGCAGAAAGGGGTCAGACAAGGAGACCCACTCTCCCCCTTCCTTTTTATCATTGCTGCTGAAGGCCTTAACTGCATTTTTCAAGAAGCTGTTGCTTTGGGCAACCTCAAAGGGCTACGAGTTTGCGATGAGGGTCCTTTACTGACACATCTCCAGTTCGCGGATGATACATTAATCTTCTGTGGAGAAAATATGGAAGAAGTCAAATCTGTTAAAGGATTGTTGCAAGGATTTGAAGTAATGTCAAGGCTTAAAATAAACTACCTCAAAAGTGTGGTTTGTGGTGTGGGATTAGATCAGTCTCAGCTAGAGATATTTGCCAATGCTTTTGGTTGCAGCCATCAATCACTCCTTATCAAATACCTGGGCATGCCTCTTGGTGCTAGCCCTAAATTGAAGTCAAGTTGGAAGCCAATTCTTGAAAAGTTCAAATCAAGATTATCTTCATGGAAAAAAAGAGTACTTTCTTTTGGGGGGAGACTTACCCTCATCAAATCAGTCCTCTGCAGCCTCCCCATCTTCTACTTGTCCCTTTTCAAAATCCCAGAAGGTGTTGCAAAAGAAATTGAAAGTATCCAAGCAAGATTCCTTTGGGGTGGTAATGACCTTAAAAGGAAAATCCACATGGTGTGCTGGAATAAGATCAAGCAAACTAAGGATAATGGGGGTCTTGGGGTGAAAGGAATCAAGGAAATGAATGATGCTCTACTCTTAAAATGGTGGTGGAGGTTTGGATCTAAAAAAGGAGCTTTATGGAGAAAAATTATTTGTGCTAAATATGGAATGGATACAAATCAGTGGCAACCAAGTGTGGAACTCAATAGGCATGTCTCTGTTCTCTGGAAGGACATCATTCTAATCCATTCAAGAAAACCCTTTGTCTTCTCCAAATTTAAAGAAAACATCTGTCTTTCAGTTGGAGATGGCCAATCCATTAGATTCTGGACAGATGATTGGGTTGATGGCAGCAATCTGAGCAGCTTATTCCACGGTATCTTCAGAGTTATTGTCAACACTGAGGAGTCCCTTGCTGAGGTTTGGCAGAGGAAAGAAGAACAATTTAGCTGGAGTTTTGACTTTAGAAGAAACTTATACATTTGGGAAACTGAGGATTTTGAATCTATGGTCAACATGCTAGATGGAATGCACATCAATTTTCAACAGAGACCTGACTACCTCTCTTGGAAGGCTTGTAATTCTAACTCCTATTCAGTATTCTCCATGTATAAGCTCTCTCTCATCCCAGTCTCAAATTCTGAAACTAGTGAAAGGAAAACGTTTAAGTGGATTTGGCACAATGTTGCCCCATTCAGGATACAATGCTTTGTTTCGATGGTGCAACTTGGAAAGTTAAAAACTGGAGAACACTTGTTGAAGATTGGTGTCATAAACAACCAAGACCAGGCCTTATGCAAATTTTGTGGGGTAGTTATAGAATCAACGGATCACTCTCTCCTTTTGTGTCAAGAAGTTTGGGTTGTCTGGGGTGAAATACTAGATTGGTGGGGCATTATATGGACAACTCCTAGGGATATAAAATCTCTATTTTTGTGGTGGGTGGGATACAAGTTCAAGCCAAAAATCCAGCCAATTTGGGAGTGCATTCCCCTTGCTATCCTTTGGTCCATTTGGAAAGTGAGAAATGAAAATATTTTTCAAGGTAAAATCATCAATTGGGGTAATCTTGTAGAGTTGATCAAAATAAGAGTGGCTTTATGGGTAAGAGCAAAATGGGAGCACAAAGAGTATACTGTAAACGACTTTATCTTCAGGTTGAAAAGTATCCTCCAAGCTTCATAAGGGGGTATGGGTGTGCCTTGGCTTGGGTTTCTGGATTTTGGGGGTAGGGTGGGGTGGGGTTGGTTTTGGTCTCTTTGTGTTTGGGGATTGGGTTGTGTCCTTTGGGGCTTTGTTTTTGTGTCTTGTGGGTCTTCTTGTGTGTCATCTCTTGCTTGGTTGTGTCTTATTGGGTGTCGTCTTTTTGTGGGTGGGTTGTTGCCTTTGTCCTGGGGGGTTGTATCGTTTTGTCTTGGTGGGTTGTGTTTTCAGGTCTTATAGCTTGTGTCTTGTGTCTGTTGCTTGAGTCCTTTAGCTGTTCTGCTGGTCATCCCCCTTCGGTTAGTCGTATAGATGCTACTTCTGTTCTGCTGCTCAGTTTTTTGGTTTTTTTGCTGAGGATTTGATGCTGCTATGGATGGATTGAGGCTACTTATTCATAATTTCTACATTTGGTTGATGATGTTGGTATCTACTGCTACTATACCTATGTTATCATTGTTGCTGGAAGTCCTGCTATGTGGTGGTTTTATTCTACTGAAGTCTTCTGAATGCTGCAATTGGATTTCCTTTTTGATGCTGCTGCTATGTGGTGGTTTTAGAAGTCCTGCTATGTGAAAATTGTCAAAGCTTGGTGCTACTGCTGCCCCTTTTGATCTGATGCTCCAATGGTTACTGTTGCCCCATTTGATCTGATGCTCCATTGTTAGTCTTTGTCTGATGTAGCTTTTTGGAGTTACTGTGTAGCCTTATGCTATATAGCTTCATGCATTTCTTTGTTGTATCCCACATTGTATTAGCTATCGGTTGACTGCTGGTTAACCTCTGTTATTTCCCCTTCGGGTCCTTGGTGGTAGATGATTGTCGCGGAGTGGGGTGCCAACCTAGTTGGGATGCCTCTCTTGCGTTGTGATACCGTTTCCCTTGGATCCCTTTAATCTTTGTAATCCGTTTTCAGAGATTAATAAAATCTTTCTTTGCCGTTAAAAAAAAAAACATGGATGTGACTTGTACCACATTAACAATTAATAAAGAATAAAGAGTGCATGCTTTCCGTGAATCACTAAATCCCCTATCCCTTTCAAGCCTGAACTAAGCATTGATCGTGACAGTACACTAAGCATTTACATAGAGTAATCAAAGAGTATTTCTCAGCCGTAAATTAGAAGATAAAAATAAGAGTTGATCGTGACAGTACACTAAAGCATGGTTCTTTTGATAATTCAAGGTGCATATATGGTCACAGCTTATGCACACTTTCATTAGTCATTAGGAGATTCGTTGTGGGGATTTGAACAATGAGTTCAATCCAACATCCGGCTCATAGGCAAATTCTATGAAGCCTAGGCTTTAGGCCCGCAAAAAATACAAAAATTTGGGGCCCCCAATTATTTAGTACACCTACATATATACACTAGACCCAAATAATTTTGTGTAAGCCTTCCATACCAAATGGATTGGCTATTTTGTCTATTGAGAATGATATGGTGAAGCAACTTTTTTATAAAGACTTAATTACTCCAATTATGTGTGGTCTCGGGAAATTTCGTCGAACTTACTTACATGGGGTCATTAAATCTTTTATCAAAAAGAGTAGACAAAATAGGACTATCTATCCCTTGTCTAAATAAAGCATTAATCATAACTTGAATTAATCCAATATGTATATAGCGACTTCTGGGTATTTCTTTTTCCATCTTGCTACTTTTTATTTGTCAAAAAGAGCAATATCTACATGTCCGTTACTAGATAACTGAGAAGTGGTGTTTCCACTATATTTCTCAAAAACTCGGGCTGAGAACGTATTAAATCTCGAAATTTTATAAATTTCATCCTTTTTAACCTCTTGAAGTTTTTCAAAATTCTCTGTCATGTTCAGTAAATAGTGTTTCTTCACCCATCACATCTCCTAACCTTAATGTAGCTTTAATGCACTAATATTTGAGCCCAAGATTTGTCAACTGTACACGAAGCATTTACATAAATAGTAATCAAAGAGTATTTCTCGGCCGTAAATTAGAAGATAAAAAATAAGGTTTGGTCGTGACAGTACACTAAAGCATGGTTCTTTTGATAATTCAAGGTACATATATGGTCAGCTTATGCACACTTTTGTTAGTCATTAGGAGATTAATTGTTGGGATTTGAACAACGAGTTCAATCCAACATATATATATCCCAAGGACTAGGAATGCTAATTAATCACAGAAATCACACAAGAGATCGAAACATGAAAGCAGGAAAAACAAGCAGAACACAAAGCTATTATGAGATTCGGCAATGTGCCTATTTCTCTGTAAAACCACACAAGTTTACCCTATAATCAACGAAGTACGCAAACAAATTCTCTCTTTGAATCCGATGTTCTAAACATCAAAAACGTAGTGGGGGTATTAAAACAAGTTTGTGCACCGCGTCCATCCGAACGCGCACTAGCCTCCTTCTCGATAACCCTGATTCTTGTTCAGACGTACGGAATTTACTGCAAGCTCCCAAAAACAACTCTCTCGGGCCCATTCGGATGGTGTTGCCCTCATCCTAACAAAAACTGTGTAACCTCAATTTGGCTTCACAAACCCAACATAAATCACTTCAACTACTACCGGGGGCTGATTAAAGCCGATTCAAAGCTCCATATTGACTAACCCTATAAATATTGATATATAGCACCTGAATAAACATAAAATTTAAGAGAAAGTAAACCCCTAAGTTCCAGGCCAGCCTTAAACTACGTATCCAACGATTGGGATTTAAGTATAGTTCTTCTTTATTGCTATGCAATCTTTGTACGATAGTTGAGGTAGCTTTTCATCATGGTAATGCATGTCAGTTGTCAAACATGACACAAAGTGCCCTTCACCCCACTTACCAAATTTAAATTGGTGAAGAACCCAATAGCTGTAGGCAAGAGAGCCCATATCCTAAAACGCTAAAGAGCAATTCCCATCATGACCTAATTCGAGGGCGGTCATTTTACATTAATTATTTAATCAGGTGATTATTATACATAAAATTTATTTATGGCCTTGATATGATAGGTGAACAGCATATGTTGATAAGCTAAAAATACTCTCCAATAAGTTAAAAAATGTCAAACCAAGGTGGCCACTAAATGATTATCTTGGTGCAGGCCTACTGGCCTTTCCCCTTTAGGGTAAACCACTATCGACAGTACAAAAATTAGGTCATTTCCTTATCTCTCACCAAAAAGAAAGGGACCTAAATTAGGTTTATATCTGATATAGGGCTTGTGGTGCAATGTTTTTGCAATTTTGGGGTTGTAGAACAGTAGAAGGATCTCAGCAGTTCCAGATAACGTGCACTAGTGGGACTCTTGTCGCATATATGGAAATTTGGAGGCACCAATTGATATATGCATCTGTTTCTATAACTTTATTGTTTTACAATCAAATACCAAGTGGAAAATGGGCCCCACTTCCTTGAGTACTCTCCTAATTAACTGGGAGGTCTCAGGTTCAAACGTCGCTATAGGCTATAGTGTCGTTGCGGTGGTGTATATCCAACGTCCCCTTCCCATTCCCAAAAATAAATCAAATACCGAGTGTCAAAACATGTTTGTGAAAGTATGTCGGTGTGGTTTGGGAGGTGATGTGCTGCATCCTTGCACTAACAGTTGTATGCATGTGAAACGACGTAGTTTTGATCTTTATTTAAAGTAATCTCTTTTTCGGTTAAAGAATGTCATCAGCTTCAACGTGTGTGACTTTTAAAAAGCATTATATTTAAATTGAGTTTTGGATCAATCACAAAAAAATTTCCACCGTGGTTAAGTTATTTTGAAGCTGCGGCAAACATAACAACAAATATTTCTAGAAAAACAAAAAAATAAAATAAGTAATGACTGGCTAACATGCTAGCACATATTTCCGTGAAAATGTCACATGGTACTCTGGGAGAATTGAATAATTTCTCCTACAAATATGTACACCTACGTAATTATTGTACAAGTAACTACTATTATAATTGCAGAATATCAACATTGGTATGAAAATTATAAGAAAAGTAGATGGACAAGGCTGCAACGAATATAAGAAGCACCAACTGCAATTAGTTCACTAAATTAGAATATTTTAAAATATCCGAACTCAGAATTGTAAATACACAGTACAATTAACTGTTGGGAAAAATGAATGGCAAATCCAAATAACAATTCTATTGATGTAAAATACAAAGTTACAAATGCAAAAATCAAAATTACAGATTACATAAACTCAAATTGACTACATAATTGGAAAAATCCAACCTAGTCATGTATTAGACACAATTTTCTTAAAACAGATTCATCGCCTATTAATGGTATTAAACGATGTGCCGCCGTGCCGGTGTCTGTCTCTCAAGATAGTATCGCTGAACTACTATTTTTGGAATACCTCCAAAGCGGCCTTGGCGAATTGAACATATGTATGCCCCTCTCTCTCCCTCTCTCAAAGAACGAACTTCAGGAAGTGTAGTATATATGTAGCACCACTACAAAAAAAAAATATTTGATCTTTAATTAGTGACGACAATTTTGTCACTAGGTTGCCACTAAAAGCGTGTTGCTAAAGTATTCAACTACAATTTTTTAGTGAGTTGTCACTAATCGTGTAATTAGTGACAGCTTATTACAAAAAGCTGAATACTTTTTAACAACACACTTTTAGTGACACGTTGTTGTCACTAAATCTCAATTTTTTTGTATTATGGTGTCAAACACTATACGGGAAGATCAACTTATAACCAAGGGAGACCTTTGGGTTTCAAGGCTGAAATGAATTCTGAAATCGACGCGATAAATTCCAAGAATTAATCTGCCATCAACATGGGATCATGGGTCATTCAGTAGCCGCGCATCATTAACAGTGTCCAGATTCATTGAATCCAGTAGGAGTAATTATCGATAATCGATAAGTAAATTCTGCAAATTTACAACATTAACGTGCATGGGTGGTGATCGATAATCGATAAGTAGGAGTAACTATCAAGTTTTCTTGGAGTGCATGGTTGTCTAGTACTCTAGTTTCTAGGATTGTACTACGAGATTGATTTGCCAGACTATATGTCACGGACGCATTATCTGGGTTTCATGCCTTGTAGGGAAGTGTTTCTACCAATCTCTCATTACGCATTATCTGGGTTTGCTATTGCTTGGTTGCTGGGTGCAAACCTGGAATAGCCATTGGGTTTTTGATTTCCTGTTCTGGGCTTTGGATACAAAAACATTTGTATCTACATTCAAAATGTTGTTGGGTGTTGTTTTTGTCGTGGGTTTATCACTTTGCCTCGTGTATCAATATCATGATGCGGGTGTTTTCCCTTCTTTTTTTCCCCTCGATGTACTTTTATTGAGTTACCAATATATATTTTTTGCCGATATAAAAAACTAATCGAGTGACATCCTGGAGTTTAGGAGTGATTTGGGAGAAGTTTTTTTTCCGGATTAAAGGTTTTTAATTATAATATTTTATCTGGATTACGAAGAAATTGTATACACTTCATAAATAAAAAATAAATAAAAAGACATTGAAAGCATTTGAAAATGTGAAAAATAGATTATGCATGGAAGTAGTATCTGAGTAGCATAATTTGATAGCAAGATTGGGCGACCATAATATTAAATATACTTGATTATAAGAATGCATGTATAAGGCAAATTATTTTCTTAGTAGAATTTCAAAATGATACTGTATAAATATCCAGGACACAATATTCATATAAATCATCGTTGGAAAGTGAATGGAAAAATAATTATCAAATTCTAAAATGAGTTATTCAAAATCACCTCGAACATACCTACTTTTATTACCAAGAAAAAAAAAGGAACTACTTTTCTTATCGTGGCTCTTTATTTCGAGAAATATTTCCAAAATCCTTCTCCACAATCAGTCCCTAAATACCCACTTGATCGGCCAACTGTTGTAGCAATCTTGTGACAGTTTTGGTGTTAGTTTTTTAGAACCAGATGTCGAAATATACTAATTATTTTCTTTTCTTTATACTCATGTTGTATCATTGAGGACTTGGGGAACTTTTTGGTAGCTCTGCTAACATCTTCGCAACTTGAGAATTTTCTTTTTGTTCTATTCCTGGAGCTTAGAATTCTTTTGTTTGGCAGAAGAGAAGGTGCCTGTTTAGTTGAGATGTCCCACTTTTATTTGTAGGAAAATTCTGTGGTACGCCCCTTTAAAATGGGAATACGGTATGTCCATATGTATATTTTTCAAAGCGGCATTACGAGAGCGGAAGGGTTTTAAGCCCGGTATGAAGACCGGTCTCTACTAAGTGTTTAAAGGATTTAAAACATTTAATTTCTAAACTCTATCCACATAAAGGGAGGAGGAACAAATATGCGGTTAAAATGATAAACACATATTGGTGGAGGCTTGTGAAATTTGTACAATGTGTAAGATAATGATAATGAACAAAATATATGATAGTAATAAATAGATAGAAAACAAGGTTTTAGGGCATTTTTAGACGAAATCAGCTTGTCCCTCTGTTCATCCTTTGGGCGCTCTCAAAGTGGGCTTTGAGCGTTTGAAACAGATACTTTAGGTGCCCAAACCAGACTCCAATTAAACCTCTATTTTACTTCTGATTTTGTAGAAAATGGCTAAAAAGTTACTGTTTTGCAAAAATTCTCTTTACAACTTTGGTTTAAGGGATTGATTGGGCTTTTAAAACACTTTTTAGACTTATTTTAAAGATGTAAAGAGAAAATTCAAACTATTTTTTAATAGAAAATGATGATTAAAGGAGTTTGTGACTAAAATACACTGATTTGGAACAAAAAATAAATAAAATTAAGTGAGACTGCTTTGGGCACCCGAAGCAGTGCTTTGAGCTCCCAAAGAGGGCTCTGTTGGTGTCGAGTTGAAACTCTTCTCTGACACTTCTAAACCAATGTAGAACCAATATTGGTATGGGAAACCAACATTAGCCTACTGGGTTCGCTCAGATGGGACTAAACAAAATGAATCAGAGGTTTTTTTTATACGTCTTTGAAGCTCGAAATGGTGCTTTGTGGAGGTTTCAAGTGGGTTTCGAGTGTTGGATGATCTGGGAGAGGATTAGCCAAATGAATCAACTGAGACGGAGGTGTATTGAAGATAGAGTGACAGAATTTTGGGTTTTTTAGCCTGAATGCTTGGTATCTCAAAATGGAGCATGGCTTGGTATCTCAAAATGGAGCATGGAGGGGCTATTTATAGGGATTCAAGGGTTGATTTAGGGTGTTTAGGGGTCGATTTAGGGTGCTCGGGTGGATTATCAGGTAGGGGTGTAAATGAGCCGAGCCGTTCATAAGCGGCTCGAGGATGCTCGATTTGAGCTCGTTCAAGCTCAACTCGAAGCCTTAATGAACGAGATCGAGTTGTATTTCATGGCTCGTTAATTAAATGAGCCGAGCTCAAGCCATTAGATGCTCGGCTCGGATGAGCTCGCGAGCCAACCCATATATACATATACATGCTCTCAGCTGCCAAGTAGCAGCATGAGATAGTGAACGCGCCTGTGGAGGACGTGGGATGGGAGGGGTGGTAGATTTATAGCAGAAGAAAGGGTGGAAACCATCAAAAGAGGCGATGTCGGATTGTGTAGTGGTAAGGAGACAGCTCAGCCTCTCTTTCCCTTTCTTTACTTGTTAGGCCCCGAGTGCCCCCATGGATTTGGTTACACAATGCCACTCCCTGCGACTGCTCTAAAAACAGACTTACGGGTGCGATGTTGAATGCCATAAAAGACTTAATTGAAACCCTTCCTACCACCAATTGGTTTTATGAGAGTTGGTGGAAAAGCGGTCCGACAAGTGGTATCAGAGCCAGGAGGTCATGGGTTCGAGTTGCGGGAGCGTCATCGTGAGGGAGGGATTGTTGGGCCCGGAGTGCCCCCATGGATTTGGTTACACAATGCCACTCCATGCGACCGCTCTAAAAACAGACTTGTGGGTGCGATGTAGAATGCCATAAAATACTTAATTGAAGCCCTTCCTAACACCAATTGGTTTTAGGAGAGTTGGTGGAAAAGCGGTCCAACAAGTGGTATCAGAGCCAGGAGGTCATGGGTTCGAGTCGCGGGAGTGTCATCGTGAGGGAGGGATTGTTGGGCCCGGAGTGCCCCCATGGATTTGGTTACACAATGTCACTCCCTGCGACCGCTCTAAAAACAGACTTGCGGGTTCGATGTCAAATGCCATAAAAGACTTAATTGGAACCCTTCCTACCACCTATTGGTTTTAGGAGAGTAGGTGGAAAAGCCGTCCAACATTACTTTTGTCCCACATCGACAGATTAGGAGAAACTTCTCCAGATGGTAGCCTATATATGCAAACCACAACTTCTTTTCATTGCTGCACATGTGCACCACGTGATTTTCGAGCCAACACGAGTCGAGCTCGAGCCAATCAAATATTTCTCAAGCCGAGCTCAAGCCTAGTTTTAGTGGCTTGTTACGAGCTCGAGCCAAGCTCGAGCTGCCCTATTTATTTTTGGCTAAGCCTTGCCTGAGCATGCCGAAACTCGGCTCGGCTCAGCTCGATTACTCCCCTATTCTCAGGCATTCTGATGATTCCCTGCCAAAAACGGCCTAGAATCGAATCTCAATCATCACTTGTTGAAATTCTTATTTTGCTACCAATTAATTAAAGCAAATAAAGAAGAATTGAAGAATAAAAATAAACAAAAAGATATACGTGGAAAAACCCTAAATGGGCAAAAACCACGGGAAAGAATCAAACATTATAAAAATCATTGTGTGGTTATAAACGACCTTACTCACAATTGAGACTCCTAGCAATTGACCTAAGATTGATTGTCGACTCCTCGTTCACCACACCCAGTATTTGATTGCCGCTGCCTCGAATCCTCGAGCCTTCCAAACGTTGTTCCAGAAATCCACCGAAAAAAACTTGAACTTGATTGTTGATGTAGAAACCTCTTGAAGTAACGATGAAAGGATTAAAGATCCATTGTTCTTGTTTTTGCTTCAAGATTCAACCTTGATAATCTAGGGTATTTGTGTGTTTTAAAATAGGGGCTCTAATCTCTTTTTGCAGCCAACATCCTTTAGATCTAAGGACGTGATGAATTTATATAAGATGTCATTCTGATCAATCGCATCATAAGCCGATTGATCAGACCATTGTAGATCCGATTTTTTGGAGCTGCCCGAATAAAATACCGATTGATCAATCCATATGCTCTGAAACACGACCTGTGAAACTTCCTTCACTTCCTTCACGACCTATGCTAAATCAGAGGTACCCGACTAAGAAACCGATTGACCCCATGATTGATCTTCCCATTTCGAATGCACCATATTGATTAGGCAACAACCGACTAAACTACTTACTCTCAAATTACATTATAAAGAGATTTCTTCCACTCTAATCCTATACAGAATCCTACGTAGAAAATTACAACTCAATAAATAAAGGGATACACGTAAATATGTGATTTGTCAAATGGAATTGCCAACAACAAAAGGGACGCAGCTTTTTGGAGCTTATAATCTCCCCCTTTGGCACTTCCATGACAAAACACATTACCAAGAAAAAAAATATCCCTAACTCTAATCTATATGTTGCAGCCACAACTCAAACAAAAATAGGATTAGAGAAGAACATGAGTCTTACTCCCCCTTTTTGTCTTGAAGGACAAAGGATGAGTAGCTAAACAAACATATCATTAGAAGCAAACAGAGATGAGCAAAAGGTAAAGGAATAGGAAGCATTAGAGAATCTCCAAACTACTAGGCTAGAAAGACATCATAATAACAAAGGCTGTCGCAAAGTAGAAATCAAGTGTAGCAAAGTCAAAACAACTATTAAGCATTGTACCCAACAAAAAGTGAAATACCAAACACGCAGGAGAACCATATACTAAAAGTATAACTATTAAGTAGATATGAACCACCAACTAATAATAAATTCCCAGAAGAGCAAAGAACCAACCATACTGAAAGGAAAAACAGTGACTAAATGTTATGCAAAAGCTGAGAAAAACGAACCTGAAATTAACTAATCCATTTGTTGAACTAGAAACAAACAGCCACTTATAAGTCATAAAATACTAAATAAAACACTGGAGGTAACACAAATGCTTGGGGAAATATCACACAAATAAAAATATTCCACTAAGAGCCCAATCTAAAAGAAAACAAATAACTTTATGAGGATTACTGAGAAATTATATCCCAAAATTTTTTTTAATAATTATGTGCCCAAAAACAGATCATAGAGAAAATATATTCAAAACAAAAAATGAAAACGTGATTTAAGGAAAGAAAAAAAAATCACATGTGACACCTGCTCTCATCACTATCATTAATAACAATGAACACACACATGTGGACGCACCCCTCCGGAGGGATCCCTCGCCGGGATCGATTTTGGAGTCGCCACCCGGGTTTTAGCGGATTGTCCCCGAGGAACCGAACATCGATTGACTCGTGCCTCATTCAATGGATAAGGATTACTGGTCCGTCATCACCATACTATCTTAGGTTCGGGAGCTTAGTTACGAGAGGGGAAGGGTTTTACGGCACCCCCCTCGCCCGGTTCGAAGACCGGTCTCTACTTGACTTTTGTGGGATTATGGGAAATGTTTATAATTCAACTTTGAACAAATACGGGGAATGGGGGATGGGAGCCATATAACAATGATAAGCACAACAATGGAATCCAAGTGTATGCATGTGAGGTGTGGACTACATGAGTGACAATGACATACAAATATGAACAAATACGAACATCAAACAACCATCAACAACATCAGGGTATACAGAATGACAACAGAATAAGCAGAAACAACACCACTAGTCAACACAAAACTAAACCAATCTGATTCCTCTGCCAAGGGCTTGAGCGCTCAAAGAGAGGGCTTGAGCGCTCAAGGTCCCTCCCACTCAAATATGCTTCTGATGCTCCTCATGATTCTGGTTTGATGAAAACATGTTCTGACCACCATTGCTTGTTTACAAACATCATTTAGCTCACTGGACAGAGTGACATAATCACATAATCATGGATTTAAAAATAATTCATGGACCAAAATGGGGGAAGCAGTATAGGAAGGATGGAGGATCAACACTTTAAAGCCTTGCAGAACACTCATGATGCCAAAAATAAGAAGAAATAAGAGAACAATTTGATTGCTTCAGAAGGCAGCTTGAGCGCTCAAGGGGGGTACCTTGAGCGCTCAATCCATCTTCTGGATTTGAGTGTTCCTGTAACATACGGCTCCCATCTGGACCACAAACTAGTTCAATCATGGTACATGATGATGCATAATGTATTGAAATTTTACCAACGTGAATAAAATAAACTTGAGGTGTTCATGAGAATGAATAACGAGCATCGAGCCACAGATAAGCATGATTAGAATGAGAGTGATTGGAGTGAGAGAGGAAATTAGGTTGGCTTAGCCAAACATCACTACACACACACACACACACTCCGATATTAGGTTGGCACAGCCAAACATCAACACACGCATCTCAACACACACACTCTGATATCAGGTTGGCTTAGCCAAACATCAACACACACACACCTCATAAACTGAAAACAGAATACAAAACTGAAATAAACAAGATTGAAATGACAAAGATGAGCAAGGCTTGAGCGCTCATAGCCCTAGCATTGAGCGCTCAAGCCCCATTCAAGGGCTTTGAGTTTCTGTGATTTCTGACCATCCTTTGATATTGATATGAACTTGAAACTTTCCGATCATGGTTATAGACAAAGCTTATTCATTGCTTGATGATGTTAACATATCATTTCCATGGCTTTTGGCTTCGTTGATCAATGATCAAGAGTGAAGTAAGCTGATTTGAGAGTGTTTAAACCAACCAAAAGCCATCAAATGATGATATCAACATGAGAAAGTATCAGAAACCACAAAAAACAACAAAATGGCCGAAATAGTTTGAGAGCTCAAGGTGCAGTATGAGCGCTCGAGCCCTGTTTGAGCGCTCATAGTATTCACCTTGAGCGCTCATACCATTTGAAGCTGGGGTTTTCGAAAATCATTTTCTTTGATATCTAAGACCTTGTGAGCTCATAGAAGGTATGTGGAACCTCCATGAACTCACTGGTCTCCCTCAGGATGACCAAAACGTGGTTTTTCACATGATTTTCTACCTTTTGGCTTTGATCAAAGCTTGAACTTGGGGTTTGATGAATAGATGGGTAGTGGTTGTGTTTATGGGCTATAGATGAAGTATTTTGGACAGAGGAGTGTGAGTGTAGGGTTGATTGAGTGATTGATTGAGTGGATGGGTTGTATTTGGGCTCAAATAACCATTTTTAGCATGATCAAGTGGGTTTACTGGATTTTGGATGATGGAGCTGCAACTGATGGATCATTACAGAGAGAGGGGCTGACTATGGAGTTTTAGAGTGAGAAAGAGGTCAAGATCGGTTGGTATCTTAAAGACCCATGTGTATTTGGCCTTAAAGATGGGATTTTGGGGTGTTTTGGAGGTTGAAGATGATGGAAATGGATGAGAGAGGGTGTAAAACGTGGTTGAAGGATGAGAGAGTGGGTTTGATCGATGAAGGGTGAGAGAGAGAGAGATCAGCCAAGGGGTCCCCAAAACAATGGGTGGAGGGTGGTTTATATAGAGAGAAATGGGGGCAAGTGCATGGTTTTGAAGTGGGGGTCTAGTGAAATATTTTAGGCCTACCCGGGGGCTTTTGTATGCACGCGAATAGTACTACAGCGGTTAGACACTCCCATGTCGAAGAATCTCATGATTAGATGCTCTGCGAAACAAATCGGAGGGCAGGCTTGAGCGCTCAAGGTGGACCTTGAGCGCTCAAGGCCCGAGCCAAACTTTGCTGTCGCCCGGGTGCTACCGAACTCCGTTTTGTGCGTGGTTTAAAGCGTTGGAAAGCTTATGGAGTCTAGTTTCTAACCCAATTGGTTTGAAGCCAAGATAATTTGTACATCCAAGTGTGTGACCATTTTACCCTCAGAAGGTCGGGAAAGCAAGTCGTTTTGGTAAAATGGGCACATCTCCCTCATTTCAAAACGGATTGAGACATATTATATATCAATAAAGAGGGTTTTGAATGTACTAGAAGATGGTGTAGGCTTAGGTTTGGTTTGAAGAAGTTTATGTGTGGTTGGAAGGGTGTTTTGGTCATTTTGGTTGGTTTAGGATTGTTCTAGGAGGGTTTAGAATGGTTTAAGGTGATTTGGTGAGTTCAAGCCTTGTTCTTAGCCTCGAGGTATACACGATTAGTCTATATCATCATCGGGAATGCTTGATAAGTATCCCGGGTCAAAATCGGGGTGTCTACAACACATCATGACAAAAACATGAACAAATATTGTAAAACGCACTTTAGAGACATCAGACTAAGAATGCAACACACAACATGGCTGAATGATCAAGTGTGTGTGTGAATCACAAAGATCACATCAAGCTCAACTTATTAAGTTCGTCGATTCTCATGTATACTAGGAGTTTCAAGACAACTCCCCCTCAAGAAGTCAATCCGAGCTAGGTCCTCAATGTGATTACCGAATGAGCAAGCTAAATACTCCCCCTCAAAGTCACATCTTTTTTTTTTAATAATTTTTATAGAGAGACACAAAAACAAATATTCTCTTTTACCCCATTGTCGTTTGACACGAACATTCGGACTGGATAGAGCCAAATTGATCCGCTTATTCGGCAAGTGGTCCAATAATACCTTCACAAGGTCTATCCATCTTTTGACGCGAACACCCAGAGGGAGAGTACCTCACCCCGATTGTCCGGTTACTCAATGAACGCCGGGATACGTAATCAATATAATACAACCAGATTGGTTCTTGCAGAGAGAAATATAAAACCCACATGAGAATAGTAGCCATAGGTCAATCTCAAGGGGATGACCACAAGAAACTAGCTAGATACATGAGACAAATGTGGATAAGGAGCAATCTAGCATTTTTGTGAAGTAGTGGAGACAAACGGCTATGTAGCATGCAACACTCAACATCTAAATGCATATAAACTTGGGAGATCACAATATATACTCATGCTCTATCAAGAATGTCCATATTCATGATAATAGATGATACTAACTCGACACAAAATGAAGCCACCAAAAATAAATAAACCTTTTTGGAATTTTAGATATCTTAATTTTTTTATTTTTTATTTTACATGAAACACATAAAACAAATGACAATAAAAAAAACATCGGAAAATAAATTAGAAAAATAGTAAAACTAAGTAAATGACTTAACACATAGTACTAGGTGCAAGATAAGTAATGTATATCAACCTAGACTATGGACCCAAGATCAACCCTCAAAAGGCTAGGCCAACATCTCCGGATGATTCAATGTCATCTAGAGTGTTGATAGATAAATCTGTATGAGGTCTCAAATCTGACCTCCTCACCCATGCAGGTCTAGTCTTGACCTTTTCAATGCTTTCAACAATTTATGCACATGTTTGGGGTTCATATTCATGACATTTTCTTGTTGATTCTCCCTACGCCGAGGCTTTTGGGTTATATGGGTTCTATCCTCATAATTATTAAAATGGTGATGATCAAAAGAAGCATTTGGGTACCCATTAAGTTTAAAACACCAAGGTTGAATATGACCCTTCACACCACAAAAATGAGATGTAGGCATATGTTTGTCATAACTATGAGAATACGCTAAGTGGGTATGTGAAATATTTGAAGCATGCAATTTCCTATGATGAGGTCTAGGTTTCAAGTTTCTAATCTGGTCATAATTACTCATGTTTTGAGGAGCATGAACATGATTAGTGATGGGATAGCCATGGAGTTTAAAACAGTTGGGTTTAATATGACGCTTAACTTGACAGTAATGACATGTGGGGATGAACTTATGATTTTTAAAATATCTTTCAAAATGTGAGCTTTCTCAGTGTTTATTTGAGAGAGGTGTTCAATGTAGTTTAGAAGTTACCTCTTTGGATTTGTTCTCATATACCTTTTCTCCAGGCTATTGAGAGATTGATGCTCCATGAAAGCCAAGTCCGCTCTTGTCACTAGGTGATCTTTGACTATTCAACATATCATCCAATGCCTTAGATCCTGCATTCATTCGCTCTAAAACACAGTTAGCACTAGTAAGTTCATTATTCAATTTTTCAATCTTACCTTCATAGACATTGTTCAATTCTTCCAAGGCCTTAATTTTTTCTTTATAGTCAACTGCCTCCTTCCTAAGTTTGTCTCTGATCTTTGACTATTCAACATATCATCTAATGCCTTATATCCTGTATTCATTCGCTCTAAAACACAGTTAGCACAAGTAAGTTCATTATTCAATTTTTCAATTTTACCTTCATAGACATTGTTCAATTCTTCCAAGGCCTTAATTTTTTCTTTATAGTCAACTGCCTCCTTCCTAAGTTTGTCTCTTTCTTCTATAACTGATATAAGAAGTCCTTGTTGTTCATCCAACTGGTTTTTCACTTTCACTAGCTCCTCATTCACTGTCTGACACTTCCCTACTAGTTTGAGATTAACTTTGTTAATCTTAGCACTCTCACAGTATAGCATGTCATATGACTCTCTCAAGTCATTATCATCATCAAACTCATCGCCATCCTCATTTTCACTATCATCTAAAGACTCTTGCGCCATATTATTTATGGGTTTATCACTAGTCTGAGAGTGTAAGGAAGCACAAAAAGCAATGAAATTACTGTGTTCTTCTTTGTCTTCCTCGGAACTTTCAGAATCGCTGTCATCATCCCAAGTAATATTGGCCTTATAATTAGTTTTCTTTTTCAACCTGTTGATACATTCATGGGCCAGATGACCAAACCCATGACATTCAAAGCACCTAGGTCCAGGTGGCGATCCCTTTATTCCCCTTTTTCCTTTTTCACAAGAAGATTCAGCTTTTCCCTTGTTGTTTGAATTTTGGTTTTTAAACTTATTTTCAACAGGTCTCTTTTTAAAAAGTTTTTTTTGAATTGTTTGGTGAACAAGTTCATAGCTTCAAAGTCAAGATCAACATCACTATCAGAATCGTTATTATCTTTTTGAAAACTAGAAAAAGTGATCGGCTTAGCCGAAGATTTCGTTTTGAATTTATAAGATTCAGGTTGTAACATATCTGCTTCATAAGTTTGAAGGATACAAACAACCTCTTCAACAGACTTATTCTTAAGTTTTTCTTTATCTTGAAGCATTGTCACCTTGGTTTTAAATCTTTCAAGGAGTGATCTTAAAATCTTTTTAATAACTCGAAAATGTGGAATAGGCTTACCTAGGGTTTCACAACTGTTGACGATGGAGACAAACCTAGAGTAATATTGATTAAAAGTCTCATCTTCCTCCATCCTAATCGTCTCAAACTTGGTGGTAAGCCTCTGAAGTTTCGACTGTTTAACCACGTAAGTCACTTCAAGAGATGTAACTAGGGTATCCCATGCTTCCTTCGCAATATCACAGTTTGTAATTTTTCGGTGCTCTACCTCATCCACAACACTGAAAAATATATCTAGGGCACGATTATTTGCTTGAAGCTCAGTCTTTTCTGCACGGGATAATTCAGAGCTTAATTTAGGGACGGTCCTATTGTTTTCCTCCTTTGTGGGATATTCGTACCCTTCCATACATGATTTTCATAAAAGCTTTAATTTGGGACTTCCAATAATCAAAGTTCTCACTGTCCAAAATCGGGACGCGGCTGGAATGATGATTCATATTCAAATTATTGTTCATCGTGACTTAGGATCTGCTCAGGGGAAAAAAATTCCTGCAGATTACGAGCGACCTGCTATGATACCAAGTGAAATTCTTATTTTGCTACCAATTAATTAAAGCAAATAAATAAGAATTGAAGAATAACGATGAACACAAAGATAAACGTGGAAAAACCCTAAATGGGCAAAAACCACGGGAAGGAATCAAACACTATAAAAATCATTGTGTGGTTACAAACAACCTTACTCACAATTGAGACTCCTCGCAATTGACCTAAGATCGGTGGTAGACTCCTCGTTCACCACACCCAGTATTTGATTGTTGCTGCCTCGAGTCCTCGATCCTTCCAAACGTTATTCCGGAAATCCCCCGGAAAAAACTTGAACTTGATTGTTGATGTAGAAACCTCTTGAAGTAACGATGAAAGGATTAAAGATCCATTGATCTTGTTTTTGCTTCAAGATTCAACCTTGATAATCTAGGGTTTTTGTGTGTTTGAAAATAGGGGCTCTAATCTCTTTTTGCAGCCGACATCCTTTAGATCTAGGGACGTGATGAATTTATATAAGATGCCATTCTGATCAATCGCATCATAAGCCGATTGATCGGACCATTGTAGATCCAATTTTTTGGAGCTGCCCGAATAAAATACCGATTGATCCCTCAACCAATCCATATGCTCTGAAACACGACCTGTGAAACTTCCTTCACAACATGTGTTAAATCATAGGTACCCGACTAAGAAACCGATTGATCCCATGGTTGATCTTCTCGTTCCGAATGCACCATATTAATCATGCGACAACCGACTAGACTACTAACTCTCAAATTACATTATAAAAAGATTCCTTCCACTCTAATCCTATACAGACTCCTTAAAAATTACAACTCAATAAACAAAGGGATACACGTAAATATGTGATTTGTCAAATGGAATTGCCAACCACAAAAGGGACGCAGATTTTTAGAGCTTACACTTGCCGAAGATTCTGTCTTGGAACTCGCATTTTGCAGGTTTGCTTTGGGCACCCAAAGGGGTTCTTTGGGCGCCTAAAAGGCTTTTGATGGTTTTCTAGGTTTTTGATTTTTGGGTTTCTTTTGGTGGGCTTCAAATACTTATTCGAGCTCCAATGCATTTTGTTGGTCTATTTTCATCATCACGAAGGCCAAGGATGTTTTTGGGTTTAAATTGGGGTGTCTACAACGCCCCTTTTCAATGGGGTATACTGTAGCACTCTTCTTGTTTATATGCCCCCCTTCTCTTAATTCATGTGTAATCTTTCATTCGATAGTGTGTATAGACTGGTTTGAATAAGAGTTAATAATAGAAGGCTTCCAACCTAAATTCTAAGAGAATCGCACTTTCTAATTAGGTGAAATTCCATGGAGACCCCCTAACGTTTAAAAATGCCCAACACACCCCCTCATCTATAAACGCTACCTAGCTTGACCCCTTCTATTACAAGACTGTTAAGTATGAAGGACAAATGTTACAAATTGGACGAAAAATACCCTTACTGTTCAAAATTACTCACCCAATCTCTCTCTCTCTCTCTCTCTCTCTCTCTCTCTCTCTCTCTCTCTCTCTCTCTCTCTCTCTCCGGTGAGCCCGTCTCCGGCGAATGGTGAAGATTAAAACGAAAAAAGAATTGCTCATGGATACCAGATTGAATTGATGATGGGTTCATTTTAATGAAATGATTTTGTGGTAGCATTTTGCGGCGTCCCCCTTGATCTAGTTTTCTTTTTCGAATTGCAAAATACATACACAGCGACCTCCACACAAATTTCATGGTAAAATGAATGTTGTTTTCCTTGTTAATTAAACCAGGAATGAGCAGTTCCTCAAGATGATTGTTTGAAATCTGATGTCTTTTTATTTTTATTTTTATGTATTTGGTCTTGTTGACAGAGTGGGAGCCAGACTACTTGATGGAAGACTTTGTTACAAACTCTGACATTGATGAGATGCCCCCAATTCCTCTTCGGGATGCACTTGAGAAGATGAAGCCTTTCTGTTTGTACCATGATTTTTAAAATTTTACACGTGGCAAATAAGTTGGTTAGAAATGATTTTTATGTAATTCGGATTTATGTTAATAGCCGAATTATCTATAATTTAGGAGATAAGTTGTTACCTAAATTATAGGGAAGTAGTTTCTATCTAAAACGAAGTGATAAGGGCCGGAATCAACATGTGTTTAATTGCATAAGGAACATGGGTAGTTATTTTCGGCCAATCAAGCTACACATGTCATCTCCTCGTGCATTTTCAAGAAGATCCCGAAGAAGACGCAAGATATGGGCATTATGGCAAGAGATCATGGGCAATTTTATTTGAAAGTCACATTCGGATCCAGATGCCTTAAATACAAGCCCTTGTGCCACTTTACGGAGGTCCAAGCACCAACATAGCTCACAGCAGCAATTTAATTTAGTTTATCTCCTAACTCTCAGTTAGTCGATCGATCCTCTCTCTCTCTTCTATCTATGTCTATCTTCTACCTCTATCCCCTCTCCTCTTCTTCTTCTTCTTCCCCTTCTTCTATGTAATAGTTAGTCTTTCTTCTTTGATTGTGGAAGTCCTTGCTCAAAGGCCCACGAACCGTTGTAAACTTTAGTTCCTCTTTTATTTCAAGTTGTGCAATTGCTTGAAAGAAGTCAGTAAGGTTTCAGGCGCATTTACACACTCTCTCTCGGAGATTCACATCTCCTGGCACGCCCTCGCATCTTCTACACCACAAGGTGTTGACCACTCCCGTTTCTCCTGTCCCTTGGAGGAATTCGGTGGCAACATTTTTTGGCACGCCCGGTGGGACACATTTAAGACAATTGAAGATTCAAGATGGCAGGAAAAGACAAGAAAGGAGGAGCTAAAGGAACGGGAACAGGTGATGATATAGGTGAAGCCGTAGAAGCCCAATCTTACGCGGCGTCACAAGAAGATTTGCAGGAAATGACTGTTGGCATGAGAGACATCATTTTGGAGACAAATGCTGAATTGTCTCAAGGACTCACTGATTCTATTGTTGGTCCTTTGAAGGAAATCAAGGAGTCACAGATGGATCTCACTAAATCCATAAAAGACATGATAGTTCTTCTTAATGAAAAACTAACTCCAGTCGCTTCCGTAGCAACTGGAAGTGGTGCCAACAATGACCAACTCAAGATGCCTGGTCCTCAGGGTTTCGTCTTATCTCATTACCAGGCAGCCTCATCTTCTTATCAATTCAATCACCCAGGAGATCCAAAAGATGGTCCAGTTGGGGAAAAATTGAGAATGGGAGCAAAGATCTCATCCGGAGCGAGTCTGGAAGATGGAAGGATCCCAATCCTCTTTTCTTGGTGTTTCCAACATTGCATCTCTGAAGGGATACTACCATCTCCTAATCCTCGAATCCGGTGCTTGAGCAAAATGAGTCATTGAATACGTCCAAGATCAGTTTGGACCTCCTTTGCAGAAGTTTGGGAGACCTGTTTACAGAAAGCCTTATAATGAGGCTGTGGATCGAGTGGAATTTCCTAAGGGGTACAAGGTTCCGGATTTCTCCTAATTCTCCGGTGAAGATACCAAGTCAACAGTAGAGCATGTGGCACGCTTTCTGTTCAATGTGGAGAAGCAATGAGTAATGAGTTCCTTAGAATGAGGTTATTCCCTAATTCTCTCACCGCCTTGCTTTCACTTGGTATATAAATCTTCAAGCTAATTCGATCCAGTCATGGACCCAATTAGAAGAGTTGTTCCACAAACAATTCTACGAATCGAACAAGAAGTCACTCGGCCGATCTCTAGGCTTTATCAATTGCTTGGAGAACCGCCGAGACGAGACATACATTACTCGGTTTAAAACCGCTCGCTTCAAGTGTAAAGTGGTTTTACCAGAGACCGAGTATGTTAAATGCCCCAGTAATGGCTTATGTTTAGAACTTGAGAATAAATTTGTTGATGTGGCTTTGTGGATTTGTTTGAGTTGGCTGCAAGAGCCACTCGTTATGAGCGATTCTTGTGTAAGATCGGGATCGCCGCAATGCTTCCAAGGGGACCTATTACAGGGGACCCTAACTACCAAGTGGCTATTGCGGAGACAGAAGATAGTCAAGAAGTTGCAGTTGCAGAAATTGTTAACCGAAAGCCATACGCTTGCAAAGCCTTTGTCAAAGTTGAACCCACTAAAGCCCAAGGATCCATGGCTTCACCCAAGACAACCAGGTCTTATACGTTTGATATCACAAAAGCAGAAGAAATTTTTGACCAACTCATGGCGGATAAGCTTCTACGCTTTTCTGTTGGTCACAAAATTCCATCTCCTGCTGAGCTCAAAGGCAAGGAATATTGCAAATATCATAACTCCTGGAACCACACTACCATCAATTGTATCATCTTCAGAAATGCTATTCAGGACAGGATTGATAAAGGGGATTTCAAATTCCCAAAAGCTGCAAAGAAGGGAATGGCGGTTGATCAGGATCCATTCCCCGCTGACTTTGGGGCTAATATGGTTTATGTGGATATGAGGGGAGTGCCCAGGACTGCTCCAAGACAGAAGATCTCCCTAGGTGCACCTTCACAAGGTGCCAAAGGAAAGCAGATCCTTCATGACTTTGATGATTCTCCTGATGATCACCCTTCTCCTATATGGTGGGATCAGGAAGTTATTAGAAGTCGCAGAGGATCTTCTTCTATAGCTAAGAAGCCATCTGTCCACCATTGCTGTGAATGTGGAAAAATCGAGAAGCCAAAGCGTCTACAAAGTGTGGTTGTCAAGCGTCCTAGGGAAGAGACTACATCACTATCTCCTCGTCGTTTTCCTCAGAAGCGAGTTTCGGTGTTTGATCGCCTGAAACCCATTACTCATGAGATCCAGAAGCAAATGTCATCCTTAGTCATTACAGCTCCACAAGAGGGTAAGCCTAGGATGGTTAAACCACCTGGATCTGTCTCTCCCAATCATTGGTTCAAAGTAAAGCATCCTAAGTTCCCACAGCCTGAGGATCCTTTATCAAAATCTCAGAAGCGACGTCAACAGAGGAATCGTCAGGCTGATAGGTTGGCACAGGGGATTCCAACTCCTCCACCTATTCCACCAAAGCGGTATCCTGCTCCTCAGTATGTGCAGAAGAAACCTCGCATGGAATATCGACCAGTGCAGAAACCTACTTCTCAACATGCAGAACCATCTTCGGTTGATATTCCTAAGGCTCACAAACCTGCCTGGAAGGATATCCTCGCAAAGCCACGTCCTGTCAATATTCGTTCTTCAGAGGATATGTTGGTTGTGCAAGAAGTAGCTCCTGTCACAAAAGTTTCATCCTCTTCGGCTAATCTTTCTTGCAACATGGTGTTTGTTCTTCCTACTGCTTTCATGGCCAAAGAAGGACAACCATCTTCTATGGATGGTGATGTAGAAGCTTCAGGCGAAACACCAGAGATCAATTCCATCACGCCTGACGCTTCCATACCTATGTCAAAGACTTCTGTTCCAAAAGCTGCTGACTCCAAGGTTCCTTCTATTGTGGTTTTGAAGGATGAGCCTACAGCATATTGCCCGTCTCCTGTGGCCAGTGTCTTATTTGAGAAGCCTGACCCAATGATGACTCAACATCTTCGTCCTCTTTACATTCAAGGTCATCTGGATGGTATTCCTGTCAACCGTATACTGGTGGATAATGGGTCTGCTGCTAACCTCATGCCACGTTTCATGCTCGTTAAATTGGGCAAAGGAGATCAAGATCTGTTACCTTCTAGCGCCAGCATCTCTGACTTTGCTGGAGGCATCACCACGGCCCAAGGTATTATTATTATGAATTTGCAAGTTGGAACAAAGACTTTGACCACTCCATTCTTTGTGGTTAATTCACGTTCAAGCTACAATCTACTATTGGGCCGCGATTGGATTCATGTTTGCATGGCTGTCCCTTCTACTCTTCACCAATGCCTAATCTTCTGGCGTGGTGATGACGTAGAAGTGGTTTGGGCAGACAAAAGGCCTTTCTTGGCCTCTTCTAACCATGCAGATGCCAAGTTATATGACAATGAAATTAGTCCTGTCAAGTTCACCGGGACTGATAAGTATGGCAAGCCTACAACCATTACTTTATCTACTCAAACTTCTGTAGACGAATTCAAAGCTATCTACAAACAGTTGGTCGGCCCTCTCCTTACAGAGATTAATAGGCCGAGCACTTCACTTCTTCAAGTTATTTCCCATGGATCAAGCTCCAACAGTCAGTGAGAAGATGGCGGCTTTGCAGGCTGCTTTGGCTCGATTGATCGCCTATATCACAGAGGAGAGCCTACGTTCTTTGGATTCAGAAGATAATTCGGTCTTGACGACCGAATTGTTTTTTGAAGGGGGCAATACACCTCCTGACGACGTCATCCAGTTAGAAGATTTGGAAGCACCACCGACAAAGTTGGATGATTTAAAAGCTGATGTTCAAGATCCTTTGGAGGAGATAAATTTAGGCTCAGACGATCGTCCAAAGCCTATTTATGTGAGCCAACGTCTTCCTGAGGTAGTGAAAAACGCTTACGTTGATCTCCTCCAAGGATATAAGGATTGCTTTGCTTGGGAGTATGAAGACATGCCTGGATTACAAAGAGGTTTTGTGGAGCACAGAATTCCCATAAAAGAAGGATTTAAACCTTTTAAGCAAGCACCTAGGCGAATGTCAGAAGAATTGAACCTACGGGTTAAAGAAGAGTTGGAGCATCTCCTAAAGGTTGGATTCATAAGGCCAACCAGATATGTCGAATGGTTATCCAATACTGTTCCAGTCATTAAGAAGAATGGAAAGGTGCGGGTGTGTATTGATTTCCGCAACCTTAACATGGCATCTCCAAAAGACGAATACCCTATGCCTATTGCTGATGTTCTAGTCGATGGAGCAGCCAGGCATAAAGTACTGTCCTTTATGGATGGTCATTCAGGGTACAATCAAATCTTTATTGCAGAAGAGGATGTCCACAAGACGGCTTTTCGATGCCCAGGAGCTTTGGGGGCCTTTGAATGGATTGTTATGCCATTCGGCCTTAAAAATGCAGGAGCAACTTACCAACGGCAATGAATTCTATGTTCCATGACATGTTAGGCCGTTTTATGGAGATTTACATAGACGATGTGGTGATCAAGTCTAATTCATTCAAGGAACACTTGGAGCACCTGCGATCCAGTTTCGAGCGTCTAAGGAGATATGGTCTCAAGATGAATCCGCTGAAATGTGCCTTCGGAGTTTCTGCAGGCAATTTTCTTGGATTTTTAGTTCACCAAAGGGGCATTGAAGTACCCCAGAACAGGACCAAGGCTATCCTAGAAGCTAAACCTCCTTCTTGCAAGAAAGAGTTACAGAGTTTTCTTGGCCTCATTAACTTCATCAGAAGATTCATTTCAAACATGGCCGGGAAAGTTCAAGTTTTTTCAGAGCTCCTAAATTTGAAGAAAGAAGAAGATTTCAAATGGGAAGCTCGTCATCAAGAGATATTTGAAGCTATCAAGAGGTATCTAACCCAACCTCCTGTTCTTATGCCTCCAATCAAGAAGAAACCTCTTCGACTCTATATTTCGGCATCCGAAACTTCTATTGGGAGTTTATTAGCCCAAAATAATGAACAGGGCAAAGAGAAAGCAGTGTATTATCTTAGTAGATTGTTGACTGCTGTAGAAAGCAGATATTCTCCTGTGGAGAAATTATGTTTAGCCTTGTACTTTTCAGCAATAAAACTTAGGCACTATATGATGCCTGTGTTGGTTTACGTGGTGTGCAAGACCGATTTGATCAAGTATTTACTTTCTCGGCCCATCATTAGAGGCCGAATTGGTAAATGGTCTTTGGCATTAATGGAATTTTACTTCCAATATATTCCCCAAAAAGCAGTGAAGGGACAAGCATTGGCCGATTTTCTTGCAGATCATCCATGCTTGGATGTTGATGAGGAAGCAATCGGCCTAGATGTTTTTGCTGTTTCATATGCTCCTTGGCAATTATTATTTGATGGTTCCAGAACAATCTCATCTTCTGGATGTGGAATCCTCATAATATCTCCTGCCGGAGTTAGAACTCAATGGTCATTTCAGTTTGATTTCCAATGTACGAATAATCAAGCTGAATATGAGGGGATAATCATTGGATTGGAAATCCTACGAGAAATGGGAGCAGCCACCATAGAAGTTATTGGAGATTCTCAGTTGGCGATCAACCAATTGGGGGGCATCTACAGATGCAACAGTGAAGAAATAGCTCCTTATTATGGCGGCAAGACAATTGCTAGACGAATTCGATGATGCCAGTCTCCGTCATATTCCTAGGAGATTCAATCAAGAAGCAAATGAATTGGCACAGATCGCCACCGGAATCAGGATTCCTCAAGGTTGGTACAAGAGAACAATCACTATTCAAAGAAAGAGCTTGCCTTCAGTCAAAAGAAGAAGTGCTTCTATGGAAGTGTTTACTACCGACCTAGGGGGGCAAGAAGAGGATTGGAGGACTGAAATTATTACCTTTCTGAAGTATCCAAACCTCTCTTCATCCAAGAAGGTCAGAGAAAAAGCTGTCCGGTATGTGCTGATAGAAGATGAGTTATACAAGAAAAGTTTGGAAGATGATCTCCTTCTCAAATGTATCGGACCTAAAGAAGCTTTAAAGGTTATGGGAGAGATTCACGAGGGCATCTGTGGAGCACATCAATCTGGAAGGAAAATGAGATGGCTCCTAAGGAGATATGGTTATTATTGGCCATCCATTCTTAATGATTGCATTCAATTTGCTAAAGGATGTCAAGCTTGTCAAGCTCACGGTCCTGTACAGAGGATCCCAGCCTCATTAATGAAGTCAGTTATAAAGCCTTGGCCATTTAGAGGATGGGCCATGGATATGATTGGCAAAAATTTTCCTCCTTCTTCTAAAGGACACACTTATATAGTCGTGGCCACCGACTTCTTCACCAAATGGGCCGAGGCTATTCCAATGACTGCTGTCAATCAAGAAGACATTATTACTATGATCAAGGAGAAGATCATCCATCGTTTTGGCATTCCTCAACATATAGTGGCCGATAGAGGATCTGTTTTCTTTGGAGACAGAATTCATGCAGTTATGTCTCAGTTTGGGATAGAGTTGTCACATTCAACTCCCTATTATGCCCAAGGCAATGGACAAGCCGAGTCTACCAACAAAATCCTTAAGGGGATTATAAGCAGAATGTTAGAAGATCAACCAAGGACTTGGCATGAAGCATTGTCAGACGCACTGTGGGCTTACAGGACTTCTAAGCGAACCGCCACTGGTATTACTCCTTATACTCTCACCTATGGTCACGATGCTAACTTACCAATGGAAGTAAACATTAGATCTGCTAGAATTGCATTTCAAAATGGCCTAGATTATGGAGAATATAATCAGGCTATGTTTATGGAATTGGAAGATCTAGATGAACTGAGGCTTTCAGCCTTAGACCATTTGGTGGCCCAGAAGCAGAAGGTGGCTCGGGCATACAACAAGAGAGTTAAAGAGAAATCTTTTGCTGAAGGAGATTTAGTCTGGCAGGCAGTCTTACCATTCAAGAAAAAGGATCATAAGTATGGCAAATGGTCACCCACTTGGGAAGGTCCTTTCCAAGTTTCACAAATTCTCAGGGGAAGTACTTATCTTCTACATGATTTAGATGGAGAGCCTCACAAGCATCCAATCAATGTAAAGTACTTAAAGAAATGGTATCCAACTATGTGGGAGATGATGGATTCAAACAGTTATTTCCATAAAACCACAGAAGTTGTTCAAGAAGCAAAAAGTACTTAAAGTTCAAACAACGCAAGAAAAAACAGAAGTCCAGCAAGAAAGAAGAATTACATCTTCTCTAGAACATCAGCCTTAAACTTGTCCCAAGGTGCAGTTGATGTGGACAAGTTAGTCACCAACGCTTCAATCCGTGCTTCTACATGAGGAATTTCAAGATTCAGAACATCGTGCTCTTCCATCAAAGGTTGGGTAGCAACAACGACTTCTTCTTCCTCATGTACAACCTTCTGCATCTTTTCTTCGTGACTGGCATCTTCTGTCTGAAGCTGGATTACTTGTTGCTGCATAAGGACAATGTTATCCTGGATCTCTTTGATTTTCTTAAGACCATTGTCCTTCTGAAGGGATAGCTGTGCTTTCTGATGTTGGAAGCTCTCCATTTTACCCATTGCGATGAGTAGCGCCTGCCCGAGATCTGTAAAACGAGACTGCTTTCTCTTCATCTCCTGAATTTCAGTCATGTTTTTGTGGTAATCCTGGATGAGCAATGGTAAAGCAACCTTAAATTGCCTCAATTGATCTTGAGGCACATCTGGTATGCCTTCGGAAGAGAGGAGGGTTTCTAAAGCACCTTTCAGCTTGGCAAGAATCTCGGGCTGAATCATGGTCTCAAAATTGAAGCTCAAGGCTACCTTTAGAGTATCTTTTGCCTTTGATACTTCTTCTGGCGAAGGGCCCTTTTGAATACTTTCAGTCGATGTGGCTGAAGAAGACATCTGACTGCTGCTTGTCCCTTTCTTCAATTTTTCCTTCAGGCGGTTGAGAAGATCCTGAGGCTCTATTTTGGCCTTGCTAGATACAGCAGTAGAGCGAGTTGGAGAAGCCAGGCTAGAGTCTTTGGAGAAGGCCTGTAAACAGAATGGTCTACAGTTTAGAAACAACTTCATACATATCTTTGGTGTTACAGTGCCATAATCACTTACAGGGAAAGCAGAGCTTTGTGACAAGTTGCCTGTTGGAGCAGCAGTCGCGCCTTCAGCTGGTACAGAGACGGGGATATTCTCTTTAGAAGAAACCCCGATTTCAGAAGATGCTGCCTCCGTACTTTTCAGGCCAGCCAAGGTTTTTGGAGCTTTTGATACTGGGCCAGAAATGGTTCTGTCGCCTGTCTCATCAGAATGTTCTTGGTGTTGCTTTTTCTTCTTTCTCAATCTTTTGCTGTCTGCAGCCTGAAGAAATAGCATGATTAGTTATACTCAGAAAGAAAAAGGAGGAGATTGGGAAATTCCAATACCTCCTCTAATGAAGCAAAGATAGGTGCATCTTCTGTCCTAGTACGGGATCGAGTTCTTTTGGGTTTAACAACAG
Source organism: Vaccinium myrtillus (assembly GCA_016920895.1). NCBI lineage: Eukaryota > Viridiplantae > Streptophyta > Magnoliopsida > Ericales > Ericaceae > Vaccinium > Vaccinium myrtillus. The sequence continues at coordinate 25,244,941 of CM029273.1, read as the reverse complement.
TTGTCTCCTGGAAAGAGGAGCGGCCATCAATAGAAGCCAAACCAGAAGCAATAAATGGCAAGCAGAAGTAAAAGTCTTACCTTTATCAACCTCCGTTTGGTTTTCGGGGGTAGGATCTTCTCTATCTTCTATGCCTCTTCTTCAGATTCTTCATCTTCTTCATCCTCCTCATCATGATCAGACAATTCCACTAGAGGAGCAGCATCTGAGAGAAGAGGCATTAGTCAGCAAACAGATATCACAAACAAAAGTACTAGAAGATTTTATATCAATTTCTGACCTCTTTCAGCGGAATTTATTACCCTAACTATCCCACGCTTATAGAAATCTTCTATTTCCCATTGGGGGGCATCGGTCTTAACGACTGTGACTCTTCTATTTTCTGGGAAAAGTTCGTACATGCCTTCATACGCTAGTGTGTTGGCAATGACGAACGAAGTGTTGGGTGTTGGGGGAATAGGTTTCCCAAACGGTTTTATTAAATCTTCTAGAAGAGGCATAGGTTGCCCTGGAGGAGTAGTTTGGAACATTTTCCACCAAGCTGCAGCAGCTAAGTCCTTCTGCCTATTCTCAATTTCAGTCATTCTATTTCTCCTAGCCTCTGCCATAGCTTCAGGGTTACGAGGGTTCCATTTGCATTTAAAGAAGGTTTCAAACCTACGAATGGATTGATAGATTTCGGCACGAGAAGGCGTACCTTTCTTCTTTGATGAGGACTTCGCCTTGGACTTCTCTGTCGCCTTGGTCTTCTTAACCAACACCTCCAGTTTTACTTCTTTGGTGATTGGTAATGCTTCTGGCACTGCGGATGGAGAAATTCTTCCCAACAATAGTTCCAGAGACTCTGAAGTTTGGCTAAAAATGGCGTTCTTCCACCATGAGTCAAAAGCTGGAATTGTTAGAGGAAACTCAGGAAATGGGGCAAGTTTGAATTTGGTGGAGATCAAAGCGGCATTCTTCTCCATAAGTTTCTTCGTATCATCCAGAGTGAGCAACATCCTCTCACTCAAAGCAGAATTTATGGTCTGATAAGGAGGAATAGGTACAAGCTGGGCTAATCCAAACGATCTGGCGCATTGAGTCGGGTTATAATACTCCACCCCACATTTGTTATTGGGGCCAGTGGAGCCCATACCATAAGGAAGATCCCTTGCCACCAAGAAGCTGGCCCACACTGCTTTCTGAACCGGATCTTCTGGAGATATTGTTTCTGTAGAGGTTTGAAGCCAATCCGGACAAGTGGAATTCCTCTCAAACGGCATCCAGAAGTCTGGGCGTGGATTTTCTGCAAGACAGAAGAAATACTTGAAGCACTCCTCAAATGAATTCTCCTTAGGAGCAAGCGACTTCAGATACAGTCCACAGAAGACCTTATCCCCTGATTTTCTTTTCTGTTTCTGTTCCAACGGCTCGTCAGGAGCTAAGTCAGAGAAGTAAGACCATGCCCAGAATTGCAGCAACCACAGGGGACCTGTACAGCCAGATATCTGATGATCCACTAAGTCTTTCATACACCTGTAGAAGTGTGCAAGGAAAATTGGGGCCAGAGCAATCTCCTGACCAACAGAGAGAGCTTTGGCCAAGTCGGTGTAGTACTTCGTGATCTTCAAATTACTACTGCAGAAGACGAACTTGTTTAACCAGTAGATCAAGAAGGCTATGTGCTCCATCTCGGAGACTTCAACCTTATCATCAGTCACGGCATTCTGCTCCAGGAAATAAGTGAAGGTAATATCCTTTTTCTTAGGGTATTCAAAGCTTACTTTGGGAGGTTCTAAGGCATCATTAGCCTCTAGGCCATGAGGACGAAGGCCTGTGATGAAAGCCACATCTTGGAGCGTTGGCGTCATAGGCCCACAAGGGAAGTGAAAGGCATTCGTGCTAGACGACCAGAAGAAAGCAAGGGCGTTGATAAGGGCGGTGTCAGGAGATGGCATGTCGTGACTCATAAGTATGGCATTATAAATTCCAGCCTTCTTCCAGACAGTGCTTTTCGCCTTTTCAACCCTAACCAACCATTCGTTATATTCAGAAGTGGAGGTGACCCATACTTTAAAAGGTCTTGATTTCAAATAGTTTTCCCAGTTTGGGGCCCAATCTGTTGAAGATCGGGCCAAGGGAAGAAGAAGGTCATGTGGGTAATATCTGTCTAAAAAGTCTGGAAGCTCATCTGTAAAACAAGGCCCTAGTCCGTACTTTTTTAAGCCAGAAGAATGCTCAATTTGATTGGGTACCTGGAAGAGAATATCCTCGAGAATGTTGGGTTTATGCTCGAGAATCAGCTTCGTCATTACCGTGCCTGTGTTATTCTCATCTTCGACAGAAGCCTGTGCTCGAAGGGTAGCCATGGTGAAATTTCGTCTGCTACAGTAGCAAGCCTTTGGCTATGGCGGTGAAAAAGGTAAAGGTAGAGAGAGAGAAATTGTTTTCACTGTGAAACGTATATTTTCGTCTCTCTCTTAAAACCTTTTTATGAATACGTATGGAGGGGTATCCCGAATTTTCCAGATTCCTAATTTCCAAAACCAACCAAGGTATGCCACGTGTTGGGGTTAAACGGTAACAAGAGTCCTTTTCGGTTCATCTTCTTCTAGCCGTTATCTCCTCTCTTCAAAGGACTCTTGTTACGTTTATCGGCTCCTTCTTTAATAAACTCCATTTTATTTTTTAAAATGAAGTTTATGGGGGGCAGTGTTTGTACCATGATTTTTAAAATTTTACACGTGGCAAATAAGTTGGTTAGAAATGATTTTTATGTAATTCGGATTTATGTTAATAGCCGAATTATCTATAATTTAGGAGATAAGTTGTTACCTAAATTATAGGGAAGTAGTTTCTATCTAAAACGAAGTGATAAGGGCCGGAATCAACATGTGTTTAATTGCATAAGGAACATGGGTAGTTATTTTCGGCCAATCAAGCGACACATGTCATCTCCTCGTGCATTTTCAAGAAGATCCCGAAGAAGACGCAAGATATGGGCATTATGGCAAGAGATCATGGGCAATTTTATTTGAAAGTCACATTCGGATCCAGATGCCTTAAATACAAGCCCTTGTGCCACTTTACGGAGGTCCAAGCACCAACATAGCTCACAGCAGCAATTTAATTTAGTTTATCTCCTAACTCTCAGTTAGTTGATCGATCCTCTCTCTCTCTTCTATCTATGTCTATCTTCTACCTCTATCCCCTCTCCTCTTCTTCTTCTTCTTCCCCTTCTTCTATGTAATAGTTAGTCTTTCTTCTTTGATTGTGGAAGTCCTTGCTCAAAGGCCCACGAACCGTTGTAAACTTTAGTTCCTCTTTTATTTCAAGTTGTGCAATTGCTTGAAAGAAGTCAGTAAGGTTTCAGGCGCATTTACACACTCTCTCTCGGAGATTCACATCTCCTGGCACGCCCTCGCATCTTCTACACCACCAGGTGTTGACCACTCCCGTTTCTCCTGTCCCTTGGAGGAATTTGGTGGCAACACTTTCCTAATACAAAGGAATTGAAAGCCAGTCAGAGTGGGAGGTATGTCAACTTGCTCGTGTAGGTTGGTGCTACAATGATTTCCTTTTATGGCGTCATATATCATATATTTGTCTGAAGATGAATGATAACTGCAATATGGTGATCACATACCGTTGTCTGTTTTCATCTATTTTAGTTACTGTGATTGAACCTGTAAGTGATTTTTTTCTTTTCTTGTATAGCTCCGGTGTATATTATTTAGCTTAAGCGATTTCGAATCAGTGGGGTGTGTGTTATATTGGTAGGAAAAAATTAGTACATGTACATATACACACAAACATATATACATTAGTGTGGCCGATTGTTATAGATGAGGGGGCTAGTGTGAGCAATTTTTAAAAGGTAGAATAGTCATTTTCGTCCTTCCGTTAATGGAGTTAATTGGGATTTTGTTCATTTCAAGTAGATGATGGGATGTGTTTGGGCGTTTTTAAACGTTAGGGAGTCTCTGTGTCCCAGAAGCATAAATGAGGGGGTCTCCATAGAATTTCACCTTCTAATTAAGTCTCAACCCTTGGCTATCAGATCTATCCATTCAGTTTGTGATATTCTTCACACTTCTTTTGCAAACAGATATTTATAAACTAATAGTAACAGTTTATAAGTTAAATTAAACTAGTGGTGTCCTCATTAAAGTTAATTCATCCAGTTATTTGGACATACCATAATAATTTCCCAATTCCCTAAGGTTGATATTTTAATAGTGCTTTGTTTTTTAGGTCATCCTATCTATTCAGTGCTCTCCTAATGGCATTTGAAAATGGCATTTGAAAAATGCGCAAGTGTGCAAATCTATATCACTATTTTGTCAACTAAACCTAAACTTTAACGTCTTTACCTACCAAAAATAAAGTGAAAAAGTTGCCCCGTACATCTTCCGATCATACGTACCCTTGTCCGGAAAGTTAAAAAAAAAAATCCAACCAATCTAAATTCAATAAAAACTATATATATATGTACTTGATCACTTGGAACTTACTATATGAGCCTAACAAGACAAAGACGAAAACAAAAACAGCTTATCTTTCTCTCAACTCAAGCTCTTCTACATATACTTGTGATTTTTGTTTCTCTAATATTGCTAAAGAAAAGGAAATGACAGGGGGAGTGGAGTGGAAGGTGAACATGCCGGATGGAACGTCGGCGAAATTGGAGAGAGAAAATGGGATGGTGTCCAGAGTGTGCATGGGGATAAAGGGTATTATTGGAAGATTTGTTTCGAAAATATGGAGATTTTTGGAGAAGGCTTGGGGTATAGGAGCCTCTGAGCCTAAGAAGGTGGTCCATTGTGTTAAAGTAGGGTTGGCTCTTACTCTTGTGTCATTGTTTTATTACATGAAGCCTTTGTATCAAGGAGTTGGAGGGAATGCTATGTGGGCAGTCATGACCGTTGTGGTTGTTTTTGAATACCCAGTGGGTATGTATTTCTCAATCTTATGCATGCATGTATAGGATTATAGTGTGTATATATAACTTACTCCGTCTTTTGCCGAGCAAAAAAACTAAAAACTTATTGTGGTACGTACTCGCATATGGCATGTTACAAACAAATGCTCATGGTAACATTGTGATGAAGTTAAAAAAAAATCGTGTTCAAAATTTATTCCAAGATCCTTGCTCGATCGGAAATTTCTATGGCATGTTACAAACAAATGCTCATGGTAACATTGTGATGAAGTTAAAAAAAAACCGTGTTCAAATTTTTTTCCAAGATCCTTGCTCAATCGGAAATTTCTATAAACGTGGGGTTTTTTTTTTTTTTTTTTGGTGGGAAGGGGGATTGATAAAGTTTTCGAAGACAATTTGCAAAATAAGTTTCCTATATTTTCATGAAATTAATGAAAGCAAAAACGAAAACGATTATAGGTGCGATGTCTAATTGTGCTTGTTATTGATTGTAGGTGCGATGCTGTCCAAATGCATCAACAGAATGATTGGAACTTTCTTTGCTGGATCTCTCGCCGTCGGTGTTCACTGGATAGCAAGTCATTCTGGAGAACTATTTCAGCCTCTGATTCTTGGAGCTTCTGTTTTTCTACTTGGTATGTAAACTCTCTCTGTGTGTGTTGTAGAAAGCCTGTAAGAGAGATATGCATGCAGTTGTTGTGATGAGCAGATTTTTTGGTCAATCCAGACAAAGAACATTGCGTAGCAGTGAAACAGATTGTTAGATGCCCATTACTCAATAAAACGTAGCAACTTATAGGAGAGTTATTGAATGAGAATAAGTTCTTTCCGCCACCACTTCAGGCTCCACTATGCATTCATTGCAATAATCTGAACCGTTCATCTTGTAAGGTCAACAAAATAATTTACTCCCTCAAAAATTCATCTTGATTGGACATCAATAGATCTGTCAAAAACTGAGATTTAGTTTACAAATTAGACGGTCATGGACAGTTTAACTAAAAAAAACTACTAACAGAATCAAGCCGTCTATTTTGTAAATTAAAATTTAATTTTTGATATACCTATTACTGTCTGATCAAGCTGATTTTTTGCGTGTGTATATATTACTTTGCGGGTCTTACCAGATAAACAGTTCAGATTACTACACTAAACATACAGTGAAATCCTCAAAGAGCGGAGGCTTAAACCCCATCAGTCCGGCTCATCCGGACAAAACTTTCACTCTTATTGTATTCTTTCTATTCGTACTCTCCCTGCATGCATTTCTCTCTGTCTCTCTCATTTGGCAATTCGATCTGTCTATCTTGCAGCTTCGGCAGCTACTTTCACTAGATTCATTCCAACAATCAAAGCAAGGTTCGATTACGGTGCCATGATATTCATCCTAACATTCAGCTTGGTTTCTATTTCCGGCTACCGCGTCGATGAATTGTTCGAGCTGGCACACACCAGGTTTTCAACAGTTGCCATAGGAACCTCCATATGCATTCTCATAAGCATGTTGTTCTACCCTGTTTGGGCCGGGACCGAGCTTCACCATCTCATCAATCGGAATATGGAAAAACTTGCTGATTCCTTAGATGGTATGCACTTAATTCCGATAATTTAAACAGCAGAACAAACACTTCCTAATGCAATCACTAATATTTTCTTGGGCCTTCAATGGATGATCATATTGATATTTGAAATTCAGGGTGTGTGGAAGAGTACTTCAATGGCAATGGAGATGATAATAAGAGTGATGATGATCAGAACAAGAAGTTGCAGGGTTACATATGTGTACTTAATTCAAAGGCGACAGAGGAATCCATGGTATGCAAATTATTGAGTAACGAATTGAAGTTCTCCGTTTCAAATTTTTTTGTTTTACCAAACTAAATCAAATCGAGCCTTATTTTTTTGCAAATTATGTGATTTAACTTCGTATGTTGGAAACAGGCCAATTTTGCGAGATGGGAGCCTACACACGGGAACTTCAACTTCGGACATCCATGGAAACAATACCTCAAGATTGGGGCTGCAATGCGAAACTGCGCTTGCTGTGTTGAGTCTCTCAATAGTTGCATCAATTCAGAAATTCAGGTAAAAACCATGCGCATTCTGGACTCATTTTTATGATCAATTAAGTTCGTTTGATTATATGTCATTTTCCCTGTTCGAAACTCAAATTTGTTGGACCCTTTGCAGGTACCCGAGTATCTGAAGAAGAACTTCAGCGACGTGTGCATGGGACTGACCTCTCATTGTTCCAAAGTGTTGAAAGAATTGGCAGTGTCAATGAAAACCATGACAAAGTCACCAAACACTGATCTATCAGTGGGAGAAATGAACTTTTCTGCTCAAGAGCTGCAAAATGCCTTGAAATCTCTGCCCAGTCCGCTACTTCTCCCCCCTCTACAGAAAAATGAGGCGACAGGAGAGGCAGCCACGAAGCAATCCACGTTAACTCTCATAGACATTCTTCCACTGGCAACGGCAATATCACTGCTGATTGAAATGACAACGAGAATCGAAAGAATCGCAGATGAAGTCGATGAGCTAGCAACTTTAGCCGAATTCAACCCCGCGAGTGATGAGAAATCGCAACAAAAACAGTCCAAAACAGATATTACAGACAATGAAACAATGAAGGCCCTTCAAAAGGTCTGAGTTCGAAATGAATTCATCACTCTGGTTATTCTCGATGAAATTTTTTCTGCTTGTTTCTCGAGAAAATGTATAGGTGTGTTGTCATGTACAGCACATTATCCCAGGTCCACTAATGGTAATTAACTAAGTTGAGATCAAGAGGGCAAATCTCATTGCTTGATTTCTTTGGCCAAAATTTCATGACAACACCATTCACTAAATTAGTTTGTGTTTCTTGCACCATGAAAATGCAATCTACGTGGTCAATCTCTTACATCATATGCCACTTATGATCATGCTATCCTAAATCAAAATTAGGTTACCACTGATTCAGAATCCGAAGCTGTCCTGTGGTGATATACACGTGGAATTCAATCATTGGTTGAGAGACCCATAAACCATGCCAGAATCTAAAAACAAAATGTTAGTGTCATGAATACAGTACTGTACACATTATATATTATATATATAAGCTAAGGAGACACGAGTGGAGTCTTTTTCTTAAGAAATATCTCTAGCCAATTAATATGGGGTTAGTTGAGTGATTGGAAACTTGTCTTTGGTTAGATAATAGGCAAATTCTAAAGTCAGCTCATTGGGCTGACATTATATAAGGTTTAAAAAGAGTATTGAAATTCGTGAAAAGTGTATAGAAAAATGTGAAAGTGTATTGGAATATGTGAAAAGTATGTAAGGATATGTGTGTTTTTTGTATTTACGTGTGCTTATTGGGCTGATAAACCAGTGGAGGAGCTGCGCAGCATGTTGTGCGGCCCATTTCGGCGCTTCACCGGCACCTTCTGACAATCGGAGGCGTCCACCGCGTAGAGCTCGTCGAGTACTACAAGTGTGCCCAAAATCAACTCGATCGGATATCGTTAAGTGCCTCATCGGAACACAAATAAGTTGAAAAAAAATCGGAACACTTATGTCTTGAAACACTAGATGAAAACCATTGAACTCATTTTTTCAACTTATTTGTGTTCCGATGAGGTACTTAATGAGATCCGATCAAGTTGATTTTTGGTACATTTGTAGTACTCGACATGCTCTACGCGGTGGACGTCTCCGATCGTCGGAACGGTGCTAGTACAGAGCCGAAATGGGGCGCACAGCACACTACGCAACACGGGGCTGCGCCGCACCCCCCTGTTTCCTTGGGCTGACTATAGAAAAACCCTAGATAATATTACCCAGATTCAAGTTTTCATAGCAATGAATTGGAGCAAAACGTACGCTTAATATGACTCATGCACATGTGGTAGGACCTTAGCTTCGGTTTCGACATAAGTGTGGAAGGTTAGTGGCGACTCCGGAAATTCGGAAGCGTAGAGTCATTCGTAAATATCAAATACTTTTATCAACCATAAATAAAATAAATAAAAAATCATAGTAATGGCAACTAAAAATCTTGTTTCAACAAAAATCACATTTAAAGCTCAACCTAGCAACACAGATCAACCTCTCCTTATGATCAAAAGAACAAAACGAGTGATTAAGATTCAAATAATCCGCAGAAATAAGCAAATTTTATGAACTTTTAAGAGTTATTCAGTGGTGTCACCACCAAATTTATAGGGTTTTTATGAATTTATTTAAAAAAATTAATATAATAGTAGTAATTTTTTGTTTTCCCTTGGGGTTCGACTGACCCCACTCTCAATACACTGCCATCGCCAGTGTAACTCCTATGAATAATGGTGTAGTGTGACGAGGTAATACTTCTTGATAGAGGTGACAGAGAGCAATACGTGCACCTCCATTTTAATTGAGCACCTAAAAAAAAATCCTTTGGTGGAACAATTGGGATTATGACCCCAACTCAACAAGCGTATTTGTCCTAATTACTTTTGGCATTCCGCATACGTACGGTTGATGATGGGATCCATTGCCACTATCTGCATCCTAAATTTTGTCCTGTGTTTGGATGTCAGTAATCTCAAGGGAGAATGGAAATGTGATTCCTTCTACCCATGATTCCAACGTTTGGAACAAACAGGAACATGAATGTTATGTCAGGCTTTTCTGATTCCATCGTTTGGCAGAGGCAGGAATAGGAATGTGATTCCTGATGAGATATTCAACCAGGAATCACATTCCTAGACTGGGTGGGAATCTGATCCCTCCCTTATCCCATGGGAATCTCAGATTCCTGGCTCATTCATTAAGAAAAGAAAATGTTGACTTTAACAAATTTCCAAAATAATTGATTCTCGCATAAGATTACTGAATTAATCTAAACACCGAAATGTCATTCCTCCAGATATCAAATTCCTAGGAATTCGATTCCCAGTAATAATATTCTTATTCCTACCCAAGAAAATTTCTGGGAATTTGATTCCCGGTAATCATATTCCTATTCCTACTCAAGATTCCAGTCATCCAAACACTTGCTTTCACGTTTAGTATATGTTTGGATGGCTGAAATTTTGGAAAACAATGAGGATATAATTAAAAGGAATTGAATCCTAGTAATTCATTACCTAAAGTAAAATCATTCCAGTACTGAAATAATTCAATAATCTAATGCAAGAAGCATCTAATTTTGAAAATTGGAAATTTATTTGAGCCAACATGTTTTCATGAATTGAGCCATGAAGATAGTCATGTGGTGAATGAGGATTAGATTCTCAAAATATGATACCTAGTTGAATACATCATTAAAAAATTGTTATAGGGTCCATTATAGCTTTTTATAACACCTCTAGTCCACCTAATGTTTTCATAATACCTCTAGTCCAGTGAATCACGTTTTTTATTCTCTTAGGTCCATTCTAGTTTTTTAATTGGACAAAATTACCCTCTGGTTGGTTTAATCCGTTTGAGACGTTTAACACCTAACGAACATATATAAACGTTGTTGTCTGATTCATCGAGCGAGTGAGCTATCGCGCGCGAGAGAGAGAGAGAGAGAGAGAGAGAGAGAGAGAGAAAGAGAGAGATCGTGAGAGATTGCAGATTGCTGGAGTAGAAGAGGTACGATCTCTGATTTTGGTGAGCTGTTTTCGATATTGTTGTTTGGCAGTTGAATTCTTTGTTTGCGAACAGAATTGGTATCCATTTGTATTTTATTTCTATCGGTTTTTTGTTTGAGTTTGTGTTGTGAAGTGTAGTCTGTGGTTTAGGTTTTGGTTTTTGAGTTTTTAGGTTTGATCGTTTGATTTGATTTTTATTGAGATGCTTGGATGTGCTTTGTATGGATTTGAACACCGAATCTCTGTAATTAAAGAGGAAAGTTGTTTTCATTCTGAGAATTAAGTACATTTTTGTTGTTTTTCTTCTGTGAAAGTTTTCATTATTGAAATCTGTCTCTAATTAAGCACATTTTGTTGTATGTAAATACTGATAGTTAATCATGTTTTTGCACTTTTTGTGTGTTTTCGATGTTCATAGCTGAGCAAATTTGTTTTGATGTACTGTAAGGTGTTTGAATATTGACTATTTTTAATGTTTGATTGTTTAAGTTTTAGTCTTAGGTTTTGAGTTTGTGAGGTGAATGCTGACCACTTTACAGAATTTGATCACATATGTCCTCCTGTATGAAATCTGTTTTGATTGAATTTGTTTCGCTGTGTTGTAAGGTATTTGAATCAGCACATCTTGCAGTGCTTTTGCTCTTTGAAATCTTTTTAGATGTGGCTATCTAATGCCAGGTAGTTTTTCGAAGAGTTGTGCATGTTCTGCAAATAGATGTGTGTATCTAAATCTCGGTAGATGATCACCTTTATGCTTTGTTGTGGAATGTTCTCAATTGTTGTTAGAAATCTGTTTCCATGTATGAGTAGGCATTTATGTAAGCATTGATAGTTAGGCACATCTGGCAGTGTTTTTTCAATAGATAACCACATGTTTCTATTGTGTTTTTGCAGGTTTGTGATGGATTCAATGAAAATTTTGATTTGTAGGTATGGATCGGAGGTTCTTGTTGTTAGGTTGGTTGGTGGCATTAAGTTGTTTGATGTTTTTAGAAAGATTTTGTGATAGGTGGGACACTTTATGCATTGGTAGATTCTCAATGTCGTATGTTTTGGAAGGTTGTAATTGCAAACTTGTCGATGAAGAAGATTTTACTAATATGCTTTACTTGTATCCTGATTCTAATAGAATATACGGTACAGTTGAGGAGGTAAGGCCTTATATTGCATTAAGTGGTGGTAGTACTACTGCTATCACTATTGGAGGTACTGGTGTTCTACAAGATGTGGATATGGAAGAGCCGCTGGATGAGTTTTGTCGCCATACCGAGACTAGGTATTTGACATCTGGTTGGGCGAATTTGATACACAGTGTTGGGCAAGCTTTTCGAGTTGGTGTGATGGATTTCAGGGCAATGTTGCAGCGATATGCTATGGAGAACGGGTTTATGTATGATCTTGTGAAGAATGACAAGTATAGGGTCACCGCAAAGTGTAAGTTTGAAAAGTGTGAATGACGTGTGCATGCCATCTTGGATCGTTCAAGCGAGAGAATTCGTCATTAAGGATCTGCTCAATGAGCATCGTTGTGGTTCGACGTATAGAAGAAATAAACACAAGCGGGTGACCTCTAGTTTGGTTGCTAGTGAGATTGCGAGCATGGTGAATCAGAACAACAACACATCTCCGATGCATATTTTGGAGTTCTTTGCTGACAAGTATGGGTTGGATCTGTCATACCGCCATGCTTGGTTAGGAGTGGAGAAGGCTCGGGGGAAGGTATTTGGGGACTATGAGAGTTCGTTTGACAAGCTGAGGTGGTATGTTGAAGCTACGAAAATTGCAAATCCTGGCAGTGTATTGAAGCTCGAGGTTGATGCTGAAACGAAGGAATTCTCGAGGCTGTTCGTGGCGTTCAATGTCTGTATTAGTGGCTCTAATAATTGTCGACCGTTCCTCTGCCTCAATGGTGCACATCTGAAAGGGAGATTCAAAGGGACATTTCTTGCTGCAACCGGAAAGGATGCAGATCAAGGTAATAGATGTGGTTATTTTTTTGTTAATTGCCTATATGTTGACTAATAAAGGTAATAGATGTGGTTATATTTTTGCTATATATGTGGCTATCTAATGCAAGTTAGTGTTTGGAATACTTATGGCCTGTGTTTTGCAAATAGATGTGGGCTCTGTAGTTTTTGGAATAGATGTGCCTGTTTTGAAAATAGATGTGGGCATCTAAATCTTAGTAGATGATTACATCTATGCTTTGCTGGGATATGGAGTGTTTTGAATTGTTGTTAGTTTGGTTTTTTTTTTTTGCTGTAGGTTTATTTCCATTAACTTTTGCGATTGTGGGTGCTGAAAATGATGATAATTGGTTGTGGTTTCTGGACATTTTGAAGTTTGTTTTGTCTCCCCGTCCTATTACCTTTATTAGCGATCGAAATCATGGTCTTGTGAGTAACATTCGCACTGTGTTTCCTCATTGTCATCATGCATATTGCTTGTATCATCTACAGTTCAACTTGAGAGATTATTTTCCGAGTCATTTTCGAAAGGGATTTCTTAACAAGTTGGTAAAGTTGTTTAATAAGATTGTTTATGCTCCATCGGTTGTTTCTTACAATGTTTGCGTGACTAAAGTTTGTGATCATGGGGGAGCGAAGGCGAAGACTTTTCTTGCAAGTGTTCCAAAGAACACTGTACCAATGCGTACTTTAAGGGGAAGCGATACGGGGAAATGAGTTCGAGTGCGATTGAATCATTCAATAATTGGGTCCTTGAGGCACGGCGTATGCCGGTTATGAACTTGGTTGATTGTTTGAGATCTAAGATTATGGTTCAGATGTCAAAGAGAAGAGAAAATTCTGCTACGTGGATTTATGAGATTGGTCCTGTCATGGATGCAAAGTTAAAGAAGAGGATTGAGAAAGGGAGGGCATGGAGGGTCCAAAAGTCTTCAACCGGGGTGTATGAGGTCAAATCCATGCCAGCTGTTGTTGTGGATCTTGAGGAAGGCACTTGTTCCTGTGGATCTTGGCAATACAATGGTTTTGTTTGTGCTCATGTAGCAACGGTTTTAGCGATGACGTGCGGTGAGGAGGAATCTATGGCTGACTTCATTGATTCGTTTTACCATGTTGTGGCTTACCAGCAAACTTATGAAAATTCATCCAGTTCTTGCTATGGATATTCGTGACTTCACTCAAAGAACTGCTCGTGAAATCAAACCACCAAGAAATAGGAGGCCTCCAGGAAGACCATGTTTAAAGAGAATTAGGTCAAGGGGTGAAGAGTGTACGGCGAGGCCAAGGAAGTGCTCAAGGTGTCATCAACTTTGCAACCACAACCGCAGGACCTGCACAAAGGCTAGCAAGGATTGATGTTCTTCGAATATCATATTCATTTCATTTGTTTTTCTGTCCAGATTTTTCAGACTGTCATTTGTTGTTCTTTGGTTTGGTTGTCACATGTGTTAGATATCCATATCTGAAACCACAACCGCAGGACCTGCACAGAGGCTAGCAAGGATTGATGTTCTTTGAATATCATATTCATTTCATCTGTTTTTCTGTCCAAATTTTTCAGACTGTCATTTGTTGTTCTTTGGTTTGGTTGTTACATGTGTTAGATATCCATATCTGATTCTTTTATTGTCATTGACAGTACATATTTTTTTGTGATTGGTATAAAATTTAGCCCAGATAAGCTTTTCTTGTTTATCGTTGTTGCAGCAATACATATTTTGTTGTTAAGTTATTGACATCTGGTTCTGTGGTTCTGGATACTGCGTTATTTGTTGTAGCAATTTATGTATACTGTATATAGATAGCCACATCTTTTTGCAAAATTGTTTGCAGAGACAATTTAAATACCCACATCTAATTCTAAAACAGGGTTGTGGATGTGTTTGTGTTGCCCCTATACTGTTATGGCTTGAGATATGTTAGTAGATTTGGAACATGTTAACCAAATAGAGTCACAAACACAGAAAACTAGTGTTTTGCAGCGATTTTTTGATAAATAGCTACAGATAGCCACATCTATTCGGATATTTGGTTTTAAATATGCACAACCATTTGGAAACCTACTTTAGATATCCAAATCTATTGCAAAACATGCTTCACATACACACTTCAGGTTTCAGATATGTAACTAATGATTGACAAGTATCACAAAATTAGTTTGCATTTCAAAGGGTTAAAGATGATATGTAACTAAACAATTTTTCTTCCATTCATTTCAAAGCGTAATTACATTGTAGATTTCCCAAAACAACATTGTTCATTTGGGGCTTCCAAAACAGCAAAAGAAGCCCTAGTGTTCCTCTAATCTTCCAAAACAAGAAAACAGCAAACTGCAGCTGTGGATGTTGTAAAACTAACCTAACCAAAACAAAACAACTGATAAACTTCTTCTTTGTTCCTTCCTTCTTCTTCTTCCTTTTTTTTTTTTTTTTTTTTGAGAGGTCTGCAGACCCCAATCTTAATTAAAGAAAAAAAAACCTTCATTTTCATTAAAGAGAAAAAAAAACCCTTTTTCATTACTGGCAAAGATGGTGGTGAAACCCTAGTTTGCTGGCTGTGGTGATGGTGCTGCAGCGTCATCCTGTCCCTCCTCCTCCTCCATTTCTTCTTTCTCCTCCTCATCCTCATCTGTCTCCATTTCAGACTCCCCATCCTCATCATGTCCCTCATCTTCTTCTTCTTCCTCTTCCTCCTCCATCTCTTCTTCCTCTTTTGCCTCTATCTCTCGCATCTCCTCATCGTCCAGGAACTCTGCATAGTGTTCATCCTGGGAGACTTGAATTTTGGTCTTCATTTCCTCTATATACTGCTGCTGCTGAAGTGCTAGTGAGAGGAGTTCCTTGTTTGCTGTAACTGTGGCCATGGAGATGATCAAGTCGTTGTTGGACTTGATCTCCTTCAAGTCCTTCTTGATGGCGTTGAGAGGGACGATTGGTTGAGACATTTTAGGGTTTCTGAGAGAGGGTTTGGAGGAAGGATTTGGAGGGTTTCTGAGAGAGGAGAGAGGACATGAGGGAAACTTGGATTAGTAGCCACATCTATACGAAAATTGGCATTAGATATCCACATCTTTTTCAGAATCAGTCTATACATAGTCACATGTCATTTCATTGCATAAACCATATCTATTCTCCTAAGCATGTTACTTCATCAGTACTCTTGTTCATAGCATTTTCTTTTTCCTGCTCTTGTTTCAATAGCAATAATGTTAGCCATCTTCAAGTTTCCAAGACATGTCAGCATCATTGAGAAATTTGGATACCAGATGAACTCTGAATTCCTCAACACTGTACTGTTTTATTGAACTGGGGATTTCATGTTAAGATGCCAATAGAGAAATTATGTAACAGACAAGTATCCCGCAATCAACCCTGCATATTTTTGAAGAAAGTAGTTAAATGTTAAGAGAAATTGCATAGCCATATCTATTCAAAAACCTGCCTTTTAATAGCCATATGTAATACAAAACCAAAAGTAAAACAAGTCATGTATGAGTTTTGTTGCATTACATAGCACATGCAATTACAGAAATCAACTGAACACAAAGACAATGAAAGCTTACGATATTGGCAATTGTTGAGGGGCATTCTTAACTGATATGATTGGAGCATCAAATTTGTGTGCTTCAAAGACAATCGGTGAAGATGATAGCCGGAATTTTGGCCTTGCATTGAAGTTGGTCTTTATGAAACCTTCCACATATGTTTTCTGTATTTACAAAGCAAATGTTAACCTCGTGGCCAATATTAGAATATGGGTTGTCAGATATTTGGAATAAATGTGTATTTTTTTGTACCACTTGTGTTGCGTCTAGGAGGTATGCACAATTTTTTCTGGACAAAGAATTGTAGTGCTTCCATATCTGCTCTTCCATGTCATACAACAAAAGAGTCCAATGGTATGGTGTAACCCCTTTTGTTACTTTCTTGTTCCCCGTGGAATTCATAGGGAAAACAAGGTAGCGATAGTAACCGGTTCCATGCTCCAGAGTATTGTTATAGACCTTTTGAAGCTTCTAATCGATGAGACACTGTCTGACACTCTCATGGTTTGAGGTGGTGATCAAACTCTGCATGTTCGAAGAAGGAGAATAAGAATTTAAACATCTATTGCAAAAATTTATCCAAGATCAAAAGTAAACAAACCATTTCAATTTGCAAGAAGTAAAACAACAATTTTGAAGACATCTACTGAAAAAACTGGCATTTGATAGCCACATCTATTCCCATAAATAAGATTAGACAACCACATATATTCCAAAAACTACCATTAGATTGCAACATCTATCTTAGAAAAGTTGTATTACATAGTCACATCTATTCTTACCCAGCACATGCATGTGAAATAGGCATTATTTCCATTATTTGCTTGTTGTGCTTCAAGCTGCCTCTCCAACAAATCCATCGATTACCTGTATAGCATCCTCTTTACGTTATATTATCAAAGTAAATGCAAAAAAAAAAACTTTGTAACAGCATAACATAAATTATTTTACCGTGTTTGTTGTGTTTCCTTCTTCCAGAAGCCGGATTATGTCTTGTAGTGCAACGGTTTCTTTTGATTCCAAGTTTGTCCAAACAGCAATACTGTGTATAACAATAAGGCAAAGCGTTATTTTATAAAAATGAAATGAGTTTTTTTTTTTTTTTTAAATCTGTTTCATGTATGAGAACTTACGCATCATCTTGTCTCTCGCAATCACATATTTGATCCAAGAGATCCCTATCTTCTTTTGGGATATCTTCTTTTGGGAGCATGTGATATAATCTTGATTTTTGAGGTATCCATTTTTGTTTTTCTTCCTTTTCCTTCTTCTGTTTCTCCGCATCCTTCTTGTTCTTCTTCTTATCATCCTCAACATTCTTCTTCTTTTTCTCATCCTCGGTGTAGATGTAATCATGTATCCTCTTTCCCGATCTTGTCTCCCTCTGTGTGACTCTTTTTACCAGCGATGACGAGTTTATTTCTACCTTTTGACGGTGTGGCTTCTTTTTCTAGGTTTTTTCAACTTCTATTCCCTTGCAAGCAGCAGTTATTGTCCGTTCCAGATCTTCATCTGTAACCATTTCATGGTCGCTCTGTTTTGGTTGTGTACTGTCATTATCCTCTTCTTGTTTCTTATCACACGAGCCCATGATCTCATCCATGTCTTCTTCATCCTTTTCATGTTCAACTGTAGCTTCATTCACAAATTCTGCTTCCCTCTCATCATTGCATTCTTCATTGTTCTCGTGTCCAATGGTACACTGATTTTGCAATTCTGCTTGCTTGTGATGATTTTCTTCTTCATTGTTGTTATCGTGGACAACAGTAATGTGATTCTGCGATTCTGGTTCCTTGTCTTCATCGCTCTCGTGTCCAATGGTACCTTGATTCAGCGATTCTGATCCCTTGTCTTTTTCTTTTTGATTTTGCTGCCATCAGAAAATCGTAAAAGTAAAATAACCACATCTATTCAAATTGTTCAGAAACAAATATACATCCAATCCACACAATCTATTTTATCTCAACATGACCACATGATCTAGTGAAACATGGAGAAATAACGCAAAGTGTTAAAGTACCTCAAGTTCTTGGCTTAGTTTGTGAGCCTCAATGTCATCAATGGTGTCCAAGGCATCATCTAGTTTTTCCTTGACTATGTCATTTTCTACCAGGATGCTCCCAACTTCCACTTCCAAGTTGATGTTCTGTTTCCTCAACCACTCTTTTTCCTCACTTGTAATGTCATTTTGTAACACCATTTTGGCAACATCCATTTCCAAGTTGATGTTTCGTTTCATCATTATGTGCTTCTCAAGTTGTTCAGCTTCACATACGAATCCATAGTCAGCAAGCTTATGTTGATAGAACTCAATTCTTTCGTTCTTTCTGTGGTTTCTGTTCCCTCAACCACTTGTTTTCTCTTCTGAGCATTTCTACTTCTTTTAGAAGATCTGAGTTTGGGTCTTGAGGCTCCCTCTCCTCATTTTCTTTTTGCTGCTCCTCTAGATCAACTATTTGCAACATCTCCCTCTTTATTAGAGTTGGCTCCAATGCAGAGTCTAACACCTTTTATTGGAAACAGGAAGCAATTACTTCACAGTTAATCATACATTGTGGTCGTTTTGAAAGAAAAATTAAGATTACCGTATTTACCTCATCCAATTCAAGAGACTGCAATGTGGTATTTTTCAAAGACTCGTTGAGGTCAGTTAGTTTCCAACGCCTGAACCTCGGGAATGTTGTTGCTTCTCCTTTGTTTGCTAGCTGCGTGTGCTCACACAGCCAATACTTTTTCAAGGAGAAGTACAAGTTATTGTACATTGATATAGATAATCACATCTTAAATACAAGGTATGGTGAAGAGATCTTTACCAAAAGTCCCACGGTGCATCCCTGAACATTGTTTGGAGTCTTGGTCTCAAGATCTTGGATTTGTTCATTGGTAATTAACTTTGACCATGCATAGGATTTGCTCTTTTCCAAGTCACAAAGATATTCAAGATAAGACCACGATATCCTAGAACCTGTGTTTGGGCAGAAGACGGTAGCTAACACAAAGAGAGTTCGAACACGTGCTACATCCTTTGCATCTTCATCGGTGTTCTTTTTCACAACTCGATCAAAGTACGACTTTAGGCTTTTGATGCTTATTATCCTCTGACCCTATGTATCGACTTCCATAATTTGATCGGCAAATCTTGTGTTTGGTTTTGTTGGATGGATGGACAATTTAATTGGAGTAGGTCCATAGCAGATTCCAAATATTAGTGCCAGCTCGTTTTCTTTCAACCAAACAGGTTTAGCCCCTAGTTTGAACTCCCCTCCAGTGCCTTTCTGGTATCGTTGAATCAAATGCAAGATGTCAAGATCATTTTTCCTCACATGAGTCTCATAAGGCTCTTTGATAGCATTGTCTTCATTGTCGCTTTCTTCATCATCTTCATCAAGGTCATCAATTATACCCAACAGTAGTTAACCAAAGGGTGATTTATGGATCTCTTTCTTCTGTTTTGTTGTAATTGTTGTATTCTTGAGGAGCTTAACCACTGGAACATGATTGGACCTGCACAAGATTACCACATCTAAGCCAAAAACAGGGTTTACATAGGGACATCTATTCAAAATACATGCTCTGCATAGCCACATCTACTCCATAATCAGTCCTTCCTTAGCCATTACAAGTATTTGAAAAACTAAAAAGATGATATAGATGTCAACATCTATTTTTAAACATGCTATTCAAAAAACTAACAGGCATTATATAGGCACATCTATTCCAAAGAGAAAAAGGACATCTATTCTATAAATTCAAATACTCTTGTAGTTTGTGAAAAACCATTGTTACCTATACTGCAAATAACCAACATCTGATTTTTGCTCTTGTGGACGTCGGTTCGCGGGCGAAGTATCCACGCGTTTTGGTTGTGTTTGTGAAAAAGGACAATCCGGGAAAAAGGGAAAAAAAATTAGAGTCGCCACCCGGGGTTTAATTTCTGGAAAATGTTAGGTACCCGAGAAACCGTTTAGAAAAATAATGACTCTTGTGCCGCTGAAAAAGGGGTTTGATCTGCGAAAAATAGAAATTTGGGTTCGGGAGCCAGGTTACCCGCGGGGAAGGTTTTGTTCGAAAAATGCACCCCGCGTGCCCGGAACTTTCCGGTCTTTACTAAATCTTTGTGGGATTATTCTTTGAAAGATTTTATCAAGAAACTTTATTTCACATAAACAATATATCGAATAATAACATGCTTAAAAGAAATAAATAATAATGACAAATCAAACAACACACAATCAAGTATATAAACGCGAGAAAGTTAACTAAGAGGGGGTATAAATGTAAAAACATGAAACAAAGGGGGTCAAATGCAATTAGACCCACTGGTTTTTTTCAAAAACAGAGCATCTGGTTTTCAGAAACAGAGCATAGAAAATATTTTTCCAGTGACACCGTACGGTGTACGAAATTACACCACACGGTATAAAAGGGATGCCGTACGGTTCCTCTGTGAGTTATAATTTTCAAAAATTCCATATTTCATCCGATTGAAAGCAAGCTCTGTTTTTGGTGTAAAAACCATATTATTTATTGATAAAAGTGGGTTTGGAAGATGGTTTTAGTAAATGAATGTACCTCATTTTACGGACGGTATCCCGTGACAATGAGTGAGGTCACGCGACACCAACCCGAGAGGCTCAGATGTTGTTAAAATATCTCTGTTTGGACTCAAGGAAGAGCTACGGAGCTTTCCTCGAGCCCGACGAAGACTCCCCTCAGCAGCTTGTTGCGGTTCGAAAACGAATTTTGAACCTTGGAACAGAACTGGATGGACGGGATTGGTTGATTACAGAAGCGGGCACGGGACTTTCGGGTCCTTACGAAACTAGGCTTTGAAGGATGGGTATGAGTATAACAACAGGATTTTTCGAGGGAGTAGTGTTGTCACTGGAATTTGTACGGGAGGAATTCGGGTTTTCCTTTCAATATGGTCTGATTCCGCTCTCGAAACCGTTTGGACAGGGGTGGATTTTATAGACGAAGATGAGCCGCTGGAGGAATATCATCATTGGACGAATATCATCATTCGAACGAATATCATCATTCGAACGAATATCATCATTCGTTTCTAAGCTGCTAAACAATCGCGGGAATCCAGTTGATGGGACAAGGATGTCGTACGGCGTCAAAGTTTGTGTCGTACGGTGCACATGGTAACACCGCACGATGCAAATAGAATTTCAAGCCGCACGGTGCAAATAGAATTTCAAGCCGTACGGTTCAGGGTTTCAAGCCGTACGGTTCAGGTAGGTTTAGGGTTTTTGGTTCTTTTGATCCATCCGACTCAAGTATCCGTTCCAAGGTATATTTCGCGCATTCTTCTGTTCATCATCGGGGATGCACAAGTCATAAAAATTGGGGTGTCTACAGCTCTTTTTTTGGCTTCTTTGCGATATGAACCTCCGACTCTTTCTTTTGCTTCTTCGCAGTTGCTAAAGCTCCCTCTTTCTTTCTCTTCTTTGTGATTGCACCCTTCTGCTCTGTCTTTGGCTTCTTTGGATTTGTTTTTCAAGAGAAGCACTAGGCTTCCTCTTTTTTGCTGTTGTTTTTGGAGCTGGCCTTTTGGTTTTTGTAGAAGCAGTAGACTTTGATCTGGTTTTTCTAGAAGCAAGAGCTTTTCGCTTGTTTTTTACAATAGACATTCAAGACAGGTGTTTGTCTTTTGCTTATACAACAAAACTCAAAAACTAATTGAACATCTACTGAAAAAACAACAATTTAAAGACATCTACTGAAAAAAATGGTATTTGATTGCCACATCTATTCCGGAAAATGTGATTAAACAATCACATATAGTTCAAAAACAGCCATAAGATGGCCACATCTATCTTACAGAAATTTATAGTTGACCATACCTCTGTTTTGAATGGGCATTTTTTTTGGGTTTTGATTGCAACTTTTGTTTTGTTTCTTTCTTCTCTTCTTGTTGCTCATTCTCTTCCTCTTCTTCTTCTTCATCATAATCGTCTTCTTCTTCATCATCTTCTTCTTTCTCATCATCTCCTTCTTCTTCTTCATCTTCTTCTTCTTCATCATCTTCTTCTTTTTCATCATCTCCTTCTTCTTCATCTTCTTGTTGTTCTTCATCATCTTCTTCCTCCTCCTCCTCCTCCTCCTCCTCCTCCTCTTCTTCTTCTTCTTCTTCTTCTGCCTTTATATACACTTGTTGTAATTGTTTCTGTAATTCTTTTTTGCTAAGCTTGAGCTTGAGCTTTGGCTTTGGTTGGTTAAATGAGCTCTGTGGTTGAACTGGAATTCCTACCTTCTTTTTGTGCTTTCTTTTGTCCTCATTTTTTTGACCTTTTGGATCTTTTTGTATGGGTGATTGTGTACTTTGGGAATCTATTTGTATAGGTGAAACTTAAATGGCAGATCTTGTTCTCCTCTTTGAAGATTCTTGTTTTTCTGGCCAAACCCTTTTTGCAATCTTCTTTTTCCCCATTGCTGTTGAAACAAGAAAAAGCTATGATGAGTACTGTCCACATATTAACGTGATTAAGGGACAAACAGGTTGACACCATTAACAATTAGCAGATATCCACATATTGATAACCACAATTAGTAGATATCCACATCTACTACACAAGATAACCACATCTTATCAAAATAATAACGATTAGGAGATATGTAATTGACACCATATAACCATATTTTTTTGGGTTTGTTATGAGTTCAAAGAGTACTATTTGACAGCACATAACAATATTTTATCAAAATGATAACAATTAGCAGATAACCACATTTTTGTAGTGCTTTTAAAAGAAAAATCACAGATAAACACTTGCTATCAAAAAAGCTAACGATTAGCAAATATGCACATCTTGTAGTATACAACCAAAAATGTGGCAGCATAAGGAAAAATTAGCAAAATTAACACAAAAACGTAATTAAATCACACAAATTGACACCATTAACGATTAGCAGATATCCACAAATTGACAACCACATTGCTCGTCTATTATTACTTTATTGCAACAGCTGACCACATCTTCTAGGTTTTTTTTCGTTTCGGAGAGAATAGAAATTGAGTGAACAAATGACAGTTTTCGACATGTCTTTGTGTACAATCACTAGAACAATCAATTCATTTGGCATAAACTGATACATTTTCGTTAGAAAACAATTATTAGAGTGTGATACCTTGAATGACGATGTCAATTCAACACTTCGGGTAGAACGTCTGTTCGATATCGATGGAGTGGAGTAGCTGTTTTTCGGTCGATGGAGTAGAGTAGCTGTTTTCCGATCGATGGACGACGTCTGCGCAAGCCCTAGGTTTTCGCCAGCCCTAGGTTTTCGGATTGAAGTTTGTAGAGTGAGGATGGCGCTGGAAATTGATGGAAACGGCTTCAGTTCGCCTCATAAGCGTTTGGGGTATTTTTGTCTTTTGGTTCGCGTGTGGATTGTAAGTCTTAGGGAATTATGGTGTGGACCTTAGACTTTGTGTAATAGTTATATTGGACCCTATGGCAACTCTCCCATATATCATTTGAATTTTTTTTTCTATTCCGGTCCGTTTTAAACGTAGGAATTTAGCATCACATTCAAACTACTGTTTGTACCATAAATTTTAACATTTACACGTGGCAAATAAATTGGTTAGAAATTATTTTGATTTGATTCGGATTTAGTAATTATGGCCGAATTATCTATAATTTAGGAGATAAGATTGTTGCCTAAATTATAGGGAAGTGTTGTTATCTATAACAAGTTAAATATAGCCGAAATTAACATGTGCTAATTACTTTGAGAACATGGGTAGTTATTTTCGGCTAGTTAAAGGACACTTGTCACTTTTTGATACGTCTTCAAGAGGATGCCGTAGTGGGGCCAAGACGTGGGGTTATGGCTGAAGATCATGGACGGTTATACTTGGAAGTTACATTTGGTCCCAGAAGCTATAAATACAAGTCATTGTGCAACATTGCGGAGGTCCACGCACCAACAACGCTCACAGCAGCAAAGTAAATTTAGTTTTTATCTCCTAACTTTCAGTTAGTCGATCGATCCCTTTTTCTATGTCTATCTTCTACCTTTACCCCTTTTCTTCTTCTTCTTCTTCTCTATCTATGTAAACCTTAGTTTTCTTCAGTTGTTGAAGTCCTTGTTCAAGGCCCACGAACCGTTGTAACTTTAGTTTCTCCTTTATTCAAGTTGTGCAATTGCTTGAAGGAAGCCAGTTAATTTCAGGCGCTCATCTTTATTTCTCATTGGAGATCTGTATCTCCTGGCACGCCCGCATATCTTCTACACCACCAGGTGTTGACCACCCCCGTTTCTCCTGTCCCTTGGAGGAATTGGTGGCAACATTTTTTGGCACGCCCGGTGGGACCCATAAGACAATTGAAGATCACTCCAAATGGCTGGAAAAGACAAAAAAGGAGGAGCTAAAGGCACGGGAACTGGTGACGATCCAGTTGAAGCCGTAGAGGGCCAGTCCTTCGCGGCATCACAAGAAGATTTGCAGGAAATGGCGGTTGGCATGAGAGACATTATTCTGGAGACAAATGCTGAATTGTCTCAAGGTCTTACTGACTCTATTGTCGGTCCTCTGAAGGAGATCAAGGAGTCACAGATGGATCTCACTAAATCCATTAAAGACATGATAGTTCTTCTTAATGAAAAACTAACTCCAGTCGCTTCTGTGGCAACTGGAAATGGTGCCAGCAATGACCAACCTAAGATGCCTGGTCCTCAGGGTTTCATTTTACCTCATTACCAGGCGTCTTCATCTTCTTCTCAGTTCAATCATCCAGGTGAACAAAAAGATGTTCCAGTTGGTGGAAAATTGAAGATGGGAGCAGCATCTCACCCCGGAACAGTTCATGGAAGATGGAAGGACGCCAACCCTCTCTTCACTGGTGTTTCCAATGTTGCATCTGCTGAGGGAATGTTTCCATATCCTACAACTCAGAATCCAGTACTTCTAAGTAAGGAGCAGGTTATTGAGTATGTTCAAGATCAGTTCGGACCTGCTTTGCAGAAGTTTGGGAGGCCTGTTTACAAGAAGCCTTATAATGAAGCAGTCGATCGAATGGAATTTCCTAAAGGATACAAGGTCCCAGACTTTTCCCAATTTTCTGGTGAAGATACCAAGTCAACAGTGGAACATGTGGCACGCTTCTCCGTTCAATGTGGGGAGGCAGCAAGCAATGAATTCCTTAGAATGAGGTTATTCCCGAATTCTCTAACTGCCACTGCTTTTACTTGGTATATTAACCTTCCAGCTAATTCAGTCCAGTCATGGGCTCAATTAGAAGAGTTGTTCCACAAACAATTCTACCATAATCGAATAGGAAGTCACTCGGCGATCTCTCTAGGCTCTATCAACTGCCTGGAGAACCAGCCGAGACATACATTACTCGGTTTAAGACCGCTCGCTTTAAGTGTAAAGTGGTTTTGCCAGAGACCGAGTATGTTCGTCTAGCCCAGAATGGCCTATGCCTTGAATTACAGAAGAAATTTGTCGATGTGGCTTTCAGGGATTTGTTTGAGTTGGCTGCAAGAGCCACTCGTTATGAACAGTTGCTGACAGAAGATCAAGATCGCCGCAATGCTTCTAAGGGTACCTATTATAGGGACCCTAACTACCAGGTGGCTATTGCAGAGACAGAAGATAATCCAGAAGTTGCAGTTGCGGAAATCGTTAACCGAAAGCCATATGCCTGCAAAGCTTTCGTCAAAGTTGAACCTACTAAAGCCCAAGGATCCATGGCTTCACCCAAGACTACCAGGTCTTATACGTTTGACATTATGAAGGCAGAAGAAATTTTTGACCAACTCATGGCGGACAAGCTTCTACGCTTTTCTGTTGGTCACAAGATTCCATCTCCTGCAGAGCTCAAAGGCAAGGAGTACTGCAAATATCATAACTCCTGGAACCACACTACTGTCAATTGTATCATCTTCAGGAATGCCATTCAAGACAGGATTGATAAAGGGGATTTCAAATTCCCTGAAGCTGCGAAGAAGGGAATGGCAGTGGATCAGGATCCATTTTCCGCTGATTTTGGGGCTAATATGGTTCATGTGGACATGAGAGGAGCACCCAGGACTGCTCCAAGACAGAAAATTTCTCTGGGTGCGCCTTCACAAGCTGCCAAAGGAAAGCAGATCCTTCATGACTCTGATGATTCTCCTGATGACCACCCTTCTCCTATATGGTGGGATCAAGAGGTTATTAGAAGTCGGAGAGGATTTTCTTCCATACCAAAGAAGCCATCTGTCCACCATTGCTGTGATTGTGGAAAGCCCGAGAAGCCAAAGCGTCTGCAAAGTGTTGTTGTCAAGCGCCCAAGGGAAGAGACTCCATCACTTTCCCCTCGACGATTTCCTCAGAAGCGTGTTTCGGTGTTTAATCGCCTGAAACCCACAACCAATGAAATTCAGAAGCAAATGTCATCTTTGGTCATCACAGCTCCACAGGAGGGAAGGCCTAGGATGGTTAAGCCGCCTGGTTCTGTTTCTCCTAACCATTGGTTTAAAGTGAAGCATCCTAAGTTCCCACAGCCTGAGAATCCTTTGTCAAAATCCCAGAAACGACGTCGACAGAGAATTCGTCAGGCTGAAAGGTTGGAACAGGGGATTCCGACTCCTCCACCTATTCCCCCAAAGCGTTCTTCTGCTCGTCAGTATGTGCAGAAGAAATATCGTATGGAGTATCGACCAGTGCAGAAACCAACACCTCAACATGTGGAACAACCTTCTATTGATGCTCCAAAGGCTCGCAAACCCGCTTGGAAGGATATCCTCGCAAAGCCACGTCCTATCAACATTCGTTCTTCAGAGGAGATGTTGGTTGTGCAAGAAGAAGCCCCTGTTGCAAAAGTTTCATCCTCTTTGGCTAATCTTTCTTGCAACATGGTATTTGTCCTTCCTTCTGCTTTTATGGCCAAAGAAGGACAACCGTCTTCTATGGATGGTGATGTAGAGGTTTCAGGCGAAACACCAGAGATTAATCCTAATATACCTGATGCCGCTATACCAATGCTACAAGCGTCAACTCTAGAAGCAGTTGATTCCCAGATTCCTTCCATTGTGGTTCTGAAGGATGAGCCCACTGCATTTTGCCCATCTCCTGTGGCCAGTGTCTTATTCGAGAAGCCAGACCCAATGATGACTCAACATCTTCGTCCTCTTTATATTCAAGGTCATCTGGATGGTATTCCTGTCAGCCGTATATTGGTTGATAATGGGTCTGCGGCTAACCTCATGCCACGATTCATGCTCGTCAAGTTGGGCAAAGGAGATCAAGATCTACTACCTTCTAGCGCCAGCATTTCTGACTTTGCTGGAGGCATCACTACGGCCCAAGGTATTATTATTATGAATTTACAAGTTGGAACGAAGACTTTGACTACCCCATTCTTTGTAGTTAATTCACGTTCAAGCTACAATCTCTTGTTAGGGCCGTGATTGGATTCATGTTTGCATGGCTGTCCCTTCTACTCTTCATCAATGCCTAATCTTCTGGCGTGGTGATGATGTGGAAGTGGTTTGGGCAGACAAGAGGCCTTTCTTGGCCTCTTCTAACCATGCAGATGCCAAGTTATACGACAATGAGATTAGTCCTGTTAAGTTCACCGGGAGTGATAAATATGGCAAGCCTATGGCGATTACTCTGTCTACTCAATCTTCTGTAGACGAATTCAAAGCCATCTACAAACAGTTGGTCGGCCCTCTCCTTACGGAGGTTAACAAAGTAGCCGAGCACTCAACTTCTTCAAGCTCTTTCCCATGGATCAAGCTCCAACAGCCAGTGAGAAGATGGCGGCTTTGCAGGCTGCCTTGGCTCGATTGATCGCCTATATTACAGAGGAAAGCCTGCGTTCTTTGGATTCAGAAGATAATTCGGTCTTGACGACCGAATTGTTTTTTGAAGGGGGCAATACACCTCCTGACGACGTCATCCAATTAGAAGATTTAGAAGCACCACCGGCAAAGAAAGTGGATGATTTGAAAGTGATGTTCAAGATCCTCTGGAGGAGATAAATTTAGGCTCAGAAGATCGACCAAAGCCTATTTATGTGAGCCAACGCCTTCCTGAGGCGGTTAAAAACGCTTACATCGATCTCCTCCATGAGTATAAAGATTGCTTTGCTTGGGAATATGAAGACATGCCTGGGTTACAAAGAGGTTTTGTGGAACACAGAATTCCTATAAAAGAAGGATTCAGACCTTATAAGCAAGCGCCTAGGCGAATGTCAGAAGAATTGAACCTTCGGGTTAAAGAAGAGCTGGAGCATCTACTAAAAGTTGGATTCATCAGGCCAACCAGATACGTGGAATGGCTATCCAATACTGTTCCAGTCATTAAGAAGAATGGGAAGGTACGGGTGTGTATTGACTTCCGCAACCTCAACATGGCATCTCCAAAGACGAGTACCCCATGCCTATTGCCGATGTTTTAGTCGATGGAGCAGCCAGGACACAAGGTTTTGTCCTTTATGGATGGCCATTCGGGGTACAATCAAATTTTCATTGCGAAGATGATGTCCACAAGACGGCTTTTCGATGCCGGGAGCTTTAGGGGCCTTTGAATGGATTGTTATGCCATTCGGCCTAAAAATGCGGGGAGCAACTTACCAACGGGCAATGAATTCTATGTTCCATGACATGTTGGGCCGTTTTATGGAGATCTATATAGACGATGTGGTCATCAAGTCCAATTCGTTCAAGGAACACTTGGAGCACCTACGATCCATTTTGAGCGTCTAAGGAGGTATGGTCTCAAGATGAATTTTTGAAGTGTGCCTTCGGAGTTTCGCAGGCAATTTCCTTGGATTTCTAGTTCACCAAAAGGGGCATTGAAGTACCTCGAAACAGGACCAAAGCTATTCTTGAAGCTAAGCCTCCATCTTGCAAGAAGGAGCTACGAGAGTTTTCTCGGCTTTGATTAACTTCATTAGAGATTCATTTCAAACATGGCCGGGAAAGTTCAAGTTTTTTGAGCTCTGAAGTTGAAGAAAGAAGAGGATTTCAAATGGGAAGCTCGTCATCAAGAGGCATTTGAAGCTATCAAGAGGTATCTGACGCAACCTCCTGTTCTTATGCCTCCAATCAAGAAGAAACCTCTTCGACTCTATATTTCAGCATCAGAAACTTCTATTGGAAGTTTATTAGCTCAAAATAATGAACAAGGCAAAGAGCAAGCAGTATATTATCTTAGTAGATTATTGACTGCTGTAGAGAGTAGGTATTCTCCTGTGGAGAAATTATGTTTAGCCTTGTACTTCTCAGCAATAAAACTTAGGCACTATATGATACCCGTGTTGGTTTACGTAGTGTGCAACACTGATTTAATTAAGTATTTACTCTCTCGGCCCAACATCAGAGGCCGAATTGGTAAATGGTCACTTGCACTAATGGAATTCTATTTCCAATACATTCCTCAAAAAGCAGTAAAGGGACAAGCGTTGGCCGATTTTCTTACGGATCATCCATGTTTGGATGTTGATGAAGAAGCAATCGGCCTAGACGTTTTTACTGCTTCGTTGGCTCCTTGGCAATTATTATTTGACGGTTCCAGAACAACTTCATCTTCTGGTTGTGGAATCCTCATAATATCTCCTGCCGGAGTGAAAACCCAATTATCATTTCAGTTTGATTTCCAATGTACAAATAATCAAGCTGAATATGAGGGGATAATTATTGGATTGGAGATTCTTCGAGAAATGGGAGCAGCCACTATAGAAGTTATTGGAGATTCTCAGTTGGCAATCAACCAATTGGGGGGCATTTATAGATGCAACAGTGAAGAAATAGCTCCGTATTACATGGCAGCAAGGCAATTGTTAGACGAATTTGATGATGCCAGTCTCCGTCATATCCCTAGAAGATTCAATCAAGAGGCAAATGAATTGGCACAGATCGCCACCGGAATCAAGATCCCCCAAGGTTGGTATATGAGAACTATCACTATTCAAAGAAGGAGCTTACCTTCTGTCAAAAGAAGAAGTGCTTCTATGGAAGTTTTTACTATCGACCTAGGGAGGCAAGAAGAGGATTGGAGGACTGAAATTATTACCTTTTTAAAGTATCCAAACCTCTCTTCCTCTAAGAAGGTTAGAGAAAAAGCTGTCCGGTATGTGCTAATTGAGGATGAACTTTACAAGAAAAGTTTGGAAGACGATCTTCTGCTCAAATGCATTGGGCCTAAAGAAGCTCTGAAAGTCATGGGAGAAATTCATGAAGGCATTTGTGGAGCACATCAATCTGGAAGGAAGATGAGATGGCTTCTAAGAAGATATGGCTATTATTGGCCATCTATTCTTAGTGATTGCATTCAATTTGCTAAAGGATGTCAAGCTTGTCAAGCTCACGGTCCTGTACAGAGGATTCCAGCTTCTTTAATGAAGTCGGTAATTAAGCCTTGGCCATTTAGAGGATGGGCCATGGATATGATTGGCAAAATTTTTCCCCCTTCTTCTAAAGGACACACTTATATAGTGGTGGCCACTGATTTCTTCACCAAATGGGCAGAAGCTATTCCAATGACTCTTTGTCAATCAAGAAGACATTATCACTATGATCAAGGAGAAGATCATCCATCGTTTCGGCATACCTCAACATATAGTGGCCGATAGAGGATCTGTTTTCTTTGGAGATAGAATCCATGCAGTTATGTCTCAATTTGGGATAGAGTTGTCACATTCGACTCCTTATTATGCCCAAGGTAATGGACAAGCCGAGTCTACCAACAAAATCCTTAAGGGGATTATAAGCAGGATGGTAGAAGATCAACCAAGGACTTGGCATGAAGCATTGTCAGACGCACTGTGGGCTTACAGAACGTCTAAGAGAACGGCCACTGGTATTACTCCCTACACTCTTACCTATGGTCATGATGCTATTTTACCAATGGAAGTAAACATTAGATCTGCTAGAATTGCATTTCAAAACGGCCTAGATTATGGGGAGTATAATCAGGCTATGTTTATGGAGTTGGAAGATTTAGACGAAGTGAGACTTTCTGCCTTAGACCATTTGATAGCCCAGAAGCAAAAAGTGGCTCGGGCTTACAACAAAAGGGTCAAGGAAAAATCTTTTGCTTGATCTTCTGCACGTTCTCGTCATAGCCGACATCTTCTGCTTTTTTTTTTGTTCGGCAATAAAATTTATTAGAAAACTTGACAAGGGTACATCAAGTTGGGGGAGGGGAGAGAGGACTCCAACCGAGGTTGAAGAAATTAAAAAACCCCACGTGGGACAAAGCCCAACACACCTGAACGGGCAAAGCCCGGCACACCTAACGGGCCTAAGTTGCCCAGATAATACAATACAGCCCAGAAACACCAACTGATACAGAACAACCCAAAGAAAACCCTAAACCTATTGAGAGTCCACTGAGCCTCTTCCATTCCGCAGCCACCTACCGCCGCCATCGAACCGAGATCAGACAGCACCACCGCAAGCCAAGACGCGAAGGAAACAGGAGCATCCAACCACATCACGCCACCATTTGCAACCCATGGATGACCCGACCCAAGCACAACCCACCCAGCTGCCGCGGAAGCTCACCATTACCGTTAGGCGGAACCCTGACCCTCCAACAAGAGTCACGGCGGGAGACCAACGCCTAGCCACCACCTCCATTCGAAACCAGTGCCGTTAGGCAAAACCCCGGAAACCCAGCAGAAACCGAGGATGGAAACGAAACCAAAGGAGACGGCAGCCGAGATCCAGTCCACACAAGAAGCAATATAGGCGTACAAAATGGACAAGGCACAGTCGAATCCAACAGGGGGTCGAAAAAAATAGATATTGAGGGAGAGAGACGAAGAAGACCAAGATCTTACCGCACAACGTCCTCGTCGCCGTCCGGAAACCCCATAGAAGAACGCCAAGCAACCACAAATCGGTGCCCATAAACGATCCAGAGGAAACCCAGAAGTTGAGAACCATATTCCACAGCAACATCCGCCATCACCACCGAATCCGACCGTCTCGATTTCATCGCCGAACGATTTTGTGAATAAAGGAGGAAGATCAGATCAGAGAAAGAAGATGTGGATGAGAGGGAGAGATGGACAGAGAGAAAGAGGGATGGAGAGAGTAAGGGAGAAGAGGGAGCCCGGGGGGGAGGAGAGGAGGAGCCGTTCCCCCCGGAGAGCGGCGGCGGCTGAGTTTAGATTTAAGTCAAAGAAGAGAGAGAGCGGCTGGGAATGCTTGTCTTGCTAGCATGCCGACATCTTCTGCTTGAAGCTGGATTACTTGTTGCTGCATAAGAGTGATGTTGTCTTGAATCTCTTTGATCTTCTTAAGGCCTTTGTTCTTCTGGAGGGACAGTTGTTCTTTCTGATATTGGAAGTTCTCCATTTTTTCCATAGCAATGGTCAGCGCCTGCCCAAGATCTGCAAAACGAGTTTGTCTGTTTTTCATTTCCTGAATGTCAGTCATATTAGCATGATAATCCTGGATGAGGGACGGCAGAGCGACTTTGAATTGCCTTAATTGATCTTGAAGCACATCTGGAATGACTTCAGAAGAAGTAAGAACCTCCAAAGCATCTTTTAGCCCGGCATGAATCTCGGGCTTAATCATCGTCTCAAAGTTGAAGCTCAAAGCTATCTTCAGAGCATCTTTTGCTTTGGATACTTCTTCTGAGGAAGGGCCTTTTTGAATGCTTTCGGTAGATGTGGCGAGAGGAAGACATTTGGCTGCTTTGCTTGTCCCTTTCTTTAACTTCTCTTTCAGACGATTAAGGAGTTCTAGAGGCTCTATTTTTGCCCTACTAGACACGGCGGTGGAGCGAGTAGGAGAAGCCAAGCTAGAACCTTTGGAGAAAGCCTGTTGATAGAGGTTGTATCAGTTTAGAAGTAATTCACGGGTATTTTGGTATCATAATGCCATGATCACTTACGGGGATAGCAGAGCCCTGTGACAAGTGCCCGGTTGGATCAACGAGTGCAGTCTCCAACCCGGGAGGAAAATTGGAACAATCTCCTTAGAAGAAACCCCGATGTCAAGAAGAAGGCTTTCGTGCAAATCATCCGGCAGATGTCTTTGGGGCTTTGGATGTTGGATCGAAGTGGTTTTATCGCTGTCTCACCGATTGCTCTGGTGTTGTATCTTCTTCCTTTTCAACCTCTTCTTTGTCCTGACTGAAGAAATGACATGATCAGTTATACTCAAAGGACAAAAGGAGGAGATTGGGAAGTTCCAATACCTCCCCTAATGAAGCAAAGATAGGTGCATCTTCTGTCCTAGTACTGGATCGAGTTCTTTTGGGTTTGACAGCAGTTGTCCCCTGGAAAGAAGAGCTGCCATCAATAGAAGCCCAACCAGAAACAAGGAATGGCAAGAAGAAATAAAAGTCTTACCTTTATCAGTCTCCGTTTGGTTTTCAGGGGTGGGGCCTTCTCTGTTTTTTGTGCCTCTTCTTCAGATTCTTCATCTTCTTCATCTTCCTCATCATGATCAGACAATTCTACTAAAGGAGCAGCTTCTGAAAGAAGAGACAATAATCAGCAAGCAGATATCACAGACAGAGGAAGTACTAGAAGTTTTTTATATATCAATTTCTAACCTCTTTCAGCGGAATTTATTACCCTAACTATCCCACGCTTATAAAAATCTTCTATTTCCCATTGGGGGCATCGGTCTTAACATTTGTGACTCTTCTATTCTCGGTAAAAGTTCGTACATGCCTTCATACGCGGTGTATTGGCAATAACGACGAAGTGTTGGGTGTTGGGGGAATAGGTTTCCCAAAGGTTTCATTAAATCTTCTAAGGGGGCATAGGTTGCCCTGAAGGAGTAGTCTGAAACAATTTCCACCATGCTGCAGCGGCTATATCTTTCTGCCTAGTCTCAATTTCAAGCATTCTATTTCTCCTAGCCTCTTCCATCGCCTCAGGATTACGGGGGTTCCATTTGCATTTAAAGAAGGTCTCAAATTTACGAATGGATTGATAAATTTCGGCACGAGAAGGCGTACCTTTCTTCTTTGATAAAGACTTGGCCTTGGCCTTCTCTGTCGCCTTTGTTTTCTTAGCCAACAACTCCAGCTTTACTTCTTTAGTGATTGGTAGTCCTTCTGCCACCGCCGATGGAGAAATTCTTCCCAGCAATAACTCTAGAGACTCTGAAGTTTGGCTAAAACTGGCCTGCTTCCACCATGTATCAAAAGCCGGGGTTGTCAGAGGAAACTCAGGAAAAGGAGCAAGTTTGAATTTCTCGGAGATCAAAGCGGCGTTCCTCTCCATGAGCTTTTTGGTTTCGTCTAGAGAAAGCAACATCCTCTCATTTAGAGCAGAATTGATGGTTTGATAAGGAGGAATGGGTATAAGCTGGGCTAGGCCAAATTGCCTGGCACATTGGGTAGGATTGTAATACTCCACCCCACATTTGTTGTTTGGCCCACGAGCCCATGCCGTAAGGGAGATCCCTCGCGACTAAGAAGGCTGGCCCATCGCCCTCGAATTGAATCTTACGGAGATAGTGCTTCGTAGGGGTTTGAAGCCGATCCAGGACAAGTAGAGTTTCTTTCAAATGGCATCCAGTACGGACGTGGATTTTCTGCAAGGCAGTAGAAGTACTTGAAGCAATCTTCAAATGAATGCTCTTTAGGGGCAAGTGACTTCAGGTATAGACCACAGAAGACCTTATCCCCTGATTTTCTTCTCTGCTTCTGTTCCGTTGTCTCCTCAGGAGCTAAGTCAGAAAAATAAGACCGAGCCCGAAGTGCATGACCATAAGGGACTGTGCGGCTGATATGTTATGATCCACCAATTCTTTCATACACTGTAGAAGTGGGCAAGAAATATTGGGGCCAAAGCGATCTCGACCAACGGAGAGAGCTTTGGCCAAGTCGGTGTAATACCTAGTGATCTTCAAGTGACTGCTACAGAAAACAAATTTGTTCAACCAGTAGATCAGAAAAGCTATATGCTCCATCTCAGAAACTTCAACCTTGTCGTCGGTCACAGCATTGTGCTCCAGGAAGTGGTTAAAGGTAATATCCTTCTTCTTAGGATATTCAAAACTTATTTTAGGAGGTTCTAGGGCATCGTTGGCTTCTAGGCCATGAGGACGAAGGCTGGTGATGAACGCCACATCTTGAAGTGTTGGCGTCATAGGTCCACAAGGGAAGTGAAAAGCGTTCGTGCTAGGAGACCAGAAGAAAGCTAGAGCGCTGATAAGAGCAGTATCAGGGGGTGGCATGTCATAGCTCATGAGTATGGCGTTGTAGATTCCAGCTTTTTTCCAAACAGCTCTTTTCGCTTTTTCAACCCTAACTAGCCACTCGTTATACTCTGAAGTGGAAGTGACCCACACTTTAAAGGGTCTCGATTTGGCATAGTTTTTCCAATCTGGGGCCCAATCTGTGGTAGATCGGGCCAAGGGAAGAGGGATGTCGTGTGGATAGTACGGGTTCAAAAAGTCTGGAAATTCGTCTGTGAAGCAAGGACCTAACCCGTATTTGTTTAAACCAGAAGAATGTTCAATTTGGTCAGGTACCTGAAAAAGGATCTCCTCTTGAATGTTGGGTTTGTGTTCAGAGATCAGCTTCTTCATCACTGTGCCGGAATTATTCTTGTCTTCAACGGAGGCTTGTGCTCGAAGTGTGGCCATGGTGAAACTTTTCTGCTACAGTAGCAAGCGAATTGGCTATGGCGGTGAAAAGGTAAAGGTAGAGAGAGAGAAGAACTTTTTACTGAGGGATGAATCTTTCTCTCTCTCTCTCTTAAAACCTTCTTATAAACGTATATAGAAGGAGTATCTTGAGTATTCCAGAATAACTTTCCAAACCAATTCAATCATGCCACGTGTGGGAGTTAAACGGTAACAAGAGTCCTATTTCGATCCATCTTCTTCTAGCCGTTATCTCCTAACATTTAAGGACTCTTGTTATGTTTATCGCCTGAAGTTATTCAATTTCTAATAAACTCCATTTTATTTCAAAATAAAGTTTATGGGGGGCAGTGTTTGTACCATAAATTTTAACATTTACACGTGGCAAATAAATTGGTTAGAAATTATTTTGATTTGATTCGGATTTAGTAATTATGGCCGAATTATCTATAATTTAGGAGATAAGATTGTTGCCTAAATTATAGGGAAGTGTTGTTATCTATAACAAGTTAAATATAGCCGAAATTAACATGTGCTAATTACTTTGAGAACATGGGTAGTTATTTTCGGCTAGTTAAAGGACACTTGTCACTTTTTGATACGTCTTCAAGAGGATGCCGTAGTGGGGCCAAGACGTGGGGTTATGGCTGAAGATCATGGACGGTTATACTTGGAAGTTACATTTGGTCCCAGAAGCTATAAATACAAGTCATTGTGCAACATTGCGGAGGTCCACGCACCAACAACGCTCACAGCAGCAAAGTAAATTTAGTTTTTATCTCCTAACTTTCAGTTAGTCGATCGATCCCTTTTTCTATGTCTATCTTCTACCTTTATCCCTTTTCTTCTTCTTCTTCTTCTCTATCTATGTAAACCTTAGTTTTCTTCAGTTGTTGAAGTCCTTGTTCAAGGCCCACGAACCGTTGTAACTTTAGTTTCTCCTTTATTCAAGTTGTGCAATTGCTTGAAGGAAGCCAGTTAATTTCAGGCGCTCATCTTTATTTCTCATTGGAGATCTGTATCTCCTGGCACGCCCGCATATCTTCTACACCACCAGGTGTTGACCACCCCCGTTTCTCCTGTCCCTTGGAGGAATTGGTGGCAACAACTACTCGTCAAAATTCTCGCCATCCAAACTCAACCCTCTCATCTTCCTCCCAAATCTTCTGAAACCTTCTCATTCTTCTGTAAACTTCAGTCGGGTTCGCAATTGTAAAGCCATAAAACTTCACCCATCATCCCCAAATCAATGGTCTAGATCTGGACCATTGTTTTGTGAATCTGAACCATTGATTTCTCTTTCCTGGATATTTTTGAAGAAACTTTTCCTGATCTTAATATTTTTGTTTAGGCTTTTTTTCAAAAGGAGACTGTGGAATTGGTTACTGGCTGGGACTTATAATCTGGGTTTTGCTTGGTTTAAAACTGAACAGTCGAAACTGTTCTGTTGATAATTTGCTTGAGGTCCATACAGAAGTGATTTTTTTTTTGTGGGTATTCTTTTGCTGAACAATCTTTTTGGGTGTATGAAAGGGAAACCTCCAACCCTCATTATTGGCGATCAATTTTGGGTTTGCTGAGAGAATACGATCCTTAAATAACTGCAGTTTATTGTAAAGCAAAAAAAAAAAAAAAGGATTTTGTACCTCAAAATATGCTTTTAATCTTGTCGATTTTTTTCCACAACATGTGGCCTATGGGAAACAAACATGTTCGTATGTTTTTGTTTGTAGCAATGTAAACAGAAACAGATTTCCATATAGCCCACGAATTGTTCCATAAAGTAACCGTATTTGATAACCTATTAATTTGGCGAATTGTCATTTTCTTAATAAGTTCATCATGTTTTGTACTTTTTTATATATTTTATCACATCATTTTTTAAATTCATCAATTTTTAGGTAGGTAATTATCATATTTTTGATAAATTTATTATATTTTGATTTTATTTTACTAGAATCTGATTATCTTGAGTTTTTTTCAATTGATTATAAATATTGCATATCTATCGATTTCTTTTACGGGTCGTCGCTAATCTTACTAGTTTTCGGTGAATATTGAATGAGGGGAGATATGATAAGAGGGAATACATATTTAAGGGGAATATGATGTAGATCTTGATTTGTTTGAGTAATTTATAGCAGAGGGGATTTGTATTAACACAGCGGAATTCACTAAAAACTAGTTAGTGTACTTGTCACGCCCGGGACTTCGACCAAGGCGTTTGGGAAAGGTTTTCATGGTCGAGTGATCCAAGTGATATTCATACCGACGTGGTTTTATAAAACATGAGTTTTACAGCTGAGACGGAGCCTAAATAAATTTAATACAAAATAACTCAGAGTCGCCACTTGACATGATTTTTGGTGTGCCAAGTCACCATATAAGTAAATATTTTGAAAAATGAGAAATAAATATCTCAAGATGAAAGACCCGGCTTTGTTTGATATAAATGACTCGGTTTTTTGTTTGGTCTGCAATTTTAGAGAAGA
Organism: Vaccinium myrtillus; assembly: GCA_016920895.1. Lineage (NCBI taxonomy): Eukaryota > Viridiplantae > Streptophyta > Magnoliopsida > Ericales > Ericaceae > Vaccinium > Vaccinium myrtillus. The sequence continues at coordinate 25,206,839 of CM029273.1, read as the reverse complement.
AAAAGTTTGGTAATTCACTATTATGTGTAGGGAAGCCAGAGAACCCTACCCCGCCCTTTCGGCACTCGAAACAAACTTTTCCAAAATAAAATAAGTGATTGAAGACTTGTGAAGATAGTAAATGCTAACATATATACAATGAGAAGAAGAAAATAAATATTATGTCTAAAACTGTATTTTATTGCATGAGACATTTGAAATACAAGGGGAATATATACAAAAGAAAGATTTGGACTGTGTGCCTGGTCTCAGTGCTGCCTACGTATCTCCGGTCTTAGGAGAATCAGGTCATCACGTAGTTCATGAAGGCAAAAATAATTTATTGGCACTGAGCTCGGCCTCAGGGCTGCCTACGTATCTTCGGCCTTAGGAGAATCACGTCTCGCGTAGTTCGGGACAAAGACTGAAGTTTTAGAGAAGTTAATCTAACTAGGGAATTTTGCCAACAAGGCACCGAGGCATTTCTACCATACACAGAGGACAATGTCTAGACTTTGGCGATGACAATGCTGAGGATCAAAAGTAATATGGAAAACTTCAAGACATCTCCGAAAGTTTTTTATGACAATGCTGGGGATCAAAAGTAATACAACTTGGTGGAAAAAATATAGAAAAATAGTCGTTCAGGGCTGCCAATAGGTGAGGGAGGTCCTCAAAAATGTTTATTGGGTGGTTACATGACCGAAAATGGGTTTGGAATGCTGTTTAAAAGTCCGTATAAAAAGTTGTAAAAATTCCTTTCGGAGCCGAACTGGGTGTTGCGGGCCCCGGGATATATCCGATACAAATTTAGAGAGTAAAAGTGAATACATAAAATATAGGAGATTTTGTGGTAAGAAGTTGAAAAATCACAACCGGAGCCCGAAAAAGGCGGCCGGTGGTCCCCAGTAAATATCTGATACAATTTTAGACAATAAAAATGAGTACAGTTAACTCAACTGACTTTTTAGTAGAAAGTTGAATTTTGCCGCTAGAGCCGAAAAATGGTCTCCGGTGGATCCTGTGTCGTCCCCGGTAGGATTTACAGGCCGCAAATAGGTTTTTGAAGTCCGAGAGGTATTTTGGTAAAAAGATATAAAATTTGGTTGTGCGGGTCCGAATGACTGTTGGCGGACCCCGGGAAGCTTCCTGATCAATTCCGTAGGCTGAAATGGCACTGGATATGGCAGAGGGGTATTTTAGTAATTTTGACATAGAGCTGACTTTGGTACTAGAGATGACTCGAAACGGACCATGGGGAACTTCCTAATTGACTCAACTAGGGACATTAGGCTAAAGAGACCAGAAAGGGTATTTTGGTAATTTGGTGGAGAAGTTGATTTCAGGACTGAAAATATTTCAAGACATTCCTTACGATTTCTGGGTATGCATGACATAGTCTGAAAATGAATACATAAAGCTATATTAGCGATACCGTAAATATAATACAATCTGCTATCCAGATCCTACGCGGGAACTCGGACGGCATAAAATGGTGCCCGAAGACGGGTCTTAAAATGTATTTGAAAATTTGGTGATAATATAATATTATAACGTTGGGAGAAAAGGTTTTGAAAATGTTGTGACCGAACCCTCATCGAGCTGCCTACGTATCTCCTGCACATAAAGGGAATCAGGTCACTCCGTTGTTCGGACCTCAATTCAATTTATGAAAATATTTCTGATTTCATTGAATTAATCTTGATATTTTTATTTTTGGCATTTTATACTACCTGTCCGAACTGCTAGTCAAGTCAAGGTAAGCAATCTCATAAAGTATCGGAAAAAGACCCAGTAGGGAGGTAGCAGTATAATGAGACCTCTGCCAAGCCTTACTTCAGTGCGCACGCTGTTTTATCAATCTTTCTGATATTCCTTGCCTCAAACCTCAACGAGACTGGCGCAGTGCATCGAGACAGTGTACATTTATATTAATGTGAATTTTATTGACTCTCAGACTGGTTGAATAAAAATTTCCAGCACTACGGCTTCTGAAACTAGACGCGGGCCCAACTCACTGGTAGTAGCCGGGCTGACACAGTTCTAACTGTGTCTACTATATGCTGAAAATAACCAAGCAATTATTGGTATTTGAAATTGATCTACTTACAGACTCCCGACTTGAACCCCGGGTTGAAAATAGGACAGAGCTTCTGCTGTATATCGAAAAAAATCATCCGGAAAAATTGGCTATAGCTTCCAGTAGAAAGTGGTTGATTTTGACTCGGTACTTGGACAGAGTAACGGAAGGACTAGATGTTTTTGACTCGGTACTCGAATAGAGTAACGGTAGGACTAGATGACTTTATCTCGGTAATCGGACAGAGTAATAGCAGGATTTAGAGAAAGCCGAAGTACTACGAAGGGTCAAAACTCTGGAAAATTTAGAAGGCGGAGCACCACGAAGGGTCAAAATTCCAAGAATTTAGAAGTCCGAGCACCACAAAGCGTCAAAACTCCGAAAATTTAGAAGTCAGAGCACCACGAAGGGTCAAAACTCTGAGAAGGGAGGAGAGAGAACAGAGCACCACAAAGGGTCAAAGCTCTGAAAGGGTGCCCAAAATATGAAGGGGTGAGGCCTTATTTATAGGCAAAGGGGGGGCTGGTAGGAACCTATTCTTTAAGAGACTGGCTACGTGGAAGCCTCCTAATGGCTGCCTTGGGAGTAGAGCCCAAGGAATGGAGTTTGCACTTATTTTCGTGATGCAGTCCAGGCTCGTTCGTGCTAGCGTAGGATTTTTTTATCCATGAACATCTAGGGAGGTATCCCTACAGTTCTGAGGTGCTCTGGATGTTGTGGCAGTGTTCGTTTTCTGAAGTTATGCTCCGAAGATAGAGAAACACAATCGTCTGGTTCTCGGTTAAATTGGAGCGATGTAAACGATCGGATGACCAAACAAAATCCGATTGACCTAAAATTTTGCAGGAAACTTTTGTATGGTAAAAATAGAATTATCAATGGTTTAGATTTCAAAAATTGGGTCTCGATGTCCATGATCATGGAATCAACCATCTCGGGAAGCGCAGTGTCCCCAAAAATAGCAAACGGGCTCGAAATCGCTCGAAACTTGACCTGAGACTTAATTTCATCATATAAAACTTAAATTTGAAATATTGTATGATTTGAAGTAGTATAGACAAAACCTGCGTCTTCTGGCCATGTTCGCCTGTTTTTACCGAGTAAGGGTTCAATGGTCAACTTCTTCCAACTTTGATGTGGCATGAACTAATCACTCGAGAATATCAAAATAAATAGATCAACGGTCTATCGGCCCAGAAACTAGCTTCCTAGAGCTGATTTCTGACAAAATAACGGAGGGAGGGTTATAGTCTCCCTAAAATGGCATGCCTTTCATCCAGACTATGCACATGCAGGTGTTATATGATGTGACATATGAAATTGATATTTAACTTACCACCGCATCAGAATGATACATACTATGCTGGTTTACCTTTACTGGGGAATCACTTGTTCTATTTGGTAAGGTTTTTTTTTTATTTCTGATGATCCAACGTCCCTTTCCTGTGAGCGTCGACGTCATCGATTTGTTTTGATAAATAGGAGTGGGGCAAAATCCAGTGTCAATAGTACTAGTCCAAACGAGATAGGTTCTCGAATCCACGAGATATTCTTAAATCCATACTAGAAGGAGAGAAAAATCTCAAAGTTGTATTTGTTGAATAATAGTTGAATATGTCATTAGGCTTACACTCCTATTTATACTAATAGGAATCCTAAATAAGGAAATTACTTAGAGTGAGACCAAGCAAAACAATTACATGAAAACCAAGCCTATAAGAAAAAAGGAAAAAAGTAAATAAGATCTAGAAGGAAATTAGGAAAATAAGAAACCTGCAAAACAGGTAGCACAAAATAAGATCTCCTAAAACTATTCCTAAATAAAAAGTTGTCAAAACAAGTGGCAAAACAAATATTTTTTAAAAAGTAATTATTATGAAATAAAGTTTCCATAACTCAGAACACCTAAAATCTTGTCATATATCAGTCTCCTTTTCTTCAAAAGAACTTTTCCTCGAGTTCTCGTTAGAAATCTGCCATCTTCAATTCTAAAGGAAAAAAAATACTTGGAATACTTCAACTTCTTGATTTCCCTCCGTAAGAATTCACGGAAAAGTATACTTGCAATGATATCTTCTTTGCATGCTTCAAATAATTGACAAGATCCATATTACAAGAACTAAGCGTAAGTTCAAACTGCTCTACTCCAAGAAAATATTCAACAATTTGAACTTCATACTGATTAATTTGATGCTTCTCTTGACTTTGACCAATCATAGAGTTGATTGGTACATCACACGCGAATGATGTAGCATTACGAACATTTGTACCAAATCCACCACTAGGACGAATCACACATTGGAGTGTCTCACAAGGCTCAATATTAGGGAAGACATCCTGATGTTGATAAACTATAGTCCCCAATTCATGAATTTTCTCTTCATTTGGTTCTTGTACTTGGTCAACTACTGCAATATTTTCATCATCATCTCCAACTTCCCCTTTAGTTACACCTCCATCTGGATCAATTTTTTTTCAAGTATAGGGATATTTGAAAATTTCTCTTCGTCATCAACTTCTTCTTCGTCATCAAGTTCAACTCGATCTCCTTCCTCTTTTGCAATCTCATACCCATTATAATACCTAGGACATGAAAGATCTGAAATTGAACGAACTTGATTGGTTTCTTGACCTTTGAGAAGGCTTGATCGACTTGTATTCAATAGTCTCGGTGATGTATCCCTTGAGTTTTCTATATGCAAAAACCCATAATATTTATTACTTGGAAAAGAACAAGGCAAGTCAAGATTATCTCAGGAAAATCACTTAGACTTGAGCTTTTTTTGGTACTTTTGATACAACAATTGACCATGATGCGATTGAAGAAATTTAGCCCTCATTTTATGCCGAGCTATCACTCGCTGTTTATAATGACGCATTCGATTATATTGCAATTGCTCCCACCATGTAGAAGCAGAGCCTTATAATTTACGGGCGATATATCGAACTTCCTTTTCTTTCGAAATTTCCATATACTCAAGGAACTTGTCAACTTTATGAAACCAATAAATAAAATTTTTAGGATGACAATACCCATCAAAACTAGGAATTATTGGTTGTACCTGAAAAGTTGAAATGTTGTCAATTGTGCGATAAAACCTTCAGCCTTTGAATGCCACTTTACCGACTGATATCCATAATAATTTTCATAAAACATTCCTTCACACTAGGTCTATTATCAAGTTGAGAATAAGAATTTAGTGCAAAATATTTTGGTTAATAGGTTGGTTGCGGGCAAATACCTCAATGCGATTTCGATTAACTTGGGGATTAATACGTTGGCTATGGGCAAATCCCTTAGTGCGAATCCTATTTAATCCATCCCTACGACCACCATCAATAGGGTTTGTGCTTCCTCCTCCGACGTGTCACGCCCTGCTTTTTAACAAATCATATATCACACATATCCACGTGGCACAAGTCAAAGTCAACAACTCTCCATTGGAAAGTCTAAGTCCAAGTTCCCTCACATACTTGATCCAAGTCAACAATTCTCTAGCTGACACTACATCGTACCCGGATGCATGAATACCCAAAATACAAGTTTAGAGTTATTACATAAGTCCAAATTGTCAAAAGATTGAAGAACCAAAAGTTACATTGTCTTTTATTAAATACAAAACTTGAGATGGAAAAATATCTTCATGCATGCATAAGCTTCACGTAATGCATCAGTCCACAAGCATCCGATCTCATGCTCCATGCTGTGTACCTGGGAAAGATAGGGTGAGCTCACTAGTTCGTAAGAAAACCATACTACATCCGCTAGGCATATAAATATGACGGGTGCACATGATATGGGTTGACATGAGAAGAAATGATCAAAGAACATAACGGAAGCTAAGACAAGCGATACGTGTCCAAGAAGTACCCACGTGTCCAAAGTAACATCAAAGTGTACAAAATGATTTCAAAGTGTCCCAAGATACCCAATAATTCATTAAGTTTATCAAAGTTACCAACAAGTATAACACGTGTCCAAAGTCATGTCCAAGTATCCATTGTTACCAAAATACCATATGTACCTCAAAATATTTTCATCTCCAAGTATTCAACACCACTCAAGTTTCCATCTTTGTTTCACCAAAACTACCGAAGTTACTCACACAATTTTAAAACCAAGTCCACAAGTCGAGTTTCGACAAAACACAATAAATAGTCCAAAATCTCATTTCTCATTTCTTTCATTGAAGAAAAACCATAATTTTAATTAGTTCTAGGGATTTATCTGCCGGGTTCCATAGGCCCCGCGTGCCTCTATCAAATATTTTACCAAATGATGGCATTGGTGTAAAACACCTCATTATCACAAACATTTCATTAAAACTTTCATAGCAAGTCCATTTCCCAAATTTTATTTCACCAAAGTGCCCTTTCTTTTGAAACGCCACAATTTTCGCCAAAAGGGGCAACCAATCCAATTTGTCTTGTGTCCGATAGGTATAACGAATTGTCCAGTAAAAACACGTGTCAAAGTCGTAGTTCAACGGTTTCAAAATAGTTTTTGGGGTTACCACGTTGTTATATATCAAGTATACGAAGTTCCGGACGATTGGAGGTCAAACGGACGTCAAAGGGTGGCCGAAAATCACCTAGAAAATCTGGAGAAGTTGCTGGAAAACAGGGGCAGCGGCTAAAAACAGGGGCAACAGTGCAGATTTTCACCATAGAGGTGTGGAATTTCAACCCAAATGCAAATGTGATAGTCTAGGTTCAAATTAGAGATGCTAGGCAACAATTAAACATGGAGGGAGGTCAATTCCAATCCCAATTTCATCAATCAACAACCAATTTCGTAGATCACAAAATCAAAATGAGGAAAACCCATACAAAGAGGGAAAACATAATTTTTCAAGCAATTGAAGTCAAGAACAAGATATGTTCAACAAATCACAAGTATATAACTAGAGGAGGTAGTAATTGTTTCCCTACCTCAAGGTTTTGCTTGAAAATGGAAGAAGAATGGAACCCTAGGTGTTGAAACCCCAAATTCCAGAAGTTGGAGCTCTCGGTGCGAATCCAAGGTGACCCGAGCTCCCCACGGTGCGTATAACACGAAAATTGCCTAGGTTCTTGAAGTGGTTGAGTGAGGAGGGAGAGTATTGAGCTTGAAGTGTGCAAAAATGGAGGAGAGGAGAGAGAGAGAGGAGACCGATCGGTGGAGGAGAGAGGGAGAGTGAGATATTTTAATTGTTTTGCAAACTTCCCCCACACACTACCTATTATAACCCCCTAATTACACCTCACACCCAAATGTCACTTGTGTATATAATATGTGACCACAATACTTATTTTCATAAACCAAACTTAAGTAAAGACTATAATTTTGAGTAAAGACTATAATTTTGAGTTTTGTCTTTACTTTAGTTTATTTATGAAAATAAGGAAGTACCCCCCATTTGGAAACAATGGCATTTCCAAAATCTTAAAATTTTCATCACATCAAAATCTCATCCCCCACTTTTAGTACAAAACCGAAAAAGGGCACATTTTTCTCCGAAGAAAATGGGCGAAAGATGACTTTGCCTTACTCAAAAATAACTTCCAATTATACCGTTGTGATTAGAAAAATTCAAGGAACAATTACCGAGACTTTATATCGGCCAAATCGAAACTTCTCCAAAAAGTGATTTTTTTTACACGGGTCCTTACATTCTGCCCTCCTTAGAAAAATTTTGTCCTCAAAATTTTGTACAACAATGCTATCTAGACGGCTACACATTAAATCATGATCTGCAACACGTATCCCATATCACGAACTCGTAAACATAAAATTAAACATAAAACTCATGTAGGTCAGGTAGAAAATAATCCCGGATACTCCTCTTTCATCTTATCCTTTCTTTTCCATGTCGACTCATCGCTACCCAAGTTACTTCGCAACAACCATATAGACTTTTTCTCGCAATACCTATTCTCTCACAGCTAGGATACGTATCGGCTTCTATCTTAACTCCAAATCATTACGAGGTACGGAAACAACTAGGTTTAAACTATCTCCAAGTGCAAAACCATAACTCTAAAGTTCAATTCTTTTCTAACCATAGATCCTCTAGGCTCACTATACATACTAGTCGCCTACTCAATGCCTCCGCTATTGCATTCTACTTGAAATCACAATCAATTTATAATCTCCCAAACACTTTGCCCCATAACCTTATTATTATCTTAAGCTCTTACATGTAGAATTTTACTTACGGAAGTCAAATTTTCAACCTTCTTTCATTACCACTGACCTGAAAAATCAACATTGTGCGTCAGACCTAGATTCGTCAAACTACAATCGCTCTAACAATACCGAGATAGAATAATCGCAAAGACGACACTAGTGCTAAGTCTCCAAAGGTTTCGATACCAAGCACACTTTATTTGCATCCAAATGCTCTAACATACCCATATTATAACGGTAATTTTTGTGATCAAGTTTTGTCTTTCCACACCACACCATCATCCACCAATCACTTAAAATCTAATTAATCAAACATTCAAGCCTTCCTCCCCTGGGTTATGACATTAACATTTTCTCTTGGTCACATTAGTTACTAGTACCTTTACAGCCAATTCCATGCAACATTTCCTAATCACTAGTCAAGAAACCCAAACTCCTTGAAACACTATACCCTTTTTACTAAGCAACACACCATCTCAAATCCTCAAGACACATTACAAAGAGTAACACTAGGGGTTGACATAATCCATCCTCATTCCCTTGATCTCCACTGACATCCTCGGCTAACATCACTAACTTTAAACATTCTATGTGTTTTAGTCCACTTCTACTTCCCACCACTTTATTATGAGATTCTCTCACATTTAAGTGCTACTAGGCAACTCTTCGATTTCACTAAACATGAGCATATTTCCTTTCACCAATTCTCTCATCTGTCATCATGAATAACCCAAGTAGAGCAAACTCTCTATACCACGCAACCGTCATCACCAAGGTCCAAAATTTAACTCAATCTGATTTTGGGTCTATATTGACTCGCATTCACATCAGCTTCTCGGAGATGTTGGAATCCTATCTACAGTATTTATGGGCTAAGGAACTTAAACATCAAAGAACCATGACACATAAAGCCCATACAACGCGTAAAAGAAATGACTTTCCCACAAGGTTGGAAATCAATCCTCAGATATTCCACAAGTTCGTGCTACTGAATCCTCACAACACTACCCTTGCTTACCACTCGGGTTTTCAAAACCAAATCCATCCTCCTAACTAGCACCACAATTCCTCAGCTCTAATTGTTTCGTCCTTTCCGATAGCTACTAGAGTTCGAACTATTTGAAATCTCAATTCTATTACCATAGTGACCTCCCATGATCCTTCCTAAATTGTCATACAAATCATGCCCCACACAATCGTATTCCGCTCAACACTTTTACTCTATTCTATCAACATACAAGGAGACAACCCAACTCATTTTTCTAACGGGAGCCATACAAATGCGATATTTACCCATCACTTGAGTCTTAAAGTTTATATAGTCATTACATCCCTCCATAACCAATAAGGCAAATAATCCCCACATCCAAGCTATACACACCCTCAACTGGTCAATGATACTACCACTATGACTAGCTAGGATGACAAACAAGTAAACCTTAAGCGCTCACTTTTACCCTCAGACAATCTTCCTACAACAGATTCCTAATCTCATCCGAACGTTGTATTAGAAAATTCGAGCCGCAACCCGACAAAGCTTACAAACATTCCTCGTATCGCCCACCTGAACCATCTATTCACTTCTTAGCTCATCCTCATCAAACCTCATAACAATCAAAATTTTGGAATTACATGCGCATCCTTTCGACGTAAGTTCTAACCTTCACCCGTAACGCTAATCATTGCCATGTTCACAAAATAACGTTCAAATTATACTCAATCTTTTCTCGAGGACAATTACTCCAAAATAGAAGGAATAACCATAATCAATTCACCGACCACACCTGGAATAAACACCGGTATGGGAAGAACAATTACGATTTAGTCTAATCCAAACTGTGTAACTTAAACTCCTCCGACCACTACGGTTCATCATTACCAACTATATACCCTCAAAGCACAAATTCCAATCTCCTAACCCCTTTTTTTTTTTTGGCTCCGCTATAGGAACACTTAACACTAGCTTTATGATCCAACATGTCATCTCTAGTTAGTTCCAACCAACTACCAAAACCTAAATACAACATTAGTCATCAATCAAGTCCTCTTAGTACAATCCACATATCCCACGTCAATGCCAAGCCCGGTGTCTCCAAGATATCCTCATTGAACTTTGGTCGCTCAAAACAAGATTTTCAACACAAACACCCAAGGATTTCTCTGACTAGTCTGAATGATATTCCACATATATTATCTTGAAAGGATGTCCCAAATTCCTTGCATCTTCACCCACAATCTTTACCTGACACCAAAACCTCAATTCACAATACACTCACAGTTTCTAATCAGCCAATCCCTCGCAGCCTTCAATCAACACATATCACAGCTTCTAGTTCACAAACTATTTCACACCCCGCAGATCAACTTTATTCACAAATTCCAAGACTGACAATATTATTTTTTTTTAACTACCAAACTACCCTCGTACATAGTTTCCCACACATAAGGTTACCTACCACAGTAGCATACAAGTTAAGAGACCCGAAACGACTAATAAATAAGGGGAGTAACAATTCATATCATGTCTACTCTACGACTAGTGAATGTTACCTCTCTCACTTCTTGACATTCTCATACTTCTGACATTTCTTATCACCACAAGCTGGTATTACCAAGTAGTATTTAGAATCTTACCACAACATCTCATGCTTCTACTTAGCGCTCTTATAAGCAAAACTGATTCATGGCTTAAACAACCCATCTCTATAAAACTATGAACAACCCCAATTACTCACTTTCCTACCTATCGCAGTTCCAATTTACTAGTAATCGAAAAAAAATCATTCACCCATTGCCCATCTACCAATGCCTAATCAACTACAAGATAAATCAACTTACCACCTCGTCACTGGCAATACCCCTGAGCCTAGCTGCCTCAACAAACATATCCTATCAGCATTCATTATCGTTCACCCCCAAATAAAATCTCTCCCATAAGGTATTTCTTTTAGATTAAAAGAGTATCAAATCTCATCTCACACATAAACACAAACCCTAAATACAAGGGTATCCGACCATCATTAAAGACTATTAGAGGCTCTCTGGGAAGTCAAACCACTTAAACCAAGTCTAATCTCTTTTAGCTAAGGGATATGGTCATCAAATCAACATTCATGTTCTGACATATCTCACACCACAAATAGCATATCTTTATTCTTAATAACATTGTCACCTAACTCAGTCTCATGATTAAGGATTCTTGTAAAAACACATACACCAGATTCTTACATCTTATGAAAGGTTCATTTCTATCAATACCGTACTCAAAAGCTTAAGGAGATATTACTATAATTACCATATCCAAAACTTAGCTCCCACCATCAATTCAATCTCAAATAATCAACATCCAGTCAACTGGGACCCCAAACTTCAACACGTTAAAACCAGCAAGCCACTAACTCTGAATACTACTAAACCACAACAAGTCATAACAGTACTACAGAAAGTAGAAACAACTATAAGAAAAGAACCAACACATAATATGCAAGGTATACACTTCAATAAACATTCCCTCATTGCAGTCATATTAAGCTCTTATCACTAAATTCACATGAAGCACATCGTGTTTACATGTAACGATGTAACATATCAACAATTGCTCTATCTGATGCACATCTTTACACACTTTCACACCCACACATGGTAATAGAGTGACATTAGAAGTTTGTTTTGAAGTGTGCTGGTCAGTCACTCTTCAAATCAATCTTCCAGGTCATTCTTAAACCACCACGGCACCATGAAAGAATGCTCACCCACTTTTACTATCAAAAACATAATTTCTACAATCGGCAAATTCACTTTCTTACGAGATTAGTCTTTCCTCCCTCAACACAAGTCAAAACATTAGCATGATAAGGTCAAAGCCTCCAGTCAGCCAACACTACCCCAACACGGGTGTAGAACTCAATACTATGCCTAAACCCACAAGTATGACGACACTGCGATACTATATTCATGAATGTCACACAAGCACACAATGAATGAGAAAATATTTTTTTTGTAGATGATAATGCATTGGTTTATGCCCTGAGACTCTAAGGCTCCCCACGGTCTCTAGGTTTTCGAACCTATGCTCTGATACCAAGTTGTCACGCCCTACTTTTTAACAAATCATATATCACAAATATCCACGTGGCACAAGTCAAAGTCAACAACTCTCCATTCGAAAGTCTAAGTCCAAGTTCCCTCACATACTTGATCCAAGTCAACAATTCTCTAGGTGACACTACATCGTACCCGGATGCATGAATACCCAAAATACAAGTTTAGAGTTATTACATAAGTCCAAATTGTCAAAAGATTGAATAACCAAAAGTTACATTGTCATTTATTAAATACAAAACTTGAGATGGAAAAATATCTTCATGCATGCATAAGCTTCACGTAATGCATCAGTCCACAAGCATCCGATCTCATGCTCCATGCTGTGTACCTGGGAAAGATAGGGTGAGCTCACTAGTTCGTAAGAAAACCATACTACATCCGCTAGGCATATAAATATGATGGGTGCACATGATATGGGTTGACATGAGAAGAAATGATCAAAGAACGTAACGGAAGCTAAGACAAGCGATACATGTCCAAGAAGTACCCATGTGTCCAAAGTAACATCAAAGTGTACAAAATGATTTCAAAGTGTCCCAAGATACCCAATAATTCATTAAGTTTATCAAAGTTACCAAACAAGTATAACACGTGTCCAAAGTCATGTCCAAGTATCCATTGTTACCAAAATACCATATGTACCTCAAAATATTTTCATCTCCAAGTATTCAACACCACTCAAGTTTCCATCTTTGTTTCACCAAAACTACCGAAGTTACTCACACAATTTTAAAACCAAGTCCACAAGTCGAGTTTCGACAAAACACAATAAATAGTCCAAAATCTCATTTCTCATTTCTTTCATTGAAGAAAAACCATAATTTTAATTAGTTCTAGGGATTTAATCCCTCTGCCGGGTTTCATAGGCCCCGCGTGCCTCTGTCGGGTTCCGTAGGCCCCGCGTGCCTCTGTCGGGTTCTGTAAGCCCCGCGTGCCTTTATCAAATATTTTACCAAATGATGGCATTGGTGTAAAACACCTCATTATCACAAACATTTCATTAAAACTTAACAAGTCCATTTCCCAAATTTTATTTCACCAAAGTGCCCTTTCTTTTGAAACGCCACAATTTTCGCCAAAAGGGGCAACCAATCCAATTTGTCTTGTGTCCGATACGTATAACGAATTGTCCAGTAAAAACACGTGTCAAAGTCGTAGTTCAACGGTTTCAAAATAGTTTTTGGGGTTACCACATTGCTATATATCCAGTATACGAAGTTCCGGACGATTGGAGGTCAAACGGACGTCAAAGGGTGGCCGAAAATCACCCATAAAATCTGGAGAAGTTGCTGGAAAACAGGGGCAGCGGCTAAAAACAGGGGCAGCAGTGCAGATTTTCACCATAGAGGTGTGGAATTTCAACCCAAATGCAAATGTGATAGTCTAGGTTCAAATTAGAGATGCTAGGCAACAATTAAACATGGAGGGAGGTCAATTCCAATCCCAATTTCATCAACCAACAACCAATTTCGTAGATCACAAAATCAAAATGAGGAAAACCCATACAAAGAGGCAAAACATAATTTTTCAAGAAATTGAAGTCAAGAACAAGATATGTTCAACAAATCACAAGTATATAACTAGAGGAGGTAGTAATTGTTTCCCTACCTCAAGGTTTTGCTTGAAAATGGAAGAAGAATGGAACCCTAGGTGTTGAAACCCCAAATTCCGGAAGTTGGAGCTCTCGGTGCGAATCCAAGGTGACCCGAGCTCCCCACATTGCGTAGAACACGAAAATGGCCTTGGTTCTTGAAGTGGTTGAGTGAGGAGGGAGAGTATTGAGCTTGAAGTGTGCAAAAATGGAGGAGAGGAGAGAGAGGAGACCGATCGGTGGAGGAGAGAGGGAGAGTGAGATATTTTAAGTGTTTTGCAAACTTCCCCCACACACTACCTATTATAACCCCCTAATTACACCTCACACCCAAATGTCACTTTTGTATATAATATATGACCACAATACTTATTTTCATAAACCAAACTTAAGTAAAGACTATTCTTTACTTTAATTTATCTATGAAAATAAGGAAGTACCCCCCATTTGGAAACAATGGCATTTCCAAAATTTTAAAATTTTCATCACATCAAAATCTCATCCCCCCACTTTTAGTACAAAACCGAAAAACGGCACATTTTTCTCCGAAGAAAATGGGCGAAAGATGACTTTGCCTTACTCAAAAATAACTTCCAATTATACCATTGTGATTAGAAAAATCCAAGGAACAATTACCGGAACTTTATATCGGCCAAATCGAAACTTCTCCAAAAAATGATTTTTTTTACACGGGTACACGACGAATGTCATCAAGCCAGGCGAATCCTTGCTCTGATTCCACTTAATGCAACAGAATTCATGAAAGACTAGTTAGTGTAAACGAGATAGGTTCTCAAATCCACGAGATGTTCTTGAATCCACAAGAGAAAGAGAGAAATTTTCTCAAAGTTATATTGAATGAATAATAGTTGAATATGCCATTAGGCTTGCGTTCTATTTATACTAATAGGAATCCTAATAATAAGGAAATTACTTAGAGTGGAGACCAAACAAAACAATTACTTAGAAACCAAGCCTATAAGAAAAAAGGAAATAAGATCTATAAGGAAATTAGGAAAATAAGAAACATGCAAAACAGGTAGCACAAAATAAGATCTCCTAAAACTATTCATAAATAAAAAGTTTCCAAAACAAGTGGCATGCTCCCTCTGTCCAATTTTAATTGTTCCCTATGAACATCCGTGCCATCTTCAAACGTTTATATATTTTTATTTGTAAGGTTTTAAAGTTTTTTAAAATTTTATCTAATAGAACTAATTGAGATCTATCAAATAAGATCTATATTGCATATAAAATACATTATAGAATGAAAATTATAGGAGTTTTGAAAAGGCACGCATAACCGAAGAGATCAATTAAATACTTACAACTCTCTCTATAACCGTAAAGTTTCCAAAACTCGAAATGCCTAAAATCTTGTCCTATATCATGTATATTCTTGGTTTGTTTAAGGGTGGATATAGAATTAAATTGGGGACAATGGCAATTTTGCAATTAAGAAGTCGGATATAAAAGGGGATATAATAAGGATATGGGAGGGGTGGTGTTATTATATCCGGTCAAACACGTATATGAATCGTGTTAATATTATATCCATCTTCTATATTCGGATGGCAAACATTGAATATAAGGTAATTCGGACATGCTATCCAATGTAATAGCATATCCGCCATCGATATCCGGTTAGAGAGAGTTGTAAGCATCTCCAATCTATTCTTTTTCCTTCAAAATGAAGAACGGAAGTGACATATCAAGGGGAGATTTTATAATTTATGCCCTCCTTTCCTCAAAAAGTTGTACTTTTTGGAGGGACCCATCCTCCTTTTTGGAGAATTAGTTCCTCAAATCTATTTTGGTTCTTCAAATTTGAAGAACCAAAATAGATTTGAAGAATGGATGTGAAAAAAAAAGGGAGGATGGGTCCCCTATTTTGGTTCTTCAAATTTGAAGAACCAAAATAGATTTGAAGAATGGATGTGAAAAAAAAAGGGCGGATTGGTCCCTCCAAAAAAATACAATTTTTTGAAGAAAAAGGAGATGTAAATTACAAAATCTCTTCTTGATATGTCATTTCCGTTCTTCATTTTGGAGATTTGAAGATTGGTAGGAGATGCTCTTAAGAAGAGAATTTAAAAAAGAGAAAAGGAAGGAGAGAATTTAAAAAAGAGAATAGGAAAAGGATTTTAGATTGTATAAATCATAGTATATAAGATATATTCAAGGAATATTATGATTGATTGGAATCTAGTACTTATTGGGGAGAGAAAAATTAAGATTTGAAGATACAGCCGGGGAAGTTGGCTAAAACGACTTTTTTTTTCGTGATTCTTTCTATTTCACTTTCCAAACAAGAGAAACTTATATTCGTTTTACTTTTACTTCCCTTTCATTTTCTTGGTAAAGTTGAACAAATGAAACTAGTCACCTTTCTTATCATATCTCACTTAAATATTTTCTTATTTTTCGTTCTTTCTATATCTAGACACACCCGTATAATCTGCTGGTAATATAGGAAAAAGGAAAGAAAAGAAAAAAAAGATGGGAAGAAATTGTTACTGTGCACAAAACATAAATTTGATATCCGAATAACATAAAATTTATTTTGCTTATAAAAATAATAATAATAATAAAGTAAAAAACATAGACAATCTTTTCATGTCTTAAATAGAGAAATTGTCATCTCCGGAGCAATGTTACGGCTATAGACGATACTGCATAGATTCAAGCACAAATATATCTAGAATCATCTGATGCATGTAGGTTTCACATGGTATACGTAGACGTGAGTCTCATACACATCAGAACAATTTTGGTTAAATTTCGGTCATATTTATCTCTGCACATAACAGTATTTACAATCCAAACATGGTCTACATTGTGGACTATCCCCCTTTTCGACCTAATAAGGCATGGTTCTCCAATAAATTTTATGAGATAAAATGAAAAATCTCATTTAAGTTGGTGTTTTATGGAGGGGTGATAAAATCACGTTGTTTTCCGGTTCCCAATAGATAAAATCTAGTTGTGATAAAATCTCCACTAATGCCACTTTTACCAATTTACCCTCCTTTTTGTTTCATAGATCGAAAAGGATAAAGGTTAAAATGGTAATTTGATATATCATTTGTGGGTGGGCCACACGGGGACCACAATGGGTTTCAAAAAAAAATTAAGGAGATAAAATCATTCCTACATTTTATCCATTGGTAAATGATGGAGATAAAATCTCAGATTTTATGATTTTATCTCACAAAAATCCATTTAAGAACCAAGCTTAAACATTGGTAAAGGATGGAGATAAAATCTCAAATTTTATGATTTTATCTCACAAAAATCCATTTAAGAACCAAGCTTAAACAGCAGTGTTTCCAAATCTCAATTTCTCATTGAATTTCTTTCCCAAAAAAAAAAACTCAAAACTCCTGAATCAACCAAACAACTGTTCGTTCATTCCTTCTCTTTCGCACCTTCTGCTCTCTCTCTCTCTCTCTCTCAAATCAACCCCACCGTGCCCCCCATTCTCCCCTTTCCCCCCTCTCCCCTCCTAATTCCTTCGACTCCCTTTCCAAAAAACCCTTTCTGATCTCCCCTACCTTTCCCCCCTTCAATTTTTCCTTTTCCTTTGTTTTTTTCCCCCCTATCCAGGGTGATTTGGCAATTGTTATGAGGAGACGATAAAATACGTAGGGAAATTCTTCAAAATTGGTCATGAGTTTGGATTTTATATCATCATTATCACCATTGAGCTCATTGGATCTCGATGATGATACCATATCTGCGTCCAAATGCCGATCCAGATTGCACCGGCGATCGGCATTCGATCCCTACTCCATTGCCTCCGAAACCCTCGTCTACAATCACCTTTTCGACGCTCTCTGATTAGAATTTGGAGACGGTTGTTTTTTCTGTTGTTATACCCACTTTTCCTCCTGGTAGCTGTTTGGTTGTTAACCGGGATGAATTCCGAATCTGGGTTTGGTTTGGGTTCGGGTTCACCTCATTCTGGTAATAGTTTGAACAAAACCAAAGGGTTGTTTGGTGCAGCAGCAGAGACTCCTAATTCTGATGCTGAGTACGTAGAGAAAGACGCAAAGGGTCGCTACGTTCGGGTATTACTGAATTTTATTTGAGACTTTGATTTTATTTTATTTTTAATTGCATTTGAGACTTTGATTGGCATTGCTTTGTATTGGCTTTTTCTGTCAATGATATTCGGATATTTATAGAATTTCTAGTTTTGCTCATCTAGTGGTATCATATGTTCTTAGGCATTGCTTGGTTAGGTGGAAATGTGGAATCATTTTGGTGCATAAATTTTGGGTCCTGCTAATCACCCCCCACTAAGCTTATATAATGCCAAACAAGTTCGAATTCTAGCACCCATCACACCAATACCGATATATGTTTTCTGGATATCGAATCAATACACTTTTTGCATATTAACTACCCGGAAGCATTTTCCACAAAATATTTATTGGGTTGGTATTGATCTTATTCTTGCCTCTTTTGTTCTTTGACAGTACAATGAAATATTGGGCAGAGGTGCATTCAAGACTGTGTATGTTCTATAACTTGAAAACAGTTTATATTTATTTTTTTCTCAATTCTGTGTACTAGCTCCAGTTTCAATCCCTTTCTGAGAGATGTTCTTAACTCTAAGGATGGTTCCTTTTTGTTTCAATGACTCGTGTTTGTAGCTATAAAGCTTTTGACGTTATAGATGGCATAGAAGTTGCATGGAACCGTGTGAGGATTGATGACGTGTTGCAGTCACCGGAAGATTTGGAGAAGTTGTACTCCGAAGTCCATCTTCTTAAAGCGTTGAAACATGAAAATATCATCAAGTTTTATGATTCATGGATTGATGATAAGAAGAAGACTGTCAACATGATCACTGAGCTCTTCACATCTGGTAGTCTGAGGCAGTAAGTTTCCTTGAATGTTTTTCATTTGCTTGTCTAGTCAGCGCGTGTTCTATTTTGGATACCGTCAAGTAATTACATGTGTTAATGTTAGATATCGTCAGAAGCACAAAAGCGTAGATATGAAGGCCATAAAGAATTGGTCAAGGCAGATTCTCCGAGGCTTAGCCTATCTTCATAGTCAGAACCCGCCAATAATTCATAGAGACTTGAAATGTGACAATATTTTCGTAAATGGAAACCATGGAGAAATTAAAATTGGAGACCTTGGATTGGCAACTGTTATGCAGCAGCCTACTGCTAAGAGTGTAATTGGTAAGAATAAATTCCAATTGATTTATCGAAAAACAAACTTTCATATTAGTGATAATGTTTTACTATCTCGTGTTCTTCATTTTAGGAACTCCTGAATTCATGGCTCCAGAGCTGTATGAGGAGGAATATAATGAACTGGTCGACATATATTCTTTTGGGATGTGTATGTTGGAAATGGTTACTTTTGAGTACCCTTATAATGAGTGCAAGAATCCAGCTCAAATATATAAGAAGGTTACTTCTGTAAGTTTGCACGTCTTAAGCTTTATAAAGATAATTTTACTTGTTCGTAGGCTGTGGAAAGCTATCTAAATCAAAATTCAATGATGGGTTGGATTTCAGGGCATAAAACCTGTTTCCCTTGGCAAGGTTAACGACCCCGAAGTGAAGATTTTCATTGAGAAATGTCTGGTTCCAGCATCTCATAGATTGTCTGCTAAGGAACTTCTTGAAGATCCATTTCTTCAATCTGAGGCTGTAAAGGGACCCTGTCTTGATCCGCTTCAGTTACCCACCCAACTTTCCAGATCATTAAGTACATTGAACTCCGGACCTCTTTCCATGGATATTGACCCAGATTGCTATCATTCTGTATGTACGGACTCCAACAGTTTGAGTCCTCATCCTCCAGTCATGGAATTTCAAAGAATGCACCAGAATAACGAATTTAGATTGAAGGGAGCAAAAAATGACGACAACACGGTGTCATTGACCTTACGAATTGCTGACTCGGGTGGTAAGTGGGTGATTTATATCTTGCTTTTCTTTGTATCATATCATAAAATCTATGGTGCACATGTTCAACAACATATATGTGTTGGAAGTTGGAACAATATAGGTACAGGTCTCAGCAAACCATAAAATGAGTTGGTATGGATAGGACTCGATAAGCCTGTAAAAAAGTATACTTCTCCAGAATTTAGAGAAATCATTTTTTCATATGCATTTATTGGAAAACCACACAAATAATTAGTTAAAAGACTTTATTGATTAACAGTTCATCATACAAACTACTGTTTAATGCCGAAAGTATGCCACAAACTAGAGTTAATATCAATGCTTTAACGAACTTATGACCATTGAGCAAAGCTTGATTATGTAAGTAGGCTTAACCGTAGGGAAAAGTCTTATCAAGTTAACTTTGTCATTGTACTAAAGAAACTACTATCCGGTTGGGAAATGGATTGGGTGCTGGGAAATGGATTGGGTACTACCATAGTTGTTAAAAAGCTATGATACTATCCTACGATTCATATCGTCTCCTTCGAAAAAACGATACGTATCGCACCATGTATCCTTATTGTATAGAAATCCTACAATTCGATTGCGTATCCTGCGATTTATACAAGTATCCTGATTCGTATCCCTTGATTTCTTACTGGGAAAAAGTCGAACCTTATTTCAAGAATCGGAACCCCAAACGTAGTAATATCTAAGTCATTTGATCTAATTATGGCAATATTCAAACATTTGATAGAAATTCAACTTCAACGTAGGGCTTGAATGAAGGAAAGAACTATAATTGGATTGTGTTTTGCCGGAATTATATAAGAGCGCTTCTTTTCTTTTCATAACTAAGGCAACAGAAAGCTTTAAATGTGATAGACCCCAATTAGAAGACTTGAACTTCTGTATTTTTTTTTTTCTTTTGTGTAAATGTAAGTATAGTACTATAGTTTGTTGAAGTCGTATAACTACTTTTTAAATTGTATATTAATTATGATTATTGTTGTCGAAGCATAAACTAGATTTAGTATTTTGGCACAAGAAGATAAAGTCCAAATAAGCCTAATTGACAAAGTTCAAAGATGAAAGATACTATTGAAGTAAATATAAATATCTAGTTTTCTGAAGCTCTATAATATCTATCTTCTAGAAATTTTACAATATCCTTGTGAAATATCTAGATTTTTTTTGTGAGAATTAGTCACATCTGTAATTCTAGAATTTACCTCAAAGTTTATCTTATATGAAAATATCTCAATACTAGACCCTTCCATGGAGTAGTATAAATAGGGATGGGTTCTAGCCATTTTGTACCAAGCCAAAAGAAAAAGAGTTTTGATTTTATGTGTAATATAAATACTCTCATTCCCCACTCTTGCCTAAATTATTTCTCCCTCCCCGAAAATCTTGTCCAACTAAACATTAGAAACTCCTACTCTTCCAACAAACACGCGATACATATCCCGATACAATTTATACAATGGAAAAATTCCAATTTGGAAAGACTGGGTACTACATTGGGTACCACATTGTGTACCTATAGCAAAAATTAAGAGAAAATTTCGGGTTTGAATTTCGTGCGTCTGGTTTGTGTATCATGCCATGTACTTTTCGTACCCAAATTGTTTTTTTTTCTTACAAGTATATATGTTAACTATTAATTCTAAATCACAGGCCGAGTAAGGAATATACACTTTGAATTCTATCTTGACGTTGACACAGCACTCTCGGTCGCCGGTGAGATGGTTGAACAATTGGAATTAGCTGATCATGATGTGCCATTCATTGCGGAGTTCATTGATTATCTAATAATGAGAATTGTACCCGGTTGGAAACCTTCATTGGATTACAATTACAGCGAAGCGAGAAGTATACATGCAGTGTCTCCAGTACCCACCAATGGTCTGACCTCAATTATATATCCATGGGGTACAATGCTATCAGAGTTGAGTACGAGTCCTGGAGAAAAGGGTCCATTTCATAAAGATGGCTCGTATGAAAACTTTGATGAAGCTAATACTCATGTCGAATTTATTAGTTCTCCGAGTTTGGCTTATTTGGAAGATAATGAGTCACAAGCATCAGTTGGTTCAGAGGTGATGGCTCAGTATTCGTCCACAGCAAATGATATGATCGGACAATCTGTTAACTGTGGAATTTTGGAAAGCTTTAAAGACTTCAGTGGGTATTTCGCTGACGTAGGAGAATTATATGATGAATTTAAATTGAAGGGAAATATTAATGCTGAAGAATTTATGGCGGGGAATGATTTTGAAAAGAACTCAGACATGTCCTTTGTTACCGGTAAAGATATGAGCTTGAATAGCTGCAGTTCATCTCTATCAATATCAGAAAAAGATCAAGATCAAGATGTTGAGCTTAAGTTGGAACTTGATGCAATAGAAGCACAATATCAACATTGGTTTCATGAACTCTCAAAGATGAGGGAGGAAGCACTAGAGACCACCAGAAAGAGATGGATGACAAAAAACAAACTAAGTGTTCATTGAACTATAAGATTATGCATGTTCTATTTCATTCTATTTACTTGGATCGTGGTAAGTAGTTTCTTTCTTTCGCAACTTACCTTGAGATTCATATATATTGGTTTGTAAATTGTTCATTTGGAATCTCATAAGTTGGATAACGCTTTTCCGCTTTGGTTTTAGAAAAAATATTTCTGTAAGCCCCTTTCTGTACTTGGGGAGGGAGGATTATGTTGCTTGCCATTCATTATATTACTATTATTAGTAGTTTTGAATCTTAGACCATTGTTTCACATCAGCAGGATGGTTGAAAAGCTTGCAATTTCACACGAAGGTAACGCCAAATTGCTGATCCCTAAACACTGGAGCTAATTGAGAAAATTCTCAAATTAGCATATTGTTTATATCGGACTATTTCAGTATGTATTAGTTTCAAAATTTTAAATAACACAGACCGTGAGACATGATATAGATACTCAAATGACTCAGTTCTTACATACTCATTTATGTGTTGACATAGTTTTCTTCAGTCAATTGGTGGGTCATAACATATAAAGGAACAATTTCATAACAGTTTTGATCCCCAAACCATCTGAGGTGATAAGTAATGGCATTAACACGGCAACATCCCAGCAAAAAGACACTGATCGTGCAATGCAAACAAGGTAGAGAACAGAAAAAACAGAGAAAATTTTGACTGCAAATAGGGTGTGGGTGATGTGGTACTCCTTCAGCACATCCGGGCCATCCAAAAATGCATCGGACAATCCGGATTGAAACACATTTTTTCTTTTCTTTTCTATTTTTTTTAATCCGGACGGTACTTTCAATCTAGACCGTCGGTTGCATTGTTGAATGGCCCGGATGTGCCATACCCAAATTTTCTCGAAAAAACAAGTTCAAACAATGCAATGTACCCTCTCCAAAAATTAAAAATAAATTAAAAATAAATCAATGGGCACATTTAAACCGGGAATTGAATGTAATGCCATGATATTGTATTTCCAACACAGTGAGAACATAAAGACAGGACAAGGGAAACAAGTAAAAAGTTATTAAGAATGAATAACCTGTTTCTGAAATCCAATAAAAAATCTTCAATAGAGTTAAACAAGGAACAAGGGAAAAAAAATATTTTAGCTGCTAGGGTAATCTAAATAAAGCTTTCAAAAGTGCTACAGGCAACAATACGCTCACTTTCCCTATCATATTCTAGAAAGCTTTTATTTAATCTTCCCACGAGATCCAAAATTGGAGCAACTAAAAAGGAAAATTGCTCAACATATGATAGGCAAACAATGGTCCATGATACGAAAGATGGCCATATACAAAGTCTAATGGGGCACAAGCAAGCAATATGCTTGCAGGTTAACATTTAGTCTTCACGCCACTGGTGTCCACACTTTTCATTCAAGCACCAGTAAAATGTTGACATTGGCTCATCAGCTGACCTGATCTGAAGTTGCTGGAAAACAGCCTTCCCGTGACCACAATTTGGGCACGTTGCTGAGAAAAGAGGACAAAAGTACAAATTAGGCCATACCATCACATATTTCTTGTGCTTGAGCCAAAACACCAAGCCAGGTCCCAACTATTTGGAGTGAGCTATTTGAATACTGTTTTCCGCTTGACTAGCGACAAATCTTTCATTCAAAATACATGCTTCATTCTTGTATAACCAGATATCAAGTTAGGTCTTCTTCCACTCTTATGGGGAAAATCATACTTTCATGATCATGTCATGCTATTGCTTCATATCATATGGGTTACTTCTTATCTGAATTAGTCTAGTTGGGTTTGACCTTTATTGATGTTGCTACACTTCTAAATTATTTGCATTATAGGGTAACTTCCCTTGACGTTCGTAACCATCAAAATGATGATATCTAGGTGAATAAGAGCATGTGCAGCAGCACCTAGCCAAAAATGCTAGTTTAACAGTGCACATTTTCATTCGAACTATCCACGTCTCTTTCAAGACTCCAACAATACTATCTATTTTCCCTAACCCCAATAAAATATTGTTCTTTCCATTCCCCTTTTTTCTTTTCCAAGTGCTATAAGGAGAGGAGAGCAGAACATAGTGGAAAAAATAGTATAATCACGGGTCGCTTGTGAAAGCTGCTCAACATTTTTGTTGAGTCTGTTGTAAGGCTTTTTTACGTTTTGGACTAGCAAAATAGGCTAAATAGTTGATCTACTGCGACTCTCTGAGTGAGAGAGTGAAAGTCAGTTCTCAAGGTAAGCTCTTACTAGCGTAGATTAGGCACACAATTGGTTATTTTAAGGGTGGTGCTTATCATGTTCATACAGAAAGCAAGGTTCTAAAAACTCGCTAGGCGCTCCCAGGGCGGCCGGGCACCTTCTTTCTTCTACGACCAAGTACTCGGCACCTAGTTGGGCAATTAGTCGGTCTAGTCTGGCTAGTCGGCGAGGGGCCTTCTAGCGCCTAGGAGGCGAGTACTCGGCCTTCCAGACCTTCTTTTAGAACACTGACAGACAGTAACACTCCCAGTAGATTTGAATCTGGACAACCAGGTAAGTCTTGTACTTGATCTCAGTTACAAGTAGGATCACTGTCTCAGGTGCTTTTTCCAGAGTTAAGCAGTCTAAGTAAACCTGCGTCTCTCTCTTTTGTGGTGGACTGCTTATTTGCTTTCTAATCTCAATTGTTTCATCACGGCCTTAATCAAATCATAAGTGACGAATTTCGATAACCGAATAAAAGCAAATAACACATTCAGCTTGTTTGAACTTAATAAATTTTGTTCAAGGATTTTGCGCACTGTGACTAAAAACTTGTTTTCTGAAAATCCTATATCCAATCTCAGTTGTTGCACCTGTGTCTCGTCATTTACACCTAACTATCCTGTCATCCCTGGACGAGGAAGCACCCAACAACACTAGCCTGGAACCCCTATAGCAATAATCAACTGCTTGGCAAGAAAAAACTGAAAAAGAAATGGATCTCAGCACTACAAAGTCTAATGGAGTTGACACTGGAAATATATGCATAATGTTTCAACAATGATGCCAATAAAATGAACTCCACGAGGACGGCCCCTTCTGGCTGCATAATATTCTTTTCTTTTTCTTTCTTTCTTTTTTTTTTTTTTTGATAACCGGATGTCCAGGCCAGCTTGCGCACACCTCGACTAATTCTGGGGCCCTGGAGGTTAAGACCGGGCATAACCCCCAGTGGCCCCAAGAGTTTGTTAGCAAAGGCAATTGAACCCCTAAGTCCCAAGACAGCATGACCGAAATCAATCAACAAACCAAACCAACATTAGAAAAAGAAAAAGTACACAAGATATACACCTTCAGTTGTGGGCCCATTTTTCATGTCATCTTTGGAGAAGATGGGCTCTATCTCCTTCTTTACTAAGTGTTGCCTTCTCTTTATCTTTACCTGTAAAATGGTAACGTGGACATACACAAAGACCATGAGACACACTGTTTTAAAGATACAAGAGCTGAGCAGGAGATCATCCATTAGATAATTAGCGGTTATTATGTGAATTACCTTTCTCTCTATATGACACACATATGGACAAGTTGGGCAGAAGAACCCGGCAGGGTTGCTCAATTTGGGCAACTCATATTGCAACAAGATCCCACAAGTTGGGCAAAATTCCATCTGCTTAATCTTGTAGCAGACCCTATCGCTGTAAGGTTTTCTCCTTGTCAGTGTAAATATAGTATGTAATGAAAAAGATGCTTCTAGCGACACCACTTATTCAAGCTATATGTTGAAACACAAGGGCAGAAGGTAGTCTTCTGTTTCATAACACAAAGCAGTTTCCAAAGAGGGCTATTCCTACAATGCTAGTTTTTTGCATGATTGGAACACAGCATACAGAAAACACATGCTAAAATCATCAGATCATTAAATTACAACAGGTTTTACTCAATACTATTTCTTCATAATCCAGCGTGAATCAGAAAGGGGGGGAACCAGAAAACCGCTACCAAGTGATTAAAACTAGCCGATAACAGTATACTAAAAGAAAAGTAGCCACTTAACTACCTAAAGATTACGAAAAAGACCATGTTACTTTCATATGCTATGGCCATCCAACATAGAGAAAGGTTCATACTTCATACCATCGGATCATCAAAAGAACATCTCCAAATTTTGAGTCAAAGCCTAAGTGCCAAAAATGAGAAAAAAATCTATGACCGTAGATGAAAAGTTAGTAAGGTTACACAAATATAGCACGCAAACATACACCACATGACCACAAGCATACATACAGAACGAAACTGCATATAAACATACAACCATATATGTATAAATATATGTGATATATATGGGGCCGGTTCCCCTCAAACAACCAATAACATAACAGTTGACACAACAAATGTAAATCACCAATTTCGGAGTCTCAAGAAAATGATCGGAGCCGTTCAATTTGTTTAAAACGTATTTCTAATATTATCCGTAAAGAATCAATTCATTCGGATAGGGTTCGATCGGTATTTGTCTCTAAATTTGACAGGATAAAAATTGAATGAATCGATCAAGACAATCAAGCTCTTACCGATATTTGAACGAGTTGATTTTTCTAGGGTACTCTTAAAAACATATTTTAACAAATTGAACGGCTCCAATTATTATTGTGTCAAATGTTGTGTTATTGGTTGTGTATGGGGAACCAGCCTCGATATACATATATATAAGCTTCTGTTCGATTGGTGGCCCACACCCCCTATTCTTCAGAGCGGGCGGCATGAACTCTAATTCGATCCGGGTATTCAATCCCGTCACTGAGATGCTCAGTTGCTCCTTAACATGGGCTTATTCCATAATTTGTGCATAGGGTAAGAAACTTTGTTTGAACTAATGCGAGTAGGTGTAAGCCTTGCTGCTCGGAAACACCCAGGGTGATCGCAGTGAGAAAGACGAAAGCAAGGGTAACGCCAGCTGGCGAAGTGGCATTCAGTATATCCCTAGTGGTGCGAAGAGAAAGGTCGTGAATCGTGATGCTATCATCTACATCCATACAGCTCCTCATTGAATAGATCCCACATTCGACCAAGTCTTCGACTAGGGAACGGGAGAATTCCCACTACATCAGGCAGGCCAGCCGGGACGTGATTCAAGCAATATACTAGTAAGTGGTGAAGAATCAATGGCAGCATCCAAATGGAAGTGCAACTAGTTAAACCATAATAGCTTGTAGTGATACATAACCCACAGAAACTAGAGAGGAACCTGATGTTGCTATTATAACTTAGCTGTTCTTCTAGTATTATCCCGTGACACAACTAAAAAAGCATTTCATCAAGCACCATACGGTCAGATCTAGGGACACAGATTTTCAAAATCATACCAGGTCGATAATCAGTTAGATTAATTAAAAAAAAAAAAAACAAGAACAAAGATCGCAAATTGAGTACTTCAATTTGCCTAACAGATCAGCGACTTTGTCTTTTCCGAGAATACTTGCCTAAGTTTGCTTTTTCAGTTTTTTGTTTTATAAAACTCCAAAAAACCAAAGAGAGAGAGCTAGATTGCTAAAGGGTATATTGAAGATCGCCTAACAGATTTACACCCAAAAAAAATTCGACTTACAGTGGAGGTTTGTCCCAGAGACGCAGAGATACAGAGGTTAGACTTCAGAGGGGGTGAAGGAAGGATCGCCGGCGTAGCCACCAGACAAACCACCGTCGGCGACAGAGAGAGAGGAGGGAGTGTGAGAGTAAGAGAGTACGGCGCTCGCTTGCAAAGGGGTAGGAGGAACTGACGATGTTACGAAGGGTTGGGTTAGGCTTGAGTGGAAAGGCGGAAGAGCGGGGAAAAAACCATTTTATATCGATTTGTCTTCGGTCGGGTCGGGACCCATCGGGCTCAAACCCGAGAGCCGACCGAAACAGCAATATTTTCTCAGATCTGGACCCGATACCGTCCGAAAAATTTGTCGGAACCGTCGAGTCTTCTGTCAGCCCCTTTTCCTAATTGAACCCGTTTTTGTTTTTTCTCTTTTGAACCCCAGAAATAAAGACTCAAAATTAGGGGTGTTTTTTCCTTTTTTCCACCATGATTAATAGGATGTCCAACATAATGATGGGTCACCAATGCACATGTGAGTTTGAGTGGTTGGTCCATGGGATTTAAAGTGCACCATTGATTAGGGGGTGTTTTTTTAATTTGAGCTTGATTAATTTCAAGGCCTTAAAAGTAACAACTGAACATAATTCCCAATGGCCTTTGGCTCCAAGGTTTGAGATGGTTGGTCTCCATGGGATTTAAACATGTGACCCCATAATCAAGCACTCATTGTTTTCTCATGCCGACTTTGCTAACCCCTTAGAGTTGATAATTGGGAGACACCCTTTTTAGTTTTACATTTTTGGAGTTTTGGAATATGTTAGTGTGTGGACATCCATTCCATATTTCATTATCAGAAAATTGCAAAATCTAAATGAGATTATTTTATTATCGTTTATTTTTATACGCAAAATTCTTTTACAAAATCGATTCTACACATGTCAACCAAAAAAATATACTCTACAAATTTAATATAATAATTGACTCCCAAGCACCCTCTAGGAATATGTTGATGATACCATTTGAATGTATCCAATCACAGTTTAAAATAACAATTGGCCAAAAAAAAAAAAAGCTTTTAAATTTGTAAAAGACGCGGATGAATACGAAGATTTGATATTATAGATGCGATCATCATACACTATACTTATTTTTTATCAAATTGTAATTGATTGAGTCTTTATTTTAAAGAGTTGGTTGGTGATGCTCTTCTATGAAAGAATTTTACTTTAAGAGTCGGCCATTATACATTCAGAAATCAAAAGAATCAGAATTGGAAGCAACATATCAAAAAACTTTATACATAGTACTCCCTCCATCCTTTTTTAAGTGTGTTACATTGTAAATAGGGATAATTCCCTATCGGTACAGCTTTGTCAGAGGAATTACCCAGAGGTCCAAGCCCTTTTTTCAAATGCACCGCTAACTCTAAGCGCAGGAAAACACAAGTATCTCTTTGAATTCTTCCGGTCATGCTTTGTTCCGTTTTTTTTCTCTCTCTACCCACTCTACATGGGCACAATTTCTCTCTCTCCTCAATTTCTCAAACCGTATGAAAGTGCCTAAATCCTAGGGTACCCTATGAAAATACCTAAATCCCAAGGTACTTTATGAAAGTGTATAAACCTAAACCCTAGGGTACCCTATGAAAGTGCCTAAAATCCTAGGGTACCCTATGAAAGTGTCTAAACCACTAAACTTTATAATAGAAAAGTGCACCCTAAATCTAAACCCTAGGGTACCCTAGTCATAGGGTACCCTATGAAAGTGTTTAAAATCCTAGGGTACCCTATGAAAGTGCTTAAACCACTAAAACCCTATAATAGGAAAGTGCACCCTAAACCTAAACTCTAGGGTACCCTATGAAAGTGCCTAAAATCCTAAGGTACTCTATGAAAGTGTCTAAACCACTAAAACCCTATAATAGGAAAGTGCACCATAAACCTAAACTCTAAAAAAGAGTGACTTACCTTAGTGGTAATTAGACATCTCTTTTCTAGACCTAGAGGTAATAATCCCTTGTAAATACCGTTGAAAATATCGAAACTCTCTTAAGTTCATTTTCTTGAGGGGTTGGTGATGCTAGGACTCTATCAAGCATTATTATTCCTCATTATTATTATCATAAACATCAACATCATGGTGTACTACATATTAATATATTCATTAGACTTTTTATCAAAATGGGTTAAGAGGACACTTCAACCAATCTTATCCCTATCCCCCACTCCCCATTGCTTATTGATTTGAATCTTTTCTTATAATGAAAACCTCTTGGAATCTTTCACTCAAGACCCTACCCCTAATTAATCATTGATTCCAATCTTTTCTTTGGCCTTAAACAATGGTCAGAGGAAAACATTGTCCGGCCATTGTTTCTCATCAGTTTCAAGTTACTGGGTTTTTTGGTATGGATTTATCAGTTTTCAACTCTGTAGATCTTTCCTTAATTTCTTGATTGTTTTTTGTTCATGGCGGAGCTGGTTGTTGGGCCGAGGTTGTACAGCTGCTACAAATGCCGGAACGTTGTTGCCCATCATGATGACATTGTTTCTAAAGCTTTTCAGGTGAAGTACCATTTGATTTTACGAGTTATGTAAGGATTCAATACGCGGAGATCATGCATATACATAGTTCGAACAACTAGTTCTGATCTCTAAATTAGGGAACTTTGAGATCATTGTAAACACACATTGATTTTCATCCCTTCAACAAGTTGAAATTTTATTGACCAACAGAAGGGTCGTTTAATACGCAAAAGTCAAGCATCTTGTAACAACAGGTCTACTTGCATAAACATACAGGCCTACTTGATTTCAATTGTAACATAATTACGTCGTTGTTGATGAATTTGAGAAAAAAAAAAAAAAAGAAGAAACTGTGTGCTGTTTTTAAGCATACTCCATGCCATTCATGTTAAGATGGTCACAGAGCACAACACAGAAATTACATGATTCGGCTTAAAACGTCAGCCGAGAATTGTTCTTACGAGCTAAACACAAAGCAGAGCTCGTGTGGATTTGTTCATTGTACGAAACGAATTGTGATTTCCTTTTAAATCAGACTTCACTAGTA
This sequence comes from Vaccinium myrtillus, assembly GCA_016920895.1. Taxonomy (NCBI): domain Eukaryota; kingdom Viridiplantae; phylum Streptophyta; class Magnoliopsida; order Ericales; family Ericaceae; genus Vaccinium; species Vaccinium myrtillus. The sequence goes on along the minus strand of CM029273.1, from coordinate 25,175,880 downwards.
CTTTGCGTCAATCACTGTGGTTTCAGGCAAAAAATGGGCGAGCATTTCTGTTCTCCCATGCAACAAACATTGCTACCGGGCCAAAAGAGGACAGACATCTACTTACTGGTCTCCACACGGTTGCTGATGTATTCTGCTCAGATTGCAGCGAGGTTTTGGGTTGGAAGTATGAAAGAGCCTACGAGGAATCTCAGAAATACAAGGAAGGAAAAATAGTGCTTGAAAAATTCAAGATTGTGAAGGAGAACTGGTAGAGGGGATTCTAGGCCCTGAACTAGTTTGATGATTAATTCATTGTTTCTCTATGTAAATTTACAATTGCGTGTGTACATATATTTATGATTAGCTCTTACATTATTGGTCTAATTTTGATGACGTTTATGACAGCTGTATATAGTCTCCTATTGATTGACAGAACCAAGTTTTGAACCTGTTGATGTTGGATAAAGAATCTTCCTTATTATGTGAAGTTTGGACTATTCATTTGCATGTTATGATCCTCCGTACATTTGTTTCTTATATGTTTCTCCCGAGGTTTTGAATCTCGTACCATATAAATCGGTATATGTATTGACTAAATCCAGTACACTACACCTCTAATTTCGTTCCGGCTCAAATAGCGGCCGGTACCAGCCATGCCGGTAAGTACCATATTATGCCAAACTAGTTTTATTTTATTTTTTTCTTCCAGTACCTATCAATACCAAATAGTATCAAACTACTTTTAACTGTTTTCTTTATAAATAAAGGCATATGTAATGCTAAATTCTGTAATATGGGAAAATAACACTAATAACAATAAACACGAAACGATATGTGGTATCTCACAAGTACAAGTACTTATTGTACCAGTAGGGAAAATCGGTACTCTAGCCAGTACGGCATCCAGAATCTAAGTTTCTCTGATGATTTTTAATGCTTGAAATAAGGCATTTCTATCTTGAAGTGGAATAAACACAAAGGCTAGATAGCATCCTAGCAGAAGAGACATAACACTCGAATCCACGAGCACACCTTGAATCCACAAAGAAAAGAATAGAAAAACTCTTAAATATTGACTTAATTGATAAATTGAATACGCTCATAGGCTACATCCTTATTTATACGGGACGTAATAATAAGGAAATTACTTAGAATGGAAACTAAAATAGCGTTTCCATCGTACTTTGCATTGTCACTTCACCAACTAATATTCATAGCAATCCTCGTAGATCATGCCTCCACATTCATTCTCACCATCATACTGATAACAAGAATTTTGTGCGAAAACATTTTGATTAACAGGTTGTTTGTAGTCAAATCCTTCAACGCGATTCTTGTTAACTTTGGGACTAATAGGTTGGTTATGGGAAAATCCCTTAGCACGAGTCCTATTTAATCCATCCCTACGACCATCGTTTATAGGGTTTGTGCTTCCTCTGACAAATGTCGTCATGCCATCGTCAATAGGGAATTATGGCCCGGCCCTAGTATAAAATAAAATTCAAAAAGTCGTCCAAAAATTGAGGTACGTACATGTATGATGTATGTACATTCAAAGTACATGTATGGTGTAGATTCAAGGGAAAGAGTTAAACAATGGCTAATTGTGACCAAGTAATAAGAAGTTTCTTTTATTTTAGTAAACATCAAAGCTAGAACATCAAATTGGTTCCTCCCTAGAAAAGGGATAGATCATTCCACAAACTAGAAGGCTCACTAACTCCAGCCAAATATTTTACCTAGACCCAACGATCATCCTTTACCATGACTGATCCCAGCCCAAGGTGAAGACCTTAGCCCTTAGGCCATGTTTGGTTTCATGGAATGAAATGGTCATTTCAATGGATTACATATTCAATGTCTAGTTCATCAGTAATGAAGGAATGCTCATTTCAAATGCAATCACTTTTCACCCAAATAAATTACTGATTATTATATCAAGAAATCTAATTAAGGAGTAATCAGTCCTTTATTCTCTACTCGTAATTACTAATGCCACCTCTAAAATTACTATTCCTACCTCAAATGCACCCAAGGCCGCGTAGAAATTTACCACTTCTGACCAAACACATGAGAATGGGAATGGATATTCCAAAAATTAGGGAATTTAATACTTCAGTTCCTTTTACCGATCAAATAACTTATTTATTTCAGTGCTTAAGATTCACTGTATATCAAACAACTTATTAGCTTGAAAAATTCAACATTCAGTTTTCAGTATTTAATTTTCAGTTTTATCAAACAATAACCTAGACTAGAAAACAAAATATAAAGAACAAGGGCCAATTTTTGGCCAATTTTCAAGTGAGTATGAAAATAGAATCAGTTACGATATGCTCTAAGAGATAAACTGTAAATTAAAAGAGCATAGCTATCCGTTGAAAGTATACAAAAAAATTATGGATATGGATTGATATATGTGAAAAGTATAAACTTTACTTTTTTTGACCTAATTAGGTGACTATTATTCACCCTAGACCGCGTAACTAATTACTGTAAGGATATAAAATATTGAAGAATGACATTGGAGTATTCAACTTTTTACCTAGTTCTAATTTTTGATAACTCAGGTTTTCGGGTTAGCTTATGCTCACCTCGATTTTTACTACTTCTAATTAGTGCCGCTAATAATGGCGGCGGCGGTGCGGAGGTCCTGGCTGGTGCGGCGGCGGTTTTGCGGTGAAGATGCTTGTTGTTCGTGCAGGGGTGGATGGATCTCCAATGGTTGATGCATAGGCTGTTTGAGTGCCCGGTTGGATCTTGGCAGCTTTTGTGGGTCATCCGGACGCGGAGATCTCAGTTCTGTGCGTGTTTGCCGTGTTTTTTCCGTTTGGTTGCGTGGCGGCTTTCGGTGGTGGGTTTGCACGTGCCCCGGTTTCTCCTTTCCCTCTGTCTTTCGTAGGCCGGTGCTCCCCGCCGGCCGCTACATCTGGGAGTGGCTGGCGTTTGCTTAACGGCGAGGTGTTTGCTCCGGTGGTTTGTACGGCGGCGGTGGGGTTTGGAGTCTCTTGGGTTAGGGTTTGGTTAGGGTGGGCCGGCCCTTGGTTGGGCCGGATTAGTGGTGTGGGCTGTATTGTAAATTTGGGTTGCAGTTGGACTTTATTTTTCTTATTTTGTTTGTGACTACTTAGACCCCTAGGTGCTGGGCTTCGGCCTTTGTGGTGTACTGTCCAATTATTTGTTGGATTCCCCTTCCCTCTCCCCCGTTTTTATATATGGGCAAGTAGAAAATAATTGTTCGTGAGATTTTTTTTTCAGAATTGATTTCATCATATATATATATATCGGTTTGTTGAGAATTTAAATCGCTTGGGTTTACCTATAAAACTTGTTTCGAATCACTTATCAACAGATATTTCGGTAGTCAAAAGGGTTCAAAGTGTGTATATATATAAAGAGTCCTTCAAAAGGAGGCTTTGCTCCTTAATTCACAGCTGCATTTATAAAGCCCTGGCCTTCTTAGAAATAGTACCAAATATTATTGATACATGTACATGCCAATATATAAGAGGTAAAAATCACATACCCTTTTTTATCTCTTTTTTTTTGGTAAATATACCCTTTTATCTCATGGTTCTTGCTTATAGCTAGTTTTCTTTGGATTATCATTTCGTATCGCTTTTCGTACTGTTTCTGTTCTGATTAAGATTTGTGTGGAGATTAATTTCCGCAAATTGTTTTAGACGAATTTGATTTTAGAATATTTCCATTTTTTTGGAAAACATTAAAAAGTTATTTTTTAAATCTTTTGAACTCAGTAATTAATAAATATATTATGAAATCTCTGAGTTCAGCAAATCTTTCCTGTATTCCCAAAAAAATCAAGTAAAAGGGGAAATTATTTCCTTTGATTTTATTTAATTTCCTAAATTATAGAGAAGTTGCTATATATTATCCCGATCAACATTAATTTTTGCTTAATCTCACAACGTCTTGTTTGATTTTATTTAATTTCCTAAATTGTGTTCCTATTATAATAATTTATGTAACGTGCAGTTGGTCAATAATACTTTGAATTTCTCTGATGGAGGACGTAGTTGGGTCTCGATTGTACTGCTGCTTCAATTGCCGAAACATTGTTGCCGTTCATGATGATATCGTTGACAAAAACTTTAGGGTAAAATGTTTTGAGATTATTATTATTTCTTAACATTGGTAGGATGAATTATGGTTGCAGTTTAGGTTTTCTAATTAGCTTGGCCCGTTGGTGGCTGGGCGTAACGAGGGTTTCGTGCCGATGGGGATTTTTTTAGTTAGTTTGTACTCCGGTTTGGAGGTTTTCAGTCCTTGCGTAGACTTTCCCGTGCCCCTCGTGGGTATTATTTGTCTGTACTCAGTGTATTCTCTTCTGATCCTTATGGACACTCTGAATGTTGTGGTATTTTTATCCAACCTAGGGCTCCGGATTGAGGGTTTTGTTTCGCCCTCTGGACGATTTCTAAGTAATGAAATTATCTTGTTCAAAAAAAAAAATTAGCTGGGCCCTTCTCCAAAATCTATTTTGTGATTGATGAAATCTTTGGGCCAAATTTGGGGCTAAATTTACCGAGGACGAAAACGTCTAAAACTTCTTGATTTTTGCCTTTTTGATGAAAAGTTAAACTTGATCGACATGTGAAGCAAGTGGCTCAGCAGCCCATAGCAAAAATGTGGGGTATTATTCACAATCATGCCCAAAGACTTTTTGCACTTCCGTGATAGTTTTGTGATTTGCATAATAAATATGAGTTTATCTCGTATTTGTTTTTTCCGCTAGTTTAATCTATAAATACCATGTAATCGTAGTAATTTGATATCAAGTGTGGAGTAAGAGAAACATCAATAAAATTGTGAATGTTTTGTTCAATTCTCTTGGTGAGTTTCATACATCATAAGTGTGTGATTCATACTCCTCCACCCAACACTTTTTACCTATTTCGTCTTCGCCGGTTTTCAAAGTTTGTTTCTATTGATTTATTTTTAATTTATTTGGTCTAGACGAATTAAAAATATAAAACACACACTATATTTGATCAAAAAAATTATAAAGCTCATTACAGACAGAAGAATATATTCTTAAAATCACTCTTCAACACAAAACATACAGATGTTTTAGTTATATATGTTGTACTAAATAACCTTAATGGTTTGTTACATTATCTATGTTTTTATTGTCATTTTCGATCTTGATTCTAATTCTAGTCAGGAAACGGTCGAGGCTTTTTATTTTCCCATGCCAAGAACGTCTTCGAGGGGCCTGCGCGAGATCGACAGCTTATAAGCGGTGTCCACATGGTTGCGGATGTATATTGCTCCGATTGTAAAGTGATGTTGGGCTGGAAGTATCAAAAAACTTACCAGCAAGAACATAAGTACAAGGAGGGGAGAACTGTTCTTGAGAGGGCCAAGATCACCACCAAGGCAGCAGAATTTCCTTCCATTTGACTTATGCTAGATTTTCGTTAATTCCGTCTTATTTTGAATTATTGAGAACACATGTTCGAACAAATAGCTCCTCTTGATTAGTTTATGCAGTCAATTTGAATTGATGTGAATTGCTATTTCTGAATTCTGATTGTCTTTAATATCTTTTGTGACACGATTTTACTTGCCAATAGTCTAGAGGTGTTTGGGGATTCATTTTCAGCTTTTCCTTTTTAACTTTTTGACTTTTTGAATTTATGGTTAAAATGTATTTTCAATATAGGAGGGTGTTTGGGAGAAATGTGCAGAATATATTTTGTAACCAGAGTACTTTTGGGAGATATTGGTAGAATACCTTTTGTAGGTCTTTTTGTTAACCAAAATGGGAAAAATGGAAAATGAGAAGTTAATAAGCTCCTCCCACCATACTCTTCACTTTTTCTGCTCCGCAAATCACCAAAATCAGAACACATTTTGATAGAATGAGTTTTTCGTTTTCCAGCCAAAACTCAAAAATGCGAAAATGAAAATGTGTGAAAAATCCTTTATCGCAATACGAATAATCAAGTAAGCTAACTAAAAGGAATTGAAAGACAATAAACGATGAACATAAGGATATACGTGGAAAATCCCTTAAAAATGTAAGAATCACGGGAAGGAATCAAACACTATAAACCATTGTGCGGTTACAAGTAATCTTACCCTACAATTTTGAATCCACGCAAATCGTCCTAAGCACTACTTGCCGAATCACGTTCACCACACCCAGTGCTTGACGTTCGTTGTCTTAAATCCACAAGTCTTCCACTAACCTTCGGAAATCCACCAAAGACCAATTCAAATAGTTTAATCAAAGTTTATAAGAACTTCTTGGAGTTATGCTTGTTGCTTAATAATCCATCGATCTTCCTTTTACTCTAAGATTCCGACCAAAGACCCCCTTCAATATTTTCTGAGATTAAGATGAGTTTCGGCGAGAGCAGCTCTATCATCTGTGGTAAACTATAAACACCAACGAACCTCTTATAGTTATTGGAACACAAACAAGTTGCTCGAGCAACTCCCGTAGCCTATTGAGCACTTTCTTGAATTAAAGTTGTCATATATCGAAACCTTGATTTCCTTGATTTTCTGAATTAACATTGCCATATATTGCAACCCCTTAATTTCCTTGATCTTCTTCCCCTATTGAAGTTGTTAAATACTGAAACCCTTGATTGCTTTGAACTCCCTTAATTTTCTTCCACCTAAAAACTCAATCTTTCAATTACATAATATTGATTTCCTTCCACTTCCTAAACACTCTAGAAATAAAAATAAATAAAATACAACTCAATAAATTGGGGGTACAAATAAATGCGTGTTTTATTGTGGAATTGCCAATAAAAGAAAACCGTGGCATATGGTCGTAACAATGTGAAAAGAAGGTTGCCAAACGGACCCTTAGATGCATTCAACCTCAAACCAGTTGGCATCACACCTTGATTTTGGAAGGTTTTTTTATAAACACACTGTGGTATAAATGTGTGTTTACACACATATGTGTAGGTTGTAATAGTTGTTGTAGTTTGTAGAGAGGTGTGTGGTGGGTATATGGGGAGATATGATAGTCAATAGACGTGTCTATTGGGTAAAAGGTTCATCAATCATGTATATTGACTTTGGAATCAATAGTCATATCTTTTGGTAAAAGATATGACTTTTGACTAAGTTAATCTCAAAAAAATTAACTTTTCATTAAAAGCTGTGACTTTTCATCGAAGTTGTGATTTTTCATCAAGAGTTGCGATGTTTGATACACACATCTACTTGGAAAGGGTGTGACTTTTCATTAACACTCATCTGTACATTATAAATACTAGTCATCTCCTACATATTTTCACACACATTTTTAATCCTCTTTTCTTTGATCAGTTTACATAATTTCTGTAGATTTCATAGGTTTTGTTGTATCCTGGAGGCGATTTGCTAGGAACCCAATCGCAAACTCTTTTCAAGTGGGGTAAATATCGTCTTAAAGAAAGCAATTCAGTCATGCTTCAAAACCAAAATCAGTTCTATTCTACTATTTTTTCTAACACACAATTAGTTATCTAGTAAATGTTTACTCTTTTTTGTTGAGATTCTGGAATCTCAATGTCTCATTAGCGTTAGCTTTAGGCCACTTGTCAAAAAAAAACCTAGGCGATATCAAAAGCTTCAAAAAGAAAAAGCTTGCATTGGGTGGCACATATTCACTTGTTTGGAGTCAACTAATTATGCCCTCACCTCTACAACCTTCCAAGGAAAGGATATACTATGATCCTTAATTCCATGTCATCCTCTTTTAAAATATTAAAGGATTTTTAATCAAAACGCACCACAACCTCCTTTTTTTTATGAATCCAGCCACTATTAGGTTACCAACTTTATTTTCAATTATTCTATGGTGATATTTTTTTATCAAGAGGGACCTTTTGATAGAGAACAAGAAACAAAAATACAAAAAAAAATTATGAGAGAGAATGATAGCTCTGCAAAGGAAGCTTCATAGAAAGCTAAAACTCCGGACAAATTATTAAGCTATATCTACCTCATCCTTTAGTCTGGCCAACAGCCGCTATCACTAGGCAATTTCCTGGAAACTGTTACATAGAAAAAATCGCAAATTGCAATGATATACAAAGAGAAAATCCATACAGAAGACTTATATAATATAATCTTACGTTTTTCACACAACACAAGCGTGGACAATCTTACGATAAATCGAACCGTCCATTCGGATACCACCCGTAAATCATGCTAGGTAGTTTCTCCAACCATAAAGTTGTTTCAATGGGGCATCAAAACTCTGGTGAGCCAAAAATGGAGAGTAGAGAGAGAGAGGAGTACGAAGATTTGTTGCCAGTTATGGCAGAGAAGCTAGACGTGGACACGTTTGTGTCGGAGCTTTGTGGAGGTTTCCGGCTACTGGCGGACCCAGCAACTGGGTTGATTACAACAGAGAGTCTGAAGAAGAACTCGGCGCTTTTGGGTATGGAGGGGATGAGTAAAGAGGATGCAGAAGCAATGGTGAGGGAAGGAGACCTTGACGGGGATGGAGCACTCAACGAGAGAGAGTTTTGTGTCCTAATGGTGAGGCTCAGTCCCGGAATGATGGAGGATGCTGAAGTATGGCTAGAGAAGGCAATTGATCAGGAGCTGAGTCGATGCCCTACGTAAAAATGTATGGTAACAATATAGTATGCAATAAAAATTTATCTTTGTTCGCAACTACATTTATGTTCAAGCAGTGAAACAAATGAAGCAGCACAAATTCATCATCAAATGTAGAAAAATGAACATAGCAAGTAAGTTTGATTGTAGAAGGCTAGACTTTGATGGGGGCTACGTTGGACAGAAAGCTGGAAGGACCTAGTTGAGGGGGTAGGGAGGGGAGGCTGATAAACCTTACTAAAACTTAAGGTAGGAAAATTTTGTTTCACATGATCAATGAAGGGAAATCAAAATCAACTCCATATTGATTTTTGCACCCCTCAAATTGTTAACCGCACCCCCCAAAAATAGTAACAGTTTGGGGGTGCAGTCAACAATTTGGAGGGTGCGAAAATCAATTTGGAGGGTGCGAAAATCATTTTCCTCAATGAATGATCACAATAATTCTCAACCTGCATTTTGGACACATCATCTATAAACTGCATAGGGCATAATAATTGTACAAAAAATGAAAGCTAGAAAGTTCTTCATCCCATAGAAGTAGTAGGTTTTCAAACATATCTCATCAAAGCAAGTTTCAAAGATTTTGCACCTTCTTCAATATTTATTTGTCTGATATGTGTTATTATACTTTTTACTCTTTACTTATTGGGTATTGCTTTATCTATTTAGATTTAAAAATTACAATTTTACCCCGTTTCAAGTTTCAAAAATTGTATTTTGACCCATAGTGTCCCAAAACGTATCGGTAGCGTGTCGGAGCGTATCGGAAAACGTGTCAGAGCGTATTGGAAAACATATCCAACTTTGAAAAATAATTAAATATTCGGATACCTGTTTTCACATATCGAACACGTATCGGGAACATATCCAAGCACCGATACGTCCAGGATACGGATTTGTTTATCCCGGGAGAGTGCCAGAGCTTCTTAGTGGAGAAATGTTAAAAGTTCAAAAAACGCAATAAATAAAAGTTCAAATAAGAACCAATAGAAATATCTTCTCGCGCAACGTGCGGGCACAGTGCTTGTATAACGTACTGTATGGGGTCGTTATAAAAACGGATAATGTACTGGGATGACCGAAAAGAAAAAAAGTCCCTAGTAAAGGGATTGTTTGATAACTCAATTCAGCACTCAAAACTGAATGTATCAAGTCCCTCTTAAATCTAGGCTAAAGGAAAATTAAAGGGTAGTTGAGCGCTGAGCTGTTATTTTCAAAGAGAAAACTGGTCCAGGGATCCAATTTATTAAATGCGAAGTGGTTTAAGAAAAGATGGGTTTTGCATCTGTGACCAAGGATGTTTTTGGAAAATAACTCAAAGTCGTCACTAGGCAGAGTTTAGGTGTGTCAGGCACCCCTTGAATTATCCAAGGAATAAATCAAGTTTTTTGAAAATGATTCCGCAGTGACTGAGTTTTGTGGTCTACGAAGTTAGAAAATAAAGGGTTCAGTAATATGACAAATTCCGTGAAAAAGAACCGGCCCACAAATTTCCTGAACAAAAATAGCATCAAAAGAATGGATCAAGCCCAAACACCCCAAGTCTTGTTCCCAGACCAATCGACCTCCCTTTTAGCCCAATAATTATTTTGGGCATATACATACAATCATAGAGAAGACGCCGTAAATCCTAACTAGGCCATCGATCCCTTCATTCATACCCCAAACCTCTCTCTCGATATTTGTGTTAGTATCTCTATGTAACTGAGTCTTAGAGGTGCTTTTCGTTGTAATTTTCAAAAATCTCAAAAACGTTCATAACACTGAAAAATGATTACTAACGAAAAAAAAAAGAGATGGAGTGCTCAATAAAACAATACTGAAAAAATTAAAATAGGCGCAAAATGTTCCCTCAGAAGACAAGATGAAGAATGTTTCGATCACAGAATGATCAGAATTAGCATGGTCATAATCATCACAGAGAACATCAAACCCATTTTTCATCAAGAACAACTATGTAGAAATTAAATCTAATAATCAAAGAAAAAAAAATAAGGATCAAGCTCGGATACATGTTGGGTAGAGTCTATTCCCAGACCTTCAATATAGAAAGAAGGTCTCATAATGAGCTGGGATTAACATTTATCATCAGCGCAATACAACCCTTTAAGATGCATAAACTGAATTATGAAAAACAAAGCTTTTAAGTTCATTCATACTTCAAACAACCTCTTTATTCACATGCAGATGCATAAAGTTCTGAATTAGATTCATAAAAAAAAATCGATCCTTTGTTATTTTTGGAAGACCCTGTTTTATTTTTGAATATATCTTAAAGATATTTTTAGATAAAGCACAAACCTATCTTAAGTTTACATGCAAATATCAAACCCAAATTCAAGAACCAAAATATCTAATCAAAGAAAAAAATAAGAAACCAAAGTGCAAGCCCTGATAATTCAAACCAACAAAAAATTTAAAGTAAAAAACTCAAAATAACCTTGGTAGCAAAAGTAATGGTAGTACAATAAAAAAACCAATCCAAGCAAACATCAATTTCTAAGTTTCATTGAAAAGACAAATCAATAAAGGAAAAAAAAATAAAATCAAAAAAGAGCAAAATATAGCAATAACATCATTTTAGGAACTAGAAGTTCAAGATATTCTTAACAATATTATGTCAAGAGCTTTAAAATGAACATGATTTGACCTTTTGGAACAGTAATTCTTTCCATAAGTAGTTGTTATCCAATAGGCATGAAAAACAAAGCTTTTAAGTTCTAGGGAAATTTTTCCCCCAAATTAACACAAATATCTAGAGAGAGAGAGAGAAAGAGAGAGTATCCATTGGACATTGGGGAAATTGCCATCCCTATTCAAAGGGTTTGGGTTTAAGGAGTCATCTCAATTTTGTCGTCTGCAAAATTAGAAAAGGAAGGGTTTGGTAATATGACAAGTTCCATGAAAAAGAACCGGCCAACAAATTTCCTAAACAAAAATAGTATCAAGAGAATGGAACAAGCCCAACCACCCCAAGTCTTGTTCCCATTCCAATAGGCATCCCTTTTAGGTTCCCCATAACCATATCGTATACACAAAATCACAGAAACGACACCATATACCCTAGCCCTTACTTTTCTTCTTCCTCTGCTTCAAAGCCTCTGAATCAACCGTAATCTCTCTCTCTCTCTCCCCCTCCCCTCCCCTCCCCTCCCCTCTCTCTCCCCCTCTCCTGAGAGGTGCTTTTTCAAAGATCTCAAAAACATTCATTACACTGAAGAAGGATTAATAATAACAAAAAGAAAAGAGATGGAGTACAAAATAAAACAATACTAACAAAATCAAAACAGGCGCAAAATGTTCCCTCAGAAGATAAGACTCTTGTTTCTGAATTAGCATGGTAATAACCGTCACAGGGAACATCAAACCCTTTTTCATCAAGAACTAACTATAAATTAAAACTAAAGTTCAAAGAAAAAAATAAGGATGAAGCTCAGATACATGTTGGATAGAATCTATTCCCAGACCTTCAATATAGAAAGGTCTCATAATGAGCTGGGATTAACATTTATCATCATCGCAAAACAACCCCTTAAGATGCAAAAATGAATTCCAAAAAACAAACATGCTGCTCGGCTCTCATTTTTAATGCTGTTCTGGTTTGAGTTCCAGTTTCATTTGAGAAGTTGACCAAAAGTAAAACTTTGTATGGGTGAGGTTTTGGGTTCTTTTCCAGCGATGGAGTTTTTTTTTTTTACTTGGTAGGGTTTTGTTGACCTCTCTCTTGTATTACTCAATTGGAGAAGAAGTTAGAATTTGTTTTCAGATCAAATTTAATTTATGATACGATTATTGGTAATTCTGCATTTAGCACTTTTAAATGCCAAATAAATTTGATATTTGAAATTGAAAGACACAACTACTATCAAAAAAGCATAAACAATAAAATACATACTAATCTTCAGCAACCACCTACCTCTTGTATCTATTGAAATCCGGACTCTGGATTTATCATATGAGGACTCCTGGGTTTATCATATGAGGAACCATTGCATCGGTCATACACTGGGCTGTGGGGCCGCCATAGTCAGGACTTGGTTGAGCCCGGCGATACACAGGACTATCTCCACGCCTTCCATAGCCTGCTCTGAGACTATCATTTCTGCCTTCCCTCTTCTCATCATCCCTTAGAGCATACTCAACAGAAACCGCCCTATCCAATATCTGGCTGCAAAACAGGAGACCACCCTATCTTATTAGGCCATGTATTCCAAAAATAGGGTATCAAGACTCTTAAAAAGCAACAGAAAGAACAAACATGCCATTTTACCTCATGTGTGTACATTCCAGAGCTTTTGTGGCATCCTCCTGTGTTTCAAACTGCACAAATGCAAAATTCCTTCGAATTCGGACATGTGAAACCTTCCCCATAAAGCCCAAAATGTCTTTCTATATCACGGACCCTTGTGCGGCCTGGATCATAGTTTATGATAAAAAAGGCGTTGGTGGGTCTTTGGTTTGGGCTGTTTGGCATTGACCTAGAATCATCATGATGGCGGCCACGAATACGATCACCCTACAAAGTGGTAAACTCTGTCATCACAATGGAAACAAATGATGGTTGCATATGGAAAGTGTGGAATTAATCAAAGTTTATTTATTGCAAGGAAGAAAACTAAAAAGCAATGGAGTAGAGAAAAAAAAGTGACAAATTAACAAACCCTAGACCACTCCACGGACAGCCTGCGCCTGTCATATCCAAATGGCGTGTTATCAAGACTACAAGTGGCGTCCTCAGCATCACACTCATCCTCAATATAGACAAAAGCATACCCTGCAGTAAAAGGGCCAAATCAGAGGCAGAAGTCTATCGCACTAGTCTCATTCGACAAAGTCTGTCAGGCAGCAAAATAGCCAAAGGATCTCATTCCCAGTCAATGATAAATAAAATACAACACCAGCAAATAAGTGAAGAGCTAATGAACTTAAGGATGTAAAGGCCTTGAATGATGCTAAAGCATGATGATGGAGAAACTTAAAGTTAAAAAAGAAAGAAATAAAAATTCTAATAAGAACTAATATAAATCTCTTCTCGTGCAACGCGTGGGCACAATGCTTGTATAAAGTAGCGTTATGGGTCGTTATAAAAATGGATAATGTAATGGGTTGGCCGAAAAGAAAAAAAGTCTCTAGTAAAGGGATTGTTTGATAACTCAATTCAGCACTCGAAGTTGAATGTATTAAGTGAGTGGTTAATCAAGTAAGTTTCATAACTATATTTTACATTGCTTAAAACTTTAAGTCCCTCTTAAATCTAGGCAAAAAAAATCACAAGAATCAAGTTGTTTATATAAAGAAGGAAAATCCAAGGGTAGTCGAATGCGCTGAGCTGTTAAATCTAAAAATCAAAGAAAAAAATATAGATGAAGCTCAGATACATGTTGGATAGAGTCTATTCCCAGACCTTCAACATAGAAAGAAAGTCTCATAATGAGGTGGGATTATGAGCCAACTACAAACGATTTTCAGCCTTAGGGTTCAAATCTAAACTAAAAATCGATTCTCAGCCTTATAGTTCGAATGTGTCAATTACATACTAATTCTCAGATTCTAGGATGATAAAACGAAATCAAAATATACAAATATATTCACATATTCTTAGATTTCCAGCCTTGGGGTTTTGTGTATTTCGTGTGGAAAGAGAAAAATCCCAAAATTTTCAGTCTGAGGGTTTAGAAATTTACCTCAGCCGCTCATCTTTCCTGTGATAGAATCGAGATTCGAGATGCTTGAAGCTTTCTTTTTCTTCTCCCTTCTCAACCTTAAGGCGTGTGTGAAAATTATACTGAGCACGGTACTCCTACTTAAATTTTTCCTCTCTTTTTCTCTGCTCTTCCACGAGCTCCAAACAAAACCAGTGGTTATAAATGGGGGATTATTATCTCTAGGTCTAGAAAAGAGATGTCTAATTATCAATAAGGTAAGTTATTTTTTTCAATTACCACTAAAGTAAGTCACTCTTTTTTGGAGTTTAAGTTTAGGGTGAGAGACTTTCCTATTATAGGGTTTTAGTGGTTATAAAGACTTTGGACAGCTACGATTTTGGAAAAATTTATGACTTTAACAGTACCCTAGAGTTTAGGTTTAGGGTGCACTTTCCTATTATAGGGTTTTAGTGGTTTAGGCACTTACATAGAGTACCCTAGGATTTTAGGCACTTTCATGGGGTACCCTAGTCGTAGGATACCCTAGGATTTTAGACATTTTCATAGGGTACCCTAGTCGTAGGGCACCCTAGGATTTTAGGCACTTTCATAGGGTACCCTAATCGTAGGGTACCCTAGTCATAAGGATACCCTAGTCGTAGGGTACCCTAGAGTTTAGGTTTAGGGTGCACTTTCCTATTATAGGGTTTAGTGGTTTAGGCACTTTCATAGGGTACCCAAGGATTTTAGGCACTTTCATAGGGTACCATATGATTTAGGCATTTTTATACGGGTTGGGGAGTTGATGAGAATTTTTCAGAGTTGGGCTTGACCTGATGGTAATTACTAATTATGGGATCCAAGGGTGACCTGATGGTAAATGTCCCTATAAATGGACCCCTGATCTCTAGAGTCTGAAGTTTGGATCAGAAATGTAGGAAGTGCCGCTAGGGTTAGGGTTTTTTGCACCATTAGAACTTAGAAGGGTGAGATGGACGGTTAAGATTTTGATTGTCTATAAATATGGACAGCTACGATGGAAAAATTTATTACTAACAGTATAAATGTTCGGTTCGATTTGGCTCGATGCTATTTGGTATGAAATAGGGGTGAGCAAAACCCGGTCCGACCCGACCCAACCCAAACGGATTTCGTTTGGTTTTATAAGATAATCGGTTTGGGTTCGGGTTAAAAAATAAGTAACCCGATAGAGTTGGGTCATGTCTCTCTCTCTCTCTTCCCTCCTCTCAAATCGCATATCCCACTCCTCTCTCTCTCTCTTAGATTTTTCATCTCTCTCTCCAATGCCGACGACGGCGACTAAGCCAACAACGTCGACACAGTGACACTGTTGTGGGCGGTGAGAGTTTACCAAGCAGTCGTTGGCCGACGCGGCGACGAAACTGACGATGGTGAGCGTGTGTGTGAGCGTGTGCGTGAGAGAGAGAGAGAGAGATGTGTGTGAGCGTGTGAACTAGGATTTGTATCTATATTATGTGTATTTGAGATCTGGATTTGTATATTCGTGTGTATTAATGGAATGAATGGAATCTGTGGTTGGGCCCCAACCAACCAGAACCTGACATAAACCAATCCGATCGGTTTTCTAGCGTAGTTCAGTTCGGTTTCGGGTGTTGATTTTCACAACCCGATGGAAACTAACCCGACCTATGCTCACCCCTAGTATGAACCACCTCAAAATCAAAGGGGAACCGAAAAATGTATTTTTTTACAAATATAACCCAACCAAACCGACAATGTTACCAAAACCAAATCGTATATTTCAATCGACTTTTTCGGGTAATTCGATTTTGTCGATTAAAATTTCACCCTGAAAAGAGTACAGCTATATGTTAGAGCAAATTGATAAGAACAAAAATTTGATCTTAGCCAAAAGGCGAAAACTAAAAATGTTAGAGCAACAAAAACAGTAACTCTTAGGTAAAATTGCTATTGAACAGTGTACTTACCTACCCATATCGCTTTCAATATTTCAACAATCTTCTCTATTTTACCCATTATCTATTAAAATATTATTTTTTTGTTACCTTTTCTTCTTCCACTTCCTGAATTCCCAAAAAAAGTGAGAGCAAAAAGAGAAACTAATTAAGTATAATACTTTGTGCACAATGCTTCGTTACAAGTGCTGAGGCACTGTAGCTAAATCTATTCTACCGCATCCTTTACCTAAGTTCTTGCAGCCTTATTTTACACTTTCACCTATCTAAGAGCATCCTTATCAGACTCACAAAAAAAACACCAAATTTAACCTCAAAAATACCTTTTATAAATTAGCAAGTCACTTTATCAAAAACTCATAAAATCAAACTCTCTATTTTAACTTTACTATATTAAACTATTCCCCCCAAATCTATAAAAAAAAAAAAAAATCTACCTAAACCTCTACTTTCTGTACAGAAAAGGACATGGTCCCCCCTCCCCGAGCCACGTGTCATGTCACCCCACTCCCCTGCCTTTTTTCACTCCTGCTCCCACCCTCTCTCTTTGACGCAAGAAGTTTGCTGCGTGAACAGTACCGCACCAAATTTGGTGCGGTACTGTAGCAAAAATGATTTTAGGAGTGGGAATAGAGAGGCTGATTTTTGGTGTTTTTGGGGGTTTGGCTCCCTATTTTAACTCAAAAGTTAAAATAGGGTGCCAAATGGGGATGCTCTAAAGTAGCGAAAACAATCTTTTACCTATACTGGTATTGTTGCTCTAAAAGGTTGTATTTTTTCTTGTTGAACCAAAATAAACTAATTATGGAACAATTATTTGTCCATTTTCACCCTAAACACTGCATACAATAACACAATAAAATAGTAATTAATTTTAGGGACATTTACTATCAGGTCACCCTTGAATCCCATAATTACCATAAGGTCAAGCCCAATTCTGAAAAATTCTCATCAACTCCCCAACCCGTATAAAAATGCCTAAATCATAGGGTACCCTATGAAAGTGCCTAAAATCCCCGGGTACCCTATGAAAGTGCCTAAACCACTAAACCCTATAATAGGAAAGTGCACCATAAACCTAAACTCTAGGGTATCCTACGACTATGGTACCCTATGAAAGTGTCTAAAATCCTAGGGTACCCTAGTCGCCCCTATGAAAGTGTCTAAAATCCTAGGGTACCCTACGAATAGGGTACCCTATGAAAGTGCCTAAAATCCTAGGGTATCCTACGACTAGGGTACCCCATGAAAGTGCCTAAAATCCTAGGGTACTCTATGTAAGTGCCTAAACCACTAAAACCCTATAATAGGAAAGTGCACCCTAAACCTAAACTCTAGGGTACCCCTATGACTAGGGTATCCTACGACTAGGGTACCCTATGAAAGTGCCTAAAATCTTAGGGTACTCTATGAAAGTGCCTAAACCACTAAAACCCTATAATAGGAAAGTGCACCCTAAACCTAAACTTCAAAAAAGAGTGACTTACCTTAGTGGTAATTAAAAAAAATGACTTACCTTATTGGTAATTAGACATCTCTTTTCTAGATCTAGAGGTAATAATCCCTTTAATAACATAAATGGAAAAAATAGTACAATCATTTCAGTACCAACATTGTCAATTGGAAAAATAAAATAAAATACCGCAAACATAGAGCTTGGAAAACAAAAGGTCTCATAATACAAGAAGTCAATTTAAGATCTATTATAGTCAAAGACATTTGACGCCGCCTTTCTTCCACCAACTATAAGTTATGAGGCAACATGTTCATGGGCTCTACCCCATCCACATAACCCACATTCCCTTGCTCGTCCTCTCCACCCTCCCAATTAATTTGTGTCGTCATTGAACCCATCAAAAGATTCATTCCTTCGCCTGTTTATCATTATCCAATTGTGGACAACACAATGCAACATGTCATGACGATTTCAGGTTGACGGGACTATGAATAATTCGATTCGACAAGTTAAGCTTAAGGATCAGAAACCTTACTTTATGAATCCCAAAGCATCATTTTACGAGACTCTCATCAACAAATGCTTGTATTTGACTAACTCCATTGGCGAGCAGAATATCGTATTAGCCTCATTAAATTCATCCCTGTGATACCGACGTCCCTGGTAGGGAGCTAAATATTCTGGCATGTTTGTGTATCCTCCATCCACAAAGTAGTACTTATCTAAGACATAGAAGTTAGATTTGTGAGTTGGGATAGTAATAAGGATTTGTTATGGCACGATAATAAATTATTACAGACCAACACAAGTTTACGATTGTTATTACTTAGGGCATCCACAGTGGGCTCTCAAAATGGCTCCTAAGTGAGACTCCTAACATTTACCTAGCCATGTGCTCAAGTATTGCCTTCAATGGGCTACCCATACAAACTCCTATGGGTGGCTCCTAAGCTTAGCTCCTAGCACAATAGTTAAATTTAGGTAGTCTTCTAGCTAACTCTAAGTGGGGCCAAAGTCTTTAAATTTTTATTTAATATGAATTCTTTGAAAATGTTGCTCCTAATTTTTTTCTTTTTTCATAAAATAGAGAATCTTATTGCTAGCCCATTGAGTGCACACATTCTCTCTAAATTTAACAAGCTCTAGGAGTGAAAAGTGGGCCCCAATTATGCTTATGTGTACACCTTAGGATACAACTTAGGAGCAATTTTTAGAGAGCCCACTGTGGATGCCCTTACTAGCTGGAGGTGCGGGAAGTTATAAGCAAGGTTCATTACTATTGAAAGGAATACATGTCCATTGTGGGAAGTTATAAGCAGAGTTCGTTACTATCAAAAGGAATACATGTCCATTGTGGGCGCTCCCTTCCCAACTAGGGTACACGAAAGTGAACTTCATGTCGAAAGAACAAGCGGCCATAACATTCTGTATTATTATGGACTTCCTCCTGGGAAATGCAACTTGCCTATTACGCGGTACAAAAGCTTCTACAAGGATTCCATCTAAGGATGGAGCCAGGAGGTGGCTAGTAGGGGCTGTCGCCCCTGCTACAATTTTAAAAAAAATCTACTATTACATTGAAAAAATATATATATCATCGAATTATATAATCCTGTCACTCTTGTACATATATATCCCATTTTCGCCCCCACTACGCAAAAATCCTTGTTCCGTCCCTGGTTCCATCTATAGCTCCAACATAGTCCTTTGAATAATCTAAAACAAAAATTAAATTTAAAAAAATTACCTGGAACCATGTAAAATATCTATTGTTGTGTAAAATTTTAGGCGACGTGATTTAAAGGTTAGGTGGTAGAATGATTTACGGTGCCAAGTTGCGTAGATAGACGGTCAAATCGGGGGCACTACACTCATGTAGTTGCCCACCCCAAATCCGCTCTCTTTATGGTGCTCGTGGAGCGTTGGAACTAATTAGCAGCCATTCAATGCCTTTGGGTATGCCCACATACGTTTTAAAAAAAAATTGTCAATGACTCCTCTAGGCTCTATAGAAAGATGCTTATGACCCCATTTCAGTTGTCCCCAGACATACACGAGTTCATACACCATTCCTCTAAACATATATATGCATTGACACACAAGTAGGGTTGGTCATTTCCTCCGATCCGTCCGAATCAGATCCGATCCCCGCTCTGAACGGTTCGGCAATATGGAAATTTGTTTGGAGATTGGATTTTTTTTTAAATGTTTGGGGATCGGGTAGGGGTGGAGATAGACATGTCCCCGCCCTGAATTCGTTCCTCGATCCATCCCCACCCCGCCCCATCCCCAAATGCCCGAAACATAGGGGTTTATTCATGAGTTATACTTTGGGGTCTCACTAAATTTTCTTCAAACATGAGTTATGAAAGATGTTTGTTATGAAAACTTGAATAAAATACAATTCTCAGAGTGGCAATTCCTTGCTGCTATTTTCACTCAAGTTGATTAATACACATGATTAATTTGAGTGATGCTAAGCTGCTGATGATTGGAAGATTGATGCATGGAAGGAAAATCCAACTCCATAAAATCTTTTTTGTTGTTTAAAAAAAAAAAAAACTATTCTGTTTTTTTTTTTTTTTTTTAATGATTGGATCCCTGAATCACCGTTCGTCAATTGGAGTGGGGATGGAGGATGAAAACGAAGCCCCGTTAGGAGATCGGGTCGGGGATGGAGGAGGGGAAAGGGTTCGGAAATTGGGGGTGGAGATAGTAGTATCCGGTCCTAATCCGCCTCCATGCCCATCCCTACGGCCACACACAAGATGACTCTAATTTTCTGAGGGGGTCTTTCCAACAACAAAAAAAAATAAAAATGGATATGCTTCACCAGTCAATTCGCAGGCTCCTTGTGGCATTTTTTCGAACCCATTTTCCAAGCTTAAATCCAAAAACTCAAGGTTATCAACCACTTACGCATGTTAAATTGATTTGAATTCTTGCGGGGCCACTTGGAAAATTGTTTTAAGATGAACTGTCCGGATCACTCATGCAAGACCCACAAGTAGGTTCCCGAGGCGGTCGGTACATTCTCTAGACCTTTCGGTCTATACCCGTTGTCGGGTTCTTAAAAAACATAATGTCTTGCAAACAAGTTAAGGGCTGAATAACTTCGTAATCCATCTGTGTAATCGAATTGAATACATCTCATATTTGTTTCTTGCCATGAACTACCCTTGATGTGAAACCAAAAACCCCGAAGCAAATTGGGGAAAAAAAAGATTTGAAACAAGGATCATGGAAGACCAATCACTATTTGAGACTTCAGTTCCTTCAAAAGGGATAACGTGCCAATTCATTGATCTACCCAAGGTGAATTGGGTTGATTTCTCGCATGACCACTCAAAAAATTGTTTTAAGATAAATAAAAGATTCAGATAACTCGTGTGGGACCCACCCAAGGCAGTCGGACTTTCTAGACACGGGGACTTGGTACCCCTCAGACTTACCGGTTTTTTAATACCTAAACTAACATAATAAGTCGTCAAGAAACGTGTTCTTTAATACCTCAACATAATAAATCGACAAGAACATGCATCTTATATCGATGGTAGCTAAATCATCATGCATGAAGGAGAGTTTCTAATGATCTAGATTCTAGACTATTAGACTCTTATCATTTTTGCATTTCCGAACATTCAGCTTACAAGGGCTAAATCCAACCATATTCATGTCTTCAGTTCCAAATCAGAACAAATGTCATGGCACACACGGCGAATTTGGTTTGCAGCAATGGACTAGGGTCTAACTCCATTAATTTTGTTTGTAGAAGGTTAGACTTCAATGGAGGTTACGCAGGGAACACTTCTCAACCTGCATTTTGAAAACCCTACTAAACTGAAGGTAGAAATCATTTGTTTCACACGATCAATGAATGATCAGAACAATTCTCAACCTGCAATTTGAACGCGTATATTAACTGGATAGGGCATAATTATACAAGAAATGATAGCTAGAAAGTTATTCACCCCATAGAAGAAGTTTTCAAACAGATCTTATCCAGGCAGTTTTCAAAGATTTGCGCAAAGCTTGCAGGACGGAGGAACATTTTTATATACTAATACACAAAGTAACACTGCCAGTCAAAATATCACTTAAGCATCTGAACGCAGTCCAAAAGTTTCATTCATTAAAGCGACTCAAACATCTACTACAGATAACATCCATCAATCCACAAGTTTCAATGAATATCTACTACAGATAACTTCCAACTAGCTTCTACCTCTACTACGATATTCCAAAAGCTCTAGCAACCCACCACAAACTGACATGTCAAGCAAGCAATGTCCATTCAACCTGATGTCTTATGTTCTTGACCTTCGTACAGGTGATCGACTGCAAGGCCACAATTAAAAGGAACAAAATTTAAGATCAACAAATGCCAAGTGTATGAAATTTCAAACCAAAATCACACTTAGAGCATGTACAAGAGATTTGGCAAAATTTGAGCAAAATTTACCAGTGAACATTTAACTCACATCTCTTTCAACACTACAACAATGTCATCTATTTTATCGATCCTCTATTAAAAAATTATTTTTTCCTTTTTAAATATTACAATATACTGTATTACTATCACCTCAATACATGTATATAGATATACATATAGATCTACGATCATAGTTATGTATACATGTACCGGAAGCAGTTCTTGACTATCAACAGAGTACCCAAAACCACTGGTCCCAAATCCCGTCGACTACCAAAGCACACAAATCTCCATTGCCGTGAAGCCATTTAGCTATTAAACCCAAAAATCAGAAGTTGGTTGAAACTCAATGTGTGGAGGCGATGTGTGTGTGTGTGTGTGTGTGTGTGAGAGAGAGAGACTCCTGGATGTCGAGATGATGAAGAAGAAAACAGGAGGGGTTTCACATGGTGTTCGGCGTACAACAAAGATGAAGATGACTGGCTAGGTGTGATGAGAGAGGAAAAAAATAGTGTATTTTATTCTTACCTCAGCTACAGTGCTTGGGTAAAAGGTAGCAAACTACTGTAGACAAAGGGGAAAAATAGGCCATTTTACCTAATCTGTTGGAGCTTTTGTTTTTTCACTTTTCATCTCTAAAATAGCTAAAAATAGCTTTTACCAAAGCTCTTGCACTTGCTCTTACAAGCAGAAACGGAAAAGACACTACCACAAGAAACAAATGCTATCAAAAAAGCATAAACAATAAAATACATACTAAACTTCGCCAACCACTCACCTCCGGTATCTGTTGAACTCCGGACTCCTGGGTTTATCATACGAGGGACCATTGTACCGGTCATACACTGGGCTGCGGGGCCGCCCATAGTCAGGACTTGGTCGAGCCCTGCGATAAACTGGACTTGGCGAGCGTCTATAGGGGGGACTATCTCCACGCCTACCATACCCTGTTCTGGGGCTATTTCTGACATCCCTCTCATCATCATCTCTCAGAGCATACTCAACAGAAACCACCCGATCCAATACCTTGCTGCAAAACAGGAGACCACCCATATCCTATTAGGTCATGTACTAAAAAAATGGGGCATCAAGACTCATTATAAGCAACAGAAAGGAAAAAAACCACCATCTTACCTCATGTGTGTACACTCCAGAGCTTTTGTGGCATCCTCCTGTGTTTCAAACTGCACAAATGCAAAATTCCTTCGAATTCGAACATGTGAAACCTTCCCATAAGGTTCGAAATGTCTTTCTATATCACGGACCTTTGTGCGAACTGGATCAAAGTTAATGACAAACAAGGTTTTGGTGGGTCTTTGGTTTGGCATTGACCTAGAGTCGTCACGATGACGGCCACGAATACGATCACCCTACAAGGAGTTGAACTCTGTCATCACAATAGTACCAAATGATGGATGCAAATGGAAAGTGAGGAAATAATTTAATTGCGATGAGGCAAACCAAATGGCAATGGAGAAAAGAAAAGAAAACAAAAAGAATGTGAGTTATCAACAAACCCTAGACCACTCCACAGATAGCCTGCGCCTGTCATATCCAAAGGGTGAGTTGTCAAGACTACGAATGGCGTCTTCAGCATCACGCTCATCCTCAAAATAGACAAAAGCATACCCTGCAGTAAAAGAACAAATCAGAAGCAGAAAGAACTCTATTGCAAGAATCCCATCTGAGAAAGCCCATCAGGCAGCAAAATAGCCAACCAGGATCTCTTTCCCTGGTAATGATAAATAAAAATACAACACCTGCAAATACGTGAAGAGCTGATGAACTTAAGGATGTAGAGGCCTTGAATGATGAACTAAAGCATGATGATGGAGGCAAGTAAAAAGTTAAAATCCAAATTTCAGGTCTGAGTTGTCATTGCTAAGCATGCTTCACCATTCACACAGCACGAAATTTCAGTAATGGAAGGCGTGGCATGCTAGGATTCAGTGATCTCGCCATAATCAGAGGTGGCGGGCATAGCATGATGAATTGATAGACCCCACGAAAACTATTCTTGTGAAATGGCAACTTTGGGCAGTAAGGTAAGTGAGACAGATGATGGAGTGACTGATGGTCGAGTAAATGAAATGCAAAACGATTCCATCTGAAAGTAGGAGATCAGGCAGGCAGGTGTGTTTCCTTTGCATTACAAGTATATAGCACAGATGTTGGCAAGCCAAGATAGAAGCTCACTATCCCTTAGTAGATTTTCCTGCGTCAAAACAAACACTTAAATATGCAGTTCTTCTATGATGAAATTTCAAATTTTGGCTGCCACTTATTTCCCGCATGGAGGATATCATATACACTACACAAGTATCCACATCAACTTCCATGTATTAATGATGTGAAGGAGCAACAGTACATTTGCATACACCCTTAATATTCGTAAAACTGAAGTTAGATAAATTCTTCCCGGAATTACGGAAGTAATACAACCAAAGAAATGGAATCACCTTCTGCATGAGGTTTCGAGAAAATCTAACCCATAGGAGTCAGTTCTCAAGGTAACAACATTATAATACACAAACAGAACTGCACTATTCCACAGTTACAATCTTAAAATTTCATGTCCACGCTAGAACGACATACAAAGAGTCAAAGACAATCCCCAACCATAATGACACATGGTCAAGGGCATAACTTCCAGGCATGCGTAAGATAAAATTCACCCTCTAGTTGTTATCTCAGAAAGAGTCACAATAAGGTGAAAACATGTACCTACGTATAAAACAGAGCCCAAAACGAACGAATGAAACAAATCAACTGCAACAAATCAAAGCGGAACCTAGAAGTAAAATATACCAGATTTCATATCAACACGATCCACCCTCCCATACTTTGAGAACAATCGCTCCAGGTCTGATTGGCGAGTGTCAAACTCAAAGTTACCACAGAACACTGGCCTCATCTTCAAAACTCTGCACCATCAAAATACATTTTAAATAACAAAAAAAGGCAACAACACCAATGATGCAAGGCAAATAAAAAGAAAACAAATAGAAATGAGTTAGGCTAGAGATAAAGAAACAGATATTATAGTACTTGAATGCTTGGTTTCAATTAAAAAATACTAAAAAATTGAAATCAACAACTGTTTAGGTATGTCAAAAAAAGGCCAGATTTTGTCCTAAAATACACCAAACCACTCACATGTTTAGCCAAAATTTAGCCAGAAGCTAGCAAGAAAAAATGATAAAATAACAAAACAGATTATAAAACCCATACACAGCCTAAGCTTCATAGTGCAAGCAGTGCGCTTACGAAACCCACATAACAGAAGCCGAACCCTTCTTCTCCTACTTTCTACCGTTTTCCTTAAATTTCAAGGCATGGCTAGTTCGAAAAAAGCAACACTAACTGTTTTGGTATGTCAAAAAAGGGCAGATTTTTTTTTACAAAGAACACCAAACCGCTCACATGTTTAGCCAACATGTTGGCTAGAAGCTAATATGACAAAGACAATGCAAATAGATTGTACAACCCAAACACAGCCTATACCCCATAGTCCAAGTAATCAGATATTGAAACCGAACCGACCCTTCAACTAGTTTTCCCGTCGAGTTCAAGGCATGGCTATTTCGCAACCCTAGAAATCTGCGATATCCTACGACGATTACATGCATCCATACATGTGCAATTAAAATCGAGTGATAATCTACAGAGAATAATGAATTCAAACGATGGAGGAACGTACCTTGGGCTCGCAATCGACGAGAGGGAAGAAACCCTAGACAGCGGATGACGAAAAGGGTTTTGGAAAATGTTGAGTTTAAATACTGACTGAACAAAAAAGCAATCGTTATCGTGTACACGTGGCTTGCTGTTTTCCGTAGGATGAAAAAACTGAGAATAAAGATAAAGGGTATTGTGGGCCTGTAGTGGTCCATCGGTGGAAAAAAGGCCTGGCCCAATCAATCTTCTTTCCGTTCCGGTGGAGTTCCCCTGTTCTAAATTGCTAGTCCTTTACCAGAATTCCAACTTTGTAAAAAGATATGCAATAAATGCATTTACACTACAAAGGATTTATTGATTTTTAATAATTCCCTTACATTCAACTTTTAAATGAAATACTAATTGTTATTGTTAAAGAGTTAAAAGAGACTATTTTGAATGATTCAATATATTTTATTTTGAATTTTCAAAGAGAACCAACAATTAGGAAATCCAAAAATAGTACAAGGGACGAAGAATTTGGAATGGAGCAAGTAGCAAATACAACTATATAAGTGGACTTTGCCTGGACTAGACCCACAAAATGTAGCGAAATGGGTCTTTCATGAAAAAGATGCAGCAAATTACCTCTAAGGATAAAAAACTGAACTTAATTCTCATTAAGGATGCACTCAACTTTTATTTACCTCCAAGTACAACATCATAATGAAAATTACCCCTTTACCCTACAAACACGAAATTTACACTTTCCTCCCCTCCTAACACTCACTTTCCACCTCCACCCAACATTCACCTTCGGCCAGCGACCTTTTTCTGCCGGCGAAATTTCTCGAGCTCCGAACTCTTGAAATTCACTGGAACTATATTCAACCACCTCTTGAATTTCACTAGCCTAGAAAACACCGTCTATATTCGAATTACGTAAAATAATCTAACAAAATTCACGAGCTTTGAACTCGTAAATTTCACTAGCTCTAGAGCTCGTGAATTTCGCTATTTTTAACACGTGAATTTCTCTATTTTTTAACACTTTAATTTCACTAGTTTGGACTCAGTGTGGGCGCCTAGAATAGGAAGTCCAGGCGTCTGGACTCTCTCTGGGCGCCTGGACTCTCTTTGGGCGCTTGGAGTTAGCAAGTCCAGGTGCCTATGAGAGTAATCCAGGTGCCTTTGTCTTGAAGTTTTGGGTTGTTTCTAGGGTTTCTAAGGGCTTTTGGTGGGTTTATGGAGGGTTTTTGGTGGGTCCTCAAGTTCTCAATCAAGCCTCATATGCTCATGTCGGGCATTCTCATCCTCGGGGAAGTCAAGGAATTTCAACGGCCCGAATTGGGGTGTCTACAGACCCCAGACTTATCTACAGCCTCTATAAATAGGGTTGTCAAGAGAAAAAAGAAATCAAACAAGTCACTTGAGACACTTCAATACTTCAAAACATGCCAAACTTCTTTGGTCTAGCACAACTATTTGAATAGTCATTGAAAATTCTTGTTGTTGACAATTAATTAGCCCACGAGTAACTATTCAAGTTGCATTAGAAAATAACTTGCAATAAGTTAATTCTGTAAGCTGTGGTTATTTTACGTGTAAAAATGGCATTTATTTTTTATCAAATAACAGACCAATTACTTACACCAATATATCCTTACAAAATATACGAGTTATCTTCCCTAGATATGCTAGATCATCTTTTACTTTTTATTTCCTGATTACAAAAGATAAGTGCTAGTTACGTCTATTTTGTATCCTTACCATTAATACTTTTTATTTCCAAAGCACTCAATATGCTCTGTTTGGGTTCTTTTAGAGACAAGGACAAGAGAATAAGGTCGTGATTATTTTCTCCTTGGAGTTTGCTGGGAATCGATTAAAATAAAGTTGGTAAAAGTAAAGCATTTCCTATTTCAAAATCTCCTTTTACTATACACTCAACAAAGAATGCATCCCACAACCGCATATTCATAGAAACTCTATTTGATTCCTGAAATTTTGAATCAGTTTCTTTTGGTAGTGGCACAAAGTCTCTTCCCTTATTTTGAAATTTTTTACTCGGCCAGGTTTTCTGATTTTCTCGCCTTTGTCCACTTCCCCTATGTTTCAGATGGCACAACCGTAGTACTTTCTCTAAAGAGTCGTTGACTTTTCGTTCTTCCAAAAATCAGTATAACGTAAGTGCCACGTCTTTTCTATTTAATGTAGGCGGTAGGATAGTTGGGACTTGGGAGCAACAAAGAGTGCATCACTCTTGTAGTTTGTTTTGATGTTTATGCAGCTTTTTGGTAGTTCTTGTGCATTAGGCAGTATTCTCTCTCAATTGCGGATGTTTCTCTGCCCTGTCTTCTTGCACATGAGCGTTTTGCAGCTTATATCTCTTGACTACGATCCAGTGGAGTTTAAAGTGCATCATGTTAAGGGGTCAGAGCAAGCTTTGATGATAATGTGATGGTTTTGTAATTTACTTTTGCTATTGATAATATACCAAATTTCCTGTTTTGTTCTCCAAATATAGGTGGTAAAGAATTCTAACTTAATATTTTTGGCATAGATGAATGGCTAAATATTGGCAACAAACACAAAGCTCTCTGGTTTTTGCCTGCACCTATGGGGAAATGTACCACTACTGAAACTTGTTGCCTATATTCTTACCGTGTTGGGCATATCATATCCCTTACCCACCCTTTGATCTTCATAACTGAATCATAGCTATTAAAATTCCCAATCACAAGAACCAGTTACTTGGTTCATTGGCAAAGCCTTCAAACTTTTGGCAAAAAGAAAACTTTCATAAACTAATTTCACAACCTTTACTTGGTTAATTGGGTATTCAACATTTGTGCAATCTCTCGTCCAACTGAGTTCATAAACTAATTTCATTTCTCATAAGGATGTTTTTAGTATTGCTATAGACTAGCCATGTTACCTTGCACGGAGTATTGGGCTACTAAGAAGCAACGTATGAGTAGGATATGATGAGTGTAGCTGAATGAGATGTTGAGATGGATGTGTGATAAAACTTTGTGAGATAGAATTCCAAGATGATAACTTTGTGGAATGGTAGGAGTAACATCAATAGAAGACAAGATAAGAAAAAATAGACTAAGGTGGTTTGGAAGTGTATATTGTAGATCGATCGATGCAGTAGTTCGGAGAAGCGATATGGTTATGGTAGAGATTAACACTAAAGAGAGGGGTAGACCAACATTGACTTTAGAGGGGCTAGTTCAAAAGGATCTGGGTTTTCTTACTATCAAGGAACACGATGTACTCGACAGTGCTAATGGAGAAAGATTCATTTAGCCGACCCCAATTACTTGAGACTAAAGGCTCTGTTGGTTTCGGTTATCAGGATGTGTTTACGACCTGTACCTTAAGATGCCATGGTGTTATTCTTGTGAACTGCAGAAGTTGGGAAGCATAGTAAAACATTCTTATATGCCTATTCCTCTAGGATAGTCTTTGGCGGTTAAACTTTCCATTCAAATAACGTAAGACATTAATTTCTGGCGAGTTGAGCTCCCAGTCCCTCGTAGGTTTGGTGGGCTGGTAGCAACTAGGAGTTGGATGCTTATTGTGTATTCATGTCTGGTGGTCGACATTAGCTGCCTAGAGTTTTGAAGTGTTGGATGTTTGTTGGACAGAATACATGTGTTTATGCACTGTATGCTTGGCAGAAGTAGATGTTTTTGTGATAGATGTACACAGGTACAATATAGCATTATTTAGTTGCATGGATTTCAACCAGAGATACTAGACATCTCTATTGTTTAAAGGTACCATGTCAACTATTTTGCTCTCGCTTAATGGTCCTACTTGTTTCATGTGGGCATGATAACGGTGCATCAAAACCTATGCAACACGGCTATAGATACTGACAAGGTCATGGGATTTCTTAAGAAATGGGGACAAAGACACGTCAAAAATAAATAAATAAATAACAATATATTATATATCAGTGGAAACATAGTTATATGCATAAGCATGAAGCATCAACATTTACAAACAAGCATCTTGTATACATGTCCCAGTTCTGTCCCTTCCGTGCCCTCGCGTGGCCTTGCTGTGAACACGCCACGTGGCATTTCCCATACGAATTTTGCCGTATTCTCCATGTGTCATGTGTCGGATATAGGGACACAAGGGGATACAATTAGATTGAACAATGTATGGTGACATTTTCCTTGATAATATCATTAGGTTGCTTTTGCTTAGGTTAACAGCTGATCCTTATGCTTTGCCAATTTGTTAAGTTTTTTTGTCGTTCTACAAATGGAGAGTGCCATCCACATCTCAGGTTTTTGTCTTTTGTTCTTAAAACCTTGGATTTGTAGTTGATGCTAGGACAATGCGAGAATATGAATTGGGTATGCATGTGTCTGTGTTTTTCCCTTGCATTACCCTTGTGTGTTTTTATGCCTTTATGTACCAAAATAGTTAGAATGTGACATTATCAGGAATATGCATCGTAAGCTTAAAAAAGCCAAGCTCCTTTGGCAATTCCATTGACAAAACATATGTCTTCATGTATCCCATTTATCTAGTAGTGCTTTATTTTACTTATCTTTTTAGCGAGTCTATTTAGGGAGCATGTGGAAAAGGATCATTTTTTAACATGTATTGAGTGTTTGAGTGCGGTAGTATAGTTGTACTTGTATCATGATCACAAAGTATCAAGCATAGCATCATTTTGGTTTTTAAAAAGTGGCTCATGCCTCTGCGTGTCAAGGGAACCTAACTGGAATGATTTTGCTGGACAAGTCGCTCTAGCGACTATCATTTAGCTTGAACAACTTACCCGTTTTAAAGAAGTTCTATCAAACTCATCAGTTATGTCAGAACACGTAGACAACGCAGCACGGCATCCGCGTATTCGTACGCTAGAGTGTTCTTTGCTTTGTATCTTGGAGTACATATACGATCTTTGGATTATTGAGCGCTAAATACATCTCCGAAATTCGATGACTAGTTTTGTCTTGGCTTCTAAGTACTGCTATTTAAATGGTACATATCTATATACTCGTGGCTTGAACTCTATTACAGTATGGCAGTTTTAAGGTTGAGAGCCTTAAGTGGTTGTATTACATTGAAAGCCTTAAGTGGTTGTATTATGTTGAAAGCCTTAAGTGGCTGTATTATGTTGAAAGCCTTAAGTGTTTGCATCTGTGTACCTCATTTTCAATCACGTGTGAACCTTGGTGGTTGTGTAGCACCCGTGAGAAGTTGTCAGTATGTGTGTCCCTCATGTATGTGTATTAACCTGTGAGCTGTGCGATTGAGCCTCTTTCCATTCTTTTTTAATGGAGGTAATAGGTAGAGGGGGCATATTGTGAGGCACATGATAGGGAGGGTGGTGAACCCTGGTAAATTCCCATTTTATGTGTGAAAATTGAGTGGGAGGTGAGCACTTTGAGGGTGTTGAAAGAGAGCAGTATAATCTGGGAATCATGTATACATGTTCGGTGTAATTGCGATGTTTCTTTTCCATCAGTCTATACTGTTGATTTGCACTTGATTGTAATTTGGTCGATGTCCTCTGGTCATTCTCAGAACACGTTGTGAAGTGTTCAAAGTTTATGGGAAGAGTGCATTCGAATCACCTTTATGAACCTTTTACAAGGCAAGAAGGAGATTACAGACAGCCCCAACCGTTTGAAAACCCTCCTGATAGGTTTCCAGAAGATCATATGACAAGAAATATGAATAGGGAACCACACATTAACTCAAATGTCCATTTTAAAGGAAATCCCACCCTTAGAGATGAAATATTGGGCCTTATGCAAGAAGTTTATGGACCTCTGAACCGAGGAATACAAACTCAAGCTTATAGAAAACCTTATCCAGAATAGATAGATAGGCAGTTCGAAGTCCCTAGGGGGTTTAAAATTCCTGATTTTACACTGTTTCATAGGGATGGGAAACAATCAACCACAGAACACATTGCTAGATTTACTGCTCAGTGTAAGGAATTAGGTAATAATGGTTTCAGTAAGTTGAAATTATTCTCTAATTCTTTGACAGGAACTGCCTTCGAATGGTATTCGAATTTACCACCAGAGTCAGTTCCAAGTTGGCAAAGGATGGAAGAATTATTCCATGCACAATTTTACCTAACTGAGCCTGAAGTCACTATGGCTGATTTAGCAAGGTTAAAACAAAAACCTGATGAAAAGGCTGCCCAATTCATTACTAGGTTTAAAAGGGCTAGAAACAAATGTAAACTTCAATTACCAGAAGTGGAATTTGTTAGGATAGCACAAGATGGTTTAAGTAGAGAACTTAGAAAGAAGTTCGATTCTACTGAATTTAGGGATTTGGTTGATTTAACCTACAAAGCATCTAGATATGAATCTTTGTTAGAAGAAGATGTTGATAGGAACAATTCTTCTTATTCTACTTATTACAAAGAGCCCACTTACGAAATTGATGCTGCTGAAATTATTGAACATGATCCTTGTGTGTGTGATTGTTTGGTTCGAAAAGATTCTTCTATAGTACCAAGGAATAATAAGAAAGCCATTAGCAAAGTATATTCATTTGATGTTTCCAAAGCAGATGAAATTTTTGATTACCTTTTGAAGAAAAAGTTTATCAAATTTCCTGATAATGTTAGACGTCCAACTTTGGAAGAAATCAAAGGGAAGAATTATTGTAAATGGCATGCTTCTTGGACTCATTCAACTAAAAATTGTAATGTTTTCCGTGATAGGGTTCAAGAACAGATCAAGAAAGGAAGGATCATGTTTCCAAAAAAGGCTATGGGAATTGATACTGGTCCATTTCCAAAGATTGAAGAAGTAATTGCTAACACTAATGTGCCAACATCATTGGCTAAAACTGTTCGAGAAGTGTGGCAGAATAAACAAGTTCATGTTGAAATGAATTCCGTGCAAATTGGTAGAGGAAGGCCAAATGTTGGTCAACTTCGAAATGGGGCTTACGGAAACAATAAGCCAAGACACACACCAGAGAGTTCATCTCAAAGGGGATTCAAGCAGTCTCATCTTCCTATGCTCGAAGCTTCCTTTTTGGAATGTTTATGCATGGAATGCAGAGCCAATTATTTGGTTTTTAAAGACTTGGATCGACAGGGGGTAGATTTCTTTCCAAAAAGGATGGAAAGAAAGGCCTTAGATCGAAATAATGAAAGAAGACCTTGGGTAAGCCCAAGTCAAGGAAGAAATGAGAAGCCTTGGTTGGTTTCTAAAAGAAATGTACCTTCTAGCCCAGCTCCACCAACTTCGAAGAGAGATTATCCTCCTTTGAAGAAGGTTAACACTGGGAAGGCCCCTATGGGTCAGGAAAATGAAGGGCAGGGTGAACAATTTTCCTTGGTAAAGGGGGTTCCTGATTGGTTTTTAAAGAAAATTAAACCAGAACTCTTCCAGGGATACAAAGCTCCTTCTAAGGTTGGAAACAAAATGGTCAAACCTCCAAATACCTCTGTTGGTCAATGGGTAGTGGTTCGAGATCCAAAGACCAAAACACCTCAAATGATTCCTATGTTGACAAGAACTCAGAAGAGGAAATTGCAAAGGAGGTATACTAGTTTCCAAATGGAAGAATATGCCTCTAAGGAAGATCCTAATGAGGGTGATAAGATCAACCCAAGATTTAACAGACTTCGAAGAGAAGACTCTGAGGAATCTCTTCGAAGAGGGTTTACTCAAGCCGAAATAGAAACATTGGAGAGTTTGGCTGCAAGGATAGATAGTGACATGCCTCAGAATAGCCCAACTTCACCAAATTCCTTGGCAAGCTATCAATCTGGTTTTTTAGAAGCCATGATAGTGGAACAGGAAGGAGGTGAAGGCATAAGTTCATCACCTGTTGAAACATCCTCTCCCATGGAAACTTCTGCAACAGAACTGTCTGAAAAAGTGGGTATAGCACAAAAGAAGAATCAGATATACCAGTGCAGGAAAAAAGGACCATCCAGTTTGGGACTTTACCTGAAGTTCAAATTAACATGGTTTCTCCTTCGTTCATTAATTTTGGACC
This sequence comes from Vaccinium myrtillus, assembly GCA_016920895.1. NCBI lineage: Eukaryota > Viridiplantae > Streptophyta > Magnoliopsida > Ericales > Ericaceae > Vaccinium > Vaccinium myrtillus. The sequence continues at coordinate 25,142,136 of CM029273.1, read as the reverse complement.
TTTTGGACCAGACTACTCACCAGTTCGAAAGGCATTACAGCCAACAGTTGCTCCTATGGAGGTCATTGATGTATCAAGTGATGATGAATATGATCTTACGTATGACAATGGTTGGAATGATGGTTGGGGAGCTTTGATTTCAAAGATTCAAAAGGAGGAAGAAGAGGAAGACTTCATGGTCATGGTTAATGCTTTAGAGGAACCAGAAGTAACATCAAAGGAAAGAGCAATTTTTGCTCCAGAAACTGAAAATGATTCTAAGTATCCTTTGATTGTTGATTTGAATTGTGCTAATCTTTCTTATCCTTTCAGATCACCTTCAAGTGATATGAGGCACCATTTGAAACCACTGTACATCTCTGCAGAATTCGATGGGATTTTGTTAAACAGGGTTTTGGTTGATAATGGTGCAGCAGTAAACATTCTGCCTTCAAGGACTTTGAAAAAGTTGGGGAAAGAAAAGGTTCGATTGATCCCAACAAGCACATCTATTGCTGGCTTTACTGGTGAAAGTAAAAGTCCCAAAGGAATTGTTTCTATACGCCTGAAAGTTGGCCAAGTGGAAACTGATACAGCCTTTTTTGTGGTGGATACATTCACAAGTAAGTACAATGCTTTGCTTGGTAGGGATTGGATTCATGTCAATGGTTGTATTCCATCTTCGATGCACCAAACTCTGATGATTGTGAAGTATGAAAATGGGAAAGAAGTGGGGGTCGAAGAGGTGAAAGTAGACCCACATCCTTTCAGTACTTCAGCAAATTGTGCAGAGGCTGAAATGTATAAACCTGAAATCATTCCTCTAAGTGAAATTGCACAACCTGCCACCCCTCCATCCAATGTATTGGAAATTGGAGAATTGGCAGAGTTAAAATCTAAGCTTAAACAAGCAGTTGATTATGAATCAGACAATTCACCAGATGAGGCTGCTTGGATGTGAGTCCAAGACAGAGTTCGAAGAGGCCAACTCATTGGCCTTAGTTAAGTTTATGGCTCTAGAAATAGAGCGAGAGATTCTGAGAAAGCAGAGATGATTGGGAAGAATTCTTGGTGAAAAAAATGATGGGGTTAAAGCCATTTGAATTCGAAAAAGCCTTTGTTGGTTATGTCGATTCCCAAGATCCTTTAGAAGAAGTGGAATTGGGAGAAGGGATTGTTCCAAACACTGTTCAAATCAACAAAGAACTTGATGCTGCTTCGAAGGCAAGGTTGATCACAGTGCTTAAAGAGAACAAAGAATGCTTTGCTTGGAGCTATAAAGAATTGTGAGGTTTGAATAGAGATTTGGTTGAACATAGATTGCCTATTAAATCTAATTTCAAACCTTTCAAACAACTTCCAAGAAAAATGTCTCTGAAACCATCTTATTGGTTAAAAAGGAAATTCAAAATCTTTTAAATCTTTGGTTTTATTAGAACAACAAGATATGTGGAATGGCTATCAAATATTGTTCTGTTATCAAGAAAAATGGGAAGATTAGGGTTTGCATTGATTTTAGAAACCTAAACATTGCAACTCCTAAGGATGAATACCCAATGCCCGTAGTAGACATCTTTGGTGGATAGTTACGCGAGCCATAAAATCATGTCTATTATGGATGGACATTCAGGATATAATCAAATTTGTATAGTGAGGAAGATGTTCATAAAAGCGCATTTAGAGCCCCCGGCAATCTTGGGACCTTCGAATGGGTCAAAATGCCTTTTGAAATGAAAAATCTTGGTGCTACTTATCAAAGAGCAATGAACACTATTTTTCATGAAATAGTTGGGGGTTTTCTAGAGTGTTACATAGATGACATTATTGTCAAATCAAAATCTATGGATGAGCATGTAGAACATTTGAAAATAGCTTTTCAAAGATGAAACATTATCAATCAAGTTGAATCTGCTAAATGTGCTTTTGGAGTAACAAAGAGGTAACTTTTTAGGATATCTAGTCCACAAAGCAAAGGTATTCAAGTTGATAGCAATAAAGCTAAAGCTATTATTGAAGTAAAACCTCCTTCGAATAAGAAAGAACTTCAAAAGTTTCTTGGTCGGATTAAATTTTCTTCGAAGATTTGTATCCAATTTGCAGGAAAAACTAAAGTCTTTTCTTCTCTGCTTTGAAATTGAAGGATGGAGAAGACTTTGAATGGACAAAGGAGCATGATGATGCTTTCAAGGCCATCAAGGAGTATTTGATCAATCCACCGGTGCTTGTTCCACCTTCAAAAGGAAGGCTGTCAAGTTATATTTAGCAAAGCAAATTATGACTCAATAGGAGTTCTATTGGCTCAAGACAATGAAGAAGGAAAAGAACAAGCTATCTACTATTTAAGTAGGTTTCTTAATGATTGTGAAAGTAGATATTCGAAAAGTAGAAAAATTATGTTTAACTTTGTTTTTGCTTCAAGAAACTCGGGTACTATATGATGCCTAGAGTAACCTATGTAATTTCCCAGATCGATGTTATGAAGTATATGTTGTCTCAACTTTGTACTTAGTAGCGGGTAACTGGGAAATGGATTGTGTCCTTAATTGAATTTAACCTAGAGTATGTTCCTCAGAAATCAATTAAAGGACAAGTTTTAGCTAATTTCTTGGCTGATCATCCAAATGGAATTGAGACTCCTGAAATAGCAGATGTTGATACAGTGACAATAAAGCCATGGAAAATGTGGTTCGATGGTTCGAAAACATCTCAAATGGGAGATTGGGATTGTATTGGAATCTCCACAAGGCTTGAAAACCAAATTTGGATTTCGGATAAATGAAGGAGAATGTACAAACAACCAAGCGAGAATATGAAGCCTTAATTATGGGGTTAGAGCTTTTGCTTACTTTAAAAGTTGACATAATTGAGGTATTTGGAGATTCTCAATTAGTTATAAATCAGGTGAATGGAGAGTTTGGTTGCCATAGTAGTGGTTTAAAACCTTATCACCAATATGTGAAGTTATTAATTGAGCAATTTCATATGATTACTTTGACTTATGTTCCAAGATTCTTTAATGGAGAAGCGGATGCAGTAGCTCAAAGAGCATCAGGATTTAAATGTATCACTGATGAAAGCAGAGAATTTTGTCAATTGACTTTAAGGAAATATTTACCAATGCTTAAAGATAGGTATACTGATTTCGAAGTGTGTGAAATCACCACTCCACCTGGTTCGAATGACTGGAGACAATCATTGATTGATTATTTGACAAAACCTGATGCTAAAACAGATAGAGCAAGGTTAGCTAGATCAACGAAATTTCCTTCAAAGTGAGGCTTTCGAACTTCATTTAACCAATATATAAATTGGCTACTAGCTTTTTGCTTAAGCTCACCATAGCCAGTGAAGCCTGATCTCTCTTCTTCAGAGACTTTGAAGAAAGCAGGAGTGAGACAAGTGGCAAATAGACTGTCAAGTATCACTATGGTAGGATCACGTCTAATAAAGGGAGTTAAATACCTACTCATAGCCAATGAACGATATTTGCTCCAACCTTTGTAACCAGCAGGATCATCCATTCTTACCACCACTATTTCAAATGGTAAACCCCATAAGAAGGGTTTAGGAGTAGAAGAAATTGGAGGATTCCATGGATCAGCAGGCTCAGGATCTTCTGCTTAAACCACTACGAAAGAACGATCCCTTCGAATCTCACCAATAATTGGTGTGACGGTGTTTTGGATATCAACAGGGATTGGGTCATTAAGAACCAAGTTTTCGAAAGCATTTTGGGTATTGGAGAAGTCAGCCATTGTTCAGTCGAGGAAGGAATCAGTTTCTAACGAAGGATGATGATTAAGTTTACCAGTAATTAAACCTTTTTTATAGACAAGTTTTAAGTTGGAAACGATTTAAATTCTTGAAGGTGGAGAACGTGGGTAATAACTGCCCATTATCCTTCAGCCCATGATCCTTAATTTTCTCAACAGAGAACGTAAGAGTTAATTATAACTGTATCATTGGAAGTATCAAGAACTGCCAAAAAACTTTTGCTTTGGAAGTTTACAGGAATTCGAAGCGGCAAAAGGCACAATAACACTTATTCAAATCCCTTGAACAACGATGTTAATGTGGGGGGTATATTTACATATAAAATTAGCAAATCCAATAGTTGATTGACACGTAATCAGAAATGCCAAACGTTGGCAATTACTTGTCAATAGAGATATACTGGATCATTGAAGTAGAATTGAGTTAATACGGTGTCGTATTATTCCTCAATTCAAATTAGCAGTTATTGTCAGTTACAAGTCAAGGACGAAATAGAAACTGACTTCGAAGCCACGATATTTATTGCTAGACACATAAACTCCACGTGTAAATCTATAAAATGGGATAGTTGACAGTTAGAGTACGTGGAGTACTTCTCAAAAAAGCAGTTATTCTTTTAAACGTGTAATCATTTGGATTAGTTGAGCAGTTATGCAGATTTCAAATCAAAGCTTCAGGAGGAAGAATCTGAAGAATTCAAATTCAGACGTGGGGAAAGAAAGAAACTGCCAACTCAAAGAGCAGAAGTTAGAGTTCGAAGCAAGCCAAGTTCAAATTCATTGAGCGGGAAGTTCAAACTACAAGCAGCGTCTATAAATAGAAGAAATTGAAGAGTGAAAAACCCCGAACAAATCTTCAACAAACAGCTATCAAAAAATGATGCTTGGTTTGTTCATTGGCAAGTAGTTTTAGGATTTCGAACTCAGTTCGAAATAGATTAGGAAGTAGATTAGGAAGTAGTTAGGATTATTCTCGATTGTTTCATAACAATCACCCATTTTCGGTTGTTCTTGTAACAATCACCCAGTTCGAAGTTCTGTTACATTTGTATTTGAAGTTGAAGACAATTTCGAAGTAAGTTTATCTTTGATTCATCAATCGAAGTACCTTGTTTCTTTATTGTTTATTTAATTTCCTGAGTTATTGGTTTGCATTTCTTCACTTATAAAGAAAAATCCTCTTAATTGAGGTAATTGAACCAATAAAACACAATCGCCTGATTAGACTTGGTTTTTCCAAAGTTAATCTGAGGGAGGAGATTGAAACTCTCTCTGGCACGCTCGCACACGATTATTTTATCACAAAGAAGTAAAAGAACCAGTAAACACCAAGTAAAGAAACTAGGAAAGTAAATAATTACAGGAAATTTTGACTAAAATACCCTAATGCAATACTACCAAAATAATAATATTCTACCATCGCCTTGCATGAGTCTCTCCTGGTTGAAAAAACTTGTCGTGGAGTTTTCATCTCTTGAAGTAACTTGATAAACCTTTTCTTGTCCACATTCATTTTGCACTTCAGAATAAAATTATCGAACCAAAACTTTGAGGATTCTTCAAAAATTAATGAAACGACTTCCTTCCAAATTCTCGCTAGATACACAATCCATATATTTTTTCTTCGCGGTAGCTGTAACAAATCTCCAAAAAGAATCCGTGTAAGTTACTCTCTATGATTTTGTCCACCTACTGTACGAATTACCACAAAGGAAGACTTTCCTTTTACCATATGGCTAGAAATAGGGGGCTTTTAACTCAACTACTGTACTCAAGTCCGAAATTAAGTTAAAGTTACAACCATGTCGAATTAAAATGTATTTTTCCAAAAATAACCTTACAGTGTTCAAAATACTTAATTCCTGTTACAGAGCAACTGCAATTGATATGGCAACCAAAGTTCGATAGTTCTCTTGTCGTCAGCGGTCAGTGGCGGCTCCAGAAATTTTAAACAGAGTGTTTAAACTTTACCTTAACTCTATTAACGAGCCATTTATACACAATTTTTTTATATATTAGTTTTAATAATGAGACCAAATAATATGAAAATACGTAATATATATGTCACAATTGAATGTTCTCAGTGAATTCTATTTTTTAAGCGAAGCAAAATTAAACCGGCAGATAAACACATTAGTTTTTATTTATAGAAAATTGTCTGGCGAATAGGTTCACACAAACTTTTTTTTGTTGACGAATACTCTTATGTTTTTGAGATATAGAGTTGATTATTTAGAGAAAAATCATAGCACTATACAGGACTACGTGTTTAAACAAACCCAGGATAAAATTATTACATGTAATATAAGATATAAATTAAAGAGTTTAAATTGTTCAATTGACCATCTATGAGAAGTTATGGCCTCTTATGGTTTTTAATTTACATTGGATTGGTTTGTGGGCCGATTTTTTGGGGCTAATTGTTCAAATTTTTATTTTTTTGGGTTAGGTGTTCAAATATTTACGCATAGGGTGTTCGAAAAGGACAAAAGTAAAATAAAACAACAAAAGTTTACATGTATTCTAAACAATTTTTTTTTTACTTGAGGTGTTCAAGTGACCACACATAAGAGAGTGACCATTGACCACCCACGAGAGTATAGAGCCACCTATGGCGGAGGCGGCCGCGTAAGTCAAATTGTACGACAGTTCTGAACTATTTTTTGACACTTGGAATTTGAATACCACGGAATGTGGTACCGTGAGGCGTGAGTACAAAAAGCTCAATAGATAGAGAAATTTTTCAGAGCCGAGTGGGTACCACGTGGTATTCAGAACTGAGCCGCCCATTTCGGTTTTTCGGATTAAAGAGAGAGAAAAGAGAGAGAGAGAGAGAGAGAGAGGGTTTTTGTCCAATACACTTTTGACGGATGCAATGTTCGGGTACCACGTGGGCTCGGCCACGTGGTACCCACTGGTACTAGTGATGGCAATTTCCCGACCGTGCTCAATCCGAGCGATCCGAATGGATCGGCATTTTAGATCTACTTGGAGACCCATGAACATGAATTTTTTTGCAAAATTTAGGATCGGATCACACTTTGATAGGTGTGCCCGCTCCGAATCGGAAGCGAAGCCCGTTTTATATTTTTTATATATCGGGGGTGTAAAAACACAAATTTGAACTTTCCTGACAAAACTTTTAAGTGTATTTTTCATTTGTTATACAGGGATGGACATCTGAAAAATATCATCGATACCTTATCTCATCAATCATCCTACGTTACTCTCTCTCTAACCACGCCGACTCCCACTCATCTCTTTTCGTTCTCTTTTACCACTTTCTCTCAATCCGAAAGTCTTCCTCCATTGTCTCACCACCAACGAAAAAAAGGCCACCAACTCTTCTAAGGTAAAAATGGAGATTTGTTTCAAAAAACAGATTTGTAAACTTTTTTTTTTTTTGTAAATCAGATTTGTCAGTTCTTGACTCGTTTTGGTTCATCTACCTTAAGTTACAAGCTTGATGTTGCTTGGTTTTTGGCTTTAGTTTGTTTTTTTAAAGGCGATTTGTCAAAATTGGAAACCTATTGAGGCATGTGGAAAGAGCTTGCCATTTTGCTATTTGAACTTCCTTCTAACCTTGTCCTTCAATCTCTCTCGTTTTGTTGTGGGTGAAATGAATTTTGGAATTTCCCAACCGGTTTGATCTCCATTCCCATTTGGAGCGGGGATCAAAAATAATATGGGGATCGGGCGGGACTTGGGACGGGGAAAGGGATTCGGGGATCGGGGGTGGGGATAGTTCTCGGAACTTTAGCCCCGTCCCCATTGCCAACCCTACTCGTTACCCAAATTTTTTTCCAATAGATAAATTCTACCCTACTTTAACCCATGAACATGAATGCAATGCAATGTAGTTCAATAGGATCACACTTTGGGTAAAGCAAGCGAAGCCCATACTACTTCTGCTCTGTCTCCGTGACAATTTTTTGAAGTTCGACTTTTTTATATTAGGGATGGAGATGTGAAAAAAGCACACACTCGTACGCTTATCTCATCACATCATCCTATTACTTAGTTTTGATTTGTCTCGTATAAGCGTTTGATTATTTGACAACTGGAGTTCTTAGTCTTACAAATAAAAAAAAAAGGCCACCAACCTAAAAAAAAATAAAAAATAAATCCGAATTTCAGTCAATACGTAACAAATTTCAATACCTCGTATGAATAAAAAATTAGCAACCTGCCCCATGCATTTGGAAAGATGAATTATGTGCTTATGGAAAAAGTGAAGGTGGGATACGGGGTTCCTGTCCAGGCACCCCGTAGTGCCCTAAATTGTGAGCCATCAAGAATCTTTATTTGTGATTTCAATCGTTCATTTTTTAGGAACATTGAGAGTATCATGTATACAAAAATCATATTAATCAGATATTAATTAGTAGACAGACACATTTGTGTTACAGTTCATTCACTAAATCAATAAATCATGGAGTAATTGCCATCCACCAAGTCAGACTCATATTGATGGGAACAAACGTAGTCCATGTGCTAGACCCTTTATAATACACCAACTCCTACTGATATTGATGGGAATAGTAATACATATTAACTCTATAGTAATCCGAATTTCGTCCCTGTGAATCTAGAAAACATACTTGCCGATATCCAATTGAGCTGATTTTTTACGGGGCCCTCTAAAATAATATTTTAAAATTTATGGTATTTTTTTGAAATTTTTTTGGGGCCCCATGGGGCCCCCGCGTGGTGTACGTGCATGATCCGTGCACAAATGTGCGTACACATAGTCGGATTCTCTCTTGTTTAGGCAAATATCCCAATATTGTTGACTTCATCCTTGACCATATACATAGGCGGAGGGACTAAGGTACAAGAGGGGTCACTTCACCCTTCTCACTTTAATTTCTCATAAGGATTTTGGATAGTTTTGAGCTAAATTTTGCAATTTTGATCCTGCTAAAATTTCAAAAATTGCCCCAACTTGTTTTAAAAAAAACATAGAATTCTCAAGTTTTTTCATATTTTCAAGAGTTGATAGTATTACAAATGATACTATTGTACATTATTTTTGAAGTATAACAAGTCATTGGGACCAATTAAAAAGCAAAAATACATGTATCGCTGTAAATCTACAACATAGTTAACCTCTTAATTTAGTTATTTCTTAGCATGAACAAATAGAAAAAATAAGATGTATATAAATCTAATTTTTGACCCCGCTAACTAAAAATCATGGCTCTACCTGAGTCTATACATGGTATAAAATGTTTAAAATCAAACCCATATCACGTCTAGAAGATATGTGACTAATTCTAGTTCATTTTTTTTCTAAATTTGCATCAGTATACACTTCCGTTGTGCACCAAAACAAAAAAAAGTATCAGTATACGTAGGATACTGCTCTTTAAATGTGGAACCAACCACAAAAATTCAAAAAGATTGTGCATAGAATCGCGGTAAATATTCTATTTTTCATGTCAAAATTTCCAGATCAGGGCATTGCGCATTCAATAAGTCTAGCTATATCACTTCCAATGTCTAAAATCATGATTGATTTTAGCAAATGAGTTCAGGTGCTAAAATCATAGCTATTTCAAATCACAAAATTAAGTGGTTCCGTTTATCGTTTTTCGATTTTTTTCACACCGAATTAAAGTACACGAGGAGTACTTTAATTTGGTGCGAAAAAATCGAAAAATGATACACGGAACCACTTCATTTTTTGATTTCAAAATCATGATTTTAGCAACTGAGTTGCTAAAATCAAACGGAAAACTAAGCCTAAATCTAGAAAACATCTCAATTATATACAAAATGACTTTGGTTAATCTTTACTTAAGTTTCAATACCAAAATCTTTTATTTAATTACGTGTATCGAAAACAATTCATATGAATCTTCCGAATTCCATGTGGTACTTCCAAGTCTATTTCCCATTTTTTTTTCTTCCTCACCTGACATCAAGTTAAGTTAAGATGAATGCAAAATATGGTAATGGATTTTCTCAGTCCATGTTTTAACAGGAGGAGACAGTTATATGATCTAGACCGTCCATTTGCTACAATCAATGGTTTGGATATGCTCATAAACTCTTACACGAGTAAAATCTTCCGTGTTAGAGTTTATGAGCAAATCCAACCCATTAAATATACCAATACACGGTTCAGATGTGGACTGTCTCCTCCAGTCCAGAACATGGACCGGAGTGGATCCGGATCTAATTATGATACAACACAACTATATGTGTTAAATAGATAGTAATAATTTAAAATCGGGATTCAAAAAAAAAAAAAAAAATTTAACTACATGGAGGAAAAGTTAACTCAAAACATATCCCAATTTGTAAGAATTAGGAGTACATGTTTCCTTTTCAATATTCTCTTGCTATTGGGTATTCATATTTCGACTGTATGTCGAGCTTTTGGTTAGCTATTGAAAGGATAGGCCTAAAAATTGCAAGTTAGCTTAGTTGGTTGGATGCTTGGCTATGTTCACCTAAGATTTGGGGTTCAATTTTTGCCCAACACTGGAAAAAAAAAAAAAAAAAGAATAAGGGTAAGCAAGAACTGGGGTTGGCACCTCAATTTTTTGCTAAGGTTGTGGTTCATAGGTTTAATTGTTCTGTTTTTTTCACCGATTTGCACGTTCTTGAAAATCAAATTGCAATTCTTTGCGACATAAAAGCAAATTTTAAACATTTGTCCATTACGTGAGTGCATTTTGTTCACTCTCGTTAAAAGAGGGTGAACAATACCCTCGCTATTACTTATTGTAATAGTGTAAGTCTCACCCCTGCAATACATTTTTTGGTAGAGTTCCGCATGTTTTGAATAGTCTTTTATGAACCAATACAGAAAACCAAATGCACACAAAAAACACAAATAGAGAGAATGACAAATACAGGAGATTGTGGGAGTGAGGCTCTGAGAGAGTTAATTGTATATTGTAACGCCCCCAAAATTTGGGTACGTTAATTAAGAATACAAAAATAATAAATAGGGTTTTACAACAGTAACCCATAAGAAATTAAATTAATCTTCCTATCAATACAATCATTCTCTACTGGGTTGACTAGGTTTCTCTACTCCATCACACGGCTATCCATCCCGACAGTATCCTGCTCTGCTCTGTAGGCCTTCCAGCCATAGTTCTCTCATCCTGTCCATCTCTATAGCCTAGCATAATACGTCAGAGTCGCAGAGCAACATCGTGGTATTATGCCAGGGTTACACGAATGCAACACCGTGAGCAAAGCCCAGTAGTTCACTACGCTAAACGTCTAAGTAGCAATTCTAGAACAATAAGTTCATAAACAATATATAGAACTTGTGAACTAGTAAACCATGCAATACATCATGCGTGTCTATGCGGATCAGAGTAAACATGCGCAGAAAAAGGTAATTCATTTCCGTGTCTCAAAACAGTGTCTCGTGTCAGTTTCTCAAAACAGTAACTCGTATCAATTTCCCATTTTTGGCATTTTTCTTCAAATTTCAACCAAGTCAATTATCTCACACCACTCTGAAAGTTATTGGTCCGTTTCCGCCTCCTTTCAGCTGACGGTACCAACCTTTCCGCTCGAGATTCCGGTTGTCGTGCATCACTGAACCTAACCAGTCTCTTTGCACGGTCCGTTCACTTCGCGACTCACACGACATAGTCCCGGTTACCCTGTCTTACTGATCCCCACAGTACGTTTCAAGGCCCGTACTATGTGTTGTGCATACTTAGCCCTTACCACCAAGTTCACTCCACGAAAATGGGGCGGTGCCTCGCTGCACTACCGTATTAATTCCGATCCTCCAAGTTCTCCCCGCGGAACTTGAGGTGGCAACAAAATCATCTCATCACATTTCATTTCATTTCATTTCCCAAAAATCTCATTTCATTTCTCAAAAATTTCATTTCTCATTTCAAAACTCATTTTCATTCTCATCACTATTTTCTCATTAACCGATATTCAATTTCGCGTCCGGTGACATAACGTATCGCGTACGTGCTCAGTGCCACATGCACAAAATCATGCTCATGCAATATTCCATAATTTCTATCTAAAAATCTTATTCTTCCAAATATACATTTCTCACATAAAATCATGCATTAAAAATATACCAACTCTCTAAAATATATTGTTTCCTCTAGAAACCTTTCCACATAAAATCATACATCTTAATGCACTAATTTCCTTCAAAATAATATTCCTTCTAAAAATCTTTTCACATAAAATCATATATTTAAAACTCTCCAAAAATAATATTTCCAATTCTCTCAAATAAATATTTTCCTCAACAAAAAGTCCCATTTCTTCCTTGTCCTCTTTCAAAACTATTTTATTTCTTTCCAAAAGAATAAAACTAATCAACTTGCTCTTTCTAAAAATAGTTTAAACAAAACTCTTTTCTAGAAATCTCTTATCAAAAATCCACCACAACTAATTGTGGACTTTCTAAGAAAAATATTTAAATCTCTCCCAAAAATGTACTTTCTATTTTTCTAGAAACTTTCTTCAAATAAATCCTCTTTTTCATATCTAGTAAAAACACAATTTTCTTTCTAGAAAATTATCAAATAATTTCACAAATACTTTAGTAAAATCTCTCTAGAAATCAAACATGAATAACCCTCTCTCCATATTTATAAAATCAACCTCCATAATTTCTTTCCAAAAATAAACAATAGCATTTCTTTTTAATAAGAACCAATTCATCATAAAAATAAATTATTCCACTTATTTAAGAAAAACACTTCAAACAACAACCAATGAGTTAATCAACCAAGATCAACTAATTCTTCCAAGAAATATTAACAAAATAATACTAGAACCTTGTCTAGTGAAAAACAAAACACATCTTCTAATTAACTTCTAATCACTTTCTAATTACTTCTAATTTTACTAATCCACTTCTAATTTCATGAAGAACTATACTAATTAGAACTTAATAAACATTCTTGTTAATCTTTTAACAAGAAATCCACTTTCTAAACTACTAAGAAACATGCTTAGCAATTTAACACATGCATAAATTGAATTAATCAAACTCTAAAATCATACTTAGAAACTAAATTAGAACAACTTAATAGAACTAGAATTTACTAATTAGAAGAGTAGTTTAGTAAACTACCTTAGTTTCCGGGTGTAAACCGGAAGCCGAAAAGCTATCCTTTGGTGTAGAAACTCCTTAATCTACCTAGCTTACCTACTAATTAACTTAGTAAGTAGCTAAATAGAACTAAAATAGGTTGGTTAAAAGGTGGTAGAAGTTGGTTGTTTGTTGGGAAATTTGGAGACAAACAAAGAAAGAAAGTGCAAAGGTGGCCAAAGAACAAATGGGTGGACTATTTATAGACATGATTGGACCTCTCTCTTCCTCTTGAAATTTTCGGTGCAACACACACAATATGGCCGAAAGTTTTCATGCATGAATGAGGTTAATGTGTGCATTAAATGGCACATGGCAAGTGCACCAAGGTGGCACTCTAGGTTTAGGCTAGGAATCTAGGCTAGGTCCTAGGTAGGAATCTAGGTACTTTGCTAGATGAACCAATATGGGGCAAATTCAAGGTATCCCACGTAGGAATCAATGGTGGGGGAAATAATGCCTCCCGCTGTGTAGGTTTTTGCATGGTCACCTTTGTTACGGGGTGTTTTTAGGACCAAATACACGTAATGTGCATGTGAACACATTAAATGGCTAGGGGGTAGCCTTAGTGGGCTATAACTAGGTGGGAATATTCCTCCTTAAATTAAGGAAGTTTGTCTCTAGGTTACTTGGAAGCCAAGGTCAAGTATAGGTAGACTAGGTTGTATAGATTGTGCTCAAATGCATGTATTGTGTGGGTATGTGTAGGTTACTCCAAAAATAGCAAGGCTTATTCTAACTAGTTTTGGGTACAAAACCTTGGCTTAGGAAACTTCCCTAACCCTCCACTTGCTTGCACAAGTGAACAAGGCATTAACTCATGCATGTGCATTGTACTTACATTCATGCACACAAGACACACACACACCCTCACTCTCTCTCTCTAACCGATCTCTCTCTCTCTCTCTCTCTCTCTCTCTCTCTCTCTCTCTCTCTCGGCATCTCTCTCTCTCTCTCCCGGGTGCTATGGTACTGTAACGGATGTGTTACTCGATCTTGTACGCGCATAAACATGGCTAGAATTTCTTTTATTCGAATTAAAAGAATAAAATAATATTTTAATAGGAAAATATTCGAATAAACCGAAAATTAAAAATAGATAATTAAAATATTAAGCGAAATTTTTATTTACGAAAAATCCGGGTCGTTACATATATAATATCCTCCATATATATATATAGTAATAAGGGTCTGCTTTGGGACCATATGAAAGCTCTGTATTTTGTGTGTGTGTTTGGTTTCCTGTCTTGGTGAATAACATAATGTATAACCTAATGAGTCGTAGTTGAAACTAATGCATTAATTTTTTCCTTTTAATAACCAGCTTCCGCGCGCTTCAACTAATTCAGGAGGACTATAAACTCAACATCCACTAACGGGAGGCCCCACTTGAAGTCGGAGGCCCGGAGCAAATGCCCCGTTTAGACTGGCCCCATAGGAGTACGAGTTTTTGGACCTGAGTTCTCAATTAAAAGGGAGCAAACTCCTAAGTTTCAAGTTTTGACCACTAGCCGGGTTGACAGCTAACTTCTGTGGAGTAGATAATTGCACTCCATCGTTTTGGTAATTAATTAAGCTAAAGAAAATGTTTAATTAAAGTGACTTTTTCACAAACCAGGCCTTTGACAGGATAATTACTAGTATTTAATTATGGGGGTTGTTGAGACCTGATAATTGATGACATTGGGCTGCGGATAAACAGGGAACTTTCCTGGAATGTTGGTTTGTCTCCATAGGAGTAGTAATAATATATGTACGCAGATTTCCTGGCACGAGCGTGTGCTGCTCAAAAAGGAGGAAATTCGTTCAAGAAGTTGCACATTAGGTAAATACAGTATATAGAAGTGGTCCATACAATGGTTTTTACTGGAACAAACTAGTAAGTACAAGACTTCACTACCTTAAAGTACTCAACCAAATTGGAGCCATCCGACCCACATTGATTTGCATTACATGCACAAAATAAATATATATATTACCGGGACACAAAAAAAACACTCCATCTTGATCCTTGATTTCAATGGCTGAGATTTAAGCTTAACAAAATTACTCATCTCTCCCAAAACATGTCCACACCCAAAAATTACTCACCCGATCTCTCTCTCTCTCTCTCTCTCTCTCTCTCTCTCTCTCTCTCTCTCTCTCTCTCTCTCTCTCTCTCTCTCTCTCCTCCAAAAGAGTCCAATCCCCTTACCCTCCATTTTTTTGTTTTCCTGTTAATTTGCTTAAAAATAAACCACGATGGAGAGTTCCGTTTGGGAGATATGTCTCTGAGGACATCTGCTTCATTCCAATGGTTCTGCATACTCGTTCTGAATTTGATTCTATAAAGATGCCGATTTCCCAACAAGAAAAGAAAAAAGGGTGCTGCAGATTTGAAACTACAGGTTCTGTGTTTCAATTATCCACTAAAGAAGGGGAGTAAAAGCTTAAGATCCAAATTAATTAATCAAATTTGATATGAACATGCAATTGGATTTTATATTCGAGAGAAAAATGCATACAAAGTGATGGGATCTTATCACGTTATTTGTTAGGAGGAGCTCACCGGAGACGGGGCTTATTAGACATGGGTTCTCCGGAGATGGGAGGTGCTAGATATGGAGGTGGAGGAGAGAGAGAGAGAGAGAGAGAGAGAGAGAGAGAGAGAGAGAGAGAGAGATTTTGGGTGTGGGCATGTTTTCCGAGAGAGGAGTAATTTTGTTAAGTTTTAATCTCAGCTATTGAATCCAAGGGTCAAGATGGAGGGTCTTTTTATTTTATTTTTTTATGTGTCTCCGAAACTGGTCTCATATATATATAGATATATGTATACACACACACACACACATATACACAAACTCGTACAGAAAATTCTACGAACCATGCGACCCAAACCTTTGGAATGAAAAGAACAAAATTGTTGTATGAACTTCTTATAGCGAGAATCCGGCCGGGGTCCCTCCCTAGGCACTATAGAGGTGTAATACTCATTTCAGCCGTCCAAAAGTGTAACACTCATTTCACCAAGTCTGACTCATATTGATGGAACAAACGTAGTCCATGTGCTAGACCCTTTATAATACACCAACTCCTACTGATATTGATGGGAATAGTAATACATATTAACTATTCACAACTCTCGGAATTAATGAAGCACTAACTATTCACAACTCTCGGAATTAATGAAGCACTAATTAATCACAATGAAGCATCTCTTCTTTAGGCAAATATCCCAATATTGTTGACTTCATCCTTGACCATATACATAGGCGGAGGGACTAAGGTACAAGAGGGGTCACTTCACCCCTCTCACTTTAATTTCTCATAAGGATTTTGAATAGTTTTGAGCTAAATTTTGCAATTTTGATCCTGCTAAAATTTCAAAAATTGCCCCAACTTGTTTAAAAAAAAAAACACAGAATTCTCAAGTGTTTTCATATTTTCAAGAGTTGATAGTATTACAAATGATACTATTGTACATTTTTTTTGAAGTATAACAAGTCATTGAGACCAATTAAAATGCAAAATTACAAGTATCACTGTAAATCTACGACATAGTTAACATCTTAATTTAGTTATTTCTTAGCATGAACAAATAGAAAAAATAAGATGTATATAAATCTAATTTTTGACCCCGCTAACTAAAAATCCTGGCTCTGCCTGAGTCTATACATAGTATAAAATGTTTTAAATCAAACCCATATCATGTCTAGAAGACATGTGACTAATTCTAGTTCATTTTTTTTCCTAAATTTGCATCAGTATACACTTCCGGAGACGGGGCTTATTAGACATGGGTTCGCCGGAGATGGGAGGTGCTAGATATGGAGGTGCAGAGAGAGAGAGAGAGATTTTGGGTGTGGGCATGTTTTGCAAGAGAGGAGTAATTTTGTTAAGTTTTAATCTCAGCTATTGAATCCAAGGGTCAAGATGGAGGGTCTTTTTATTTTATTTTTTTATGTGTCCCCGAAACTGGTCTCATATATATATATATAGATATATGTATACACACACACACACAAATATACACAAACTCGTACGGAAAATTCTACGAACCATGCGACCCAAACCTTTGGAATGAAAAGAACAAAATTGTTGTATGAACTTCTAATAGCGAGAATCCGGTCGGGGTCCCTCCCTAGGCACTATAGAGGTGTAACACTCATCTCAGCTGTCCAAAAGTGTTTTAACTAGTTTTTTTCAAAAATTAGTTTTTTTCAAAAACCAAAATAACTCATCCTCTCACAATACATCACATAAAAATGTGTGAACACAAAAATCAAGACAATTTTAAAACAAAACTTCCTTAGTGGGACACTCCCAACAATGTTAAGTACTTATTAGTAGGAAAACTGCTACAAGACATTACTATCTAAAAAATGCCCGACTCCGCACAGAGACAAAGTGCGCAAACATTGTGCACAACGCCGCGCACTTAGTTGAGTTATTTCTTTTTTGTGCCCATAATTTTGTTTTGCAGGTCTTTTCAGTGCGTCTGGCGTTGATATTGGGTCCGTTTTTTGGGCTTCTAATTTATTGGGTGGCTACTTTGCATTGTTGGGTTGTGTGTTGATGGTTTGTGCTGTGTGAGTTGCTGAGTTTTGCTGGGTTGCTTTTTTCAGATGTGTTTGGTTGGGCTGTAATTTGTGGATATTAGTGGATGTACTCGTTTATTGCATATCTATGATAAGTTTATGTTTTTTCAAAAAAACTTGGGATCCCAGGCCCTGCAGTGCGGCGAATGCGTTGCACCTTTTCAACCGTCTAAATACCATGAAAGAGTTTTATTTAAATTCGTACCGTCAAAAACACATTTGGATAGCTTAAACTGCACTGCACAATTCTGCCTTGCCATGCCATCTCCACTGCCAAACAACTTGCGGGATCCACTTCAAAGTCCCAAATTAACAAAAAAATCAGTTCAACTGTAAGTGATTGATCAAATGTTTTAATTTTTTTATAGCGTAGAATCTTCAATTTTGAATAAAAAGTTAGCAGATTGGATCAATAATTTACCGTCATCCAATTGAGTTGTTTTTTATATAGACTATTTGAAAAATTATGTTAAGTTTAATGAACAGTTCAGATAAGATAGCTTGTGTGAGACTTTAGTAAGCTGAATTTTTGAAAAAATTGATTTTTCACAATTTTTATGTAATGTATTGTGAGATAATGAACTGCCTCAGTTTTAAAAATAAAATTTTTTTTTGTTTGTTAGTACAACACCCATATAAGTTGTCGGAAAGTACAGCCCTAGTATGACGAAAACAAATTTCTAACTTTTGCGCGTACGGTCCCGACATACGACACATTACGCCAACAGTCAACGTAGAGGTGGAAACGTAATTATATGCAAACTATAGGAGTTTTAAAGTAATTTCACAGTTCTCTTTAAATTTCAAAAAAGAAACCGTGATTGTGAAACATGATCTCCGAAATCCCGAAAACAATTTTGTTGGGGAGAGAGAGAGAGAGAGAGAGAGAGAGTAAAAGGAGACCAACAGCACTTGTCAAATTTTCAAAAGGAAAGAGAGCCAACGAATAAACGAAAGAGTATAATCTCACAGTAGTTGTAGTTCAAACCCAATGCCTTTGAAAGTGAGAAAATTCCCAGTCGTAGGAGGCCCCAAAGAATTCTCTCTTTTATTACTTTGCTTTGTCTCAAAGCCATCTCTCTTCCTTCAAAGGTACAACAATTCTCCCCTGCTTAAATTCCCTTCCTCTGCTTTCAGTTTTTTAGCCTTTTTTTCTTTGACCCTTTGTTCCAATCTCTTTTTCTTTGACCCTTTATTCCAATTTGCAAGATTTATATTTAGCGATTGGTGTATTTTGTGCAATTTCTCAAGTGGGTTCTTGTGGGGGCGTCAGTTACAGAGTTGGGTTGCTCTTGGTAAGACTCCATCTATGCGTTGTTATGATGACAAGTTTTCAGTTTTTTGGTATTTTTTCTGTTGTACTTGCGTCTAGTTTTCAGTTTCTGGCTTGTTTATGCGCTTAATGATTTGCATGGCGGTTTTGTTTGGTTTTTCATTTTTTGGTTTCTATTACTTTTTCCCTTGCGTCTTTTTGGTCTTTCTGATTTTCTAGTGCTGGATATTGCTTAAATTTGGAAGGGAGTTTGTTATTAGGGTTTAGTTTTCTTTGTGTTGGTTTCGTTTGTACCGCTAACAAATTCTATCAGTTTCGATGGAGATATGCATTCATTGTTTATGTTTCTGCCATTGCCATATTTTATTTGTTTTCAGTTTTTAGCCTTTTTGTTCTTTGACCCCTTATTCTTCTAAATGTCAGGGCGGCCGGGGGGCGACTGCCACCCTCCAAGTTTTGAAAAAATTCCATTATAAAGAATTACTTTTCTGGATATTTGAAAATTAATAGGTTTTCCACCTTAAGAATTTTTGGTAAACTCTGATATCTGCTCCCTTCAGATGATTGCCCATGTTAGATCACAGTTATGTTCCATCTCCGCATATTTTGGGTTGTGTATTCGTGCAAAATTTGAAGTGGTTTAACATGAAGGTAGAAGTTTTCAGTTTGGTTGCCATTGGCAAGACTTATTTTTCCTGTCTATACGCAATGTTTTGTAGACTTTAGTTTCTGTTATTTACTTTTTCTGTAATTTGATGATTCGTTTGGTTACAGTTTGGAGTATTTGCTTAGTACTTACCGTGTTTTTTTAGGCTTCTGTTACTTATTTTCTTTCCTTTTTCTTTCCTTTGTGATTTAACAGTTTTGGATACTGGGATTTAGATGGAAATTTGGTTCTAGGGTGGAGTTTTACTTTGAGTTAGTTTCGTTTTGTATTGTTTACAGAAATAACACACTCTATTAGATACTGAATGAGACATATATATCATCCTGGTATATCTACCATTGACATTGTAGTTAAGACTTACTAGTTGTGGATAGGTCTGGGAACTATGAGGCGCTTTGGTAATTAAGACTTGTTCTTGGAGTTAGTTTTGTGTCTGCTCTTGAAAAGAATAACAAATTGTATTTGATGGCGATATAGTGAGTGTGACTGTAACATATGTAGTATCTTCATGCATTTTAACATTTGCATTGTAGTTAGGCCTACTCTTTTGTTTCATTTGACAGTTAAGCGTTGACTAATGGCTGTTCAAGAGGTCAGATAGCAAGTCTAGTTTTGGTAGTTGGATAGCTTTTTAAAAGGCTTGAACAAAAATCATACACCTTGTTTGATTTGTTGTATTTGAATCCTTGCTTGGTTGATGTTCGTTTGTATTCAATTTTGTGTTATGCAATATTGGTGTATATATCATGCTTCCCTCACATTTTTCTTGTGTATAAATTCCGATAGGACTGATCTAACAGGTTTAAGGCATTTTCGGTGAAGTAATCTAGTTGGAGGTATACTTTGATCTCCAGATGGAAGAATCCTTGGGTGAAAAACAGTTCCATGCTTGGTCGTGGTCTGTTGAGGAGTGTTTGAAGGAGTACAAAGTGAAACTAGACAAGGGTTTGAGCACTTATGAGGTGGAGAGGCGTCGCGAGAGGTATGGTTGGAATGAGCTTCAGAAAGAGAAGGGGAAGCCAATGTGGAAGCTCGTATTCGAACAGTTTGACGACATGCTTGTAAAGATTCTTCTCGTCGCCGCCTTCATATCTTTCATCCTAGCTTACTTGCATGGGAATGAAACTGGGGAGTCTGGATTAGAAGCCTATGTGGAGCCTTTCGTAATTGTCTTGATTTTGGTACTTAATGCCATCGTCGGAGTTTGGCAAGAGACTAATGCTGAGAAGGCGCTTGAAGCCCTTAAAGAGATGCAGTGTGAATCTGCTAAGGTTTTAAGGGATGGATACCTTGTGCCGGACGTGCCGGCTAGAGAACTTGTCCCTGGGGATATAGTGGAACTGCGGGTAGGTGATAAAGTCCCCGCTGACATGAGAATCGCTGTTCTGAAAACCTCAACCCTAAGAGTTGAACAAAGCTCTTTGACTGGAGAGGCGATGCCTGTTTTGAAAGGCTCTAATCCAGTCCACATGGATGACTGCGAGTTACAAGCCAAAGAAAACATGGTTTTTTCTGGCACGACGGTTGTGAATGGTAGTTGCTTGTGTATAGTTGCGAGCACTGGGATGCACACTGAGATTGGCAAGATACAAAAACAAATACATGAGGCCTCTTTAGAGGAAAGTGACACCCCTCTGAAAAAGAAGCTTGATGAATTTGGAAACAGGCTTACAACTGCTATTGGCCTCGTGTGCCTCATTGTTTGGCTGATTAACTATAAATACTTCCTTACTTGGGATCTTGTGGATGGATGGCCAACGAACTTCCGATTTTCATTTGAGAAGTGCACCTATTATTTCAAGATAGCTGTTGCCCTTGCTGTTGCTGCAATCCCAGAAGGCCTTCCAGCTGTAATCACAACTTGTTTAGCTTTGGGAACAAGGAAAATGGCACAGAAGAATGCGATTGTGCGGAAGCTTCCGAGTGTGGAGACCTTGGGATGTACAACTGTGATCTGTTCAGATAAAACTGGGACCCTCACGACCAATCAGATGTCTGTCATAGAGTTTTTCACTTTAGGTGGAAAAACAACATCGTCTCGAATTTTCCGTGTTGAAGGCACGACTTATGATCCTAAGGACGGGGGAATCGTCGACTGGAATTGCTATAATATGGATGCCAATTTGCAAGCTATGGCTGAAGTATGTGCTGTCTGTAATGATGCTGGTATCTTTTGCAATGGCCGTCTGTTTAGAGCAACAGGTTTGCCCACTGAGGCTGCTCTTAAGGTTTTAGTTGAGAAGATGGGGGTCCCTGATAGCAAGGTCAGGAGCAAGATTCGAGACTCACAGCTTGCTGCAAACTATTTGATTGACTCCAACACTGTTAAATTAGGTAAGCGGAGACACTTTATTTGAAGTTTTTGTCAATTTCATATTGCACCATCTTAAATGGCCTTTAATTCATTTGTTAAAAAGGTTGTTGTGAATGGTGGACAAAGAGATCAAAGAGGCTCGCAACATTGGAGTTTGATCGCATTCGCAAGTCTATGAGTGTTATTGTCCGGGAGCCAACTGGAAGCAATCGACTACTTGTCAAGGTGATTGTTAGTTTCTGTTCATGCAGGATATTTCAAAAGAGAGAGGAGAAATGTTGAGTTAGTATTGAAATCTAAACGTTTCTAGTTTTCAGCCACATAGCATGAGTTTATGCTAGATACTTCAATCTTTCCTTTCCTTGAAAAGCATTGGTTTAAATTTCAAAATTATTCAATTTGACACTCGTCTCAACAAACCCTGCACCTGCAATTAAAGTGGGCTGGGTGTGTGGATTTGTATTCTTGCATTTGGTTGTCTGACCATTGTAGTATTTGAACTTTTTTATGACTACAATAATACCTTTTTAACTGGACTAGTCAAATCAAAGATTAGTTTTCTGTTGGGTCACCTGTTAAATGTTCACTATCCTCACTTGCGTTGTAGCTTAAACATGTTGCCATAAGTCTGCTTGATGGGACCCTTAGCCAAAAGGATACATGCACTTATGTTAGTTTCAGGGAACGAACCAAAGAACTTGAATTTGCAATTCAAATTATGATATGCATATATCCGCATTTTTCTTCTTTTTGTTTGGTACTTTCCCTCAATACCTTTTTGCTGTTGTCACTGGCTTCTTTTCCTTATTTGCAACTTGAAGCCTTTTTCACGATTGGTCTCACACTCTGCACTACTAAAATGGGATTTACAGGGTGCTGTTGAGAATCTATTGGAGCGCAGTTCACATGTTCAACTTGCAGATGGATCACTTGTTCCAATCGATGAGCCTTGTAGGCAGCTTCTGTTGTTGAGACACTTGGAGATGAGTTCAAAGGGATTACGGTGCTTGGGCGTGGCATACAAGGATGAATTGGGAGAGTTTTCAGACTACTATAATGAGAGTCATCCTGCCCACAAGAAGTTGCTTGACCCAGCTTACTACTCCTCCATTGAAAGTGACCTAGTGTTTGTGGGGGTCGTTGGTCTAAGGGTAAGTAACTTATTTGTCACAGATTTGCATTTTTCATGCCTGGCACTGGTCTATGTTCAAATGGAAAAGTAATGGTGGCGGACACTCGACACTCTGGTACATTTATAGGGTCCATGTCTAACATGTTTTGTTGGGCATTCACCTTGCAACCATATATTTTTCATTGAATTTACCATGAACTATGTACAGAACTCGTATATAATGCACGAAAACACCATTTATATTGAAACATAAAAAAGAAATACATCAATGAGTATGACAATTTTGGCCTGTCTCCATGTCCTTGACCTGGAAACTAGGTGAATTTGACATTCAAGAGTGTTAAGACATACTCGCACCAAAAACCCATAACACAGGCATTGGTTAATTGATTAGAGAGTTTGTGGTTAATAACTGAGCTCAACAGGACCCGCCGCGTGAAGAAGTCCACAAAGCCATCGATGATTGTAGAGAAGCTGGAATTAAAGTCATGGTGATAACTGGTGATAATAAGTCCACGGCAGAGGCTATTTGCCGGGAAATCCAATTGCTCTCGGAAGGCGATGATCTTAGGGGGACGAGTTTTACGGGTAAAGAATTCATGGCGCTTTCCTCTTCGGAGCAAATTGAAATCTTGTCAAAACCAGGAGGAAAGGTGTTCTCACGTGCGGAGCCTAAGCACAAGCAAGAGATTGTAAGAATGCTAAAAGAGATGGGGGAAATTGTTGCGATGACTGGAGACGGTGTGAATGATGCACCTGCACTGAAACTTGCTGATATTGGTATCGCTATGGGGATTACTGGCACAGAGGTAACATGCTCAATCTATCACTGGGACCACATGTACTTGTTGAATTCATTCTTGTGATTTTGGTTAATTTATCATAAATTCGTTTTTGTGATCGTCCTCCATTTTTTAGTGATAAATAATCATTAACCTGCATGTTGCTTGCGCTTCTGTGCAAATCTTAAATCTTCCTTGTAGTTCAATTTGATTTCTGATTAGAGCAAAGAAAATGTGTTTCGCACTCCCCTTTTTCCTTTCGTTATTCTCACTCCATTTTTGCCTTTTTTCATGTGAATTGCATTAACCTGGAAAGTTACATGAATAAGGACCAAAAAAATTATAGTAAGAAGTGTAGTGCAAATCAATTTCCCAGAAAGAATTATTTTTTTCACTTAGGGCTTTATTGATATTGACTGTATCATTCTTTCTCAAGTAGTGGTCACTTTTTATGTTGCATCCACCCAAACATCCCAGGTAGCAAAAGAAGCTTCAGATATGGTTCTAGCAGATGATAATTTCAGCACCATCGTATCCGCTGTTGCAGAGGGCCGATCTATTTATAACAACATGAAAGCTTTTATAAGGTACTAATATACTATATATTTTGGTTAATGAGCTTTTCGATCTGGGAGTAAACTTGATAGCCTTTTTCTCTTTCTCGATATCTGCAGGTACATGATATCATCTAATGTTGGGGAAGTTATATCCATATTCTTGACTGCTGCTCTGGGAATACCAGAATGTATGATACCAGTACAGCTTCTTTGGGTCAATTTGGTAACTGATGGCCCACCTGCCACAGCTCTTGGATTCAACCCAGCTGATGTTGATATTATGCGCAAACCACCACGCAAAAGTGACGATGCTCTTATTAATACCTGGGTCCTCTTCCGATATTTGGTTAGTGCTTTTTAGTACAGTACCATTTTTCTTTTGATTTTAGCATGTGAAGATTATCTTGGCCCTATAATTCATAGTTTTTCATCTCCTAAATATATTGGATTACTAACCTTTTTTTCCTATTCAATGGAACTGGTGATCTCACTAGTATTACGTCATATCTTTTGGATTTACGAGGGAAGTAGTTATAAATACAAGATGAGAGGTAGCCTGTAGCTCATGAATCTCATTATGTTTGGAGCCTTGTGGGCTCCAATTTCAAGGGCAAAGAAACATTAATATTGAACTTTTTATGAGTTACACTCGGACAAAATTGGTAACCATGCACAATTTTGAGAAGGTAATGGTTATCAAGTAAAATAGGATTTAGCATGTTTCGGTAACATTTCTACAACTAATTTTGCCCCTAAATTTTGGAGCAAATATTCATGGTAATCTTAGGTGGTGTTCATGTTATATTGCAGGTTATAGGTTCTTATGTGGGCATTGCAACTGTTGGTATCTTCGTCTTGTGGTACACTCAGGCTTCATTTCTGGGTATTGATCTCACAAGTGACGGGCACACACTTGTTGAACTATCTCAGCTTCGGAACTGGGGAGAATGCCCCTCATGGTCAAATTTCTCTGTGACTCCATTCACGGTTGGTGGAGGCCGCTTAATTACTTTTTCCAACCCTTGTGACTATTTTACACTTGGTAAAGTGAAGGCTATGACTCTTTCACTCTCTGTCTTGGTGGCCATTGAGATGTTCAATTCCTCAATGCCCTTTCTGAAGACAATAGCTTGATTACAATGCCACCTTGGAGGAACCCTTGGCTTCTTGTAGCCATGTCAGTATCGTTCGGGCTCCATTGCCTAATCCTTTATGTACCTTTCTTCGCTGAAGTGTTTGGTATCGTTCCACTGAGTTTGAATGAATGGCTTCTGGTTCTCTTGGTTTCAGCACCTGTAGTTCTACTGGATGAGATCCTCAAATTTGTGGGTAGGAGAAGAAGAAGAATAACCAAGGTGAAGACAGCATAGTAGGTCCTGTGGCTTGAACTAGGCGAGAAAGCAGTTTCTTTTGGAGTAGAGTGGAAAGAATGTTAAAGGATGCATTAACTTATATTCTTTTGTTGTTCTCCTGCATAACAAATTGTTGACAGAGATCAAGCTGATATGAAAATGGGAAATTGCTGATTTGAATTGTTTTCATTTTATTTGTTTTCACCTTCCTTGCTTTTGATTCCAAGAGCAACGAAAAGTTCAAAAGCATTTCACTTTCAGTTTTTTTTTTTTTTGTAAAAACCTTTTTTGGGACTTTGATATTATTGTTTGGGTGTTCCATGGATTGTTTTCAGAAAATGTTTGTCAAAAAAAGGATCGGAAAGACAGAAACAGTTCATCAAATGCTGAAAATTGATCAGAAAAAATGGAAATGAACCCAGTCAAAAAAGATCTTGGCCAAATTATGTTCCTTGAACTAAACTCAGTTTGTGGAATGAGCTCTTTTCTTCTTTGTTTGTCACATGGTAAGATGTTAATGTGCGGGACAGTACAGATTTCTGGGTACAGAAATCATACAAATCAGTGCACAGATAATCCGAACCGTTCATATTTTTCAAAATAATGTGTACTGCTGCCCCGTGAAAATTTAGCTCAATTGGATATCGGTAAATTCTTCATCGGTTAGCAAGTCACATTTTCACATAGGGTTATCATTCTTCCATCAGCTTGAACACACATCATCTTGAAAACTAACCCCAAGGCATAGCCGAGTGATGGAGGGTTTTTTTTTTTTTTTTTGAACTGGAAAAAAAAAAACTAAAATTAAGCTCACTCCCTCACTCGGCTATGCTTAATCAACACAGATAAATGATTCAACATTAACGTTTGTTAATAAGCTAATTCTATTGAACTCCATGTTACTGTGAAATTTCTGAACTACTTGCATGAAGAGTTTGCAAAAAAAAATAAAAATACGGTTGGATGAATGCGGACTAACTAAATTTGACATGAAAATTATCAGATTTATCCCAGTATCCATGATTCTTCAACTATACCATCCAAATTACTTATATTTCCAAGTAGTGTCATAAGAGTTGAAACATCATCCAAAAGGGTATATATCTCAACAGATCGCGGATGCGATCTATCCTCTACACTAAACTTATGCATTCGGCCTCCCTCTTCTATGAAACTGTACCCGGCTGCCTTTGTTATCCTTCTGCCTTTCATCATCTTCCGTAGCTTTGCAACTCCATTCCACTTCCCAGCTGATGCGTAAATATTGGAGAGGATTACATAGTTTCCTGGATTCCATGGCTCAAGCTCAAAGAGTGATTGTGCTGCTTTCTCTGCCAACTCAACGTGGCCATGGAAACTGCATGCCCCCAGCAGAGCTCCCCATACTACAGAATCTGGCTTCATCGTCATACTCTGTATAAGATCATAAGCTCCGTGCAATTCTCCTGCCCGACCAAGAAGATCAACCATGCATCCATAGTGTTCTAATTTAGGAATGATCGAGAAGTTCTGTTTCATTGATTGGAAAAATTTTCGTCCTTGAACTACCAGGCCTCCATGAGTGCATGCCAAGAGAACTCCTACGAATGTAACATCATCTGGTGCAGTTCCTTCTCCCTGGCAGTAGAAACCACACAATCAAGACTAACATGTTAGCGACAATCTAAGCATTAATTTCAGAGTAATCAACCGCGTAATGCTACACAAACAAAAATGCCAAACCTAACAATGCGACTCTTATTTTCCTCGTTTATTCATGAAGACCCATCATTTGATTTCATAATACAGAAAAAGGTCACTGCTGCTGGATGGAGTCCGATTTTGTTCACCCTCATTCCTACTAGTTGAAAATTTAAGGTACTCGTGGAATCAAAACACTTTTCGACATAGATAAAATAACTTTTTGGTAGGATCTGCATAGTATTATTTAATGAGGGTGAACAAAATCATTCTCATGGGGAACTCGGGTATGGAAATTTTATTCGAGATCATTTTCCTACTGAATCTCAACCAGAGAGCATCTCACCAGCATTTCATGGAAGAGTTGAAGAGCCTCATTGCATTTTCCATGGACAGCCAAACCCATGATCATAGAATTCCAGGAGCACACATCTCTCCTGCGACCAATCTCATCAAATACTCGTTGTGCTCTATCAATGCTCCCGCACCTGGAGTACATTTCCAAGATGGCGTTGCACACAAACATATTAGCAAAGTATCCTTTCTCCCTTGCATAACCTTCAATCCTCTGCCCAATCTCCAATGCCCCAAGATTTGCGCAAGCTGTAAGAACACTGGCTATAGTCACTTCATTCGGCCTCACTCCTTTTTCCCTTTCCATTTCCAAAAACGTATCCAGGGCCTTTTGGTACTGCCCACTCTGCGAATACCCAGATATCATTGTTGTCCATGATATCACATTCCTAGCAGGCATTGCCCGGAACATTTCCAATGCCCCCTCCATATCCCCACACCTTGCATAACCTGCGATAATCGAATTCCACGCGGGCACATCTCTCACAGTCATTTCACTAAATAACTGGCGTGCCGATGCCAACAAACCCAGTTTAGCATACATGTCAACCAGTGCTGTAAGCGCAAAAATGTCGAATTCGAAACCCAATTTGAGGAAATGGGAGTGGAGCGTTCGGCCGTGATGAGGCCACGAAAGGGAAGCACAGGCGGTGAAGAGGAAAGTGAAAGAGTATTGGTCTGGTGAGCAGCCGTGAAAGCACATTCGGGTGTAGAGGGACAAGCATTGGTGGTAAGAGCCATTAGAAGAGTAGGCCTGAATGAACTTGTTGTAACAAAAGACAGTTGGGTTAGGAATAAGGTCGAACAGGTAGTGGGCGTGTTGGATGTTTGGGAGTTCAAGGAGTTTAGGGATGAGGAACTTGGTGAAGTCTACACCTGTTCTGAGAGTGTGGGCATGGATTTGCTTCAGTTGGTTCATAACAATTTGACTCCACTGCTGTTGGTACACCCAAACAGAACAGCTAGCTAAACATCTGAGCACCTTTTTCTTTTTGAACATCACAGGAGAAATCAGTGTGACCTAAGCCGCAGAAAGCACGTCACATAAAGGGGGAGTCGGAGCATAAAAACGTCTTAAACATGCAAAACTACTGTACAATACTACTATTAAAATTCACGAGAGCAAGGATTGAAAAGGGGCGTGAGTAATGTTTCGTTCGTTTGGACGTAAATTTTTTTAACCCATTTTCCGGTGTTTGGTTAGGAAAGAAACTAGGAAAACGTTTTCAAGGTAAAACATTTTACACCAATGGGGTGTAATTGTTTTCCTCTATAATTTTCTCCATAAGTCGTTTTTCCATTTCACCCCTGGCCCGACATTTCCCAAAACTATCACACTCCTCACAAATCATATCAAATCCAAATTGAGAGAGGAGGCGGCGGCAAGAGAAACTTCTTGGATACAGATGTCAATTTGTTTTTACATTCTAGTTTTCTGCAGGTTTGAGGTTTTAAAATGCTTGGGAGATTCTATTTCTACCTAAACTTGTAGACTAGTACATAAATTTTGTATTGAAAATTATTTTGACAACTAAATAACGGAAAATCATTGTTTTGGAAAATATTTTTCATGTGCCAACAGAACACCGGAAAATAAAAGTAAAAAAGTTTGTTTTCAGCAAAAACGTTTTACATTGTAAAACATTTTACATCAAAATAAACGGAGCCTTAGAGGGAGTCGGAGCATAAAAACGTCTTTCAAAAACATACTACAAAACTACTAAAATATTGGAGTATAAAAATTCGTAAGAGCAAGGATTGAAAATGGGTGCAAAAGAGTTCTACCCAGGTCCAGACGATCTTTTACAAAGTAGATGTCCAGAATCCAATAAAAAAAAAGTTACAATTTTCAGTTTTACCTCTGGCCCTTCTATTTGAAAAAAGAGTTATAATCTTCGAGCATATTACTTTGATTATAAGGTCACAAATACTATAATTTCACTTAGCATCATGGAGCTCACGTAGTGTACTTGGAATTGTAGACCAAATTATTTATATTTACCGATTTTTTTACCTTATCTAGCTAAAATTAAATTCACGAGTCATAAAGACAAGGTGGATAGTAAGATTATCGCAACTCAAATTGCGCTGAGGATAGAGAATTGTCAAGACATTTCTTGTATATATTACGCGAAAAAATTATTACAGGTTCTGAGAGGGAAATGCTTAAAGAAAAGTTGACGCGGTAGAGCCTAGAACACTTCGGTACTTTCCCACGAGGCCATTTTCTGTTTTGGTACATGAGAGCTGAGGCAGAGGGGGAAACAAAAACCAGAACATCAACATATTCAAACAAAAGAACATTGAAAAAAACAGCAAAACCAAACTATCCCAGGAAAGGCTGTTCGCATTAGCACAAAACCAGCATTGTGAACAGCAGGGGATCACTTTTTTCACTATAGCTATGATCAGAATACACGGGAATTCAATACACGGGAATTCAACCTTCGCCTTTTTTCTAAACTATCAAACGAATTTCCAGCATATACCACTGAATAAAAATAATCAGTGAGAAAAAAGAATTACAACTTGAATATGACTGAAAAAAAAAAGAAGAAAAAAAAGGACCTCCACTCAGCTAACCTGGCCATCAATGGTGGATTCCAAGGATATTTTCTCTGTATCACAGAAAAACTACTGGCCCTTCTCGTTTGCTCTCAGCAACTCCAAGTTTTCGCGCAACAATAGTGCTGGTATCCATAGTCCAACAATTAACATCCATGAGCTAGAGACTTCTCAAACTGAGAAATGATGAGAAAAAAAACCCCTTTATCTTCCTTCAGAAATAAGAGGACTGGTCGAGAAGAACATTCAAGTGAGCAAGAATTTTGGCTGCCAGAGATTTTGTACTACTATTTCCCCTCTGAGTCAAGTCAACTAAAGGCATCTGAGCTGAGGACCCGTACTTCTGTTTGTACTCCACTAAACGAAAAATCCTCTCTAAAGAAAACAGAACTTTCTCCTGCAATGTGGGGGATGGAGTGGTGAGTAGTTTTATCATAAAGGGTATGGCATTTGCTTCAGCTAGCAACTTAGTGCCACTTTGCAATCTCTCACCATCAATCAAGGTCACTAGTGCATCTAAAGCAGCTTCACAGGCTTCAATATCTGATTCCCTGAGAATTCTCACAAGGGGTCCCACCGCATCAGCTTCCACAAGGCAAAATGATGATTCTGCAGTACAGATTCCTTGATGAATCGAGCATGTGGTTTCCGGTGGAGGTGAGAAGCACCATAGCCCGTGACGCTTTGGAACCCGCTGACTCAATCCAGGAGAACTTGCCGAAAACTGAGAGAGGCAAAAAGCTGCTCGTTTTTTTGTCAACTTGGTACCTGTTTCGAGTAACTGTACCAAAACATGAATCACACCAATTTCACCAGCTTTCTTTTGTGAAAGACGATTTGCTGGATCACTAAAATGGCATATGGCTCCAACAGCATTCTCTATCAACGTACTTTTGAGGGTCCCATTACGGGACCCATTACGATTACTACCAGAAAGGACATTAAAAATTACTGGAAGGCCCCCTGCGTCCAGTAGCCAGTTGGTTATTAGGGGGCATTTGGGTAGGTTAGAGAGGATACCAATTGCGGAAACAATTTCTTCCTCATCATTAGATGTTTTGATGATCCTGAGAAAGGTCTCAATTGATTTCTGGCCCACAGGCTCCATGATAGTGCTTTCCTCACCATCTTCTGTCAAGCAGCAGAGCAGCTTCACAGCATTTGCCCGTACATTAAGGTTTTCAACCTCACATAATGGAAACAGTACTTCAACAGCTGAACACTGCAAATTCGATAAAAGCATTAAAGAGTTACATTTTTGAAGCAAGTATAGCCCACCAAGAATATGGTTGTATATATTGTATCACGGATGGCACAAAACATAAATGCAACCCCTAACAGCCAAACAAGGCAGGCGGGTTTGAGTACATGAAACCTTGAGAGTTGAGACTGTTTTGCCACTTTTTTAGTGACCCTTGAAAGGGCAAAGCATTTTGAATCTTAGCATCATAAATCATTAGATCTCCTACATTTATTAGCAAGTTTTCTGTGCACAGCCCATAAATAAACCTATTTTAGACACAAAACATTATTGTAACCCTACTTGTTTCTTCTACCCTCTGACCTTGTGTTAAAAAATCAGAACCCTCATAGTTAAAAGCACCTCATTCCGTACTTGCATAGCAACTACAAAGACATTCTGAACCGAGGTTAATTCCAACCATTTCTCAATGAGAAACCTCAAGGCTGTGTTCCGATCTTAAATTTGTGTCGATTTTTTTGGAGGAAAAAGAAGATATGTGAAAAAAGCTATTCGATACATAGCCTATTTTTAAAGCTATTCGATACATAGCCTATTTTTTCCGTCTTTTCCTTCACAAACCATGATCCAGCAATGCCTACTAAGTTTGTACAGCCCTCCTAATCCTATTAACATTCCACAACCAGATCACATTGTAAACCAATTTCCATCATAGTTATCAAAAAATCATATTCATCTTTGAGTTTCCCCATCCTTCCTGCAGTCTTCTTTTTTTCACAAATAGTGCACACCCTTCGAACTCCTAAATAACTAATAGACAATCATTCTTCACAACCATTGCTAAATATGTGCTTAAACACAAGACAAGCCACTTTTCGACCAGATGTGGTTGAGCACATTGCTATTCAGTTGCATGGAGTATCCCCTACCACAAATTAGCATTTATTTACTGATACCTCTCTTAAAAAAAAGGGATGACACTGCCAGTTTCAGATTAATTGGCCACAAATCATTGGCTGTCTACAAGTGTTATTATACTGCTTTTTAACACCTGTTGCTTCCTTCATAAGATGTTATTCACCTTCGTTACTAAACTTATTTGCATTTTGACTTAAAAACAGGTAACTCGTAAAAAATAACCGTTACTTAATAACAAATATCGTATATAAAAACTTGCTGACGTTTGTAGCCGTTTTTTCCTTGTAGTTGTTAACGACAGTTTTCCTTTCCTAAAAGGGGGAAGAACTTCGAAATTAAGAAATATACCTGATTTAACTTGGTCTTGATAGTAGTAGCAGAGGGAGATTGGCACATTGCATGAAACGCCCGGAGTAGGCTTTGCTGTGTAGTAGGCCCCGTAAAGCTAATCAACGAGAACAGTCTGGAGACATCCCCATCAGATTCCAGAAACGACACTGGAGTCTCACTCGAATCTTGGAACACAGTTGATGTGGCAAGTTGCACAATGGTGGCTGCAATCTGTTCACGCAAACTTGGTGATGAAGTGTGATGGCAGAGGAGGTCAAGTAATGGGCCAACAACACCTTCCCTTATCATATGCAGTCCATTCTTGGGCAAGCTTGAGAGATTCTGGATAGCTTTAACAGCCACTTGCTTCATCTCAGAATTGCTATGGGAGATCAAGTGAAGAAGTGAATGAAGGACGCCATCTTCGAGCAAAGAAGATTTATTGAGGTCAGTCAACTCCATATCCGCCAAAGTCTTCACCATGATTAGCTTTACGTCTTCTGGTCCTGCGAAAGCAATTGCCTTAGGGTTTAAAGATAATTAAATTTTGTTATCACAGATTGAATCATGCCTTGGAACCAAGTCATTAAAAGAATATCAGTCTATACCAGTGCATCTTCACAGACCAAGACTTTGACTATGCTATCACCCCTTACATTTTGGGGTGACGGAGGAGTCGTATCTTTTGAGCTGTTTTTTTTTTTTTTCCAGAGGTATGGAGGAAGCTACAATCAATAGGATCTCGGCAATCCCCCCTTCTCAAAAGGAAGAGCATGAAACCCTTACCCCAAAGTCTAGAATTATAAATGAAATCACTCATGTAATGGCGGGAGTAGCGCCAACTGAAGAAAAGTTGCAAGTAAGTAAACTCAGATAGTATAATAATGTGAAACGTAGGGCTGTACATGGAAAGATTAGGTTCAGTGTAAATGAAAATGCTAGGGGTAGGAGAAGACACTAAATTGAGTATGGATGTCATACAAGAAAGAATATGAGTTTGTTAAATTCATCCAAGTATATAACTGTAACACCCTGAACTCTTACACAAATCAACACCCAACCAAAATACAAAATGGAGTGATTCAAACCACCATTTCAATCTAAAAAACAGGAAAATATTCAAATAGCCATACTCACCTCCTTCCAGACTTACATAATTTCCCGTACACATTCTCCATCATTTTCACACGTGCTTACCTTTAACCCTTCATCTCCTCCTATTTTTCCCCTTTCACTTGTGTTACTTCCTTCCCTTTGTCCAGACAGCTCAAACCTTTGCCGACCCCCCCTTTGGACTCCACCAATTTATCCCCCCTTTCTCTTCATATCTCTAGTCCTTCTATTAGTGAAAACCATGCAAGTTTGCAGCTTACTCATCACCCAAATGCAAACCAAGGCCCCGCATACTTACACGTGACGGACTTGTCACCAAGTAGGAAAATTACTCATATACCCACATTATAATTTTAGGGCTTCAGTTCATCGTTATTTATCTTTTACGTTCAGGATAGTTTAGTTTTTGGTATTATTAGAGTTTCGCTAAGTTTATCATTATTTATCTTTTATGTTTAGGGTAGTTTAGTCTTTTTGTATTATTAGGTTTCGCTAAGGTTATTAGGGTTAGCCTATATAACCCCTTCATTAGTCATGTAATCATTCACCCCTTTCAATGCAATAATATTGTTCAACTTTTGAATATTAG
Organism: Vaccinium myrtillus; assembly: GCA_016920895.1. Lineage (NCBI taxonomy): Eukaryota > Viridiplantae > Streptophyta > Magnoliopsida > Ericales > Ericaceae > Vaccinium > Vaccinium myrtillus. The sequence goes on along the minus strand of CM029273.1, from coordinate 25,107,877 downwards.
TCCATTGCTACTGAGGCAACACCAAATTTTGATTCCAATCTGTATAAGTGGATATAAAGCACAACTCGAGACAGATAATAACTTAACAGTATAAACATACTCGCCAACCGGGCCAATGCAACACAAGCAACCCAATAAGTATAAATTTTATTCCACTATAACAATGCCACAACAGCATGAATTTTCTCACCCACAAAGGCCATATTCAATGCCAAAAAGGCCTCAACCTCGGAATGATATCACATCAATTGTACAATATCCATAACCCCACTAACGCAATACTCATCACGCCACTAAGGCTATTCATGCCCCAAAGGCAATATTATTCACGCCACTAAGGCTATATAATTCATAGGCTCCAAGCCACCCACAATAAGTATAACCGACAGCTCAACACAATGTTAAAACCTTCCACAATAATAAATAAGTATACCCACAATAAGCATAACTGACAACTCAACACAATGTTAAAACCTTCCACAATAACAAATAAGTACACCCAACTCAACACAATGTTAAAACCTTCCACAATTATAGTTAACTAAACCTACATACACTTTGCACTAACAAACAAAGAAAACTTCATTACCCAAATACCCAACTAAAAGTTGAGTTAATCAGATGCACAAGTGTAGTAAATAAATCCACTGACAACATTACCTCATGATGTTCTTAATTTGTTCCATCGTCCAATACAATGTAAACTCAGAACTAGGCATCCAAACTTATTTAAATTCCCAATTCCTAATTCTCTGTTTCTTTTGTCCAAGCCAGCTAGTGAAACCTCTTTTAAATAAACGGCAAGTTAACAGTATCCAAATCCATGAGCAATAACTATGAAACGAGGGGAAAAGAAAATGCATGGGTGAGATCAAATGTTGATCAACACATAACCCCAAATAAAAGATCAATATGAAGCATAACTTGATAGGAAAAGAATAATTATTCTCCACGATATTTACATTACCAAAAAGAATTGCTCGCCGTTCCTGTAATTATGCCGCACGAACAACTTCCAATCTATTTCTGTGCTAACATGTACTCCTAGATAACAGCAGAAAATCAGAATAATTTTTCCCAAGCTATTCAGTCACACTTCTCTACCCAATATTCTCAAGGTACTCACTTCTTACCTAGACTCATCACTTAAGGACCTCATGCAAAATCCTTGGATAATTGGAAGCACAATCTCCTACCAAACTTCAACAATCAACTAGAAAAAACAACTTCCATCTAATCTCTGTATAAGTTCCACCATCTTTAATAGTGAAAATATACCTAAACCTAAAAATTAATATACTAAGAAAACATAATTTTTTTGAACCACCAAACCAAATACACTGATAACAAACCACTTAGCTAAAGTTCAACCAAGAAAGACTTATTAACGTAACTTGTATCCTCACAAACATTCCTACTGCAAATTGTGTACACATACAACTACCCGATATTGCTAAAGCACAGGTCATCATCCTAAAGTTTGATTATACGACAGTCTACAAAATCATAAAACCTAGGCTCTGATACCAAGTTGTAACACCCCGAATTCTCACACAAATCACCACCCAACCAAAATACAAAATGGAGTGATTCACACCACCATTTCAATCTAAACAAAAGCAAAATATTCAAATAGCAATACACACTTCCTTCCATACTTACATAATTTCCCGTACACATTCTCCATCATTTTCACACATGATTACCTTTAACCCTTCATCTCCTCTTATTTTTCCCCTTTCACTTGTGCTACTTCCTTCCCTTTGTCCAGCCAGCTCAAACTTTCACCTCCCCTCCCCTTTGGAATCAACCAATTTATCCCCCTTTCTCTTCATATATCTAGTCCTTTTATTAGTGAAAACCATGCACGTTTGAAGCTTGTTCATCACCCAAATGCAAACCAAGGCCCCACATACTTACCCGTGACGGACTTGTCACCAAGTATGAACATTAGTCACATACCCACATGTCCACCTGTAGCTTTTTCTCCTCTCTTTCCAACTTTGTTTCCTTTGGTTTTTATGCATCACGTCCACGCACCACACACCACAACACAACTAATTAATATTTTTGTCTTCACTTTCATATTCTCTGTGAAACTCCAGAATAGTATACTAGGTATTCTTTTTATAAAAACAAGTTAATAAGTGACCATTTAATATTACCCAAGTACGGGGTATCACAATAACCCTTTAATTGATCAGGCAGAATGGCCACAGAAAAAAAGGGAGATTCATGTAGCCAATCAGAATTGATGGAAATAAACGGTCTTAGTTAGGTTCGTTATTGCTACGTAAATTCTAATTTAATTACATACAGGTGTTCTATCCAGATCCATCTAATGTTTGTTCTCAGAACTACACAATCGAGACGACATTTACCTCAATCAATCAGCTCAGGCATGTCTTCAAGTTTTGGAAACACAATATGACTGTTACTTCATAGGACATTGATTCTGCCCAATCAATGCTGAGCAGAATAGTTGGTGAACATTTCACTATAGAAATAATAATTTCCAAGATGATTCAACTCTATGTTTGGCATAGATTCTATCTCCAAATTAATAATAGAAACTTAGGACCTTTGAACATATGGTAGAGTTGGAGTCAGAAACCAGAGTCATATGACACTTGAAAGAAGCCAATAGGATGTCCTACCTGGTTGAACGGTTGTCTAGGGGCCTACATCAGAATAATAATTCATTTCTTTGCAACGCATTATGTGTCGCAGTAGTGTGGCTGTTTTTAAAAACAACACATATGTCTTTGAAAGGAGAAATGATAATTGATTGATGAAGTCAACAGAGACGACAAATTGCTTTTGGGAGTTGCACCTAACTTGCCGGAGTTCTTTTCGGCAGAGGAGAATTGATGACATGGGCGTTGAATGGTTAGGCAAGTCTCATAGGCTTTGGTAGTTCAAGGGTCATCCATTGTAGTTGGAAGATCAAGAGTCATTGTGAATTAGTAACTACATTCATTACGCATTTCGATACAATAAACACATGTTAGAAGGTTCAATGTATGCCTTAACCCATTTTTAGTTCGTTGCATCTAATCGTTAGTAGGTTAAATGTGTGCATTTATATCTAGGTTCATTCACATATTTTATTCGATGTATTCATTGATTAGGTTAATTTCAGTTAGACTCCTAGGAATTAGAAGATGTCTTTTTCATGTATTATAAATTGGGATATAATCTTTCATTTTATGAATAGAGTTGTTTATTGAATTTGAGTATTGAGATTGCGGTCATCGTGATTGGGGCTGCGGTCCTTGCAGAAATTGCCTAACCCTAGCGAGGGTGAAGCTCTCTCTCTCTCTCTCTCTCTCTCTCTCTCTCTCTCTCTCTCTCTCTCTCTCTCTCCTCTTCTTCTTCTTTGCGCACTTACCTCAAGTACTATTCTTATTTCCCACCCATCAAAACCCACCACGATTCATATTGTATGCGGCAATACTTAAGCGTTCTAAAACGTCCTACATCAGTTTGGTATAGAGCATTAGAGCTTAATCCTGCATCTTCATAGTTGATCTATCTACAATGTTGATAACTACCGAACTTAATTCCAAGGTTGACACTCTTTCCAAAGTCCTTCAGGTTAGTCGGGAAGGTGCTGCAAGTCTGAAAAGTGATGTTGCAACGTTAAAAAGTAATGGTGCTACGCTAGCTAGTGATGTACAAGAGATAAAAACATCACTTTAGTAACATCGTCTTCTCGTCTGCATCTGCTTTTCTGACTAAAATAATGTCTTTCCCGCTTGAAGCAATCTCACGACTTGGATTCGAACCAATCAAGCTACTTCCCTCTGGTAGAATGCGAGTGGGTCTGTCATCCTCCTCATTCTAGTTCCCCTAGATTCAATAGCATTTCGTAGGAATACATGTCTTTTCACCTTAGCAGTCCTATGCATATTCAGTACTATAGGCCCAATCATGCGTACTAATAAAATCATACTAGAAACCAAGCATGTTACACCGTTTATAGGCCCAAATGTGAGTTCATCAGGTCTTAAGCCAATAAAATAGGAATACTAGAAACCAAGCATGTTCCACCGTTTCCACATGAAGATGAGTTGTCCCGAACGGGACAGAGTTCATCGGGGACACAGCGGGAACGTGTCCCCGACACGCCACGTGGCATGGGACACGGCTCTAGTGCTTTTTTTTTTGATGGGGACAGCCGGGGACACGGGGGACACACACGGCGGGGTCAAATTGAAAATTTTAAAACTTTTAGGTCAAATTGAAATTTTTAAAACTTTCAGGGGTTCAATTTTACCAGTTTAAAAAAACAATTTTTGAAAGTTTTAAAAAAATTCAATTTTACCGAAAGTTTTAAAAAATTCAATTTGTCCCCTAAATGTTTTAAAATATATTGTGTGTATATATATATATATATGTAAATAAATAAATAATATACACATGGCGTGCCTTCGCCGTGTTGTCCTCATTTTTTTAGAATTGCCGTGGTTCGTGACTTCCCCGTGTCCGTGCATCATAGACGGCCACCACTCTTGCTTTGACTCACCATTATAAGGCCTTCTTTGTCTAAGCTGGTGCTGAGCTAACTATAGCGCAAAGAAAGTCGTATTGATTAATTAGACTAATGGTTGCTCTTCTAAGAGGAGCTCATGAAGCTTATAAAGTCGGTCATGTGATTGAAGAAACTACACAAATTGACGATGAGCATGCCCGTTATTGAGGGTATTCAACGAACAAAGGCAAAAATAGTTATTGCAGTCAACAAAGGCATTAACAAGATACTGATGAAGATTTGTCGCTGAAGGAAGTCAACACAATCAATAATACTAACATTGCAGTTAATGCTTTTTCGGGGGCAGAAACTATTCAAATTGAGTTTGAAATTCTGCATAAGTTCAACGAACCCAATGGGGTAATGAAAAGTTTCACATTTTGGCTCTTCTCATTGTTTCTTCAAAAAGATCAATTTAAATGGTTGAAACTCTAGCGCTCCTCAATTTTCATACTAAGACACTACAAAAACTGGAGATCGAGTTTTTTCCAAACGAAGGGAGAAGGATGAGGTCAACAAAAGACAATAAATTGCTAGACGAGGGTATGTTGGGAGTTGCACCTAACTCGCCAGAGTGGAGTTCTTTTCAACAGAGGAGAATTGATGACATGGCCATTGAATGGTTAGACAAGTCTCATAGGCTTTGTTAGTTAACCAGTCATCCATTGTAGTTGGAAGATCAAGGGTCATCATGAATTAGTAGTTAGATTCATTATGCATTTTGATACATTAAACACATATTAGAAAGGTTCAATGTACTACACATTCTTAGTTAATTGCATCTAATCGTTAGTAGGCTCAATGCATGCACTTATATCTAGGTTCATTCATATATTTTATTCGATGTATTCATTGATTAGGTTCATTTCATTTAGATTCATAGGAATTATAAGAGTCTTTCCCGTGTGTTATAAATGGGGATGTAATCTTTCATTTTATGGATAGAGTTGATTATTAAATTTGAGTATTGAGACGGTCATCGGTGCTTGCAGAAATTGCCCAACCCATGCGAGGGTGAAGCACTCTTTCTCTCTCTTCTTCTCCTTCTCCTTCTTTCCTTTCTTCTTCTTCACGCACTTACCCCAAGCTTAGTTGCGGGAACCTCCTATGTGGGTGGTGAATCGACCTCAGAACCTAGCACCTGCGCTTCCAACTAGCATAGAACCTCTTAGGCATACAAATCCCAAAAGAAACAAAAACAAAAGATACCAAGCAAGAGAAAACACTAAGTAATGATATGATAATTAGAAAATATTAACTTAAAATTTGCTCAATTACTTTATATAACCATAATATTACTTAGTTACTACGACAATCTTTGCAATTGACATGAATGACGCATACTAATATTTACTTGCATTACATATTAATATTTTCATGTATTATTCCTAAAGGCTCCCCCTCCCGAAAAAGGAGCTCCAATGATCCTTAGCCCCCAAATCCCGCTCCCGCCGGCTTTTTGCAACTACGATATGGAGAACAATTGGAATCTCGTATTAAAAGTATACATAATTTTATGTTTTGCAATCTAATAGGTAGAATAATATTTTCTTTTTGACATTTAACTATACTAAAAGACATAAAAATATTTAATTAATTTTTCCTAAACGCTCCCAATGGTGCTCCCACACTTCTATGATCATCCGCTCCCCTGCCCCCCTCCCGCTCCCACTTCGTGCAAGTTGCAACTAAGTACTATTCTTACTACCAACCAAAACCCACCACAATTCATATTGTAGGCGGCAATACTTACGGATCGTAAAACCGTCCTACATCATTGATATTCTTCTCATAGTGTCCCTAACCAGGGGAAAAAAAAATTCACAAGGCACAATTGGCTTAGTGCTCATCTCGTCTACCATTCCCAGAAAGGCAGAAGACGTCCCAATTTTTTATCCACCCCACTCTAACACTGCACCAGGTACCCTTTCGTTACCTTGCCTTCACTTTGTAGAGAGTTGGTTCAACAGTTCAACCACCCATAAGGTTACGCCTACAGGTGAAAATTATAAGAGAAGCTCACCAAAATGATGGAGATCCTAATCCTTGAGCATCATGAACTAAAACCTAAAATATAGTGCTAGACAAAGAATCCTAGCTCTCTTGATTGAATATGGTAACCCCAGGTCACTGTCGTTGAAGCATGATACATTTCTTGTCGTGTTTCAATATTTCAGTGTCTATCACATATCATAAGAAACATCGACTCTATGACTACAGAGAAAATGAATGCTACATTGCAAACACTAACTACTAAATCATGCATTTGATGTGATGAAAATTTGAGATCCAAAAGAGTTATAAATTGCTGGAAAAGGTAGCAAAAACTTATTAGAAACATAATCAGATAGATTTGCAGGTCACATAGATCACCAACTTGTTCCTGCTAAGAAGGAACAATAAATTGGGAGAAAGTTCCAATTCGAGAGAGAAGCTTCAGGTTTTACTAGTAGTCATGGTTAACATTCACCACTTTGTTAACAACTTGCAGATTGATTTTTTGAAGAATTGAAGGAAAGCAAGAAATGAGCATTCAACAAATTTCAGGTTGACCTTTTTAAAGTAGAAAACAGCATCAGACTTAAGGAAAGAACCTGAAGAAAGGCGCTGCAACAAATATCTGAAATAATTAGCCTTTGACATCTGAATGACATTCTCATTAGAAAATGAGAGGTTCTCCAAAAGCTCCCCTGCATATCTGGCAGCTTGACTGTCATCGCCACTACTTGACATAGTGGTCACCAACAAGAGTATGCAACCCTGAACCTTTCCAATGCAGTCTCGTGCTGACTCACATTTAGAAAGTTCCAATAGTAATGCAGTGGCCAACTTCCTTTCCTCAATACGGCGTCCAAGAGAGTGAACAATAGATTCAACTGCATTATCAACTTTTGCCATCCTTTCCTGCAAAGAGTTTCAGTTTCATAGTATCAAATCCAAGAAAGATAAACTAAATTTTCCTGTTGATGATGAATCACCTAGTTGAAAATTTTCCAAATCTGAAGCACACAATGCAGATAAATTGAGAGAGTTGAAACAAGTTCATAAAATTGCGCAAGTGTTAAGAAAAGAGTATGCATCAATGCCATTGACTGGTAGCAATCTATGTCATGTTACAAGACACCACCAAAACATTATTCAATTTCCACCAAATACCAATTAAATCCCCCAACCCAATAGCTCTATTGGACTCCTTTCAGATTTCCAAGTACTAGTGCAGCAAGAATATAGTCTAAAGCTGAATCAAGTAATATTGATTTGGTTAACAGTTATCATATAAGTTATATAAGCTCTTTTTAGGGGGTGAATATAAGAAAGATATACACTCTGGCTACCAATTTAGAAATTGCTAAAAACATAAATCCGATCCCTTACCAGACCAGAGTAAGACAGATAAACAGAATTCCTGCATATTTATATAACCTCAGATGTAAAAACTCACAAAGACAAGAACATGTAAACACACATAGTGAGGTCTAAGATAAGGAGGATAAGGAGTACCTTGGCATCATCACTGTCTTTTGCCAGGATAAAGAGGATGGCAAGAGCATTATTTCTTATGTCTCGGCTTTTGGCACTGAGAAGTTCAACAAGGATAGGTATGTAGTTCTCCAATACTACCCACTCTCGGTGTATATCCCTTTGCTCACAGAGATCCTGTAGTTGTGCCAGGCAATGAAGTGCTTCTTCATCTCGCGACAAGAGTTTTGGTTTCATGGAAGCAATCGTGATCATTGTATTTCTATCCTTCCACTCCTCTATTGATTGCCGCAGAGTTTTGTTAGGCCGCAGAACTGATGTGTCTAAAGCTATCATGGTTAAGGGACACAATACATTCCCAACTGCGAACCACTTCTCTATGGCACTTCTCTCAAATGTCTGCCCTGAAGAAGTCTCCACCGGGTCAGACATAACTTCCCTTGTTATTGGGCAAATAAATGACTGGAGAGGTTCCAATGGTTGGCTCCCCAAAGAATTTCGCTTGATCAGATACTTAGTTTCTTTCTCATTGAGAGTAGAGGTAGCATCTGCTCTTTCCAGCAAACCAATTATTTGATCCATTTGTATGGCTTCTGCCTGGTCCTTTCTCAGTCGTGCATTTTCTATTTCACCTTTGAATTCTTCAAATTCTTTCCTCAACGCTGACTGCTCAGTTGAAATTCCAACAGCCTCTGCAATAGAAAACAGCAAACTATTGGCATATGAGCGATCGACATTTCTCTCCTGTATTCCTGACTCTATTTTCTCCAAGATCTCTTCCTCTTGTATAGCTGCCTTGAACTCTGCACTCTTCATGTGGTCACATAACTGACTGATCTCTGCAATTATACCCGCCGAAATATCTAATGAGCTCAAAGGAATGAGACCTAATGCCCGGCTAATCTCTCTCGTACTGCCCTCTAAGCGTCCAGCAATTGACCGGACATTCATTAAGAGATATACCTTATTTCTTTTACTGCATTCCTCTACTAATTGCTTTGCAACTTTGACCTCCCGATCAAGAACAAAAATAACATTGTCTAAGCCGTCGGAGTTATTGATATTTTTCCTCATCATTTCTTTTAGGAGAGGGACGATCTTTTCCAAGTAACTAGAAAGTTCCCGAAAACCCTCTTTCTCAATGAAGACATCCTTGGAAGTAATTACAAACTCAATGATTGTCTCGACAATCTGCGAAAGGATTTCCGCAGCCGGTGAGAATATGGGACTGGTAATCACATCCAACACCATCACGCCAGCAGCACAAGGGCTCTATAGACTGAAATCCAGTAGTCCCATGCGAGCAAATTTATGCAGCTCAACTCAAAAGCTTTACACTCCCATCAATTTTCCTGTTGCTGTCATTGCCAACATTCAATCCCTGCACTTAAAGCTGAACATAAAATCAACAATGTAACCTAATAAACAAATGGAAAAACCTTCTGTTTGGTTGCCCAAAGGTGGAGAAGATATATATACACACACGCGCACACATCATTCTTGAACCTTATATTTCACGGTAGGATCTATGAAAATACGAACTAAGACAAGTGGGTTAGCCTCAATTTCGCCAAGCTTTCATTATGTTTCTTTTGTGAGAGTAGTACAACATAAGACTTAAGTAAATAAAAATCGGGACTTTTAACCGAATCTGAACGTGCACAATCTCTTAGAACATCCAATTCACATCCAATTGGCATAGAGTCGAGATGCCGTTCATTTAATTTTGAAGGCAATAAGTATTCAAGTTGGACAAGCTTTTATTATTTGGAGAAGCAAACAAAGGATTCAGAACATAGGAATGAAACCGAAACAAAGTGCACTTATCAGTTAATTTCGCAAAACTAACCGTGAAATCAATACATGGCTTAGTAGAGAGTCTTTCCCAAAAGCCTCTGAAAACTCAATTCTATGTAATAACAACCACCTGAAACTCATAATCAATAGGCAATGAGGGAGAGGCAGCCTAGGCTCATAAACTAGCTTAGAGTTGATAATTAAAACTGATGGGTCAAGCTCTAAACAAGGTTCACAGAATCAGCCAGTAAACTAGGGGGTCAATTGAGACCAACAAATTCAACGTATACTTGAAGGAAATTGAGAACATATGGTCCAACACGCGCGTCCATCATTCCATATTATTATTTGTATCTTCAATACGTCCCCCTCGCGTGCACTCAGATATTTTTATCAGTAAGTAGGCGGTGAGATTCGATATTACCTGCTCTGATAAACAACAGAAGTGATGCATTATGACAAGAAAAAGAAACGAGATAGAAATACAAGACGGTGAACAAGAGATTACCGCTGAGAGAAATTTGATCGGATTTTGAACAGAGAGAATTGGAGGCTGTATCAGTAATCACAAAACAGACTAAAGTAGTGAAAGCATAGCTGAATAAGGAGGATTTTCTGGAAAATCGTTCAAGTCGAATTTTTCCCTGGAAATTTCGGTGGAATATTCTGGAAAATTAGGATCGAAACTCGCCAGGAGGCGGACCAGAAAAGCTGTAATTACAAGGTGATCGAGAACACATGAACAAATACATATAGTGGAAATCTTTTGGTTTTGCAACTTTTTTTCACGAAGTATTTTTGGCTTGAAAAGTTATGACGACACTGTTTTTCCTCACTGGACCGATTCCGCTGTGAAGACTCTTCAAACTGAAAGTCTGCTCTTCAAACAAAAGTCTTTCTTCATCCAAAAAAAAAAAAAACGACTCTCGGTCCTAGATTTCTTGTCTATTTACGAATATGCCTGTAATTTTTCAATTACTTATATACTTCAATTTATATTAATTTAAACAATTTTAAATTTTTTTTTAATAATACTTATTGAAAACTACCAAACGAGATTTATATTGAATATATAATAACATAATATATTTCAAAACATAACTAATTTTTTGAGATGCGGTCAATAATGCAAATGGACAATAAATATGTGACTGGAGGAAGTAAACTTTTTGGCCAGTTTTAGTATTCCTTTTAAATACAAAAACAATTCTGGTTTATTCTATGATGGGAATATGATGTGAGATTTGAACTCTTGCCAAATAAACTCAATAAAGTGTTAAACAAGAGCATCTCTACCAAGGATTTGAAGATTCAGTCAATGTTTTCAGAGTTCCAATAAAACCTCTAAAAATATTACTCATTTTTGTTAAGACATAAAATGTTCATTTTTGAGATTTTCATAAAATGTACCTAAAATCTATTTGAGAACAAGGCCTAAACAAGAAGAGCATCTCGACCACAACCCGCGAATGTAAAAAATTAATACTCCTAAAGGATTTGAAGATTCAGTCAATGTTTTCAGAGTTCCAATAGAACCTTCAAAAGTTACTCATTCAATAAGATAAACCATTGGTGGCTAGTTTATGCGGTAGAATTTTTGGATATCCCACAATGTACACCGAGATCGAGTTTCATTCTCTCATTCCCCATGTAATAGATTAGGAATGACAAATGACCAAAAAAAAAAAAAAAAAAGATAACCATCAAAAGTTATCTTCTATCTACAAATTTGAAGGGTGAATAATAACCTTCAAATCAGTGGCGGCTCCAGAAATTTTTAATAGGGTGTTCATAAATAACTTCAACTCTATTAGCTCTATTAATTAGTAATATGTGTACAAATCTCATATGAGTTTGAATAGTGTGATAAAAAACATAAAAATACATAAGATTTTACTATTGTCCTAGACGAGTTTTACTATGCATAAGCATTAGTATTATATGATGTAACTCCGTAAGAGTTTATGATTTGTTTCATAGAAAATGTAGTATTAATTTGCTAACATTACTTGTGGTCAAATTTAAGTATTTTATACAGTTTCCGTTATGTTAAAGTGTCTTAAAAAAATGTTAACGGTGCATCGAAAACTGTGGTTTTTTTTTTTGTGTGTGTGTCATCTTCCTCCCTTATTCACAACTCAATGAGTTGTTATTAGCATTTCCCTATTTGTAATCTATTAAATTTACGAATGAGTAAACATGGAATGAGTGTTCAAAGAAAGAAAAATAGTGAGTTGGGTGTTCAACATGTAGCGGAGTAGGATAAAATTAGTTGCACATAAGTAGCCTATGAATAGATATGTATACAAAATTCTTAACCTGGGGTGTTCATATGACCACTGTGTCATAAACGTAGCGCCGCCAGTGCTTCAAATATAGTAATTGATATTGGCACTCTCCATTTTGATATTGGCATTCCTATTTTTGTCTCTATTAGGCGAAGTTCATAAACCTCTCTTGTCCTTTATAATTATATTTATCTCTTGCTATCAAGATGACTGGAAAAACCCTTTGATTATCTCTAGTGCTAATCAGGGAACTTCACTAATCAAATAACTTAACACAAGCAAGTGGTGGCTATCTCATGCGGTAGAGCTCTTGGATGCCCCACACTGCATCTCGGGATCGAGTCTCATTCTCCCATCCCCATGTAATAGGTTAGGAATGACAAATGACAAAAAAAAAAAAAACTGAACACAAATTTGATGCCTGCATATTCCACATTCACCACCTAAACGTAAACAATAAATCTGCATATTCCAATTTAACACCAACAAAATAAAATACCAAGACTTCTCTTCACAAGTTTCCTTCTTCATCCATTGTTGAACTTGTAAATAAGAGAGTGATTTGGAAAGAGAATCGACAATGAAAATTGAAGGGGATGAAGAAGGAAACTTGTGACTAGTAGAAGATGAATTCGAAGGCTGGTAGAAACGAAGAAAGCGCTCTTGTTCTCTCTCTCTCTCTCTCTCTCTCTCTCTCTCTCTCTCTCTCTCTCTCTCTCTCTCTCTCTCTCTGTGTGTGTGTGTGTGTGTGCGAGGCAAAGGAATGTCCTGGAATGAAGTTTTTTTTTTTTTCTTCTTTGTCCGTTGCATAAACAAAAGGGTTAGTCCAGTCATTTTGATAGCAAGGAATATATGTAGTTATAAGGTATAAGGATTGTTTAGCAACTTAATGTAATAGAAGCAAAAAAGCGAGTGTAAATATGATTCTCCTTAAATATTAAAGAATACATTTTTTAACTATGATATATATGTACATTCATATATTTGATATGTGCACTTATATCTATGAAAATGATCATGACAAAACTGTTTTTGTTAATGCCAAAATTCTAGTACATAAAAGACTTGTACATTGTAACTTTTTTTTTGAACGGGGATAATGCAACTTTTTATGCGTTGTAGTTTTGTCATGGGAAGTGATATTGACACTCCACTTTTTTCTATTGACACTCCCTTTTTTTTTGTCTCTTTAGATAAATGGGCCACTTAGCCAAAAATCCAAAACATTTGACATTTTTAAAGGAAAGGACAATGAACTTTTGCAATCGAACATAAAAACAAAAAACATTTGCCATTTTTAAAAGGAAGGACAAAGAACTTTTGCAATTGAACACAAAGACAAAAAAAAATTAGTGAAGTGTCACTAATTTTTTAAAATTCAAATTTCAAACATAAAATTTCAAAAAAATCATCACCCCACCTCCGGCCGACCACCACCCCACCTCTGGCCGGGCACTTCTGGCAATCAAAAAAATTAGTAAAGTGTCACTAATTTTTAAAATTCTAATTTCAAACATAAAAATCAAAAAAATCACCACCCCAGCTCCTGCCGACCACCACCCCACCTCTGGCCGGCCACTTCTGACAATCAAAAAAATTAGTAAAGTGTCACTAATTTTTAAAATTCTAATTTCGAACATAAAAATCAAAAAAATCACCACCCCAGCTCCTGCCGACCACCACCCCACCTCTGGCCGGCCACTTCTGGCAATCAAAAAAATTAGTAAAGTGTCACTAATTTTTAAAATTCTAATTTCGAACATAAAAATCAAAAAAATCACCACCCCAGCTCCTGCCGACCACCACCCCACATCTTCCTTACCACTTCCGTCGACTAAAAAAATTAGTGAAGTGTCACTAATTTTAAAAAATTCAAATTACGAACAAAAATTTCAAAAAAATACCACCCCACCTCAGGCCGTGCACCACCCCACCTCTGGCCGACCACTTCCGGCGACCACAAAAAATTAGTGAAGTGTCACTAATTTTTAAAAATTCAAATTTCAAACATAAAATTCAAAAAAATCACCACCCCACCTCCGACCGACCACCACACCACCTCCTGGTCAGGCACTTCTAGCAATCAAAAAAATTAGTAAAGTGTCACTAATTTTAAAAATTCTAATTTCGAACATGAAAATAAAAAAAAATCACGACCCCACCTCCGGCCGACCACCACCCCACATCTTGCTGACCACTTCCGGCGACCAAAAAAGTTAGTGAAGTGTCACTAATTTTTTAAAATTCAAATTACGAACTTAAAATTCAACAAAATACCACCCCACCTCCGGCCGTGCACCACCCCACCTCTGGCCAACCACTTCCGATGACCACAAAAATTAGTGAAGTGTCACTAATTTTTAAAAATTCAAATTTCAAAACATAAATTTCAAAAAAATCACCACCCCACCTCCGGCCGACCACCACCCCACCTCTAGCCGAGCACTTCCGGCGACCAAAATAAATTAGTGAAGTGCACTAATTTTTAAAAATTCAAATTTTGAACATAAAATTCAAAAAAATCACCACCCCATCTCTGACCGTGCAGTTTTGACGATCAAAAAAATTAGTGAAGTGTCATTATTTTTAAAAAATTTAAATTTCTAACATAAAATTCAAAAAATAACCACCCCACCTCCGGCCGACCACCACCCCGCCTCTGGCTGACCACTTTCAGCGACCAAAACAATTAGTGAAGTGTCACTAATTTTTAAAAATTCTAATTTCGAACGTGAAAAAAAAAAAACACCCCACCTTTGGCCGACCACCACCCCACCTTTTGCTGACCACTTCCGGGCCTCCAGCTACTAAAAAAATTAGTGAAGTGTCACTAATTTTTAAAAATTCAAATTTCGAATATAAAATTCAAAAAAATCACCACACCACCTCACCTCCGGCCAACCATCACCCCACCTCTGGCCAACCACTTCCTGCGACAAAAAGAAAATAGTGAAATGTCACTAATTTTTAAAAACTCAAATTTCAGAAATAAATTCAAAAAACTCACCACCTCACCACCCCACATAAGCGGTACCCACGTACGACTTTATGTTGTCGGGGTCTCTCTTCGCTGGTTCGAATAAGGTTTCAATGGATTTGGAAGTGTTGTAGAAGGAGAAAGTGACATTTGGGCCGGCGGCCGTGGCGAGGCGGGTAACGAGGCTGAGGAGGCGACCGGGGTGGCTGGAGAATGGAAACAGCAGAACGGCTACGTGGCGGTGGTCTTTTGATATTTTGGTCATGGTTTTATTTTAATGAGAAAAATCAGTTCAAATTCAAAGAGGCTGAAGAGATATAGAGAGAGGGGTTGGCTGCAGTGTACTGGTAATTGAAAAGGTGGCTTCGTTTTTTATAGCGAGAAGGATTCAACCAATTTACCATGTTTACAAGTCATTAAGTTTATTTTTACCATAAACACTGTGATATTTTAAACATTTTTACCATGATCATAAGATGTTTACCATCTTTACTGATCATACCAAACTCAAAAATTTATCATCTTTACTGATGCGTACTTAATTTCATTTTTACCATGAATGCTATGCAAATTAAAAAATTTACCATGTTTAAATTTGCTATTTTGGTTCAATTCAATTTTTTTTTTGATCAATGGTTCAATTCAATTTGATTGGACAAATTTAGCACGAGATTGGATGGTATTCATGGTATTCAAATTTACCCTGAAATGTGTTTTGAATTTCGGATGCCATGCTATCAAATTCAAAAAATTCATATACAAACTTATATTCACTTGAATTTACCATATTTACTGGTAGGACGTATTTTTTTACCGTGATTTCAGGGCACATAAAAAGTTTACTGGAAGATTTTTTTTTTTGTCAATTTGGTGTATCAAGCATTTTCTCTGAGTTCCTAATGAATTTCCTGTTTGAAATAATCAAACAAATCTCAATTAGGAAAACACATTTACTCCAGTCATTATCAAATTTCCCTTACTTATTAAGAACCATGTTTAATCCAATCCTAATCAAATCCCCCTTAATTAGGAAACTATATTTATTCCAATCCTAATCAAATTCCCCTTAATTAGGAAACCA
Source organism: Vaccinium myrtillus (assembly GCA_016920895.1). NCBI lineage: Eukaryota > Viridiplantae > Streptophyta > Magnoliopsida > Ericales > Ericaceae > Vaccinium > Vaccinium myrtillus. Next base: position 25,091,720 of record CM029273.1, on the reverse strand, counting down.
TTTTTACCTATGTTAATAGGTAGTGATAAAAAGGGTACAAAAGGTATTTTATACTAAAAGAGGATGAAAATATAACAGTTCAAAATGACCAAGATGAAAACTTACGTGGTGTCCAAAAAAAGGATGACTATTTAATTACCTCTTATTGATAAGATATACAATATATACTAATAATATAATTAATAAGGGCATAATGGTCCGAATATCAAATGTCGGGATAGAATCATAAGTATTTAAACCTCATAGAATGGAAACATAGGCATAATTCCCAAACAGGATGCCTAGTTAAAATTCTCTAAAATGAAGTGTTGATTTTAGCACATGAGGGAAAGATTTGCTAAAATCAACACTTGATTTAAGCAAATGATGAGTTGATTTTAGCAAATCTTCTCCTCGTTTGCTAAAATCAACACTTGATTTTATCAAATGTTAGATTTTAGCAAATGAAAATTGAGAATGCTCCGGATTCGCGGATACTTTCTTACCTGTCAAAGTGCTTTATTACCGATAAGAAAGTTTCAGCAAATCCGGACCATTAGTTTCCAAGATGGACGACTGAGATATTCGCTGCACTATCCCCGCTTCCGCATAGCTCTCATTTGCTTTTAGCACTTTTATAGAAAATTGGCTTTAGTAACTTAGCTTTGGCACTTTTACAGAAAAGAAATTAGCTTTTAGCAACTTAACTTTTAGCTAATAAAAAAAATGTTTTTAGCAACTTAGGGCATCCACAATAGACTCTCAAAATAGCTCTTTGGTGAGACTGCTAATATTTACCTAGCCATTTGCTCAATTGTTGTCTTCAGTGGGCTCCTCATATAAACTCCTAAGGAAGTAAGGATGGCTGGCTCATACCACAATAGTTAGATTTAGGTAGCATTGTAGCTAGCTATAAGTGAGACTTAAATTCTTTAATCCTTTTTTAATATGGGTACCACATTTTTTGAATTTTTTTCACAAAATAGAGAATGCTTTTGCTAGCCTATTGAGTGCACATATCCTCTCTAAAATTAGCAAGCTCTACTGCTCTAGGAGTGAAAAATGGATTCCAATTAAGTTTATGTGTACATCTTATGAATTCAACTTAGGAGCTATTTTTGGGAGCCCACTGTAAATACCCTTAGCTTTTAATACTTTTTATGAAAAATTTGCTTTTAGCAATTGGTGATAAAAATGAAAAACTCGATTTAGTAATATATTTATGGGAATCCGATCGACATCACTTTTTTTTTTTTTGTCAATAGATAGAAGAGAGATCAATCAGGTCACATATGAAGTACAAAGTACCAACCCGGTACACTACTTGTGAGAGGTCCACGAGATAACCAAGCCCAACAACTTAATCAATACAAAAAATAAACCCTTACAGGGTAGAAACAAAGAAAGGAAATCCCCGACAGGCAGGGAGATTCGAACTCTTAACCTTCTAGTGAGATGCAAGAGCCCTAACCAACTGAGCTAGCCCCTGTTGGTAATAAAAAAAACTCACAGGAAAAGCTCGAATGACCTTCAATAAAAGGGTACCTGTACCTGAAACCATAAGTGACTCTGAAATAAAATTGGAAATCTTAAAATTAGACTTTTTTTTTTTTTGTTTACCATATTAAACTGGACAGGAGCCTTTGACTGCCAGCCAAGCTTTAGGACCCATTCCTCTTGGAGCCAGTCAGCTTCCGTGTCTACCCTTATTAAACGTTTTGAATTCCTTCCTTGGACCATAAGTTTTGTCCCAAGAAAGGAAACTCTTGCTCAAGAAACGATAACTCAAAAGTATAAACTACATTTATTTTGAAGAAAAGTTCAAAAACTTTTTTTTGTGCAGCACTAAAAAAACTCATTTATATGATTATATCTACTCACTCAGTCTCAATTTTGTTATTCCATTTTAGGAATTTCAATCAATTAGGGGAATATATTCATTACATTTGTCATAGTTTTTTCTTTCTTCATTTTATCATTCAAAACATCATCATTACACGTACTTACTCTAAAATAAAATGGTAAAAGTGAAATTTCAGTAGCTAATCCCCTTATTTTTGAATTGGGACAAAAAATTTAAAACAACCCAAAGTGGTGTTTGGACCAAAGATTGGGGACGGAGCTATTAATAAATTGCTTAAAAAATATTTGAATTTTTAAAATAAAATATATTGTTTTTAAGAGAATTTTAATTTATCGTTTTGCGAACTAGACTATATAAGAGAGACTAATGTTTTTCCACTTTTGACAACCAACCAAAAGCTATCAAAACAAAACAAGTTGGACATTTGGCCACCTCCTTTTCTATTTTTCTCATTCTCTTTTTTCAAATATGTGTGTTTATAACACCCAGAACTCATTCTCTCAAAACTTATTTTCCAATTTGATGAAAGGAGAGGAGAAGTCAAAAGTAGGTTGTGAGGAACTTTTTGACTTTTCATTTTTTCACTTTCCTCATTTGATTAACAACAAGACCTACAAAATGTATTCTACACATATCTTTAAAGCACCACTTCTGTTACAAAATACATTCTACATGTTTCTCCCAAACACTCCTCCCAGATTCAAAACATATTCTGACCATAATTCTTAAAAAAAAGAAGCCAAAAAGCTGAAATGGAAACTTGAAAAATAGGCTCCTAAACACTCCCGTACGTTGTGTAACTTAAAACAAAATATGTACCGTATTCCCCTACAAAACAAGCAAGCAATTTTTTTTTCTTGTTTTCTTTTTCACCATTCTATAAAAGTGTTAACAACAAAAGAGGTTCAATATCTCTAAATAGGACAATTTTTAGTGACGAATGAGCACTACGTAACGCATCACGTGGTACCCTGCAGCCAATCAAATTACGCCAATTGGCCCATTATCCACGTCTGCTGAAAGGAACTGATGCCCAATTTCCGTTTGTCTCCCGTTAGGCAACAAAACGAGAGAAACCAATATCCCTCAAAATCTGAAAATTTCAAACCCTTTTATTCTCTTTCCCCTCCCCTCCCGCCCAAATCCAATGCACTTCTTTGGGAGAAAATTTTCAGTGCTAAATGGGTACCACATGACGCATCACGTGGTACCTTGCAGCCAATCAAATTGCGCCAACTGTCCCATTCTGCACGTCTGCAGAAGGGAATGGATGCCCAATTTCCATTTGTCTTTCGTTTGGTAGAAACCAAAATCCCTCAAAATCTGAAAATTTTAAACATCTTGTTCTCTCTCCCCTCCCCTTCTGTTTGAGAGAGACTTTTAAAAAGATCTACATATATAAAACTAGTAGTTGAGTTTCAATGATTTACCAAAGTTTTCGAAAATGATTTTAAAATCAACCCTAATTTTAAGAAATGAGTTCACTAAGTACTAAAATTATGGTTGATTTTAGCCAATCAAACAGAAAACTCAGTCTGAATCCAATCCGGTCTGGCATACACCAATTTGGATGGCAGTGAATCGGACAAAAACCGATTTTTCTTTCTCGTATGAATAAAAAAGAAAGCGGACCGGGAAAAAAAAAAAAAAAACCCGGACAAAACGCTGATTTTTCTTTCTCGTATGAATAAAAAAGAAAGCGGACCGGGAAAATTTTCATTACAACCCTTGCACCACGCTGATGTGGAGCAACCAACCAATTAGATTTGCCAAAGGACCGGGTTGATTTTTAGCCACTCGTGAATGTTCTCGTGGAGTCACTTGTAATCAGTCCTCTATAAAGTGCGTGGCATTGGCTTTTTTTTAGTTAGGGCCCCCATTTTCATTGAAGCGAAGAGCATACGAGCAAACCAAATGGAAGAAATCCCACCTTGAAATCTCACTTCCTTATCTCTCTTTCCAGCCCTCTCTATCGCAGTACTCTCTCTCTCTCTCTCTCTCTCTCTCTCTCTCTGTGATAAAAACAGGAGGAAAGAAGAGCATGGCACCCACACTCACCATTCTTAAACTCCCAATTCTTTCCCCAAAACCCCACCAAACCCAATCAAAACTCCCAATCCTCTCCAACCCATGTAGGCAAAACCTTTCCATACCCTCACACAACCCACAAAAATTATTAATAGAGACTGTTCAGCATCTAAAATCGGCTTCTCTTCCTCTCACAGCAGTGGCATTGCCCTTCTTTCTCGACCCACAGGCAAGTAGTCCAATTACAAATCTCAAATAGCACTAATTTGTACTGTATTGTAGTACAAATTACTAGTTTTTTTGGGGTAACTGTGCAAATAACTTTTGTTGTGTGTTGTCTCAAATTCAACCCTTATTATCTACAACCCATTTCTGGCCCGCTCAACCCAATTAATGGGCAATAAGAGAGCTCTGTATCATTTGATATTTTCTCCAATGTCCTATGTATATTGGGTTTTTTTTGGATTTTCCTGTACATAGGTTTGAGGGCTCTAGTTTTCGTTTTTTTGCATGTTTCTCCGCTGTTGTTTGCCCGTGGACTTAGGTTTTAAGACTAACTGTGGTTATTTGAATTGTTCTCGACAAAACAGTTGGTGTAGTGGTTAATTTGAAATGTGAATTGAATGTAGGATGCACTTGCTGTTGGAGGGGAGTTTGGGATTCTTGAGGGAAGATCATTTGCTCTTATTCATCCACTTGTGATGACAGGCTTGTTTTTTTACACTCTGTGGGCTGGGTATTTGGGTTGGCAATGGCGTCGGGTTCGGACTGTACAGGATGAGATTAATGAGCTCAAGAAGCAAGTGAAGCCCGTTGCAGTCACTCCAGAAGGTACTCCGGTGGAACCCCCGGCTCCATCGCCTGTGGAAGCCAAAATTCGACAACTCACTGAGGTATTATCGAGGGAAAATAAAAGCATAGGGATATATTTGCATTTTAATTTCAAGAAAAGATGGATTAGAAGTAGAAAAGATGTAATGTTTTGGGGTCTTTGTATAGCTACGACCTGTAAAACAAAAATTTCATATTGCTCATGTTAAAGAGCTATGTCCAATTTATCACTAGAAAACCTTCAAACTCAATGTCGAAATCCATGTGCATGTTATCAAACCTTGTTTGAGCAATCCATTATTTGAGTTCAATGATGATGATGCGAACCATTTGAAAAATAAACGGTTGCATTCTTTGGTGTATCTTTTACAAGATATTGAAAAGAACCTCTTCACCTCCTGTTTTACGGTAGCATATGTCTTGGATCTAAGAAGTACGGATATAGATACGTATACAAACACGGACACTGACACGAACATGGATACGGACACGGCACATTGCAATTCCAAATAAACACGTCATAAAATATGTATTTACATTGGGATGTTTCATTGTTATTAACATTCCATTCGGAAACAAACAAAACAAATAGCATCTTGGGCTTTTGTTTGAAAATTCTGTCTCGACATTGTTACTGATATTATTGCTGGTTTTTAAAAATCAGGAGAGGAAGGAACTGATAAAAGGGTCATATAGGGACAGACACTTCAATGCAGGTTCAATTCTGCTAGGATTTGGTGTTTTCGAGGCTGTTTTTGGAGGAGTCAACACCTGGTTTAGGACCGGAAAGCTATTCCCTGGGCCTCATTTATTTGCAGGGGCAGGTAATATGAGACTTTCCATTTGGCATCCCAGAACAAATGTTTTTTTTTTTGTTCATCAGAACAAATGTTGAGAAACAAAGAATTGGACATGTCCTTGTTTGATAGTAGGGAATTCACACCTTGGAAATCTAAGTCACAGTTTCAAGTTGTGTCCATCTTGGATTTGAGGGATTCTTGGAAGGAAAACACAAGCAAAGGATTTGTCAAGCTATTTGCTTTTCCTTTCACTTTCACGTTCCTTTAGGCTCATCGGCACAATACAGTGGTTGATATTCTTTGTGCTGGAAAATGCCCTGTAAGAGTTTCTGTTTTACAACCTCTCAAATCCCTCCATAAGTTGAGGTTGTCAGTTCCACTTTTAAGTCCTCTCGAAATTGTTTGATGTACATGTGATTTTCCTACAATCTTGTTTTGAATTGTTATATAACGGGACCCAATTTTGTTGGATCATTTTCGTGCTAACAGGGATAACAGTGCTATGGGCAGCAGCTGCAGCTCTAGTACCGGCAATGCAGAAGGGGAATGAAACAGCCAGAAGTCTTCACATTGCCTTGAATGCACTGAATGTCTTACTTTTTGTGTCGCAAATCCCCACTGGAATCGACATTGTCTTCAAAGTGTTTGAGTTCACTAAGTGGCCTTGACTTCCAAGAGAGCACTCCTTTTCCCCTCAATTTAGGTGTACATTTTTTCCCCACTACTCTCTCCCAATGCTTTTAGTCTTGTATGAGTAAATATATCTGTTTAAGTATCGTGAAATTGCTTCAGTTGATAAAACACACGTACCATAAGAGACTGGAAGTATTTTGTAATGCTCCTTTATTTGAAATACATGTTTATGCAGAAGCCTATTTTGCCACTTGCAAAAATGTCCGAATATGTGACTATAACTCATAAGGTGGACTTAGAACTGCAGAATTGACAAATGAGAAAGAGATAAGGAGTGGTTTAAGGGAAAGCCTAAAATACAATAATAGCAGTTGTTCAAATGTTTTGATAGTATAGCAGTTGTTCAAATGTTTTGAATCATGTACAATGATTTTTTTCCCCCTCATGTTTCACCGAGTTTATTGCGTGATATCTTGACGATTTGTCCCGATGTATTGATTTGAATCACGATGATTGACTCCAGCATTTGCCACACTATTCCTTAAACTCCTAGGATAAGACTCTCAGCTTGCTTAAAGCAAAGTATTATTGTTGTTTATGTTAGGAGCAGATGGAAGTCGATTTGAAGATTCCAATAGGAAACTGATCAAATAATACTTGGAAAATAATCTTATTATTGAGTTGCCGAGCCATTCATGTAGTCATTTTTTCTGCATTGTAAAAATTCAGCACATGAAAACTTTGAAAGCAGGAAGGATAAAAAGTGGGAGTGACGGTACCGGGCTCTTTTTATAGTGAATTGGGGTAATGGGCTAAGCTCTGTGGTGTCTTAACTGGGCTACCTGTAAGTAGCTAAGAATGAGTTGAATGAAGATGGACTTCTCGATAAAATTTTGGTAATGGGCCAAGCTCTGTGGTGTTCTCTTGGGATGAGACTTCGAGCATCTCTGGCAGATCTCTTAATTGTCAAATTTCAGAAAATTTAAGGGATCAAACATGGAATACATGCTCCAACGTAGGCCTGTCAATGGGTCGGATCCGATAAGCTTGGATCCGAACCCGGATCCGATATTCACAAATCCAAAAACATTAATCCGGATCCGGATCCAAATTTCGGATATCCGATCCGAATCCGATCCGGTAATTTAATTTTTTTGTCCTTTCCAGCTAGCTTGCTTGCTTACGGGTCGGATTTGATCCGGATCCGATCAGATCCGATGGATCCGATCCGGATTTTATTAGAATTTTCGGTTCCGGATTATCGGATTATCGGATCTGAAATACCGGATTCGGATCCGGATTTTTCGGATCGGATCCGGATCAAATCCGATCCGTTGACAGGCCTACTCCAATGCATCCCTCAGACACCAAATAATTTGAGGCAACCCTTGAAATTCTCTCTCTATCTCTATCAATTTAGAGAACACCCCTCACCCCTGAAATCCAAAAATTGTACTGTAGGAAATTTCCCTTTCTTTTACCTTTGTTACTGCAAAAATAACAATTTTTTTTCTTTTCCAAAAAAAAATCATGCTTCACAATTTTGCCGATAAATTTGTGGGAAAAATATTTTAATATGAATCATTATGCAAAAAAAAAAAAAAAAGGTCTTTTTATTCTACCCAACTAGGCCTATAAATATGTACTCTCTCCATTCCTCTTTTATAGTCTACTATTACATTTTGGACTATCTCTTAATAAGTGTAAATTTTGAAAAGTTAATAGGTAAAAATTTTGTAAAATTATTATTTTGGTTCTTTTGAAAAGTTAAAGGCTGACTAATTAATGGAAAAAAAGTGGAGAATCTTTGGAAAATGGAGGTAAAAGCTGATGTAAAAGGTGTAATGTAGATGTTTTTTTAATGGACACTGCTGGTTGTACAGAAAAAAGGGACCGAAAATGTACCGATCGCGTTCAGGGACCCACTTTTGGGTCCCACACGAGTGATCCGAACCGTTCATTGTTCTTAAAACATTTTTTCGAGGGTCCCCACAAAATTTCAGCTCAATCGGACGGTTGAAAATACTCGAACCAAAGTCTCACCGTTTGAATCAAAGTTACGGTTCGGATCACTCGTGTGGGACCCAAAAGTGGGTCCCCGAACGCGATCGGTACATTTTCGGTCCCTTTTTTTTTGTACCCGTATCTTTATCCTTTTTTAATAAGTTAGGATTACGAAGCTATACACTTAAAAAGGGAAGGAGGGTGTTACTCATTTCTACATGCTTCACAACAAAACACAATCCCCTCTCTTTCACTTTTTTTTTTTTTTTTTCTTTTCAATAGACTTGAACACGAGTTCCCAAAATTTTCCGGAAGGTGATTTTGTAGTCGATTAAATTATTTCTGTAACAAAACAGTAATTAAAGTAATTGACAACTAAAGCAGAGTGACAAAAAAAATAAAAATAAAATAAAATGTAAAAAGTGTGTTGTTTTACATTTAGATTGATAAAACAAAAGATATAATATATAAGAATTATAATAAACTATTATAGTTTGAAGGATCTGGTAGAGAGTATATCATGCATATAAGCTGAGCCTTCAAATTTTATATTATCATAGTAAAATACGGTTTCGAAGTTGGTTTTTGAGGTATCACATGGACACACTTCTTGTGAAAAGCCGTCACAAATAACTGTTGTATTCAAACAAATTTCCCTCTAATATACGTCTATAGCATAGCAACTGATTGTTCAATATTGAAAATATTTTCCTTCGAATCCAAATAAGTTGTAAAGATTGATTGATTTCCAAATGAAAAGCCCCTGATTTTAACTTACGACCAACACTTTAATTAAGCAAATTTAAAAACACATAGCAAATTAGAGAAGAGTGGTACTTTTTGGATCGAGAAAATGGTGAAACAAATTGATCTAGAGGGACCGGGGGTTGCTGTGCACCCGGGTGCTTTGATCATGTTTTGGATAGCCCAGATACGTCCATCAATTTCAATTTAATTTTGATTTATTTTTCTCAGTAAAAATCAAAGGCGGAGTCACAGCTGGGCTGTGGTGGGCTCCAGCCCAGGTGACATCCCAAAACAAAGAAAAATCTAATAAGGTAAATATAAGTCCAAATGTTTTTAGCCCAACCCATATTTATTTGTAGTCCAATCCAATAATTGCTCCCAATCAAACATAACCCAACCCCAAACACCCAAATCAACCCAAATCGATAAGTGCTTGTTCCAAATAGTTTTTCAAAAAACTTGATAGGAATTGGTGTTCTCAAAATGGTTTGGATCGAGCACTTACTGCGTGGGACCCCAAAACAAATTATGTTTTTTTATGTGTTAAAATTTTACGAGTATCCTTAAAAACATGTTTTAAACAAGTTGAATGACACGGATTATTCGCGTGGGACCCCGAAACAAATTATGTTTTTTTTATGTGTCCCTAGAACCGACTGAAATATATATAACTTACTACATTTTAGGCTAGCCCAGGGTAAATTAATATCTTGGCTCCGCCCTTGGTAAAAATTCAAAACACATCCGGACCATCCAAAACATGATCGGATGGCTAAGGGGTGCAAAGTACCCCGGATTCGATCTCGAGTTTGCTTTTATTATATTTTCGAGGCTTATGAGAGAGTACGTAGTTGGTTCGATAAACTGTAAATATAATACTCCAATTCTTTAAGATGAATGAAATATATTCTAAACATCTTTTGGGGTGCAAGTATAAGACCTAAAAATTAAGTAGGGCACATGACGCTGGTGTACGGTGGAATTTGTTTTCCAGGATTGGTTGAGGTTCATCTTAGTTAGCTCATACACCTAATTATCAAAGAAAAAGGAAAAAAAGAAGGGCACATGACCCTTGGGCCTAGTATCCGGGAGCACAGCGCCCACTTGGTGCTTTGGATCATTCTAGCACTAAATATTTATGTTGCGTCTATTTTTTTTTTTGGCAAGGCAAAAAGAATTTTATTAATCTTTGGAAACGGATTACAAAGATTAAAGGGGGTTGAGGCAAAAGACATCACAATGCATAGAAGCATCCCAACAAAGTTGGTACCCAACCACACGACGATCATATGCCGCCAATGACCCAAAAGGGGAAAAAACCCATTGACAAGATGTCAACCAAAGAGTAGACCGGTAGCAACTCTTAAGCTGTTACTAGAAGCAACTTAAAACACTCCTAAATCAGCAGCAACTCAAACTCTCAAAGCAGCAGCTCAAATCTTCAAGGCATTCATGCTTGATAGCAGCCCCAAAGCAACTCCACAAGAGTTTGAGTTGTTGACATACACTTAGTTGTTGACCCCACGAGAATGTGTGGTGTTGGAGTGTCTCGGAGCATCACGTGACCGTGCTCGGGAGAACTGAATAATTAGACAAAGATACGAGACCACGAGGATATTCCTACAGAGACTTAATATGTGGCAAAGAGTTCACTACAACTACAAGCCATAAGGATCATGCTATATGAGGTGGGGGTCATGTGCATAAGTATAAAGACATGAGACCTAAAACTGATCTGGATGCAAGCTCACTTGGACAGATGGATATCAGACATGTTTCATGTTTGTGCCAAACAACTCCCCAATATTTGCTAAAATCCTATTTGGACAGATGGATATCAGATCATGGTTCCGTGATTCACAAATTCACTACAAAAAAAGAAAAGAGGTTCTGGAGTTCTGGGATCCCGTCCCTTTTTTTAATTTTAAAAATATTATTCTATTTGTCCCAAAATGTCGGTCAACTACCAAAAAAAAAAAAAAGGTTCAATTTTCGGATTAAAACTAAAATATCTCCTCCATTCATAACTCTTTGAAATCTTTCACACTAATTAAAGAACTAATTGAGATCTTTGATTTGATGCGAAAAAATTTGAAAAATTATTATGGAAATGTTTAACTTTTGATATGAAAATTGCACTTCTTTTTATCTACAGTAAACTAATATTTTTGGGACGAATGGAGTACAAGGTAGGAGAATACAATTACCAAAATTATACTCCTATTAGACTTGCATGGAAAAAAGATCATATGCAATCACTATAAGCCTAAGTGCCGAACCTAACTGGTAGCGACATTATAAAGGGCATATATAATCCCAACAAATACAAAGGAAATAACACCAACACACGGGTGGAGAGATTTGAACTCCTGACTTTCTAGTGAGATGCAAGAGCTCTAGTCAATTGAGTTAGACAAAAACATTTAGGGATTATTACCTCTAGGTCTAGAAAAGAGATGTCTAATTACCAATAAGGTAAGTCATTTTTTTTAATTACCACTAAGGTAAGTCACTTTTTTTTGGAGTTTAGGTTTAGGGTGCACTTTCCTATTATAGAGTTTTAGTGGTTTAGACACTTTCATAGAGTACCCTAGGATTTTAGGCACTTTCATAGGGTACCCTAGAGTTTATGTTTAGGGTTACCTATAGGGTTTTAGGTTTATGGGGTTTTAGAGTTTATGTCTTTTTAGGGTGCACTTTTATAGGGTTTTAGTTTAAGCACTTTCATGGAGTTTTTTAGGATTTTAGGTACCCTTGGGGTACCCGAGTCGTAGGGTACCCTAGGATTTTAGGCACTTTCATAGGGTACCGCAGTGGTAAGGTACCCTAGGATTTTAGGCACTTTCATAGGGTACCCCAGTCGTAAGGTACCCTAGTCGTAGGGTACCCTAGAGTTTAGGTTTAGGGTGCACTTTCCTATTGTAGGGTTTAGTGGTTTAGGCACTTTCATAGGGTACCCTAGGATTTTAAGCACGTTCATAGGGTACCCTATGATTTTGGCATTTTTATACATGTTGGGGAGTTGATGGGAATTTTTCAAAGTTGGGTTTGACCTGATGGTAATTATGGGATCCAAGGGTGACTTGATGGTAAATGTCCCAAACATTTAATGTGCATTGTTCACTAATAGGGAATTTCACCCCAAAACCAGGGGTCCCCGGATCAATTCGTTAATACCTGGGTAGATTTGTATTTAACTTTTCCTACTCATGAGGTTGTTTTGAATTACTAACAACTAAAGAGAGTTTTTGAATGGATTTTATGAGATAAAATGAGAAATTTGATTTTAGTTGGTGTTTTATGGAGGGATGATAAAATCACCTTGTTTTCCCAATAGATAAAATCTAGTGTGATAATAGTTGTGGATAATATAGTGTGATAAAATCACATTCCTTTTATCCATTCGTAAAAGATGATGATAAAATCGAAGATGATAAAATCAAATAATCCATTGGGAAACTCCCCCTAACACTTCTATCATTTACGCAAAAAAAAAAAAAAAAAAAAATCAAAATACTCAGCCAATTTCTATTTGGGTTTATGGTATTATAAAATGTCCACACCAAACGCAAACTCAAACCGAATTCGAAGTTATTCTTGTCAATGTCAAACTTTTTAGTTATTTTGTCGGATTGCTGTAAAAGGATAAAGTAAATTTCAACACGTTATAGAAGGTTTATTGGTCGAGTTATAGCAACTTTTTTTTCCTTTTTTTTCTTCCTCAGCTCATTGATAGAATTCCTAATGTGGAGTTGGTATGGTTATGTTGGTTTTTGAGTACAAGTAAATACTCTACATAATAGGGTTTGAAAAAATGGTAAACACAAAATCCAATTGAGGTGGCCTACCCTTCGGCTTTGCAGCACCTATGTCCCCAGAAAGCCCACTTCTTTGATTCATTTTTATCGCGCAGTGGTTAGCTTTTTCTGCATAGACCTAGCCCACTACCAGTCTAAATTTAATGTACTACTATTCCAGAAAAGAAAGGAGCCTAAACCTGGCGCCCTCCCCGCTTCTTATCCCTGGAGACCACACCAGTTCCGCTGGTCCCCCTTTCTAGTACTCTTCAATGGCTTTTCTTTTCTAGCTTGTACAAGCTTAAATTTGCTTCCTGTATTATTATTATTTGTTTTATAACTGGGTGGTCCGGGTCAATTTGCGCGTACCACGACTAATCCCAGGGTCTATGTATGTCCCACCACACACATAGACTGAACAAAACCAATACCCCATGAGAACCATGAGATCTTGTGCAGGTGGCTCTAAGAAGTTAAGAAGAATTGAATGCAATACCTTCTCTTTTTAGGATGAGTCCTTGCCAACTCATCTACCTTTTGGGGTTATATTTGCTATTATGAGCGTCAAAAACAGATGGACAAAATATTAGCAACTCGAAACGGTCCCAAACAGAATTAGAATTTAGACACAGACGAAATATTTTGAAGGTGCCAAACAAGAAGAGACAGAATTAAACACAGAAATAAGCTATCTAAACAATTTTTTTGGTTTCCATGCCAAATATGCTTTGTGCCGTGCCTAGCCCGGTCCATGGTACAGACACGACACAAGCACTTCTGCGGAGACGAGGTTATGGCTAAGGGTAAAAGAGTACGTCATCTTGTAACGACCCGGATTTTCGTAAATAAAAATTTCGTTTAATAATTTTTTTATTAATTTTAATTTTCGGTTTATTGGATTATTTTTCTATTAAAATATCATTTTATTCTTTTAAATCGAATTAAGAGAATTCTAGCCATGTTTACGCGAGTACGAGACCGAGTAACACATCCGTTACACTACCGTAGCACCCGGAGACCGAGCTTAATACCCGAAACCCACCCAGCTACCACCATTACTTCACTCCACCTCCCATAGTACGTCATTGTCTAGTCTTTCTTCCACACATTGGAACTTGGTATATTGACCAAGTTAGAGAGAGAGAGAGAGAGAGAGAGAGAGAGAGAGAGAGAGAGAGAGAGAGAGAGCCTGGGAGAGAGAGAGAGAGAGAGAGAGAGAGGAGGAGAGAGAGAGAGAGAGAGCTCGGTAGAGAGAGAGAGAGAGAGTGTTGTGTGTGCATGAATTGGTACACTTGCACATGCATGATTTTAATGCAAGTTCACTTGCACAAGTAATGGGCAATTGAGGGAAGTTTCCTAAGCCTAGGTTTTGTACCCACAACTAGTTAGAATAAGCCTTGCTATTTTTGGAGTAACCTACACATACCCACACAATACATGCATTTGAGCACAAACTACACAACCTAGCCTACCCTAACTAGACCTTGGCTCCCAAGTAACCTAGGGACAAGCTTCCCTAAATTAAGGAGGGAATATTCCCACCTATTCCTAGCTATTTAGGGCTACCCTTAGCCTATTAATGCATTCACATGCATATTGGGTGAATTTGATTCCTAAAAACACCCCGTAACAAAGGTGACCATGCGAAAACCTACACAGCGGGACGCGTTATTTTTTCCCCACCATTGGCTACATTGTATTTACCCCATTTAGTACACCTAGCAAGCATCTAGACCTATAGGACCTAGATTCCTAGCCTAGATTCTCACCTAAACTAGGTTTGCCACCTTGGTACTTGTCATGTGCAATTTTATCATCCCATTAACTCCCATTCATGCTTGAATTTTCGGTAGAGAGAGGGGGGAGTGAACCGAAAATTTTGGAGAGGAGAGAGGGATCTCTCTTGCCTATAAATAGCCCATACTTGGTTCATTTGGCCCACCTTTGTCTTTCCTTATTAGTTTGTCTCATAAATTCCCAACCAACTACTATTTCTACCACCTTTCTAGCCACCCTAAATTAGTTCTAATTAGCCACTTACTTGGCTAATTAGTGTGTAATCTTGTTAGCTTAAGGGTTTTCTTCACCAAGGCTAAGCTTTTCGGCTTCCGGTTTACACCCGGAAACTAAGGTAGTTTACTAAACTACTCATCTAATTAGTAAATTCTAGCTATAATAAGTTGTTCTTACTAGTTTTCTAAGCATGATTTTAGAGTTGATAAAGTTAATTTATGCATGTGTTAATTACTAAGCATGTTTTCTTAGTAATTTAGAAAGTGGTTTTTCTTGTACAAAGATGAACAAGAATGTTTATGAGGTTCTAATTAATTTAGTTCTTCATGAAATTGGAAGTGGATTAGTGAAATTAAAGGTGATTAGAAGTTAATTAGAAGTTGTATTTTTTTTTTGAGACAAGTTCTAGTATGATTATTTCTTGGGAAAATTAGTTAATCTTGGTTGATTAACTCATTAATTGATTATTGAAGTGTTGTTCTTAAATAAGTGGAGTAATTTATTTTATGAAATTGTTTTTGTTGAGAGAAAGGCTATTGGTTATTTTTGGTGAGAAAGAATGGTGTTTTTATTTCGGAAATATAAAGAGAGGATTTTCCTTGGTTGATTTCTAGAAAGATTTTACCAAAATGTTTGAGAGTTTATTTGATTAAATTTTCTAGAAAGAAAATATTGATTTTTCTAGATAGAGGGAAAATATGTTTCATTGGAGTTATTTTAAAAGAGAGTTTTTCTAGAAAAAGAAAGAGTATATTTTTAGAGAGATTAAATGTTTTTAGAGAGTTCATAAATTAGTAGAGTTAATTTATGACAAGGGATTTTCTAGAAAAGAGTTTGTGTTTGACTATTTTTAGAAAGAGCAAGTTGTTTAGTTTTATTTCTTGAGAGAAATAAAATGGTTTTGAAAGAGGACAAGAAAGAAGTGGGATTTTTGGATGAGAAATATAATTTTATTTGGGTGAATTGGAAAATAGTATTTTTGGGAAAGTTGGTATATTGAGATGTATGATTTTATGAGGGAAAGTTTCTAGAGGAAACAATTTATTTTAGAGAGGTGAAATATTTAATTGCATGATTTTATGTGAGAAATGTGTATTTGGAGAATTATGATTTTTAGAGAAAATCATGGATTATTGCATGAGCATTATTTTGAGCATGTGACACCGAGCACCTACGCGATACGTTTTGTCACCGGACGCGAAATTGAATATCGTTTATTGAGAAAATAGAGATGAGAATGAAAATGAGTTTTGAAATGAGAAATGAAATTTTTGTGAAATGAAATGAGATGAGATGTGTTGTTTGGTTGCCACCTCAAATTCGCGGAGAGAATTTGGAGGAATGGTATTGATTGCGGTAGTGCAGCGAAAGCGCCACCTCCAGTTCGCGGAGAGAACTAGGACGTTGGGCTAAGCTTGTACAACACACGGTGAACGGACTTGCAAACAGGCTGTTAAGTTCGGTGATGCAAGACGGCCAGGACTGTGTCGTGTGAGTCGCGGGGTGGTCGGACCGTGCAAACAGGCTGTTAAGTTCGGTGATGCACGATAACCGAAACCTCGAGCGGAAAGGTTGGTATCCGTCAGCTGAAAGGAGGCGTAAACGGACCAATAACTTTCGGAGTGATGGGAGCATTGGCAGATAATGAGATTTGATTAAATTGCCGCGAGAGGCACCGATTTGAGATTTATGGTTGATTTTTGAGAAAACGGATTTATAATGAGTTAAGTTTGAGAAACCGAACGAGAAATTGTTTTGACGAATTGACACGTGACACAGTTCGAGACACTGTTACGAGATATTGTTATCTGCGCATGTTTACTCTGATCCGCATTGACACGCATGATTTATTGCATGATTTACTGTTCACAAGTTGTTTATGCTGTTTATGAGCTTATTGTTCTAGAATTGCTACTTAGACGTGTAGCTTAGTGAATTACTGGGCTTTGCTCACGGTGTTGCATTCGTGTAACCCTGGCATAATACCATGATGTTGCCTGTGCGACTCGGACGTATTATGTCAGATTATCTGAATGGACAGGAACAGTACTGTGGAGACCAGTCCTATGGAACTGGAGGTGCTGCCGGAGTGGGGAATGACCCGGCGCAGGGATAGACGAAGACCTAGAACCACCCCGGTTATTATTTATATAGTGTTTGAAGACATTATTATTTGTATTAAAGTTTGGGATTAAACTTTATTTTGGTCTGTAATATATTTAACGTGCCCAAAAATTTGGGGGCGTTACACATCTATATTTTAGTACAATGCAGACCATATTACAGCAATATTGAAAAATTCTTTTTATTTAAGCTACATGCATTTTGGTGGGGATGCGTAATCAGAATGAGTTTCCAATATTGACTAAGCAGTATTTTTGATATTTTGTACTTGTTTTTTCACTAGACAAGTCATTTCTCTTAGTTATATAGACTATATTTGTATTTTCAGTGGAAAAGAATTGTCATTTGTTATTAGGGTAAAGACAAAATATTAAGTGAAATCTCATTGTCAAAATGAAAAGATAGCTCCATGTACACTTTAATAAGTTTAGGAGCCGTGCACATGGCGCACGGCAGAAACTCCACTCCCATTTGACAAAGCCATCTACTATAGAAAGTAGATTGCCCTTTAGTCTCATGATGTGCTTTTGGGTTCAACTAAAATTGACTAGCAACTTTATACCATATGACAATTCATCAAAAGTCCACTTTATCAAAGATGCAGGATATAAGTACTCCCTCCGTCCCTTTGTAAGTGATCCACTTGGAAAACGTGTATTTTTTTACAGATGTTTAAAAATATACTTACGTATAACGTTTTTAAATTTTTTTTTGCACCAAATTAAAGTACTCAATGAGCACTTTAATTTGGTATAAAACAAATTAAAAAGTTCTATAGAAAAATATGTTTTTTAGGGGTTTGAAATTGCACATATTCCTATATGGATCATTTAAAAAGGGACGAATGGAGTAGTAGTTATGACCAGGCATGGAGACAACATTTTAACCTAATTGTGGAAAACATGTAGATTAAGATCTATAATAGAAAGATAAATTACAATTTGAACATTAATCAACTTAAACAAACTACAAATAAAATATTTGTCATAAACGATACTTCTCATATGCATTTAAATTATCAAAAAATATATATTCTTTTACTCAGTCAACTTTAAAATAAGGTATCTTGAATTATCCTTGACCATCTTTCATGTCACTGGAAGCATATTTATAGTAGAATCAACATGCAAATTTATAGCAATGTATTTCTTAATGGCTATTACCTTCTCCATTACTATGGTCTTGCATGCAGGAATGCCCCCGTTACCCGGCTTAATTGTAGCAAATTCTATTTGCTCTTATCCGCTTTAGGTTGTGGAGTTTACTTTGTAGCCCCAATGGGAGTTGTGAACTGCGTTATAGGTTCGCTGGGCGGCCGAAAGGTTGCCACAAGTAAGTCAGTTTGGGGGACCACAGGCTCTGCGCACTGAACACATAGCTTACCAAATCAATTGCGACACGGATGGGAATGTATGCTCAAAGGCTAGGTTCTGTTTGGTTCTTTTACTTCTTTGCTACGGAAAATGATTGTGTGCGAGCGTGCCAGAGAAAACCTTTAAGTCTTCTCTCTCAGATTAACTTTGAAAAATCAAATCTAATCAGACGATTGTGTTTGAGTGGTTCAATTACCTCAACTAAGAGGATTTTTCCGTCAAAGTGAAGAAATACAAACCAATTTACTTAGGAAATCAAAGAACAATAAAGAAACACGATATTTTGATTGATAAATCAAAGGTAGACTTACTTCGGAATCGTCTTCAACTTCAAATAGAAAGACAACAAGAACTTTGAACACTTGATTGTTACAAGAACTACTAACATCTACTTCCTAAAACTACTTCCTAAACTACTTCGAATTGAGTCGAATTCCTAAATCTACAATTCTAACTGCCAAAGAACAAACCAAGCATTATTTTTTGCTGTTTGTTGAAGATTTGTCCAGGAGCTTTTCACTCTTCAATTTCTTATATTTATAGGAGTTTGAACTTCCCGCTTAATTTCTCGACTTGAACTTCATTATTACATTTCAAAATATTGTTTCTTCCCTCCAAAGCATTTGAACTTGACTTGGTTCGAACTCCTTTCAGAAACGTTTGAATTTGAATCTGCATGGTTACAAATCATATTCGCACATGATTAGTGTCAAAGAATAACTGCCTTGTACGACCTGCTCCATGTGTTTCAACTGCCAACTATCCAATTTCATATGTTTACATGTGTAACTCATGCCTTTTAGTAGTTAAAAATGTGGCTTTGAAGCCAATTTCTTTATTTATTCTTTGGCTTATAACTGCCAATAACTACCTTTCAAACTGGAGATTAATACGACATCGCATTGATCCTTTTATAAGCTAATAATCCAGTGCTTTTCATTTAGCATCAAGCCACCAACGTTTGACATTCTTAATTACGTGTCAATTAATTACTGGATGTGTTGATTTTATACGTAAACATACCCCCCGCAATAATATCGATATTCAAGGAATTTGAATATGTGTTAATGTGTCTTTACCGCTTCGAATTCCTACATACTTCCAATGTGGAAGTTATTGGCAGTTCTTTCCACTTCCCATGAAGAAGTTATGAGCAATTCCTCTATTTCCAATGAGGAATTTATGGGTAATGGGCAGTTGATTTACACGTTCTCCACTTGCAAAATTTGAATCGTTTCATCATCAAATTTGGTCTATAAATGTACCCAATTACTAGTTAACATTCAATCTCAATTTTCACCCTTAAACTTCAATATATATGTTCCATCTAATGCCAATGGCTGATGTTACCAATACCCAAAACGCCTTAAAAAACATGGATCTTAATGGTTACACTCCTTCTCAAACTGAAAACTTGGTTTCACCCATTGCTGGTGAAATTCGAAGCAATCGTTCTTATGTGGTGACTCAAATAGAAGAGCACATTCCCATTGATCCAGGGGATCCTCCTACTCCTGCCCCAGAGCCATCACCGTGGGGTTTACCTTATGAAATAACAGTGGTCAAGATGGATGACCCTATTGCTGTCAAAGGTTGGCGCAAATACCGCTCATTGACCATGAGTAGGTATTTTTCTCCCTACATTAGGGATGATCCAAATATGGCTCTTCTCGACAGCCTTATTGCCTCTTGTCTTACTCCTCACTTCTTTAAGATTGAAGAGCCAGAGAAATCAGGCTTTGCTGGATATGCTGAGCTCAAAGAAAGGGCTACCAAGCAGTATATCTATTGGTTAAATGAGGTTCGAAGGCCTCATTTTGAAAACTTCACTGATCCTACTTCTCCTCCCCTTCTAGAAAATCCTGACTGGTTCGAAGAGTTGAAAAATATTAGGTTTGATCCCACTACTTCTCATGCTGACTATTCTTCCACCATTTCCCCCCATTCTGATGCTATCAAAGCCAAAGTAGTTTTGGCTGCCTTTGCCTTTCTGGATATAGGGGTTCTGGAAGAAGATGTCCCTTACAAGAACTTTCTGTGGGCTTGTGAGACCCTACAGTGTGCTATTTCTGAGGAAATAGGCTCTTTTATCCACTCTTTTCAGAATCAACTCCCTCTTATTCGAATGTGGATGAAAGCCAACAATGGTGGTTTTGGGTTTAATTAGGACCTCCATGATTATGAAATTGTTCATGATCGGGTCATTAGGCTCTACAATAAGATTGAAGACTTGAAGGAAAATTCCTTCGAAGTCCCAGTTGGTGCTTCAAAACAGATTTGAAAGAAACTCAAGAGGTGCAGAAAGAGAAATGCTTTCAAGCTGGCCAAACTTCAAGTCAAAGCCAAAAATTTAGTTTTGAAAATCAGGCCCTTGATTGAGAAAAAGCTCAAACTGGATGAAGAGAGCAGGGTTAGGGTGATGGAGAGGAAATTCCTTACCTTTACCTGGGAAAGATTTCATGCCCTGGTGACTTGGAGCTTTCCTCATTACTTTCAAATTATCCAGGCTCCTGTTGCTGCTCCTGCACCAATTGTGACTTAATTTTCTTTTTCAAATGTAATAGGATTGTAATATATAATGGTTTCTTTGTTTCAATGCAAGTTTAGTTTCTCAATGGTTTGCTTTGTGTGGACGCCCCTCCGGAGTACAATCAATTCGGAGTCTCCACCCGGGTTTTAGCGGATTGTCCCCGAGAAACCGAACTCGATTGACTCGTGCCTCATCTTTTGGATAAGGTTTAGATACTGGCCCGTCATCACCATACTATCTTAGGTTCGGGAGCTCAGTTACGAGAGGGGAAGGGTTTTACGGCACCCCCTCGCCCGGTTCGAAGACCGGTCTCTACTAGGCTTCTTGTGGGATCATATAAAATGTATGTGATTCAACCATGAGCAAGTACGGGGAATGGGGGATGGGAAACATGTAATGATGATAAACACGTCAAAGAACTATGGTGTATGCATGTGCATTGTAGACTACATGAGTGATGATGATGATATACAAACGTAAGCTACAAATGACAACAAATAGCAGAAAACAATATTAGTACATGATGAACAGTGATAAAAGGCTTGAAACAATGAAAACAAACTGATATTGAACAAAACCAATCTGATCCTCTGACACGGGTTTGAGCGCTCAAAGTTATCTCAACTAGACATGCTCCTGATTATTCTAACTTGATAAAAATATGTTTGGTACACTGTAAACTGCTTGAAAACAGAACTTTGATGGTTTAACAGAATGAAATGGTCATGTAAACATGTATTCAAGGCTTATCAATGATCCAAACATGGCAGTAAACGTGTTATGAATGAAAATATAACTTTGAGAGACATTATAGAACACACAAAATACAGTGAGCAAGCTGTCACGATGAAAATGTTTGAAAATCCAGAAAACAGTTTTAGCGCTCAAACATATGGTTTGAGCGCTTGAACCATCTTCATTGTTTGTGCTTTCTGATGCCTTTCTGCCTTTGTTCTGATCATCAACAGCCTTAGAACTGCATATGATGATGATATTGAACATGATCTTTTAAAAATATTCATAGATAAACTTGCATGAGTAGATTGTAAGTCATGAATCAACCATAAGCATGGTTTGAGTATAAGAGAGAGAGAGAGAGGATCAGATTGATATTGCTCCACAACAACAACAACAACACACACACACACACACACACACACACACACACACACCGTAATGAACTTATTTCATGATATGAGACTGAAATAAACAAGAATCAAAGACAAATCAGAACAGGGTTTGAGCGCTCAAACCCCAAGGGATATGAGCTTTTGTGGTTTTCTGGCCATTCTTTAGATCTTTTAGGAACTTAAAATTTCTGATCATTTAGAGAAGGCATGGTACACCTGTTTATTTCATAGAACATGGCCATTCATGGCTTGATGATGATAACACATCATTTTCATAGCTTCTGGGTCCATTGATCAATGATCAAGAACAAAGTAAATTGATTTAAGAGTATTTGGACCATCAAAAGTCATAAGAATGATGATACCAACATAAAACATGATCAGAAACCACAAGAACATGAAAGGGGCCAAAACAGTTTGAGCGCGCAAAGGGGTGTTTGAGTGCACAAACCCTTTTGAGCTAAGATTTTTGAAATCAGTTTTTCTTGATATCTAAGACCTTGTGAGCTCATAGAAGGTATGTGGAACCTCCATGAACTCACTGGTCTCCTTTAGGTTGACAAACCCGTAGCTATTTGCGTGATTTTCTACCTTTTCAACTATGATCAAGGCTTGAACTTGAGGTTTTGATGGATGGATGAACAATGGTTTTGATTATAGGCTTGATGGGTGACGTTTTGGACAGAGAAGTGTGAGTATAAGGCTGATTGAGTGATTTCTTGAATGGATGATTGTGTATTTGGAGCTAGAATGGTGATGATCAAGTGGGTTTGGTTGATTGTAGTTGATAGAGCTTCAATAGATGGATTATAATGGAGGAGAGGGACCGGAAAATGATGTTTTAGAGTGAGAGAGTGCACTCTAGGTACTTGAAAGGGACCTTCCCAATTTGGAGCCCATTTTCCAAGCCCTTGCTTTCTTTCTTTTATAGGCAGTACTACTTTCCATACCAAATCACCTATATCAAAGCTTCGAACAACCACTTTTTTGTTATAACTTCTAGCTACTCTTGTTTTCTGTAGCGAAATTTGATTTAGGGCCTTAATTCTTTCTTCATCTATCTCTTTGAGCTCCATATGCATTGCTTGGTGGTATGCCCCAATGTTTAAATCATTTTGAGAAGCAACTCTTTGTGATCTCACAATAATCTCCATTGGCAATACAACGTCATGACCATAAGTTAGAGCAAAAGGAGTAGTCCCTGTACTAGTCCTTTTAGTTGTTCGATAAGCCCATAACACATTTAAAAGCATACTTGGCCATTCTTCTGGGTATCTATCAACCATTCTTTGAATTCCTCTTTTGATAATTTTGTTGGTTGATTCTGCTCGGCCATTTGATTGAGCATAATAAGGAGTTGAATTGATTAAAGAAACTCCATGAGTTGCGGCAAAAGCTTTTACTGCTCTACCTTCACAAATGGATCCATTGTCCACTGTTATGGTTTCTGGAGATCCAAACCTATAAATTATCCCCTTAATGAATTCAATAACTTGTTCTTGAGTTACACTTTCAAAAGTTGAGCCTCAACCCATTTAGTAAAATAATCAGTAGAAACTAAAATGAATTTATCTCCACTTCGAGAAGGAGGATAAATCATGCCAATCATGTCTATTGCCCATCCTCGAAAAGGCCAGGGCTTGACTACATACTGCAACTCAATAACTGGTAAGCGTTTAAGTGGCCCTGTTTTTTGACAAACTTGACACCCTTTTGCATAATCAAACAGTCTTTAAGGATGGTAGGCCAATAATACTCATACCTTCTAATCAACCATCTCATTTAGATTCCAGCCTAATGAGCTCCACAAACGCCTTCAAGGACCTCTGCCATTACCTTAAAAACATCTACTTTATTCAAACATTTTAGCAGAAGTCCATTTGCTCCTCTCTTTAATTCTCCATTATACATAATGTAATTAACAGATCTTAACCTTGTTGCTCTATCTGTTTTAGCATCAGGCTTTGTTAAATAATCAATTAATGGTTGTCTCTAATCAACTTGACTAGAAGAAGTAGTGATTTCACACACTTCGAAGTCAGTATTCATATCTTTAAGCATAGGTAAAGACTTCCTTAGAGTTAATTGACAAAACTCTTTGCTTTCATCAGTTATAAACTTAAATCTTGATGCTCTTTGTGCAACTGCACCTGCTTCTCCATTGAAGAATCTTGGAACATAAGTGAATGTAATCATGTGGAATTGCTTAGCCAATAACTTTACATATTAGTGATAAGGCTTTAAACCAAGACTATGACAACTGAATTCTCCATTTACTTGATTTATAATCAACTGAGAATCTCCAAAAACTTCAACTATGTCTACCTTTAAAGTTAACAGAATCTCTAGGCCCATAATTAAGGCTTCATTTTCTGCTTGATTATTTGTACATTCTCCTTCATTTATTTGAAAACCAAATTTGGTTTTCAGACCTTGAGGAGATTCTAATATAATTCCAATTCCAGCCATTTGACATGTTTTAGAACCATCAAACCACATTTTCCATGGTTTAATTGAAATTGTGTCAACATCTGCTATCTCTGGACTTTCAACTCCATTTGGATGATCTGCTAAAAAGTTAGCCAAAACTTGGCCTTTCATTGACTTTTGAGGAACATACTCAAGACTGAACTCAATCAAAGATACAATCCACTTCCCAATCCTGCCACTAAGTATAGGTTGAGACAACATATATTTCATAACATCAGTCCGAAAGATTACATAAGTTACTCTAGGCATCATATAGTACCTGAGTTTCTTCGAAGCAAAAAACAAAGTTAAACACAAATTTTCTACTACAGAATACCTACTTTCACAGTTATTTAAAAACCTACTTAGATAATAGATAGCTTGCTCCTTGCCTTCATCACTGTCTTGAGCTAACAGAACTCCTATTGAGTCATAATTTGCTGCTAAGTACAACTTCACAGGCTCTCCCTTTTTAGGTGGAACTAGAACTGGAGGATTGATCAAGTACTCTTTGATGGCCTTGGAAGCATCATCATGCTCCTTTGTCCATTCGAAGTCCTCTCCATCCTTTAACTACAACAAAGAAGAAAAAACTTTAGTTTTCCCTGCAGTATTAGATATGAATCTTCAAAGAAAATTCAACTGACCAAGAAATTTTTGCAATTCTTTCTTATTCGAAGGAGGTTTTGCTTCATTAATAGCTTTAGTTTTATTCTTATCAACTTGAATACATTTGCTATGGACTAGATATCCCAAAAAGTTTCCTGCCATTACTCCAAAAGCATATTTAGCAGGATTCAACTTCAGTTGATAATGCTTCATCTTTAAAAAGGCTGTCTTCAAATGTTCAATACGATCATCAATGGATTCTGATTTCACAATGATGTCATCTATATAACATTCTAGAAAACCCCCAATTATTTCATGGAAAATAGTATTCATAGCTCTTTAATACGTAACACCAGCATTTTTGAACCAAAATGACATCTTAACCCATTCAAAGGTTCCAATATTACAAGGGGCTCTGAATGCAGTCTTATGCACATCATCTTCAGCTATGCAAATCTGATTATATCCTGAATGTCCATCCATAATAGACATGATTTTATGGCCCGCATAACTATCCACAAGCATGTCTATTAGAGGCATTGGATATTCATCTTTAGGAGTTGCAGTGTTCAGATTTCTAAAATCAATGCAAATCCTAATTTTGCCATTTTTCTTAACAACAGGAACAATGTTTGATAACCATTCTACATATCTTGTTGTCCTAATGAAACCAACATTTAAAAGGTTTTGAATTTCCTTTTTAACTAATGCTATAGTTTCAGGGGACATCTTTCTTGGAAGTTGTTTAAAAGGTTTGAAATTAGGCTTGATAGGCAATCTATGCTCAACCAAATCTCTACTCAAACTTGTTAATTCTTTATAACTCCAAGCAAAAACAATCTTTATTCTCCTTCAGCACTGCAATCAACTTGGCCTTTGAAGTAGCATCAAGTTCCTTGTTGATCTGCACAGGGTTTGAGATAATTCCATTTCCCAATTCAACTTCTTCTAAAGGATCTTGGGAATCCACATAGCCTATAAAGGCTTCTTCCCAATAATTAGTTTCCTGAACTTTCTGCTCTATTTCTAGAGCCCTAAACTTAACTGAAGCCAAAGAGTTGGCTTCTTCGAACTCCCCCTTGGATTTACATCCAAGTAGGTTCATCTAGTGGGGTGTCTGATTCATAATCAACTGCTTGTTTAAGCTTCGATTTTAACTCTACCAATTCTCCAATATCCAATACACTGGATGGAGGGGTGGCAGGATGTGCTATTTCACTTAAAGAGATGATTTCAGGTTTATACATTTTAGCCTCAGCACAATTCGCTGAGGTGCTAAATGGGTGTGGATCTGCTTTCACCTCTTCAACCTCCACTTCTTTTCCATTCTCATACTTCACAATCATGAGAGTTTGATGCATCGAAGAAGGAATACAACCATTTACATGATTCCAATCCCTCCCTAGCAAGACATTATACTTATTAGTAAAAGTATCCACAACAAAAAATGCTGTGTCAGTTTCCACTTGGCCCACCTTTAGGCGTATGGAAACAATTCCCTGAGGACTTTTACTTTCACCAGTAAATCCAGCTATGAAAGTGTTTGTTGGTATCAATCGAACCTTTTCTTTTCCCAACTTCTTCAACGTTCTGCATGGCAGAACGTTTATTGCTGCTCCATTATCAACTAGACCCCTGTTTAACATGATTCCATCAAATGAAGTAGAAATATATAGAGGCTTCAAATGATATCTCATGTCACTTGATGGTGGCCTGAAAGGATAAGAAATGTCAACACAATTTAAATCAACAATTAAAGGATATTCTGAATCTGAATCTGTTGCTGGAACAAAAGCTGTTTTTCTTTTGAGGTTACTTCTGGTTCTTCCATTGCATTAGCCAATGACAAGAAGCTCTTCTTCTTTTTCAATCTTTGAAATTATTGCACCCCATCCATTATCCCATCCATTATCATATGTTAAATCATATTCATCATCACTAGACACCTCAATAATCTCCACAGGGCCAACTTCTGGCTGTGAAGTCCTTCGAACTAGTGAACAATATGGTCCAAATGGTCCAAAATTCATAGAAGAGGGTAAAACCATATTAATTTGAACTTCAGGAAAATTTCCAAACTGAATGGTCATTTCCCTATGTGTTTGCTCAGATTCCTTTTTTGCAACATCTACCTTATCAGTAGGCTTAATTGCAGAAGTTTCTATAGGAGAAAATGCTTCCACAGGAGAAGAATTCCCTCCACCTTCTTCCTGTTCCACTATCATGGCTTCCAACAAACCAGATTGATAACTAGCCAATGAATTTGGAGAAACTGGGCTACTTTCATGAACCTCATTGTCCATTCTTGCAGCCAAACTCTCCAATGTTTCTTTTTAAGTTTGTTTAAACCCCCTTCGAAGAGATTCCTCTGAATCTTCTCTTTGAAGTCTGTTAAACCTTGGGTTAAACTTATTACTCACATTGGAATTTTCTTTTGAAGCATACTCTTCCATTTGAAAACTAGTATACCTCCTTTGCAATTTCCTCTTTTGAGTCCTTGTTAATATAGGAACCATCTGAGGTGTTTTGGTCTTTGGATCTCGAACCAACACCCATTGACTAGTAGCATTTGGAGGTTTAACCATCTTATTTCCAAATTTAGAAGATCCCTTGTACCCTTGAAATAGTTCTGGTTTTACTTTCTTCGAAAACCAACCAGGAACTCCTTTAACCAAGGTAAACTGCTCCTCTTGAACCTCATAATTTTCCTGATCAATTGGAGCTTTTCCAGTGTTAACCTTCTTTGAAAGGAGGATAATCTCTCTTTGAAGTTGGTGGAACTGGGCTAGAAGGAATATTTCTTTTAGAAACCAACCAAGGTTTCTCATTTCTTCCTTGATTTGGATTCACCCAAGGCTTCCTTTCATTATTTTGACCCAAAGCCTTTCTTTCCATCCTTTTTGGAAAGAAATCAACCCCCTGCCTGTCCAGGTCTTTGAAAACCAAATAGTTGGCTCTGCATTCCACACACAAGCATTCCAAAAAGGATGCCTCAAGCATAGAAAGATGAGATTGTTAAAACCTCCCTGAGAAGAACTTTCTGGTACGTACTTTTGCTTGTTGCTTCTTCCAACATCACTTCGAAGTTGACCAATCTTTGGTTTTCCTCTTCCAAATTGTGCAAAGTTCATTCCCACATGCACTTGCTTGTTCTGCACACTTCTCGAACTGTTTTGGCCAAAGATGTTGGCACATTAGTGTTAGCAGTCACTTCTTCAATCTTTGGAAATGGATTTGAATCTATTCCCATAGTCTTTTCTGGAAAAATGATCCTTCCTTGCTTAATCAGCTCTTGGATCCTGTCACGAAAAACATTACAGTTCTTAGTTGAATGATCCAAGAAGCATGCCATTTACAATAGTTTTTTCTTTTGTTTTTCCAATGGTGGAAGCTTTACATTTTCACACTACAAGAAAAATGGGCATTCCCGGCAGTTTTTTTCCCGGTGGGACAATTAATGCCGGATGGTAAAATAAATGCCGGAAAAAGCGACTTTTACTAGCGGTTTTTTAAATTACCGCCGCCAAAAGTGGCATTCCCGGCAATTTTTTTAAAAATGCCGGTAAAAAATAAATTTTCGGAAATATGCTATTGTATAGTATAAATATTTTTTTTGGTCCAAGTGAAACAAAATGCGTGCTAGCTTAGTTGGTAGGATATGCACGCGAGGGGTTCAAGGTCTCGGGTTCGAGTCCTGGGCCAAGCATTTCAACCAAAGATTGCGTGCCACGCAGGTGCCACGCCAACCGCCTCGTGTAATTTATTTATTTTTTTATACGTGATTTAGCTTTACTGGCGGTTGTAAAACCGCCGTTAATGGTCTGGACTTTTCCCGACGGTTTTAAAACTTTTTCCGGTGGTTTTAGTATTCCCGACGGCCGTATAGACGGCAGTCGTGATTACCGCCGCTAATGGACATTCCCGGCGGTTTTGGGGCTTTTCCCGGCAGTTTTCTAATGCCGCTAATGCTAAAATTTGGTGTAGTGTCAGGAAGTTTAATAAACTTCTTCTTTAGCAAATAGTCAAAAATTTCGTTTGCCTTAGAGACATCAAATGAATAAACTTCACTAGTTGCTTTCTTATTAGTCCTTGGTGCTATGGAAGAATCCTTTTGAACTAAACTTTCACAAACACAAGGATCATGTTCAATAATCTCAGCAGCATCAATTTCATAACTAGGATCCCTATAGTAAGTTGAATAAGAGGAGTTGTTTCTATCAACTTCTTCTAGTAAAGATTCATATCTTGATGCTTTGTAAGTTTAAATCAACCAGATCCCTAAATTCAGTAGAATCGAACTTCTTTCTAAGTTCTCTACTTAAGCCATCTTGAGCTATCCTTACAAATTCAACTTCTGGCAATTGAAGTTTACATTTGTTTCTAGCCTTTTTGAACCTAGCAATGAAATGAGCAGCCTTCTCATCAGGCCTTTGCTTCAATCTTGCTAGAACAGTCATGGTAATTTCAGGTTTAGTTTGATAAAACTGAGCATGAAACAATTCCTCCATCCTTTGCTAATTTAGAACTGATTCAGGTGGCAAATTAGAATACCATTCAAAGGCTGTTCCTGTCAAGGAGTTAGAGAATAACTTCAACTTGATGAACCCATTATTACCAAACTCCTTACACTGGGCTGTAAACCTAGCAATGTGTTCAGTTGTTGACTATTTTCCATCCCCATGAAACAGAGTAAAATCTGGAATCTTAAACCCCCTAGGGACTTCGAACTGCCTATCTATCCATTCAGGATAAGATTTTCTGTATATTTGAGTTTGTTCCCCCCGAGTTGGAGGTGCATAAACTTCTTGCAGAAGACCAAGTATCTCATCTCGAAGGGCAGGATTTCCTCCTAGATGGACTCTTGGATTAGCAGGTGGTTCCCAATTCATATTTCTAGGCATATGATCTTCTAGAAATCTTTCAAAAGGGTCATCAAATGGCCTAGGCTGTCTGGAGCCTCCTTCTTGACTTGCCACAGACTCATAAAGATGGTTCAAATGTACTCTACCCATTTTTGGTACTCCTGGATACCTATGAATTCCATTTTCTGGTACAGACCTTCTTAAATTAGCCCTATCCTCAAAATGGTTTACTGGAGTAAAATTATACTCCTCAAAACCATGATTGTCATTTTTGAAACTCTTATTTCCATCTAAACCCTCAAAATTGGGTTCGAAAGGAACATTCATAGCCTGCTTAAATGACTTCTTAGGCTTAGGCGTTTGATTATCATAAGTCTTTGCTGGTTCATACCAAGATTCTGGTATATCATCTATATTTATAGGCTCTTTTCCAGACCTTACTTGAACTAGCCTCTTCCTTATCTTTTTCAGATGAAGGCAGAGGACCATTTCTAAGTTTTGATTGCTCTTCTAACTTTTGAAACATAAGTTTTTGAGTCTGAGCCAATTCCTTAAATGTGGCAATCATTTCAACAAATTGACTAGATGAGACACTTTCTCCAATTTCTGAATTTTTTTGGGTCATCCACGTGCACCGTTTTGTTATTTCTAGTATTCATTCGAGAAGCCTGGCCAATTCCCACATTTGGATCTTGACCAACACGAACTTCTGGGCCTTTTTGAAGGCCTTCAACTTGTTCGTTCTCTTTAGGATTAACATTGTTCTCTTCTTCTGGCGTTTGGCCAACTTGAGAATCATCCGCTTGCTTCCTAAGTTCTGGAGCCATTTAACACTTTGGGGTCCCACTGGGCGTGCCAAAAAATGTGTTTGGTTCTTTTATTTCTTTGCTACGGAAAATGATTGTGCGAGCGTGCCAGAGAAAGCCTTTAAGTCTTCTCTCTCAGATTAACTTTGAAAAACCAAATCTAATCAGACGATGTGTTTGAGTGGTTCAATTACCTCAACTAAGAGAATTTTTCCTTCAAAGTAAAGAAATACAAACCAATTTACTTAGGAAATCAAAGAACAATAAAGAAACATGATACTTTGATTGATAAATCAAAGGTAGACTTACTTCGGAATCGTCTTCAACTTTAAATAGAAAGACAACAAGAACTTCAAACACTTGATTGTTACAAGAACTACTAACATCTACTTCCTAAAACTACTCCCTAAACTACTTCGAATTGAGTCGAATTCCTAAATCTACAATTCTAACTGCTAAAGAACAAACCAAACATCATTTTTTGCTGTTTGTTGAAGATTTGTCTGGGGGCTTTTCACTCTTCAATTTCTTATATTTATAGGCCTTGCTTGCAGTTTGAACTTCCCGCTTAATTTCTCGACTTCGAACTTCATCATTACATTTCAAAATATTGTTTCTTCCCTCCAAAGCATTTGAACTTGACTTGGTTCGAACTCCTTTCAGAAATGTTTGAATTTGAATATGCACGGTTACAAATCATATTCGCACATGATTAGTTTCAAAGAATGCCTTCCACGACCTGCTCCACGTGTTTCAACTGCCAACTATCCAATTTCATATGTTTACACGTGTAACTCATGCCTTTTAGTAGTTAAAAATGTGGCTTCGAAGCCAATTTCTTTATTTATTCTTTGGCTTATAACTACTATTAACTACCTTTCAAACTGGAGATTAATACGACATCGTATTGATCCTTTTATAAGCTAATAATCCAGTGCTTTTCATTTAGCATCAAGCCACCAACGTTTGGCATTCTTAATTACGTGTCAATTAATTATTGGATCTATTGATTTTATACGTAAACAGGTTCGAGTCTCAATACATCCACTATCTAGTCAATATATCCTTGTACGAGTCTACAATCACTACATGAGATGAGCCTTGGTTTGGTGAATTGAAGTTGGCCTTACCTATAATAGCACTCCTAGCACACAATCGTCTATTGATATGCTCCCCGCCGGTCGTCGGAACGACATGAACCGGGCCAGCCGTCGATTCAGAAAAATGAAGGGCCCAAAGTATGCGATGAAGGGGTCCGGTGGTGATGGTGTGCACCTCTGGTGTGCGGCCCTGATGTACGCATCAGGGACGTTGATCTCTGCATTCAACGGTTGGATTTCACCTCGGCAATGGACGGCTCGGATCTACGAAGTGCCGAGATGAAATCCGAACCGTTGAAAACACATCCAATGGCCTTGATGACGCACATCTGGGCTGCACATCAGCACCCCCGGACCCGTGATGAAGAAACTTAGCAAACATTCATCAATCATCATCCATCCTATAGCGCAATCTAGAAGTTGACAGTTGCACTTTTTTTTTGTTCATAACTTGACACAATTTTAAAATGGAAGTCAAATTTTAAAACTAAGGATCCTTAGAAACATCGAACTTATTATTTTTCAACTAAAATTTCAAATGTTCTTTGATTTGCTCTATGAAATCAGAAAATATGATATTTTCTTGCAGGCTGGCAAATATCTTTGACCTTAGATATGTATATCAAAAGATGTCCTGACAACCAACATCTCCATTGAGAATGAACAAATGTATTTTTTGCATCTTTTCTTACATTCCTTCGATACATTTTCTTTCAATAAAGAAAGAGTTTGGATTGAAGTCAAGCAATAATGAAAATACATAGAAGGAGATAAAATATAATCTCAGATTGTACCTATTTTTCCTCATAGTTTCCATAGACTACAACACAGGTGAAGCATCATGGTTTTTGTGAGTAGCCCCAATAGCTAAGGTTATTATGAATCAACTAGGTAGTGAAAAGTGTCGGACCTAAATAAATAATGAAGAGTGACTCTAATTAAGGCAGGCATTAAGCCTCTATCATCAACTCTATTTGATGCGTGTTTATTGAGCTGGGGTGGAACTTTTTGAGTCTATTATCGTGTAACTTTTTTTTGACTCTATCATCGTACAAGCACACATGGAGAGAGAGAAATAAGTGCATGTCATTTCGAGAGTAATATCTACATACAGTTTATGTAAACGAGCACTCAACGTAGTTCGACAAACAAAACTCTCTCTCTCTCTCAAAACACATGGTAACTAGTATGCCATTTCTAATGGATAGTTGTTGGACAAATAACCTTTTTCTATTGTGCTTTTTAATTTTTATAGACAAATAAACTTTGACATTTCTAATGGTTAGTAATAGCCACTTGATTATTTGGGGTTTCAACCTCACTAACAATAATCATCACAATTCTACTTTCCTATTTTCTAGAGTTTTATTTTCTTATTTTGTTTTGCTTAGTCCCTAATCCAAGTTATATTATTGGTAGTCAAGAATTATCTTATTAGCTAGGCTTACTACTAGTATAAATAAGGATGTAGCCTATTGACATCTTTTAAAATCAATCAATAACCTGAGATTTTCTCTCATTCTCTTGTGGATTTAAGAACAACTCGCCTGGAATCTTCGTTTAGACTAGTACGCTAACTCGATCTCCTAATGCTAATCGTAAATAAAAATAGTTACCAAAATAATGTTTCCGTAAATAATAGGGGTCTATATCTTGAGTAGTGAATAATGTCCGAAATCGGCCCCCCTCTATATGTAGCTCCTCTGCCTAAATTATCACCCACTCACTCACTCCGTCTCCGACACATCCCAATCATTTGTCTAATTTTTGCACCTCGTCACAAGAATGAAGGTACTCACTACTTGCTGATCAAAATCTCACTTCCTCTTCAATCCCTTTCTTGATCCTTGCATTATCGAATTATACATATATGTCAATCCTTTCCCCTGTGTCTTTTGCAGATCTTCGATTGGGTGCATTGGAAGTTTCATCACAAAGGTTTGAATTTGTCCGCTGAGAGTTTTCGAAAGTTGTTTTTTAACCAAATTTTTTGAAAGCAACCATCTTTTTGAAGAACCCAAAGTGATGAGTGTTTGTTTTTACTTTTTCCATAACTACATTTACTTGAAGTTACTGGTAACTTCAAAAGCAATTTTACAAATACAAAATTCAGATTATACACCTGTGGGTTTTGGAATGCTTTAATTACGCTCTAAGTTAGTAGAATTTTCTCTTGGATATTATCTGAACGAAAATTCATGTGTAAAAAAAGGAGTGTGGCTTACGGACCACAAAGCAGGATTTTTTGAAAATTTTCAATAACACGGGAAGTTAGGTAACTTTGAAAGCAATTGCACAAATGAAAATTTCAGATTTTACATGTGGGTTTTGGAATGCTTTAATTACGCTATAAGTTATACTTAATCAAACTGAGCCTTAAGTCTCAATAAATTGTTAAACAGAGAGCCAAATGTGTTTTGTACAGATGGGTTTGTTCAAAATGTGAAGAAAGCTGCAGAGTTAGTTACGAACATTGAAGAAGAGACACAAGTGCTACCTGAACATGTCACCATTGACAGCATTCTCACTATTGGCACACTTGGGTTCGGTCCATTGACCCAATCGAACGAACAAAACGAATGTTTGGTATTGGAGAAAGAAGAAACTCGCGAGGAACAAGAACATGAAGGTGAGAAGGTATTGGAGATTGAATGCGTTGAAGAAGAAGAGGTGGACCCGCTGTTGATCAATTCATTTAGAGGTGGTTTTGATGAAAATGCTGTGGAAATTTATGAACTCGGGTTCGAGTCGACCGAAGATTTGGAGGGTAAGAAGGGGAAGGAGAAAAAAGAGAGAATTACACTTGCGGATTTGTTTGTTGCGGATTGTGATGATGTCAATTACTTGAAGGGAGATGGGAGAGAGGTGGAGAAGGATTTCAATTACAAGAAGAAGAACTGTGATGTTGGTGCAAAAAAGAAAGGTCTCTTATTTGCCAAGAAACTCATTCCTAGTGTTGGAGAGGATACTCGCCCTATGAAAAAACTTCACCAAGTTAGTCCAATCTCTCTCTCTCTCTCTCAATTTCCGATGTAGGGAAGCGTACAAAATTAAAAGTAACGTGCAACAAAGACAATCACAAACAAGATAGATTTGGAGAAATTCTCTCCACCCTCTTTTTCATTTATAATAATAAAAAATCAACTTGCCCTTGGGCTTACAGTATTGAATGTTGCAAAAATCCTAAACAAATTAGGAAACAAATAATAAAAGTTCAATTAAAGGAATTATGAAAATTACTGAGAATGGAAAGTTTGAAAATACCTTGTTCCGGAATGGGGGATGGTCCTGTCCCTTCGAGGACAACATGGGTGTTGGGTCGATTACAGCTGTCCGTGATCAGTTATGGACGGCTCAGATCTATTCGGCAACGGACGGTTTAGATTTGTTTGGACAAGATGTGTCTGAGCCGTCCATGGCCAACCACGGATGGCCGTGATCGGTAGCATCCATGTTGTCCCTGAAGGGACAACACCCACCCCGGGTTCCCTTGTTCTACTAATTGACTTTTTTACTTTTAACTTTTTACTGCTGTCGAGGTAAGTCATTCTCCTCATATACATCAACATAGAAAGTTGTGAACAACCAAAAAGCCACCTTAGTGGAACACAAGAATCAAAGGGCAAACTTCACTTATACCCCTGTGTGGTTTGGGCCATGTGCGGCTACACCCCCTCAGGTTCAATTTGTGTACATAACTCTCGTGTGGGTCCTATGTCTATGCTGTGCATCCGTTTTGGGGCCCACCCCGAGTTCCGTTGTTTGATCCGAATTGTTCCTTTTGTTCGTCTTGTCTAGTATGTAGTCCATGTAAAAATTTAGGTTGATCGAATATCGGTAAGTATGTTTTCATATTGCATTTTCTGCAGAAACGAAATACTCAAAGAAACTGTTGTAGGTGATTTTTTTCTACAAAACTGTAAGCTAAATGGTCACTCATCAAATAGTTACTGATATCCAATCAACATGAGTTTTCACGTGGACTACATACTTGACGAGATGAACAAAATGAACGATTCAGATCAAACACGGGACTCGGGGTGGGCCCCAAAGTAGCTGCACAGGCACGGGACCCGTCCCATGTGCTTTGTGGATTTGGGCAGACACACCCAATTGACAGAAATATTGTAAAATTCACTAACAGAAACGATGAAAGTCGAATATGCCATCATCTTTTCTTTGGATCTAACCGCTCCATCCCCTATACCAAAAATTGGATCTGAACCGTTGATATGTAGAATTTGACGAGTATTATATCCATACAAAAATTCAAGTCAAGTCATGGTAGAGTAGAATTTACTATTAAGTAAATTTTCAAATTTAAATTTACTTTTGATTTTGTAAGAATAATGATTCCCTGATCACTAAGTTATTGATGTTTGATTGACGTAATATTTTACAGAGATCCTCTATTCTTTGATGAATACATTATGAATGGCTCGGATTAAATTTTTGATATTGTGGTTAGATTCAAGAGGAGTGTGTGGTACACCTCCGTTAACATGGACGGAATTAATTACTTAACATGACGGAATTAATTAGTTTTAATTCGAGAAATTTACAAAACAGATACGATCAACATATTTCGCTATAGTAGATACCTTTTTACATACTTTTTTTTCTTCGGGATAAACGATATTAATTAATCTTGTGGTATAATTCACGTCACGTCACATCACATTAAAGTTGAATTTACACTATTTTGTATTTTTTTTAAAATTTTCTGGGTAATTATATCTTTAAAAAGAATAGTGATCTGTAGCACTTTTCATCGACTACTTGCTTCCCAATGCATAAATATGTCCAGTTGATGAGAAGGATGATGAAGAGGAAGATCCACCCAGACATGGAAGACATGTTGCAGAAAGGGGATGATGAGCAGCTGAAGCCTACTACAGGGGTGCTAATTGCTGGTGAATATGAAGCCAATGGATCAGTTTCCCTTCTATCAAACTAATAAAGGTATTCTTCTCATTCTCCTTATTGGTAAATGTACCAGCAGCAGAATTTACAAATATCAAGAAAATTACTGTCTTAACCTTCAAAGGATAACATATTCGAAATCCCTCGAGTGCTATCATCTCATTTGAGGACGGTCCATATAGAGTTTTGCTCGATTTATAAAGAGCCTCCGCCAATAGATAGTGAGATTGGTCTTCTAATATTAGTCGAGGTGCGCGTAATAATCCCAAACTTGATAGTAACTTATCTTGGCCAAAACTTTCCTTTTTGGACCAATAGATATGCATCGAAACATAAGATGAGTTTAATCCAATTGTATGGATTTAAGATTGAGCTAGAATGAAAATTAACCCCATACAACAATTCTGCTATATATATTTCAATTTGTGACATTGTATAGCAATTCATAAAATACCTTTGGCAAAGTAATTTTGGCACCAACCGGTGCACGTACTTTTGCTCCTATTGTGGTTTGTAAGTTTTAAAAGCCACTGTTATGCCCAACATATGCACCACACGCACAGAAAACAATAAAATCAAGAGAAAACAAACACACCAATTTACGTGGTTTGACCAAATCGGACCTACATCCACGGGGAGGGGGATTTAACTGTGATCCAGAGAATAATCCGTGAATATTGTGTTACACACTCACACTCTGTCTCACAATAGTTGAATCCTCACCAAGTCTCTCGTGTATCTCTCTCAAACTCTCTGCCTTTTTCTCTCACTTTTGTCACGCACAATAATACAAGACATGTCCGAGTTATATAGAGTACAATAATAAACCTAGCTCCTCCCAACCGGGCCCAAGCCCAATGGCCCACACGGGGTGGAATCCCAACAATCACCCCCTCCACACCGAGTGGGCAAGGTCGTCTGCAACACCCCCATGTCGCCTCCTCCAATAAGCTAACTCTGACAAGCGCCTGTGTCACTAACCAGTCGAGCATCCATCCACCACCAAACAGAGTACACAAATCCCGAAAGAGTGTATCCTTGCAAAACCAGAGTACACAAATCCCTAAAGAGTGTATCCCGAGTACCGCATCCCCTAAAAAAGAATGCCTCCACTCACACACCTCAAAACCCGAAGTGTATGCCCTCACCAACAGAAGCGCCCACGCTCTTCAACAGAAGCGCCCATGTATGCGCTCACCAAACAGAAGCGCCTGCACCCCCTCAACTGGGGTGTGGCCGAAACTCACTGCCTCGACGTCCTTGGTGATAGTGTCTCTCCCCCCGTGTCGACAAATCCGAGAGACCACTACCATCAAACATATCAAGAGCGAAAGAAACTCCTTTTGGCTTCGTCGGGGCCCCCAAAATATCCGTCTCCTTCCCCTGGGCTTTCTCATGGACAACCCGCACCCATTGCTTCTCCTTCAGGCCTGAATCCCGCACAACTCCTGAGCAACCCGGCTCTCTCCGTGTACGTGTCAGCAAATGGCGATTCTCCTGCCCAACTGATCTCCCTATACCGCTTGCTCCATGTCTAACAGTAGCCCCTCCTGTCACGACAGATCCCGCAAGCCTTTACAGCCCACCAAATTTCTTACCCAGCAATATATCCCGCTTTCCAACAGAAACCCGAAGTACTCCAGAATCAGCAGAAAAACTACATCCTCTCTCATCAAGCATCCCGAGAGATATCAAGTTCTTCTTCACCCCTAGCACGTGCTTCACTCCCGCAACCTTCACAGTCTTCCCACTCGGCACCCGAAACTTCACTGTCCCCTTGCCATCAACTTTATTCGCTGAACCGTTAGCCATACAGACATGACCTCCATCGTATGCCTCGTACTCCCAAAACTGTGATCTATCCCTGCAGATATGATATGAGCACCCCGAATCC
The DNA here is from genome assembly GCA_016920895.1 of Vaccinium myrtillus. Lineage (NCBI taxonomy): Eukaryota > Viridiplantae > Streptophyta > Magnoliopsida > Ericales > Ericaceae > Vaccinium > Vaccinium myrtillus. Next base: position 25,053,204 of record CM029273.1, on the reverse strand, counting down.
AGTACCCAATCTGATTTCCCTGCATCCGTAGCATCTAACACTGCCAATGCCAACTCATCATTATCGAAATCCTGAAAAGCCAATGCTGCCTCCTTTGGTGGGATTATCTCTTTCCCCGCCTTAAACCTTGGACAATTTCTCTTTATACCCTCTTCCTGGCAATGATAGCAAGTGAAACTATGCCCCCTCGACTTGAAACGGTTTCTGCCTCCCTTCCTTCTGTTTCCCTTTCCTTGGTTCCTGCCCCTGTTACCGTCCGAAATTAGTGCATGTGTCTCGTCAGCCTGTTCAGTCCCCATCTCTTTCCTCCTCGCCTATTCGTTGAAAATAGCATCCTTAACCATACCCATCGTCAACATCCCTTCCGGCGCAGAGTTACTCAGGGAAACCGCCAGTGTCTCCCAATTATCCGGTAGAGAACTGAGCAACAACAAAGCCTGCAACTCATCATCGAACTTCAACCCAACATTAGACAACTGATTAACCAAATTCTGGAACTCACTAGAATGTCCGGCAAACGAATCCCCAACCCGGAGCTTCAAATTCACAAGCCTCCTCATTAGTAGCGCCTTATTCCGGGATGTTTTCGACTGATACATCCCATCCAATTTCGTCCACAAAGCATAAACATCTGTCTCCTGTGCTACATGATGAATAACCTCATGTCCAACACACTGGCGGATCAAAGCAACTGCTTTCCTGTTCAAACTCTTCCAATCTTTGGTTTTCACCTCCGTCGGTTTGACCCCTACGTGTTCCAAGGGCTCATAAAGCTCTTTCAAAATGAGCATGTCCTCCATTCTAGGCTTCCAAATCGCATAATTGGTCGCCGTCAATACTAGTATAGCATTCATATTTATCTCTGACATCTCAGCAAACAAGATAATCTGAAATAACACACCCCCAGAAACTCCCACAAATGATCTAATACTCCTCGGAACGATTTAAAGCAGTAAAATAAAACGTACCGTCAATATCCGTACCAAATCTCCGCAAACCGAGCCTGGGACTGGATTCGGGACGTCGAGACGAGTCGAGAACCGGTCCGAGCCGGCCAAGAACCGGTCTAAAACCCACTGAACCGGTCTAAAAACTCCTTCTGGTCTATTTCCGGACCGCTATCCGGTCTGGTCTGGCCGAACCCGGTCTGACTTTATCTCTGAACCGCCGGTCTAGACCGGTTTGAACCCTTTGACCTCCGGTTTGACCCCTTTGACCTGCCCTCTGATCCCTTTGACTCATTTGACCCTGAACCCTGACTTGTCTGACCCTTTTGGACCTTCGCCTGAACCGTTTGAACCGCGATGACGTCAGCCCTAGCCCCCTTTTCCAGCCGCCGCGCGTGCAATCCACCCGTGAGACTAGATCTCACTCGCCAAAGTTTGACCGGCGCGTGACAGCGCGTGGAGGACTTTCCGGTGACGGGGTTGGTACCACCGTGATCGTCTCGAAAAACCCCACACAACCGTGGCCTCAAACTTCAAATTCGATCACTTTTTGTCCGGCCCCAACGCACACCACCACTCGCCTCCGTCCGAAAATGTTCAAAACGATCGTGCTCTGTCCTCCGGTGACAAAACCGACCACCCAACACACCGTTGTGATCGCCTCCGAGAGTAGCACCTTCCCCTCTGATCAAAAACAAGTTTCGTCACCTATTTTGTCCGACCAAAGCTTCAAACAGTGCTCCAATGGCCTCCGAGTGATTATCCAACTGCTCTGCGCTCTCTGGTGCTTCAACCAAAGCTCTGATACCACTTGTTATGCCCAACATATGCACCACACGCACAGAAAACAGTAAAATCAAGAGAAAGCAAACACACCAATTTACGTGGTTCGGCCAAATCGGGCCTACATCCACGGGGAGGGGGATTTAACTGTGATCCAGAGAATAATCCGTGAATATTGTGTTACACACTCACACTTTGTCTCACAATAGTTGAATCCTCACCAAGTCTCTCGTGTATCTCTCTCAAACTCTCTGCCTTTTTCTCTTACTTTTGCCACGCACAATAATACAAGACATGTCCGAGTTATATAGAGTACAATAATAAACCTAGCCCCTCCCAACCGGGCCTAAGCCCAATGGCCCACACGGGGTGGAATCCCAACAGCCACTTCCCCATTTTAGGTTCAACTTATGTATGTTCCTAAATTATTATCAATTATTAATTAATCCTAATTAAGTTGCGATACCATCTCTATAGGAAAGGTGCACTCCTTATGTCCAGTGTGCCCAATATTCAACAGAGTAGCAAAATTTGCAAATTTTCCTCAAAATATGGAGAAAGAAAAGAACTAGTATATATTTGTGCATCACCCCAATACCTTTTATTTTTATTTTTTTAATAATTTCGGAAAGAAGGGAATTTGATTCATCTGATAGGCTAACGTCTATACACGACGATAGGTTGGAAGTCCACATACTGAAAATTTCAAGAGAAATGACTTTGTCGACACATTTATTTGCAAAATTTGCAAATTTTCCTCAAAATATGAAGAAAGTTAGAAAAGAACTAGTATATATTTGTGAATCACCCCAATACCTTTTTTTTTTTTTAATTAGGAAAGAAGTGAATTACATTCATCTGATAGGCTAGACGGCGATAGGTTGGAAGTCTCACATACTGAAAATTTCAAGAGAAATTAATGACTTTCTCGACACATTTATGTGCTGCCCTGTTATACCGACGTTACGTAGGTTCAACTAGAGTACTGAAAGAACAATATGCGAAAGACTCTTGACACATTACTGTTTGTTTTTTGATCTTGTATTGATCAGGAAAACTACCTCTAACACTACCCCAGTGTTCTGACATGAACATAATTTATCAGGTTCCTAGAAGACACAAAACTCTAATTCATTTTTTCACCAACAGTATACTTGGCTTCCTCTTGTTGATATGTTGTACTTGCACGTGCTCCATTATTACAACATGACTACACAGTGGTTAGGTAAATTTGCTAGGACAACATACCTTTGTTTCTTTCCTTTCAGCGTGTTCTACTTGCACGTTGCTCCATTTTTTCACCAACATACCTTTTTTTCTTGTTCATATTTTCACTCCTTTATGGCTTTACCGTTACTTCTTCATCTTATGCTTCCAAATATTTGGCATGGCCATCCACCAGTTTCCACAAATTTCGGCCCGCTATACTGCTGTTAAGGCTCTCTCATATCATAAGCATTCTCATATCATAAGCATTGAGAGAGCCTCAGAAAGTACGTTTACTCTCTTAGCTTTGTTGCTTGCAAAATCTTAACATATATACCTTTAAAAATTGGTACAATAGTCGATAACCGTACTTTATGAATCATGGAGTCTGATAGAATTATAAGCTAGTCATTATAGATATTGTGATTCTGATTTTTAATACTAAAACATTTGTGACCTTAACACTATCTATTGTGTTAATATCGCAATGTCACCATAATTCTGGCATTTTATTCCCAGAGTATAGCGAAACTGCTGCATCGACCTTGGCCCTGGGCTGGCCACATGCACTTGGCGAACCACATAAATCTAATGTTAAGTCTCCTCTAATAATACTAACCCTACTAATTCTGTGCACTTGTATCTCCAAGAAAATGTGTGCGAGGGGTCTCTACTTTTATTTTATTTTATGAGAAGACAATGTTCACATTTAATAAAGCCTAGCGGCACTTACACCGACTGTATTCAAAATACACCGATAAAAATCTAGTAAAAACAACCTAGAAAGGTAGGGGATAAACAACAAAGCACAAAAGTGAGAGAGTTCTCTCTCAACCGTCTCGACCTTAGCCTCAGGCTCACTTACAAATACAGCAAGATGCAAGCAGATTGAATGCGTAAGCAAACCGAATCAAAGTCGTGTTTATTGTGAGTCGAGGAGGAAGGAGAGTGAGACTCCTTACGGATCGTCTAGATTTGAATCAGATTAACAACAAGAACACTGATGGAGCCAACCGACCACGCAACCACGACGAGCATAGAAACTAATCGGAGACTAAAAATGCAGCCAAAACAAGAGATTTATTGACTCACAACCATTACCCTTCGGATCTAGGGAGACCAGACCGGTAACAAGTCACCGGACTGGGGAAACCAGTAGGTAAAACACCAAACAAATGCTAGAGCAAAAGAAAAAACCCCCTCTCAACCTCCTCCTTATTGGTCCACCACCAGTCGCCTTCTGCTGCACCACCACTAGCCGCCTTCACCTTGCTGATCTGAAATAGGAAAGCCAGATCTACACCACGGCGCAAACCACCATGGGAGCCGGACCATCAAGGTCCGAAAAGAGCAAAACACGAAGAAAAAATAGGGCTCAAGGAAGGACACACTGGTGAGCCCCATCCCAAACCCTAGCTGCCGCAAAGTCTATTTGTATACCTTATTCTGTTTCATGGGGGTTTCTACTCAGAATTTGGGGCCCTGTAGTGAGGGACTCACTACAAGGTGTAGTAAGCATCTGAACCGTCCATTGTGACAATCAACGGTTCAGATATGTTATTATATTTTGACCTGTAAGAATATATTTTGACCGGTAAGAATTCTTAGCGAATCTGAACCATCGATTGCGAAGATCAACGGTCCTTACTACTCATTACACACCTATAGTGAGAAATGCTCACTACAGGCCCCCTATTACCGTCTCTACTGTGCCTAAAGACACGACAAGTGTACTGTGCAGATAGTATCGGGCCTACCCTGAACACAATTAGTTGATGTGAACCGTTAATTTTCTGTGTCTCATTATGTAGGTGACTCGCGCAGAATTCACATTGGTCATAAAATTGGTAGCTATGTGATGATAAAACTACTTGACTTGAAAAAAAAAAAAAAAAAAAAAACTCGAATGTTTTCGAAAAATGAACTGTAAAGTATAGGTGCTTCGATCATGGCTAGAGATGTCCGATAAAACTGAAATTTCGCATGAATCACCTACTCAATGAAACAAACAAAATGAACGATTCTACCTCGGTCCGAGTTGGGCCCAATATGCTGTGCACTTCTGTATAGTACATACTCTTGTTCCGTTTGCAAGGGTTTCACTGTTTCTACATTATCATCGTCTATACTCCACACATGGTTGGTGTATGCATATAACTGACTGATGTTTTTCCCTCTTTGATGCAGATTCCCTACTTCATCTGAAATGTTTGTCTTGGTTGTCATGAAATAATTTTCTTCCTACGGATCATCTCTTCTTAGATTTTCATTTCATGTTTGTGGTATTGTTGAACTATGTGAATTTCCATAATTTGTGCTTCCTCTGTTATTGGTGTGGGATAAAAGTTGGTTTGGCATGAGTATCCAGAATATGGATACCTTCGATCTTTTAAGTAGTGGAGTTTAAGTCATTATATGCCTAATTTTTTTCTCTTAACATGGGAATTTTATTTCATTGCTAAATGGCATTTATATGCCCCGCTCAGTTGTACATAGGGGTGCACACCGGCTCGGTAGCTCACCCAGTCCGATTTTTTTAGGGTTTGGGAAAAATATTTAAGCCCATAGGGCTGGGCTGGGTTGAGATTTTAAGCCTATTTACTAATTGGGCGGGATTGGGAAATTCCTCTAAGGCCCAGTCCGATTTAAATAATAATTTTATTTTAATACTATATGTATCTATATATATATGTTATAGCTGGAACCTAGCTGTTTAGAGTTTGTTTATCTTAATGAACATTGATGAAGGTACTACCTATGTAGGGAATACTTTTGAAGTAATAGCAATTTGCTAAGAAAACTCTGAAGTTTTTTTCCCCCTAAACTACTGTATTATAATAATAACTCATAGTTTTTTCTTCCTTTTATTTTTATTGTGCTCTACAAGATCTGCTGTGAAGAAGTGTGAATTTAAATGAGAGATACTAGAGACACGTTTTTACATATTAGAGTTCCATCTTTTAGAACACTTTAATTCATGGGTCTATTTTTTATATTTTGGAAAGAACTTAGAACTTTAAGTATATTATTACGGTTGTGAATTATTATTGTGATTGCTATGATAGATTAATTTATGTTTGTGATGCCATGCTTTAGAAAAATAAATGTGCTTGTTGGACGGGCTTGGGAAATTAAAATTCTAATTGGGTCGGGTTTGGGCATATTAAATGAAGCCCGATTATTAATGGGCCGGGCTTGGAAATGGACAAATCTCATTATTATCTAGTATAAGCCCGACCCGAACCCAGCCCGGCCCGATCTTTGTGCACCCCTAGTGTACAGAAAGAATCAGAATGGATGAGAAATTAACCTTCTTGTAACTCTTTTTTTTGACAGCCATCTTTCTTGTAACTTTCTTAGAAGTGTGCAACCCACAATTTTAACATTCCCTAGGGAAAAAAAAATCCCCTGCAAAATAGATGCTGCAAAAAAAAAAGGGAAGCAAATTTTGTTTTTCTGCAAAATTGATTGACAACAAAACACACAAAGAAAAATAAATCTTATATTCATTCACTTAACTTTATTTTATTTTCCGAGATACTTTTCTCATGCAACATTCCACGTTGGGTGATTTGGGAAAAAAACCAAAAACAAATTAATGGTTTTTTTATTTTGTCCTTATTCAATTTTTTTTGCATTTGTTAGTTTTGCGTCAAGATTTTTTGGTTTCTGGATTCCTCTCGACGAAACTAATCTAACAAATATAAATCTATGGTCAAACCAAATATTTTTTTGAATAAAGCCGAAATACTTGGATTATTGGTACAATTTTGGCTTTATTCAAAATTTTTTGAGTTTTGACCATAATTTTATACTTGTTAGATTCGTCTCGTTCGAGAGAAATCCAGAAACAACAAAATCTTGACGCAAAATTAACAAATGTAAATTTTTTTTTGATTAAAGACAATGGAAAAACCAATAATCTGTTTTTTGTTTTTTTCCCAAACAGATAGCTATAAGGATTCCAACAAACTGCAATGAAAAAGCTGAAGCATCTAGATTCGACACGGTAACCAAGAATAGCAAGAATGGAAAATCACCGCTTCATGATCGTGTCGTGCCGAGTCAAAAATATATTTATAATTACTTAGAATTAACTACTACTCAGAAGAATAGTGGCTAAGTCCGAGTGTCGATCCGCGGAGACAAATTGGCTGAGTTGCGTTAATTCCAACGAATTTCCAATTTAATTCGGTAAAAAGTGGTTTGATTGTTTGTGAAATAATTGAACTAAAGAGCGCAATAATTAAAGATGTGAAACTATTTGGGAAGAAGATCTAGGGTTTAGAATCCGCTCATACCGCATAACCAAGCATCGCATAGATATGATTAATATTCTAATCGCAAAGGATTATCGCTAGGGCTTGCAAACCCTAACGATAATCGTCAAGAGAATATAGAGATTGTTAAAAGGCATGGACTATCCCATAGCACGGACCGTCTCACTATCGCGGCACGGTCCGTCTTACGAGCATAATCCATCTCAGAACTCCAATCACACCAGTGAAAACAATTATATGTTTATGGTATTTGAATAAATGAATACAAATACGCAACAGATTGGAAGAAGAAAACCATGATTCCATTGATCACATGAAATCGAGTTCATAACATCTAATCCGATTCAAGTATTAACCACAATCTATGCAGAAAAACAAGGTTACTTGGTGTAGAACTTCATCCTCCCCCTAGAAAAGGGGTTTAGCCGGACATGGTGATGATCGACGAGCTTTGATTCGAAGAACGCATGAAGAACGTGAAGAACAATGAGTTTCTCTCTCCAAGTAGCCTCTCTCAATAGTTGGGGAACCCTAAAACAATGTTAGGTTATCCTATTTATACCTAGGGCCCTCAAAATTACACAAAAACCAGTAAAAACACTAATTCCCGTCGCCATGGTCCGGACGAGTATACCATGGTCCAGACTACCGAGTCAGTTTGCTCACTGATGCTTCCTAGAGTCTCTGGTCCGGACGGGGATTCCATGGTCCGGACCACCAAGTCAGAAAGTGGCCTTTTGGTCCTCTCCGCATCCTTGACGCTTCTAACCACTCCAAAGCATGTTTTCCAAGTCTTCGAGCACTCGGAGCCTGTAACACCGTTAACCAACAAACGTTAATCAAATAACAACCTAATTTGCTTAACAAAGTACGAGTTAACGAGGTTCAACGGGTGCTTTTCGGCACCTTTCACACCCCCCAACTTACACTTTGCTAGTCCCTAGCAAAGAAACAAACTAAACTACCAACTAAATGCAACTAAATGATAGTTCTTTTAAACCCCCAGGCGGCCTCGGTAGGACGAGTGAAGTCTCGTGAGGGTTTTTAGCAGTGATCACCCACAAAACACAAAGGGAGCCGAATACCACAAGTGCAACTCAAACCCAACCGACAACATCTCAAAATGCCGCCGTGAATGCCACATAAACCAAAGACAAGATGCTTTGCTCATGCAAAGGCTTAAACAAGTGAATTCTCGTATTCAATCTACCACAACGACTAGCCTTCACATCTATGGTCGGATAGGGTTGTATCATATAGCATGTGTGTAAGTGAGAACCGCACAAAGAGATTCACCAACCCTGAAAACAGTTCACACTATCAATATCCTGGTGTGCCTCTACATTCTCCCCCTCCCTTTATTCAACTGTTTTTTTTATTGTGTGATTATGCAATGTCCGGATCTCTCGGGCTTTCTAGTTGACCCATTTAGCGAGCTTTAGGTCAGTCATCCCCAAGCCAGATGGCCTTAGGGTACCAGGTTTAAAGAGACCCCTCAGACTTAATTGCTCGAGTCAAAAAGGCTTTAGAGAGAGACCCAAACTAACCACATTCCACCAATGCCTTCACAAGGTCTATCTATCTTATGACGCGAACAACACGGTGGGAGCAAACCCCGATTGCCCGGTTATTCAATGGACGCCCGGATAAGCAACATCAATTCAGTGCACAATGTAGGGAAGGGGTCCTAATTAGCCCATGGGCACAATCAACTAACACCGAAATATCAATGTCATGTAAACCAAATTCAAGGCTAGTGAACGCTCAAAGTGGGATAGTGCGCGTGAGAAAGCATGAACTCAAACGATCAAACACTATCCAACCATAGATGGTACGGGCTATTCAAGTGCTTTCTATCAACATGTTATTCACAAGCTTAAACCGATCCATGAACTCGCATCGAGACATCAATTCACATGACAAACACTCGCATCACTAATCAACAGCCATCAATCAAGACTAAGTGCACTCAAGCATCCAACGCCCTTGGCACAACTTTTTTTTTTTTTTTTAAATTTATTTTTTGGATTTTCAAGACTCTTGTGGACAGTCGACCTCCACGCCGGTGGTTTTGTGATTTGAAAAATAGAGTCGCCACCCGGGTTTTTAGAAAATGGTTTGGGACCCGAGAAACCGTTTTGAAAAATGATTAAGAAAATGATTTATAAAAAAAATAGTTTGAAAACCAGAGATTCGTTTTGGATTCGGGAGCCAGGTTACAAACGGGGAAGGGTTTTAATGCACCCCGTTTGCCCGATTAAAAATCGGTCTTTACTAAACATTTTTGGGATTTTTAGAAAGTATTTTATTGCCGAATATTAACAAATAATCATTTAAGCAAAGAAGACGATAATAATGAAAAATAAGCTACTAACATATAATTTACAGCAAACATGTAAAAATCCAGAATTTAAACTATTCGTGCAAGGCACTGTTCAAAATTTTGATTTTTACACAAAAAGTGTGCCGTGCGGCACTGTTCATCAATCAATGGTCAAATTTTTAAAGGAGCACCATACGATACTCCAAGTGTACCGTGCGGCACAGTGGGAGTGCCGTGCGGCACTATTTCTCGCACAAACAGTTCAAACTTTGGTTTTTTCAATGTGATTGAACAGAGGCAGATACAAGGCATGGAATATGATTAAAAATGGACTACTTTGAAGGAGAAAACAGTATGCTTGAATAAGGGATGGTCCTCCTCGTTGAATCGCTCCGTACGAGGCGATGTTTTCACCGTACGACGCGACCGGGAGGTGCAAAATAGAACTGGTTTTAATGTGACATGGGCGTACCGAATGTGGAGATGATATTGATCATCATCCCACATTCGGCATCCCTCCCCTCAGGGTACCGAGTTACGAAATTGGTGAAACGGGATTATACCTCGGTTCGGAAACTCTCGGATTGAACTTCTTCTTTGGACTTCTGAATGTGGCTTGAGCTCCTTCCAATGCTTGCGAAGTTACTTCTCAGTATGGTATGGGAGGTTTGGTTGAAAGTTTGATGGATTTTGGTGATGATCAGTGAAGGCTTTGGGACGAAAAACAGAGCAATGGGTTTCGGATTGCAACTGGATTGGTTTTAGAAATATGAGATAGATTTCTGGAGCTTGAGGGTGTTGGTACTAAGTGATTTTGAGTATGAGAAGAATTTAGGAGTAGAATTCAAGAGGGGTTTTCCATGGTTTTTCTCACAAATTTTTCCGATCTCTATTTCCGTTGGAATCGATCGATACTTATAGGGGATGAATGATCTTGATCTCCACGTTTTCTTCCTCTCCACTCAAAGGAATGATGGCTATTTCATAGCTTTGAAGCCTTGCACGAAACCATGATGAGCAGGGGAACAAATTTGTCAACATTTTGAGCTGCTGGGCGTTCTGCAAAAGCTGTGTGACAAGTGACAGTGTCGTACGGCACATAAACTGTGTCGTGTGGCACACAAGCTGTGCCATGCGGCACATGTGACCGCCAAAATTCAAAAAGCTGCTTGGGCTGTGCCGTGCGTGAGAGATGAGTACCGTACGGTACTGTTGACTCTGTTGACTTGGAGAATTTCAATCCGAGAGACCTTCCGGGCATTTCCTTCCATCATTGGGGATTCAAATGTATACGAGAGTCTCATTTTGGGGTGTCTACAACTCTAAATATGCACAACCACAAGGTGTTCTCTCCCCCCAACTTAAATCATGCAATGTCCTCATTGAATGTCATGCACTAAAAAGATAGGACAAATAAGGTAAAAGTAAGGAAAGAGACCACCTCGTGAAGGAGAACTAAACAGGCTAAAAATCATGGGGCATGACCCCCCAACTGGAACACAATGATCTGCATATGTTAGTCCCCACAAACTACAAAAGAAAGAATAACAACAATCTAAACACGAACAAGCAAAACACCAATTCTAAAACACCACAAATAAAATGACTCAAAAGTAAGTAAACTCCATCCACTTTCTTCACACGAAAGACACGTGTATTACTTTTCTCCCTAATTTCTCACTTAAATATGTGCAGAGAAGGTCATCATAACAATCCCGGGTAAGTCATGACTCAACAGGTTAAATTATTCAAGGTTTTTCCTTAAAGAAATCAGAGCCAATCGTCTTTTATGACTATCCGAGACACGGCAATAAGATTGTTAGAAACCTAGATACACAAATTTAAGGCTAGAAATTAGGTGGCTATACCGGACCATTGATAGCCGTTCGAGCACGGCTAACACTGGAGTTGTCACAAACTCCAAGGATTTATAGTCTCCTAGACTTGTCACGACTCACCACACACCCAACACTCAAAGAATAATTTTAATCTTCCGTTTAAAATTCACACGAGATGGATCATCCCAAAAGATATCGTTCCACTCTCCCACAACAATAAAAAACGATTGGTCACAGAATCGAGTTGGAACCGTTCCTCTAGTCACCATACAATGAAAATTACCATACCAAGGGGAGGTTTGCTTGTACAGAAGTACCCCCAACAAAACTCTACGAGTTGGACCAAAGGGCTCTATGCCAATTACAAAATCACATGTGACTTCTTTGATGTACTGTCCAGTGTTGTCAATTGACCTATCCTGTTAAGACTGATCACTATGTGTAGATAGGACAACCGACATAATCTCTACTGGCCCCAACAATTTAACACGAGGATTGGGTGATAAAGGTCTCAACTCACAATTAGGTGACTCTGTGGCAATCAGGAGTGGAGATAATAAAGAAGGTCGAAGAGCATCCCCATTAGATATCCACTCCTCAATAACTGACCAAGGAGCAGTGTCCACCAATGAACTCACTTGCTCAATAGACTCATCAAGTTCAAAATTATCACCGCAGTGAGCTAAGTAAGTCTCTAAAGAATCATCACGACTGAAATTAGTGAAAGAATTGTTATCAAGACTAGCAATCTTGTAAAAGTTACTAACCTCCTCGTGTGAACTAGACCCCTGTTATACTTGTTCCTTACTAACATTGACTGCAAAACAGTCTTCTTCCACTAGAGGTTATTTCGCGGTATTACAGACATTGAGCTTAAGGGTCATATTACCAAACGTGACCTCCATCTCCCCACTCCTCACATGTATATTCGCATTGGCCGTAGCCAAGAACGGACGACCAAGTATAACTGGAGTTTGCCTCCTGAGGGTGTTCACCGGTTCTGTGTCAAGGACTATAAAATCAGTAGGAAAGTAGAAATCATTGACCTTGACAAGAAAGTCCTTAACTACACCACGCGGTACCTTTATGGATCGGTCAGCTAATTGCAAGGTTACCGTCGTGGGTTTCAACTCTCCAAGTCCCAACTGCTCGTACACCGAGTAAGGGATCAAATTGACACTAGCCCCTAAGTCTAAAAGTGCGCGCTCGATACAATGGCTACCAATGACAATGGGAATGGTAGGTGTGCCAGGATCTTGTAACTTAGAGGGAGTGACAGACTGGAAAACAGAGCTCACTTGCTCGGTGAGAAGGACCTTTTTGGACACATTTGTCCGAGATTTCCTTTTGTGAGTGCAGAGGTCCTTTAGGAACTTGGCATAATTCGGGATTTGCTTAATGGCATCTAGGAGGGGTATATTGATATCCACGCGTTTGAATTCCTCAAGAGTGTCCTCCATAGATGATCCCTTTTTGGTGTAGGGAGATGGCCCATCTAAGGCAGCGGGGAATGGGGCTTTAGGCACGTAGGGTGGTTCCTTGGAGCCCGTGGGTGGTGAAGTAATGATTGGAGGGGTTGCCTCCTTTCTATGTGAACTCTCCTCCCCAGAATCAAATGGGGAGGAGGGAGCTTGGTGCTCCTTGTTTTTGGGCTTCTCTGGTCGGGTTTCGACCTCTCGCTTACTACGAAGGGATATCAGAGCATTTGCCTGCTGGAAGTTACCAGTCCATTGATTACCCTCACACTGGTTTTGACCTCTCGGGTTCTGAACTGGCTGACTAGGCAACCTACCCTCCTCTCTGCGGTTCATCGTGTTGGCCAATTGGCCCAATTGCGCCTCCATTCGTGCAATGAATTGTGTATGAGAATTCACCTGCTGTTGGGTCTCAGTTACCTGCTGTTGGGTCGCAGTCATCATCTCAAATGCCTTAAGAAACTTATCCTCGAAGGAAGGGTCCCTCGAGGACTGGGCTGGCGCTCGATGAGGGGGTGGCTGCTGATGGTTTGCATAGCGATAGGCCGCAGGATTATATGGTGTGGACCATGGCCTAGACTGTGGGGCAGGGGCATTATCTTGTGGCTGTCGCCACGACAAGTTAGGATGATTCCTAAGCCCCGGGTGGTAAGTGTTAAAAGAGGGATCACCCGGTTTAGGATAACTCTGAACATTAGAGTACCCCTGAGCAGCGTGAGCTTGCTCTTCTGCAAAACCTGGAAACTGGTCTCTCGCAGGACACTCTGTAACATAATGGGCTGGACTAGCACATAGAGAACAAGCCTCCTGAAAAGTAGGAGGCGGAGTGGAAGTCGAACCCAAACTCAAAAATTGGTCCAAGTTTTTCAACGAGAGAGTCAACCTTAAGCGCGAGGTGGTCAGAGGGGCTAACCTCATACAAACCCCATGGCTTTGAAGAACTGGCCGCGTTGGTTGCCTATCACTATGCTGGTAAGTGGCATGGTGCTGGGAGGTATCACTCATTGTCTCAAAGGCCATGTTTGATAAGCCTCTTGGAGGGTGGGATTGGACTAATAAGGAGGTGGGACCTCTAATACTATGTTTGGTTTGAGAAATAAGGCAAGGACTAATAGTCCCATGGGCATGCCAATCCCCCAAATTGGCCGGATTCGTAATACCTGGGGGTACTTGGTATTGTTAACAACGGGATTGGGATTGAAGGATTTCTCTCCTGTGCAAACCACCAAACCCCATGATCTAATCCTATCATAGACAAAACAAACATGTTATTACCAATCCCATTATCTAATCCTGTGTAAAAACAAACATGGGAAAGGATTTGTCTCCTCATTAATAATCCCACCTTATAACCAATCACAATCCTAATCCCATCTCATTACCAATCCCCTCAAAACGAAACCTCGTATCAAACGGGGCCAAAGAGTTCCCATGCCGACTGCTCATTCTTGTTCATTAATGAGCCTCCACATGAGGCATCAACCATCATCCTATAATGAGAATTCAACCCATCGTAAAAACATTGCACCAACTGCCACTGTGGAATATTGTGGTGCGGACACTTCCTAATGAGGTTACCATACCTCTCCCAAGCCTCGTGAAGAGGCTCATTGTCATTTTGTCGGAACGAAGTAATCAGTTTCCGATAATGAACTGTTTTGCCTACGGAGAAGTATTTTTTAAGGAACGCATCCTTAAGTTGATCCCAGCTAGTGATCGAGTTCGCGGGTAAAGTACTGAGCCAATGTTTGGCACCCTCTTTTAGTGAAAATTGGAACAAGATTAACCTAAGCACCTCATTAGGAAAATTATGAATTTTAAGTGTGGAGCTTATGGTTATGAACTCGTCAATATGCTGACAGGGATCCTCTTTAGTGAGCCCGTGAAAGTTGGGCAACGCATGCAGTAATCTCATAGTGGGTCGCCGTGAACGGTGGCAACTGGATGCATGATGGTGCGGCATAGGATGATGGCAAAAAGTGTGTGTGAAGTGGGGCAAGGGGCGCGACAGCGCCACTTGGCGGATTAGCGCCATTTGGCGGATTAGCGCCATTCTCAACATCCCCCATTGAAAGTAAATCAGTCTCACTCTTAACCCTACGTCTCTTTCCGATATCCTGATTGAGAGGAATAAGGTCGGGTTTCTGAGACCGATGACCAAACATACACAGAGACAAGCAAATAGAAGGGAAACAAGACTTACAGTGAGCAACGATATCGCTTTTATATCACGGTACCGCTTTTCACTGGTTGATCCTGCTCAATTGAACGTTTCGCCATTTGTGCCCTGAGTATCACTTAGCAAACAAAAATTAAAAAGCCCTAAACTAAGAATTAAAATAAAAATTAATCGAAACTAAGCAACCGTGCAAATTGTCGCCGGCAACGGCGCCAAAATTTGATCGTGTCGTGCCGAGTCAAAAATATATTTATAATTACTCAGAAGAATAGTGGCTAAGTCTGAGTGTCGATCCGCGGAGACAAATTGGCTGAGTTGCGTTAATTCCAACGAATTTCCAATTTAATTCGGTAAAAAGTGGTTTGATTGTTTGTGAAATAATTGAACTAAAGAGCGCAATAATTAAAGATGTGAAACTATTTGGGAAGAAGATCTAGGGTTTAGAATCTGCTCATACCGCATAACCAAGCATCGCATAGATATGATTAATATTCTAATCGCAAAGGATTATCGCTAGGGCTTGCAAACCCTAACGATAATCGTCAAGAGAATATGAGATTGTTAAAAGGCATGGACTATCCCATAGCACGGACCGTCTCACTATTGCGGCACGGTCCGTCTTACGAGCATAATCCATCTCAGAACTCCAATCACACCAGTGAAAACAATTATATGTTTACGGTATTTGAATACATGAATACAAATACGCAACAGATTGGAAGAAGAAAACCATGATTCCATTGATCACATGAAATCGAGTTCACAACATGTAATCCGATTCAAGTATTAACCACAATCTATGCAGAAAAACAAGGTTACTTGGTGTAGAGCTTCATCCTCCCCCTAGAAAAGGGGTTTAGCCGGACATGGTGATGATCGACGAGCTTTGATTCGAAGAACGCATGAAGAACGTGAAGAACAATGAGTTTCTCTCTCCAAGTAGCCTCTCTCAATAGTTGGGGAACCCTAAAACAATGTTAGGTTATCCTATTTATACCTAGGGCCCTCAAAATTACACAAAAACCAGTAAAAACACTAATTCCCGTCGCCATGGTCCGGACGGGAATACCATGGTCCAGACTACCGAGGCAGTTTGCTCACTGATGCTTCCTAGAGTCTCTGGTCCGGACGGGGATTCCATGGTCCGGACCACCAAGTCAGAAAGTGGCCTTTTGGTCCTCTTTTGCTCCTCTCCGCATCCTTGACGCTTCTAACCACTCCAAAGCATGTTTTCCAAGTCTTCGAGCACTCGGAGCCTGCAATACCGTTAACCAACAAACGTTAATCAAATAACAACCTAATTTGCTTAACAAAGTACGAGTTAACGAGGTTCAATGGGTGCTTTTCGGCACCTATCACTTCACGATTTAGACATGAATCTATTAAGACACATTCCATCCGTTCCTTGATGTTAAGCCTCGTTCTGAGGAGCCTAAAACTAAAGCTCGAGCTCAGCTTGATTGTAAACGAGTCGAGCCCGGTCAATTTACTTAACGAGCATCTTAAACGAGCCAATCCTAGATGAACCGAGCATTTGCGAGCGTCGAGCGAGCTGAGTTTTTGAGTGTTGAGCTTTGCTCATTTATTAAACAAGATTGGTACGTTTGCAGCCCTAATTATATATAAAATCGAATCAAGATTGAAAATTCAGACTCAAGCCAAATTCATGTGTAGCCTTGATTGGCAAGGATGAAAAACAAACCAATCACAGATCAATCAAATTCGAATGGGATTTGTTAATTTGGACTTTGATTTACATTAAAGATATGGCCGACTCCCAATTATAGGCCAAGACATGACACATACCATATTGGCCTTGCAATAGCTGTATTTGAAATCATGTGAGCAATACATGCATGCTAAAACAGAGTATGTCATAGTATGCATGTCGCTTATGGGCTGGGAAATGATACGGTACACATCCCTTACAAATTACTCCATAGGAGATTTTGTGACTCTAAATATGAGATTTTGTGGCTCCAAATATGAGATTTTGTGGCTAGAGGTATGAAATGGCGTACGGTATGCACCCTCATACGGATAGTCACAAAATCTCATCTAAGTCCACAAAATCTCATATTTGGAGCCACTCAATCTCATATTGGAACCACGCGGACCTAGTGCGGACCGTGCGGACATCATACGGATAGTCATAAAATCTCATATTGGAACACCAAATCTCATATCTAGTCCCACAAACTCTCATGTCGGTAATCACAACAATAACTATTGGATCCGTCACAAAATCTCACATTGGAACACCGAATCTCATATTTAGTCCACAAACTCTAATATCGATAGTCACAACAATAAATATTAGAGTCCACAAACTCTCATATTGATATACACACTATCTCAAGTCCACAAACTCTCATATCGATATTCACACTATCTCATATGGTCAATGGTAAAAGATGGGACAAAATCCCACACGCATATGTGGCGGAATCTCGGCTGTCCATCCGTATGGGGTGCATAGCGTATGCCCTTTCATACCTCTAGCCACAAAATCTCATATTTAGAGCCACAAAATCTCATATGGAGTAATTTGTAGGGGTGTGTACCGTAGCATCACTCCGCTTATGGACCTTACTTGCTTGAGCCAAATAGGCCAAAACAACTAAATTAATTAACATTGGACTTGACCTTTTGCATGCAGTCGCCATTTTTTTTGGGGTAAACATGCAGTTGGTGTTTGGTGCATATTTTAATTGGGTGATTCTCGATTCTGAATTTTAATTTTGTATTTCTTTTCAAGACGGAAACATTATTCAATATATGGAGAATTTTGATAATGGGTATATTAAGAGGCTGAATGAATAAATGAATAAAAGAAAAAAGAAAAAAGAAAAAATAAAAAGAAAAAGAAAATAAGAAAATAACATAACAGAAAGAACATCCAAACAACAGCTCCAACAACCTCGGCCTCATCGCCGTTTTGTGTTAGGTAGTGAACCATGCCATGCCACTGCCGTAACCAAGCACCTTCGATTCATAAATTAGTTACTTGGTATTTTTTTACTTTTCATAATTTTTTGTTTAGTGTTTTGTAGTAATTCTCTGGATTAATCATTCTTATCGATGAGAGAAATCAGAAAAGTAAAAAGAAATATGGACCAAAGTTGAAAACATTCATATGAGACCAAAAAAATACCAAAACTTACAGACCCGGAATTTTATCAAAAAGTTTTCGATTTTAAGTGAGTGTTTTATGAAATTGCATTTAAGAGTTGGAATGTGGGTTAATGTGGAATTTAGTTTGGGTTGGGTCTTGATTGAAACACAATAGAACTTGGAAGGGTGTGTGTGTGTTGAACCTATATAAGGGTGAGGAAGAGGAAGAGAGAGAAAATCACTTCTCCCCCTCCTCCCATCCAGCCAACCCTCTCCTCTCTTCTCCCTCTCTTGACTTCTCACACCCCCACACCAAAATATTTACCCACACTCAAAACCCACTTATATCTTCACTCAAATCCATCACCCCTACGCACTTGGAGCTCGGGTTTTAATCACATTCGCGTGGAAGAGCCATTTTCAATTGGGGGTGTGATTCGGAGGCTAGGGTGTTGTTCTAGGAGCTTATTGGAGCTTGATCTATTCAGGTAGAGATCTCCTTCTACTTTTTCTAAGTTCAAATTGTTGCATTGATTCATAGTTTGTTCATGTTTCACCTTGATCTTGATGAAACCCATTTTGTTCTAGAGTTTTGGTTTGAAATCCCCAATGATTCTTGATAATACTTTAGATCCCTTGTTTAATTGAAGTTTTGATCACTTCCAAGCGTATTTGTTCATTGGTACCATAAAAACTAGATTTTGGACCTTTGTTGTTGAGTTTGGGTGAACTACAAAAAATCTCCAGAAAAACTGGGCATGTCTTGCTTCCCTAGAATTTCCGTCCGGACGGCCGCCGGTGATCCGTCTAGATGGCTTTGACAGATTCAATCTCCCGTTTATTTTTTGGTCGGGTTTTTTTCTTGATACTTGTTTGGTACTCGGTACAATGTTTCATCGTATACTAGTGGCTTCATTTGATAATCTTCCCACTCATGTTTAAACGTGTGAATTCAAGTATAAACTATAATGGTGGATTGATCGTTGTCATACGAGTGATATATGTGAGTAAATACTTGTTGGATACATGATGATTGATTGGTGTAAGTTAACAGACATGTTTTGATGAATTAAATGGGGACACTTGATTGTTTTTTAGAATATGAAAAGAAATGGAATTGAAGTTGGATTGTGATTACTAGGGCCACCATTCTGTGCGTCCGGTGTTGGGAGTCTGATCCGCCTAAGGTCCCTCCTATGTGCGCATAGGCCCAATCCGTTGAGGAGTATCCACGAAGTCCACCACATTACATGGACCCAATATATATTGAATGACCCATATTTTAGCCTTTTAAGTGGTGAGCCACACAATAGTATATTAAGGTCCAATTTTTTTTTTTTTTTTCTTGTTTATCCAATGTGGGACTCAATCTTTCACACATGTTTCTAACAATTTTCCCCTCATGTGTGAACCATGCATTGGGCCTAGCTCCCCCTCGATCTGATCCACTTGACTTCCCTTTAATTCTTGATCTATCTCTCTAACATCGTGTCCGAACCCGGGCTTATTTTTCGCATCCACTCCACCATATTCCACAAGAGCCACCTTGCTTGCCAGCCAGGTGCCGCACGCACCAGGGATTTTTCCTGCTCCATCGAGAGCCACCTTGCTGCCGACCACCTACCTCACGCACCAAAAATTTTCTTGCTCCATTGAGAGTTGCAATAGATTTTCTTGCTCCTTCGAGAGTCTCTGTGCAAGCCCATAACCACCGATGCTTCTAGGATAGTTCATCCATAGATCATCAACCATTGGCTCTGATACCAGTTGTTAGGATTTTCGCTTGTCCCTTTCAAAGGCAGTCACCCACAACACATTGAAGGAGAAAACGACGGAGGATCGTATGAAAGTGCTGAAGAAGATGTACGAGCAACCGTCTATTACAAATACGGTACATCTTAGGAAAAAACTTTTCAACCTGTCTATGGCAGAAAGTGGTTTCTTTTATGTCACATCTCAGTGAGTTCAATGCGATTGTTGATCAACTTATGTCTATTAATATCAAGTTAATGATGAAGGTTTTGCTAGCAATCCAGGGAAATAGCATTGGGAAGGAGTAAAGTGAACTATGCGATACTTGAGAGGTACCATTGATTTGCCATTTTGTTTTGGGAGAGAGAAGTTGACAGTGCAGGGATATGTGGATGTAGACTTTGCCGGTGATCAGGATACACGATGAAGCACCGCAGGTTATATCAACAGTGGCGAGTTGGGTTTTATGTCTGCAGAAATTAGTGACATTATCCAAAACAGAAGCTGAGTATGTGACCGTGACTGAGGCTGCAAAGGAGATGATTTAATTGAAGAGCTTCTTGGAGGAGTTGGGTTTGAAGTAGAGAACTGCGTTCTTTTCAGTGTCAACCAGAGTGCTATACACCTTGCCAAAAATCCATTGTTCCATGCCAGGACGAAGCACATTGCTTTGAGGTACCATTTCATTCGTTCAATTTTAGAGGATGGGGATTTATTGCTAGAAAAAGATTTTGGGGGACAAATTCAGCAGATATGTTGACCAAGCCTGTTATTGTTGAGAAACTGAAGTTGTCTTCAACTCCAGTTGCCCTTCATGCTTGAAAAGATGATGGGCCTGGAACCACACCTAGAGGGGTCAGATGACTATGTCCATATTGATTGAGATTATTTGGGGTTTGCAGTTGTTTGTTTACTGATACTTCGGTTATCTTCAAGTGGGAGATTGTTAGGGTTCAGACAACCTTTAGCAGTGGTCTAGTTCGGGAGTGTAGGGGATGGAGCCCCCATGAGACACCGATATTTTTGGACTTCATTGTGTAACTTTGGCCATAGGGCCCGACCTATTTATATTGCAGTTTGCTAATAATTAGGGTTATCATGTTTTTAGAGAAAAAACAGAGAGAGGCGAGAGAAAATGCAGATCTCAGAGAGTTTGCGAGAAGACTTGTACTCTTGTACTCGATTTCATAGTGGACTGGTGTGGCTCTCACGGTTTTTCCTCACATTGAGGTTTTCCACGTATATCTTGTGTCTCATATTTTTCTTTCAGTTTTTCCATTACTCACAATTATTTATTTTTCCATTCTGTGATTCATTGTTCCCAAGATCCATAGGGCGTTGTGGGGTTCGAAAATCCTAACACCTGGGTAGGGGTGAACGAGGCCCATGAAACTTGGCAGGGGACATCGTAAACAAAGATTTCTAACTCATGTGATCTATGAAAACCTCAAAGTGTTCGCCACACAGATAATAGCATCAAGTCTTCAACACAAACTCTACTGCTACTAGCTCAAAGTCGTGAGTCGGGTAGTTCTTCTCAAGTTCCTCCATGGACAATGAATAGATCAAAATGTCATCAACCATAAATTGGTCCACGTATGGTGTGCAAATCTTGATTATTAAACTCCTGAAAATTGCTGGAGCATTCGTCAATCCAAATGTCATCACTACAAACTCATGGTGGCCATAAAGAGTCCTGAAGGCAGTCTTTGGAATATCTTCATCCTTGACTCAAAGCTGGTGATAGCCAGATCTCAGATCAATCTTTTGAAAAATTAACAGGATCCATGTAGTTGGACAAAAGGTCATCAATCCTCAATAATGGATAATGATTCTTGATGGTCGCCTCGTTGAGTTGTTAGTAGTTAATACGTAAATGAAGCGATTCAACCTTCTTCTTAGCAAATAAATCTGGTGCTCCCGACGGCGAGGTACTTGGTCGAATAAACTCATTCTTCAGCAACTTCTGCAGTTGAACCTTCAACTCTCGAAGTTTGATTGGAGCCATTTGAT
The DNA here is from genome assembly GCA_016920895.1 of Vaccinium myrtillus. NCBI lineage: Eukaryota > Viridiplantae > Streptophyta > Magnoliopsida > Ericales > Ericaceae > Vaccinium > Vaccinium myrtillus. The sequence continues at coordinate 25,031,294 of CM029273.1, read as the reverse complement.
GTTGTGTCATTGGGATAGGGCAGTCCATAGTTGTAATTCATTGGTGAAGTCTAACTCCTGGTGAGGTGGTAGTCTGGGCAACTCTTTCGAAAAACACCTGGGTACACATTACTTGTGGCAAATTCAACTCCATACGATCGTCTTCCCCAAGCATTAGGCTCGCCAGCCATCCCGTCAGGCTACGACGCCATCTCGATTTTGGATAAACTGACAAAAAAAATTCTTGTCTATCCCCCTTAAACTTGAAATGTGTACCATCAGAAAAGTGAGCAACTATTTTCTTCTTGAAACAGTCGATCACGGCTCAATGGGAGGATAACAAATCGTTTCCTTGGATAATATCAAAATCGGCCATCTAGATTACTTGAATGTCACATGTCAAACGCAAACCGTAGACCTCTAATTCGGAAGCTCCACAAGCTAAGACTACCGGTACATATCTACCCAGAGATGAAACTACACTAAGGGATTTCGCTAAATGTACGATCTCCGACCGCAAAGAATTTACACAAGCGGCAGATATCAATGAATAAAAAATCCCAGTGTCAAATAGTTCACAAATGGAAGAACTGAAATGTATGACGGTACCAGAAGGGCCATGTTTAAGTCGGAGTGCAAGAAGTTGGGGCAGCTACAATCAAGGACAAAATCAATGTTTTGAAGTTAAAGGGATACAATATTCTAGCAGTGATGATTTAAGGTTCAACTTGTGAAGAAAACTAGTAGAGAATTCAAATTGCAAACAATATTGTAGTGGTCACAAAGGTTTTCACGAGAGATGTGAATAAATTTCAACAAGGTTCAAGAAAACATTATGAGTTCAAGTGATGAAAAAGCCAAACTAAATATTTGTCTTAAAACCACATCGGCCGAATATGTTTCAAATCAAACATCCAAGTCTAGTTGTTCATGAAAGTTTTAATTAGGGAGGTATACAAAGTGTTCACAAGATCATTCCAGCAACTGAACCTTCTATCGCAATTTCAAAAATAATCTTATGAACACAACAAAAGTTAAAATGAAATGATTGTCGAAATTAAACAACTCAAAGAAAGAGGAGTCCCTTAAAGGTTTAAATTGTTCAATAAACAAGAATCTCAAAATCCGAGCTCATGTTTAATTTGAGAATCTAGACTTCCAAAGGAAAGAAGAGGTACTTTGATGTGATATTTGGGAATTTAATATCAACACAAACTAAGCGGAAAGTAGAGAGAAAGTTACCGTTAAGAATGAAGGGTTATATGAGTGGTAAAATTAGCATTGGTGACAAATATAGTAGAAGCAGAAACATTTCGACTTGAAGTTGAACAGATCAGAAGCCACCAAGATCTGGAACCAGTTTAGGAAGAAACAAAGAGAGGTTGAATGAGATAGACTACTACTATTAAGCATACTAATCAAGCGAACAAAACTTATATAAGGATGGCGTTGCTAGTCTCGACAATAACAAATAATAGAAGAGTATGCGAGCAAGAAGTAGGCACATGAAGCAATAATGGCAGAAACTAAAGCGTTCTATTTGAACTTTCTAAATTGGAGGCTATTAGATAGAGGCTATTTGGATTTTACATCGATTTATGAAGGGGTCAAGAGAGGTTAAATGCGATCAATAGGTGCTAAGGGTTACTAATCGTGTGAAAGCTAACTATTGTAATATGGTGACTATCGACCCGTCTACCCCCCTTAAAAAGGCAGTGTTGTTCTTCTACAGAATAACTCGTCTTTCTATGAAAGCAGTTGACATGTGAAGATTCCAATGCGATAGTAAATAAATAAGTAAAAACTCCTAACTCCAATTCACGCGTAAGCTCCAATTGAACCTTCCCACCAATGACAAAATAATGTCGTTCAAAGTTGCCCTCAAACTGTATAAATCTAATGGAACGTGCTACTTTCGGTCCTCTCAACCCTTTTTCCAATATCCTCATGTCGTAGTTCCATATGTACTCAATTCTAGACTTATAAGATATATTAAAAGGAAATTTATATAGAGGGCATACTAAATAGTAAAATGTACCATATAACAATTTTTTTTTTTATACAAAATTAACAAGTAGTATTACTTAGGATATACTACTTAACACATAAAAGAAAAATCAGTCAACCCATTACCCAAGGTAGGTAATCGCAAACCTAGGCTCTGATACCAAGTTGTAACGCCCCGAAAATTGGGTACATTAATAAATAAATTGCAAAATTATTTAAATAAAATACCAACTTCATTAAAAAAAATCCAAAGAATACTTAATAATTTTTTTGTGAAAATTAAAAGTAAACTAACTTATTACAACTGAAATAAATTGAATTCGAACCGTGTCTGAAAAACTTAAACATTTATTTAAAATTCAACTGAAATAAATGATAGAGCCATCAAGCTAAATTCTACTGATAAAGCCATGGGTCCGCCACCTGATTCCCATCTAGCTGCTCCATCGCCTCGTAATTAGCAGGCGGCTCCTCATCTCCTTCTGTACCTGGCGTTGGGGATGCCAGGGCCACAAAAAGTAGCACCGTGAGTAGTAAAATTAAACTCAGTAGGGCGCCCTAAGCCACCCCTTTACTAAAGTTACTCATGCAACAATTACACACATAACTGAAATTGTATTTCGGATGATATACTCAATTTTTCACGTCATTCCTCCACAGAAAGGATTCAAAATTTTTTATTAATCTCGTTCCAACTTTGAACATATACTTTCCGTCACAGGCTTCCACCCACAGTATACCTCAGGTGCCCGATCACACAGCAAAGCCACCACGGGGTATACTGCGCACCGCCCACGATTGATCACCCATTGATCAATCTCTATCTGGTATTGATTCCCACCCACAGTATACTTCCGGCGCCCGGTCACACAACAAAGCTACCAAAAATTATAAACTGCGCATGGCTCAATACCCATACCGGACACGTCCCAGCCCAAATTTCGCGATTAATTCATTCATCCTTAAACTAAAATATTTCGATCAATACGTGCTTAACAATTGGTTTCATGCATCACGTGGGTCATTAATCACATAAGTCTAGCATAACGAGAAAATAAAATAATCACAAAGTTAAAGACAAATTTAACATAACATGTAAAACGAGAAATATTCTTAATTTACTATAAAAAGCAAACTAACTCCATAAATCACAAGATTTTACAGAAATATTAAACTTTACGCTACGAGCAGATTTTGTGTTTTACTCGGGTTCTAAATCCTTCATTAAAGATGTCAAAATTGGATTTTAAAATAATTTATAATTTGTCTCGCGTTTCACTACAGCAGAAACTTTTAAAAATAATATAAAATTCTACGTAACTCGGAACGAGGCGAGTTTTATATCAAAGTTGCTTAAGTTTTCAATATCTACAACTTTTCAGTTTTGAGTTTTTCCTGAATCGACTCGAAAAGGACCCGAAACTGAGCAACAGAATGCAGTACCCAAAAATCCGATTTTTCAACATCAAACTTTCACTACCCATTCGATAATGATCTAGTTTTCGGTGTACAAATTTTCTACACTTCTCCACATACACACTAACTATAAAAACAGTAACTAAAGTAATGGTTAGGTTTAGAATTCCCTACCTTTCCTCCGACAAATTTAGCACGCGCTAACGAAACGGTAAGATTTTTTTAGATCACGAGTCCGGAGAAAAATCTGTAAAAATGATAATTAAATATCCGCGTGAGTAAAAGAAAAATATACTCCGCGAGAGAAGAGAGAAACCTATCAATGGTGTAGGAGATATGATTTAAAGAAGTGAATTTGTGTGAGAAAATGAGAGATACAATGTTATTAAATAGAGGAAGTGATAATTCGGGAGAGAGAATTAGGGACTTTGAAAGGGAGTGAATAAGTGGAATGGATAGAGATAGGGAGAGGGAGAGAATTAATAGGAGAGTTATAAACAAATAAAGATAGAAAGAGGGAGAGAGATTCCGATTGAGAGGAGAAATAATAGGGATTGGGTGAGTTATTGGAGACTAATTAGGAGAGAGGGAGAAAAGTTAGGGACTCTCATTATTTTTTTAAAGTAAATACAATATAACATTATATCCATATCTATACCATATACTTATCCAATAGATTAGGAAATTCAAATTAAAATCATTTGGTTTGGAAAATAAAAATTATTAAAGTTTATTAATATAATTAATAAGAAACCGGGTCTTTACATTATATGAGAACGTATTATGTGGATTGTTGTTGATTCCGTATCTCTAATTAGTTGGTCTTGTTTATTTCTAAGCGGTTTCTATGTCATATTGTATACGTTTTGGCTACACTTGTTTTTTAGGTTGGTGGCAAGTGCGAAGGTAGCAGCGTGGGATTGTTATTCTGGAGGATTTAACAAGATTAGTTTGATTAAGTGTTTTGTGCTAATATTTCTGGGAGTCAAATGTATTTTTCTTTAAACACGTGGATAAATGACGAGATTATTATTATTATTAATATTATTATTAATATTATTATTATCTTTTTGTGGTGCTTGAGAATTCGGGTCGTTACAAGACTAAAGAATGAAAGAATGACAACCTGAGAGATAGAGAAAGAGAGAGAGAGAGAGAGTTGTATTGATTTTCACCCTATATATACATCTGGAGAATATAACTAACAAACTTTGAAACAGAACTATCAAAAAGGGACATGATGAGCCTAAACAAGAGATTTTTTGTGTGGGGATGGAAAGCCAAAAGGCCTTTTTGGCGCAAATGTTTCAATTACCCTGAATAATTTTTTTCTTTAGTACCTCTATTTTTTTCCTTCGCTTCTAAGTATGAATTAAATCATACTCAGGAAAATTCTAATAAGGTTCGCATTCGCCTAGGGCGCACCTTGGCACTGAGTGGCTTCGCCATCTCACACGACATTCTAAGCACTTCTGTCAAATCAACACTAGTCATCTCATCCAACGGCAACCATTCAAACTCGTGCAAAAGTGAGGCCACCCAAAAGCTGACCGTGGTCAAGCCCAGGGTCTTACCGGGGCACATCCGTCTACCCGATCCGAACGGAGCAAGCCTCAAGTCTGACCCCATGATCGAGAACTCCATCCCACCTCCCTTTGTAGTAATGCTATTGACAAACCTCTCTGGCTTAAATTCATGTGGGTCCGACCACAAATCTCGGTCCCGCATGATGGCCCACATATTGACCATGGCTGTAGTCCCCGCAGGCACATGATATCCATCGATGGTCGTGTCCGTTGTCGCCAACCGCGCCCAGGATAACAGTGGGCCCGGAGGATGTAACCTTAACACTTCCTTTATTACAGCTGGTAGATAAACCATATTTGTTATATCATTCTCCGCCACGGCTCGTGATCGTCCTACTAGTTTGTCTAGCTCATCGTGGATCATAGACTGCACATTGGGATGAACCACTATTCTTGCTAATATCCACTCTATTAAAATCGCCACAGTATCAGTTCCTCTAAATATCATTTCCTGCAAAACCAATAAGGCAATAACATTACTTCAATTTGAAGGAAATTTCAATCCCTACTCTTTTGACAGAGCAATATGTTTGTATAACTACTACTTAAAACTTTAACGGGTATTTCGTTAAAATATTTACCAAATTTAAAAGAGGATTTTAGAGGCCGGCTCAGTAAATTAGGCTCGGACCTAAATTAGTTCTCGTGCATTTTTTCTATTTTTTTAATAGTCTTGCAAGATCATTAAGCGGACCTAAACATTACTATAAATTTATCCAATGCTCATGGAACATTGTCATGCACCATTAATGTATGATTGGTCTTTTTTTTGTGGTTTTAGCAACATTAATACGTGACGTATCATGAATGGTTAGAACAATATTTCAAGATATTTCAACACCACTGAAAAAATCCTTGTATTTATTACTCTCTCTCTACTTGCAAATTTCAAAATATCATATCTTTTGTTGTAGATATTCAATTTTCAAAAAAATTACATTTTTAGAACATTCTCGACCAGATCTACCAAATAAGATTGATATTGAATATGAAATTATGTAAGAATAAAAATAAGTAGTTAAAGTGGATAATTTACTGTGTTAACTACGTGAATCGTTGTGAACCATGCACAGTTCACATAGACTCACCATACACTAAAATGCACAATTCACATCGCATTTTCATACATATTTCACATAGTGTTATGCAGTTTTTTTTTAACAGGGATGTGCAATTGACATTCTCACCCCACACACATTTCACATAGCACAACAACACAGTTCACATAGTCCAATCGCACAATTCACATAGCCCCACCACACCTACACAGTTTAAATAGACAGTTTACATAGTCTTACCATACATAGTTCACAAAGAGTTATGCAGTTCACATAACTTCCCTTCATAGTTTGCATAGCCCAAACATAGTTCATATAGCCCCACAATAATCTAAAATACACATTTTGCAAAGCCTTATCACTAGGGTTGTGCAATTCACATAGATAATTCACATATAGACAGTTCACATAGCTCTATTGTACATAGTTTCCATAATAACCCCCCCACACACACACACATTCCATAACCCAGTCACAGTTCACATAGCCCCACAACACTTTAAAAATACACAGTTGGCGTAGTCTTATCATACAGAGTTCAAATAGGGTATGCAGTTTACATAGACAATTCACATAGACTCGTCACAAACTTTACATAGGCCAATCACACAATTCACATAGCACCACCGCCATTAAAAAAAATTTATTGTTATTATTTTTATCTATACATAATTTTATAATGAATATTGATCTCATTTGATAGATCTTGTTATTTAAAAATATAAATTTTATTAAAAAATGACATGTACACTAAGTTATGACATACTAAAGTTTATAACATAAATAAACAAAAAAAAAATAGTAAATATGCACGAAACAAGGACGGGAATTTATTTTTACTGCGCCTATCTGGGTTTGGCAACAATATTTAGGGTTTGTATAAAAACAAAGCTAAAAAGCATGATCGGCCTTTAATTTCTTATAGTTACTGCTTTTTGGAGGGGTCATCTGCCCGGATTAAATATGACTAATTTTGGGAGATAACTCATCCACCCTTTTCAAAAAAACTCTCAAACCAAAAATGTAATTGGGGCCCCGAAATCAGGGGATGGGGGATGAGTCATCCGGCCTCCTCATCCCACATCCAAACAGGTGCTCAAGAACAGTAAAGCTACCCAATCCGTGTGAGTAGCTATTTTGGTTTGTTTTTGTGTTTTCTAAAAGTGAGATTAGCTAAAACCGTATTGTGCTATGGCTGAATATTGATTTCATTTGATAGATCTTGTTATTCTAAAAATGACATGTGCACTAAGTTATGACATTCTAAAGTTTATAACATAAATAAAATAATAATAATAAAAAAAGTAAATATGCATGAAAAAGAACGGAAATCTATTTTTGCTGCGCCTTTCTAGGTTTGGCAACAATATTTAGAGTTTGTATAAAAAAAAGCTAAAAAGCAAGACCGGCCTTTAATTTCTTATATTTACTGCTTTTTGGAGGTGTCATCAACCCGGATTAAATATGGCTAAGGTCTGGGGTGGGTGTATTTAATCCGGGCTAAGATGGTTTTAGCCCGACTAATTTTGGAGAGATAACTCATCCATTCTTTTCAAAAAAACTCTCAAACAAAAAATGTAATCGGGGGCTGAAATTAGGGGATGGGGGACGAGTCATCCGGCCTCCTCTTTCCCCATCCAAATAGGTGTTTTTTAAAAAGGAGACTAGCTAAAACCGTATTGTGCTATGGCCGACTATAGAGAGTTGCTTACATAATTGCATGCTTACCCAAAGTACAGCAATCAAAACAGAGTCCGAAAGTTTATCGGGTCCTTGAAGTGAGATCAAAACATCGACGAAATCACTTTTTCCATGCCCCGGTCTTTCTCGGTGCTCCGCAATTATTCGGCTCACGAACCGGTTCACTTTCGGGACCAGTTCAGAGCACCTGACCCGAACTCTCTGCGGGTCAAAATCAGCCAACCAAGGTAAATGATCCGACCAGTTCAGTATTCCCAGAAGCTCATATCCTTCATCAACCAACTTCCTCAGCTCCTCAGTTTCCGGATTATTCGACCCGAGTCCGTATCTCCGTCCGAAAACAGAGCCCATCATGTTGTTAAGCGAGGCCCGCTTCAGTACATCGCGTACACGAATAACCCCTCCTGAGTCGGCCCCACCAAACAATTTCACCATCTGATTAGCAATCTCGAACCGTTGATTCTCAGAGGCTTCGATTTGCTTCGGACAGAAGAGATGAGTGGCTGCGATTCGTCGAAGGGTACGCCAGTAAATTCCATAAGGAGCGAACCCAATCGCTCTGTTGAACATTAGACTGTAGGCTGATTCCTTAACCGGACGATCAGCGAAAACGGAACTGTTGAGAATCTCTTTCGCTACGTCCGGATTACACGTAACGATTACTCTGGTTTCGCCTAAACTGAAAGCCATCAAACGCTTTGCGTGGCATTTCTCGGCCGTGGCTGCAATCCGGTGGTGCGCCAAACCAGACATGAGGTACATGCTGCCTACCACTGAGACTCCTCTCGGACCGGGTATGGGCTTACCACCCATACACTTGATGTTCAAGCCTTTTTTTCTCAATAGTGTGTGTCTTCCCCAAGCATGACCACCGGGATGGGCCCAGTAAATCAAGCTCAAAACTAGCCAAAATAAAGAAGTTAGAAATAGGCAGCAGAGGAAGTTTAGAGGAGTGAAGAAGGGTTTGGAGAATGAAGCAAAAGCGAAAATCCAGAAGGTATCTATTTGTGGTTTCATTGTTGTTAGAAGCTCAGTCTCGAATTAGTATTAGACAAGAGGTAGATATTGGTTTTGTAGCAAAAGAACTAAGTGGGGGTTGGTTGGTATATATAGGGGTGGAAGATCCTCTGTCCTATACAACCCTGTCCGACCTCTCTCTCTCATCCATCCGCACCGTTCATCCAAGCAATCAATGGCTTGGATTTACAGATCAACATGAATGGCTCAGATTTATTCGGCTCGGATGCCATCTCGGCCCCGAACAGATTTGAGCCGTTCGTGTTCATCTGTGAATCCGAGTTGTTAATTTCTCAGATGGACGGTGTGGATGGGTGAGACAGGAAGGTCAGACAGGGTTGGTGGGACAGTGGATCCGGTTCCATATATGGGGGAGTAGCTCAAAAAGGTGAGACGGAATGGAAGATTGTATGCAGCGTGTACATATTTGTGTATTAGATTTCGCCATAATTATGTCAAGAATCGTTCTATTTAAATGAGCGCAACATGATGAAAGGAGTCTATGTTTTATGTACATAAATATTGTACCGGGTTTTAAATTAAATACTATATATGTTTGATGTTTGGAATACTATCATCTAATGTTGATGCAACATTAGATGATAGTATTTCAAACATTAGATGGTATTTTTTGTGTTACGATTGTCTTAGTAGAATGTGTTTTTTTTACATGACAAACGTTTACATTCTACTAAGAACCCTCGCAGTCAGTTTCATGGTATTGTTAATCATAGGTACCAAGGATTCCACAAATTATTTGTAGACAATCTTCCTGTGGATGTTGGAATAGATGAGATTAGGGTTTTATTCAACAAGTTCGGGGTTGTTAGGGATGTGTTCATTCCATTGAAGAGGAGCAAAGTTACTGGCAACACATTTGGTTTTGTAAGATATGACTGTCGTGTCTCGGCAGATGTGGCAATATCCAAAGCTAATGGCATGTTTTTCCAGGAAAGGAAATTGTTTATTAAGTCTGCAAGTTTTGGGAAAAAGGATGTCATCGAGGATAGAAGGCTTAAAATATTGTAGGAAGGGTCAGCGCGTAGGGTGACGAGGCAGTTGACCAACCAATAACAGCCGTCCACGTGGCTCGACAAGATTCAGCGGACACGTCATCAGTCAACTAAAAATAAAGGCTGAGGGAAATCCCCACCGCGAGGAGATGACCTCGCGGAAGGACATAGCAAAACTAAAGACACCCAAGCAAGGGATGCCCTATACAAGGGAAGTGCTACTAAGGAGAAGTTCACCCCTCGCGAGGCCCTCCGAGAAGAGGACCAACGCGACGGGAAAGAGTGAACACTCACACAAGTACGCGAACCGAGCTCGCGACTGTACCTGACCAAAAGGCAGGGATGGGGAAGTCGATACGAGCTCGAAAGAGGTCTTGGCGCGAGCCAAAGGGCTCGCGACCATACCCAACACAGCGGGAATAGGGGAGAAACAAGTGGCTTGGTGGCTTTAAGGGATTAAGGGTCTCGACGAAGGGAAAACGATGCACTGGCATGGTCTAATGGAAGCTTCCTAACGGCCAGTGACATCACCCACGTCGCCCGGGTATACGGAGAGAGCACGTGTCATCATGTTATTGGGGAAATGTCTGCAGCCCCATGATTGGGTGTAGATCCCTATAAATATGAGACATTCATTCATGAATTCCAGAGAGACATAGAGAGATTCATTCGTCTTAGGAGCACGGAAATCTTAGAGAGAGAAAGTGACTCAGAGCTCCGGAAACAAGAACTCTGTTCTTGCTGGTGCTCGCGAGCACATCTTTCTTCTGAGACTGTGATTCGAGGACAATGATGATCCAAATGGGAATGGACTGAACGTTGTTGCCTTCTCTTTCTGTATATTCGGCTTAATCCTTCACCCCTTTACACACTCTCTTATTCCTGTTCAATTGTTAGCTATTGTTTGCCTCTCCAAGTTAATTTATTGACTTAAACCACAAACCGAACCTACATAAGGCGACTCTGCTGGGGAGGCTTTCATAGCTGATGGTTGACACAAGAAGCCGTTTACAAAATCAACGAAGTGGTTCGCAAATTCACAGTTCTTCTTCCCATAATCTCTTAAGCGCCATTGAAACTCTTCGACAAAGAGCAATGGAACGTCAACCCGTGCTAGAAGAAATTCAAGAGATTGATAATACACAAATTCTGGCTGCTAATGCTGAAACTCTCAAGACCATTAGAGATGGACAACAACAGATGCAAGATGGCCAGACTCAGTTGCTTTTGGCCATAACTCGGCTTACTCAGGCGGTGATGGCTGCCGCGGCACCAATGGCTCCACCAGTGCCCCCACCAAATGGTGTGGAGGGAAACCTGGTGGGTCAGCCTCAACAGCTTGGCGGAATACCACTTGCAGCACCACCACCAAATGGACATAATCCTATGGCACAAGCAGTACCAGCTCCAGGCATACCAGTTGCTGGGGGTGTTATCCCACAGCCACCAGCATTTCTCACCTTGGCAGATGTCCAAGCCTTGCTACAACAAGAAAAGGCTAAAGCAACTTTGCCAACTCTGCCTAATCCTGAGATTCAACCACCATATCCTGCTGTGATACTGACCATGCCATATCCAGAAGGATATGTGCCACCCAAATTTGTCAAGTTTGATGGGAAAGAAGGAAGTGCTCAAGAACATGTCCACCGTTTTATTGAGACCTTGGGTGTCCATTCTCAAGATCCCAATCTTCGATTGAGAGAGTTTTCCAAGTCCCTCACTTCTCGGGCATACACTTGGTATGTCAACCTCGAACCTCACTCTGTAAACACTTGGGAAGAAATGGTGAACCTGTTTTACACCAAATTTTTCCAAGTGGTAGAGAAGATCACTTCATTGAACCTCGTGAACGAGAAGCAGAAGCTGACGGAGGATATCATTGATTTCATCAAACGATTCCAAGACAAAGCTGTTCAGTGCCATGAGCCAGTTCCAGAGAAACGTCTGGTGGAAATCTGCCTCCTAGGCATGATTAAAGAGTACAAGAAGCATTTGATCAATGGAAAGTACCAGACATTTTCTGCTTTGATGGAAGCAGCGTTTAATATCCGTGGCACCGTTGACGTGGACGTACCAAAGACCACATGGAAAAGCAAAGCTGGTGGGATTGCTACTGCGGCCTCCGCGCAGGTCTCGCGCAGGCCACAGGGGGGTGATGGCAACCCCAAGAAAAGGATCAAGCCTTTCAAAGATTACAAGGACCGAGCACAGGCTGCACCTCCATATCCTTGCAGCATAGAGGAGGTCGTAGATCTCGTTAACGCATGGGTCGCGGATGGGTGCTTGAAACTCCCAGAAATTAATGTGTAGCCTACTCAGCAAGATCGCGCAAACCCGAGGTACTGCATCTTTCACAGGAGGGTGCAACACCCTACGAGTGACTGTTGGACACTCAAAGAAATTTTTAAAAGGAAGCAAGACAACAACGAGTTAAGAGTTGGCGTAAACAGAGACGTTCGCGACAGGCCCTACCCTCAGCACGAGGAAGGGGCCGCGATGGCAGAATGCTATAATGGTGGGTACTACGACTTCATGTACGACTTGGAGGATGATGTCGAGGAGGTTTACATGACCTCCTTCTATGATCACATCGAGGAGATTGCAAGCTATGATCAGCCCACTGTGGAAGTAAATGAAGAAGAAAGACATCAGATCTTGTCTAAAAGCCACAAGTTCAAGACCTTCTTTGATGGATTGGGATTTACCCCCAACGTAAGAGTGGAAATGACCAGGGCAATACTGGCATTGGCTAACCAAAGCCAGGAGGTATGTGTGGCGGAAGGTGGCTCGGTCGCGAGGACCATCCGCGAGGATTCTAACGCCATCTCCTTCTCAGACGCAGACAGGAGAGTGCCATTTCCCCATAACAGACCTTTGTTTGTCACTGCCTACATTAATGGTATGGAGCTCAAGCGAGCATTTCTGGATGGAGAGGCATTGATCAACATGATGCCCCTCGAGACATTGAAAAAATTGAATATCGCGGAGCCACGAATCATCAAGTCGTTGGTGGGGATAGTTGGTTTTGGAGGAGAGAAGAAACCCTCTCTGGGGTACATTGTGCTGGACCTCGCGGTTGGACCCATTCGTGCACCAACAAAGTTTCACATCATCGAAGGGCCAACCAACTACCACGTAATCTTGGGGAGGTCCTGGATGCACAAGTATGCAGTGGTCCCATCGAGCTATCATCAGTGCCTTAAAGGCATCTGGGCTGTGAAGAAAATCACTGTACCTGCCACTGAAAGGCCCTTCGAGGTCTGTGAGGCTCATCTCTCGGACGGGGTGTACTTCTCTGAAGTAGAGGAGGCCTGCGAAGCTGTCACCGCGAGTCCCATTGGGATAAAAATTCCGAAGTGGGAAAATATCAAAGGCGAGTCATCAGAACCAGTCCCCGCGAAGCGCCCCACGGTGTTCGACAGATTGACCCCTCGCAAGATCACAAAGACTAGCGAAGGGGGGAAAACTGTGTACCACTTATGACGGTGCGAGGGGTCAGTAGGCGTTTATGAAGCTTCTGACCCCCGCGACATCGAAGGAAAAGGAGAGGGGGATGAGATAATTGATAAACCTGAGCCAGCTCCAGAATGTATGCAAGATGGGCCAAAACCCCAACCGGAGGAGCTTGAAGAAATCGACCTAAGGGATGGAGAAGGCACCGCGAGGCCAGTATTTGTTAGCAAATCTATGGAACCTAATGCTCGAGCTAATTTGGTGGCTCTGCTTCGCAAGTACAACGATGTGTTTGCTTGGCACTACAACGAGATGCCAGGCTTGGATCCAAAGCTTGTGAGCCACCATCTCGACGTATTTCCAAACTCCAAGCCTGTGAAGCAGCCTCAGAGGAAATACCACCCAGATTTGGAAGAAAAGATCAAGGAAGAAGTGGAAAAACTCAGGAGTGCATGATTCATCCGCCCAATCCAATATCCAACATGGTTGTGCAATATTGTGCAAGTAAAGAAGAAGAACGGCCAAATTAGGATCTGCGAGGACTTTCGCGACCTTAATAAGGCTTGTCCAAAGGATGAAATGCCATTGCCTCACATTGACACCTTGGTTGATATCACTGCCGGCCATGAAATGTTTTCCTTCATGGATGGATTCAGTGGATACAATCAAATTAAAATGGCACCTGAGGACGCGGAGAAGACTGCTTTTAGGACCCCTTTGGGAAATTTTTACTATACAGTGATGCCATTTGGGCTCAAAAATGCTGGCGCGACCTATCAAAGGGCCATGACAGCGATCTTCCACGATATGATCCATCATTCTGTGGAAGTCTATGTCGATGACCTTGTCGCGAAGTCAAAATACAGAACGGAGCATCTGCGAGACCTCGAAGGAGTGTTCAAAAGGTGCAGAAAGTTTAATATGAGGATGAACCCCCTTAAATGTGCCTTTGGGGTCACATCTGGAAAATTCTTGGGCTTTTTGGTGCACAGACATGGCATCGATGCAGATGAATCCAAGATCCGCTCTATCTCAACCATGCCCCCTCCCCACTCCCAAAGATCCCTCAAGGGGTTCTTGGGGAAGGTCTCCTATCTAAGAAGGTTTATCCCTGCCCTAGCAGAAATAACTGCACCATTGGGAGATCTGCTGAAAGACAAGGTCAAATTCGAGTGGAAGGATAAGCACCAATTGGCATTTGAGAAAGTCAAAAATGTCCTGGCCTCACCTCAGACAATGGTCTCTCCGCAGAAGGGGAAGCCACTGATTCTATATCTCACATCTACCTCGAGGTCAATTGGGGCACTACTGGCCCAAGAAGTGGAAGGAATTGAAAAGCCAGTGTACTACATCAGCAGAAAAGTGCAAGGGGCAGAGGAACGCTATACACCAATTGAACGCCATTGCCTAGCGCTTGTTTTTACAGCACAGAAGCTTAGGCACTATTTCCTCTCGTTCAAAGTGCAGCTCGTGACCAGGAATGACCCTATGCGGTACCTGCTATCTCGCCCTGTTCTTAATGGAAGGGCCGCGAAGTGGTTGCTAACCCTCGCAGAATTCGATATCGAATGCACGGTGCCGCGAGCAATCAAGTGCCAAGCTCTCGCGGATCTGATGGCCCAATTCCCCAGTGGGGAGTGTGAACCACTTGGGGAGTCGCTACCAGGAGATGATTTCGAAGCACTAGCGGCCAGCCATGAACTAGAAAGCTGGACTCTAGGCTTCGATGGGGCAACAGGAGGTAATGCAGCTGGGGCAGGTGTCACGTTGCAAAGTGATAGCGGCGCGAAGGAGTACCTATCATACAAGTTAGGATTCCAATGCTCTAACAATGAAGCTGAATATGAAGCACTTATCCTAGGGCTGCTCGCGGCCAAAGAAAAAGGAATTAAAAGACTAAGAATTGTGGGGGATTCAAAACTTATAATCTTGCAAAGTGAGGGCGTCTACGCCCTAAAGGAAGCTAATCTCGCGCCATACAGAGCAACTGTTCAAAGACTCAGGAAAGACTTTGATGATATCAGCATCATTCACAAGCCCAGGTCCGAGAACAGGTTTCCTGATGCATTAGCCACTTTGGGTGCTAAGACAGAATTTGAAGGGAGTACTGTGGCCATAGAGATCACAAGAAGGACTGAGCCCTCATTTGTTGAAGAAAAAGAAGGTTCCAAGGAAAAAGATTGGCGAGACCCCATTAAAACGCAGATCGCGACGGGCAGTGGAGCAATTCCTATGATGACTCTATCACAATTCACCATCCTAAAAGGGGAGCTGTACTTTCGCGGTCCCCAGGGATGGCTCGCGAGGTGCATTGATGATACAGAGGCCAAGGAGAAAGTGAAGCAAATCCATGAAGAAACCTGTGGAGAGAATGACATAGCGCTATACAGGAGAATTCAACGTCAAGGGTACTACTGGCCTTCGATGAAGAGAGACGCCGCGACCCAGCTCAGGGAATGCCCCAATTGTTCGCTTCACGAAATCGAGCATGAGTGCAACTTCTCTAGTGAAGAAACGGATTGGAGGCAGAAATACATTGATTTCTTGAAGGAAGGAGCCCTGCCCATGGATCGCGGCGGCATTCGAGAAGTGCAACGATGCGAGAAGAGATTCTTTGTCAAAGATGACCAGCTTTACAGAAGGACCCTTGACCATATTCCCCTCAAGTGCTTATCCAATAATGAGGCGAAGAAGTTTTGCACAAAGTACATGAGATGGAACATCCAGGAGGTAGAAAGCTGTATGAGCAAATCACCCATCTGGGGTATTATTGGCCAAGAATGGAAGGGGATTGCAAAGGCCATGTAAGGAGATGTCACGCCTGCCAAAAGCATGGGGACAAGGTAAATGCTCCCTCTGTTGAGCTACACCATATTCGAGCACCTTACCCTTTTCATACATGGGCAATGGACCTGATTGGTCCCATCCATCCCTCCTCGCGAGGTAACCAGTGGATTCTAGTGGCAACAAAAATTACTACGAAATGGGTAGAGGCAGTTCCCTTGAAGCGTGCAACGGGCGATGTGGTGGCCAACTTCATTAAGGAAAATATTATCTGCAGATTTGGAATCCCTAAGGTTATCCTCTCAGACAATGGCACTCCATTTGTCAACAAACAAGTAAAGAGGTTGCTCGCGTCCTATGGCATTACCCAGAAGACCTCAACTCCCCATTACCCTCAAGGAAATGGGCAGGCCGAGGCTACCAACAAGTCCATAGTTAGGATTCTGAGCAAGCACTTGGATGAGAAAGGGGGAGCCTGGGCCGAACACCTCCCAATTGCTTTGTGGGCTTATAGAACGGCTAAGAGAAAGTCTACGCGAATGAGCCCCTTCAGCCTGGTATATGGAGCAGAGACAGTGTTGCCCGCAGAGATAAGCGTGCCTTCTGCACGTCTTGCGCTGTCCACCGAAGTAACTGAAGGGGAGCGAAGGGCGGATCTCGAGGTGTTAGATGAAAGAAGGGAGGTCGCGGCCGAAAACCAAGAAAAGTATTGGCAGTCTGTGGCCAAGTACTACAACAAAGGTGTGGTCGCGAGAGAATTCAAGGTGGGAAGCCTGGTATGGAAGTCAGTTGCTGGGGTCATGCAGAATCTAAAGCTGCCAAAGTTCACACCAAAATGGGAAGGCCCCTACGAGGTGATTAAAGCTGCAGAAAGTGGACACTACAGGCTCGCGAGAGTTAGCGACGGATTCCTCACAGGGCCCATCAACGCGAAGTACATCAAGAAGTATTACCCATGATATGGGCTAGCTTTGATGAAAGTAGGTCCATTTTGCAACCTTATGTCATTTTTGTTTATTTCTCTCGAGAATTTACTTCCTTACAATCAAATGTAGCCCTGGGTATTGATCCTCTACCCTTGAAGCAAAGAAATATGGATCGAAGTTATGAATGAGGATACTACCCCTTTTTATCTCGGAAATATGTTCTATAAATGATATTTTAAAAGATATCCATTGGAGCATACTGAGAATATGATAAAGGAAAATGGTAGAATGAATTAGGCACCCACGGTGGTGACCTCGCGACACAAAATTGTGTCAGCACAAGGGGAATTTTCACCCTTACTACCCCTTCCATCTCGGAAATATGTTCTATAAATGATGTTTTCCTTTTTTTCTTTTTTTAAAAAAAAAAAAAGATATTCATTGGAACATACTGGGAAAATGGCAAAGGAAAATGGTAGAATAAATCAGGCATCCGCAGTGATGACCTCGCGGCACGAAATGTTGTCAGCACAGGGGGAAATTTCACCCTTCGCGAAGTGAAAAAAAAAAAAAAAGTACAAGACAAAGTACTCACTTACGCTTAAGGCCTTTAAATGTTGCGAATTAAATAGGGACCAAGGAAGTTTCTTCCTTTGGAATGAAGACCCTCGCGACGGCCAAATCCCACAAATGATTGGGAACCAAAGTAAATTTCTTTGGAATCACTGACTTTAAAAAAGTTGGAAAACAAAAAGACCTCACAAAGGGAAACCCTAGTATAACCAAATACTAGGGCCCTCAGAGGAAACAAGTCCGCGAATAAGAGGGGAAACACAAAGCAAATAAGATGTGCACAAGGAGGATGCCCGCGCGACCATACAAAACAATAACAACAATGAATCATAGACAAAGTTCTGAAGGATTTCATTAGCATTGATGTTGTAAATACAAAGTTTGCTTCCCCTATAAGGGAGGGGCTTACACTTCAAAAAAAAAAAAGAGCAAAGCCTAGCTACTTCAAAAGTTTCTGGGAAAACAAATCAGAAGGTGGAAGAACAGGTTCTGCATCACTCAGCGAGGTCTTTGGAACGGCCTCCAGGGCTTTATGATCCTTGACCAGCAGCTTGTGGCCTTCTTCCAAGGCAGAAACCTTCTCCTTGGCATCAGCGAGCAATTGCTTGTATTTCTCATACGTCTCTTTTGCCTCAGCAATTTGGGCTTCACTGGCTTGAATCTTGAACAGGCTCGCGAACAACATCTTCGTAGAGCGAACTTGCTCTAGACGATCGCGGAGCCACTGAGGGTCGAGGCCAAACTTTTCTATGTCCGTGATCGAGGAAGTCATGTCCTCATACTTCTCCTCAGAAAAATCCCTCACACTTGTCTCTTGCAAGGATAATACCATCCCGACAAGAACGTCGAGGAGTGAGCCACCCACGAGACGACTGGCAGAGAAGTTTGCGAAGGTAAGGGGAAAGTGCTCCTGTATGACGCGAAGGGTAGCAGCATTGCAAGTCCTGACACTCCAGCGAGGTACGCCTTGTGTATCGGGAAACAAAGAATACTCAGGAAGTCCAGGGCCCAATGCCTCTCCTCGAGCTTGGGATTGGCTTACATTCCCCTGGTCCTCCGGTAGCTTCTCTCCCTGATCAGCATCTTCTGAAACTTTCTCGTGAGGTAGCTTCTCTCCCTGGTCTTCACTCTCGCGAAGTGGCTCTGAGTCAGAAGGATGGCTTGATGTTAGCAATTTAGAAGGGGTAAAAGAAGGAAGACGTACGATATCTCCAATTCCTGCAAAAACATCACTGCTGGACTTACCTTTGGAGCCTCCAGACACGTCTTCGCTTTCCTCACTCTCTTCACTACTCTCAGCAAGGTCATCCATCTCTGAACTTTCACTAACATTCGATTCGTATACGGATTTGGGACCAGGGGTGCTTTTCTCCGTCGAGGAGGGTATGTCCACTACGTCTTTGTCGCGAGGGGGCGACGGAGTTCTTTCGGAGGAAGAGGAAGGTGCGACGGCCTTCTTTACTAATCTTTTCTTCTTCCTCCTTGGGGCAACATCCTTGACAGGACTGGGGTCTCGAAGGAAGAGATCAAGCCTAGGAGAGCCCGCTGGTGAATCAATCTCTTGGGCAGGCTCCCTGTTCGTGGTCGCGGTCTTCTCCTCTGATCTCTCCACTTCCTCTGGAATCTTGGGTTTATCACTAGAACCCCCGACCTCTTGTACGACCTCCTTCGCGATGTTACTCGCGATGTCCATGGCATTGAACTCATCAACATGCAGGGCGTCTTGGCTCTGTTCCTCAGCGAAACTCGATGCAGCTTCCTTCTTCTCAGACTCTTTCGAGGCTCCCGCTGCAGGAGAAACCTCAGAAGTAGCTTGTTTGTCCGCATCGCGAGAAGAAGGACTCGCGAGAGGCACGTCTTTGCCAAGACATCAACGGTGGTTTTGGACGATTGAGCCTTCTCGCCTGGAAGGAAACACACAAGTCTCATTAGTACACGAAAAAGAAGTGAAACTGCGAAGCATGTATTCACTGGTTAGAAGAATCACCTTGACCAATTTGAGCCAAGGGCTCAGCTTTGGATAAAGGCTCCGCGAGGAAAAGGGAGGATTCTGTCATTGTTCGACCCTTCCGCGGAGGACCCTGAAAGACAAGAAACAATAGCGGATCAACAAAACATGAAGAGCTAGAAGAAAAAGAAGAAAAGAGAAAGAAGAGAAACAAACATCTGACCCTGGGTTTCTTCGGAGCTGGCCCTAGTTGAGGAGGGGTTCGAGCCTTCCTCTTGTCCTTCGTAGTAATACGCGACGGTGTGGGAGCAATCAAGTGATCCGCAGGACGGATCTTCTGAAGAGGAATGGCATTGATCACGTTAAAGGGAACCGCGGTCCCCTTCACCCAACATGATTCGGGGCCTCGCCAATCAGAGTCCTTCCCTGGCTTAAAGGACCGCAGGGTCAAATCCCTTTTCGAGATGGGTTCCGCGGAGGACACCACTGCTGGGGTCAGGACAAAATCCTGAAAAGATTGCAAGTTTCTCGCCCAGTATACCCTATTTTCTGGGGTGAAGGCAGCCTTGCGAAAAGAACTGGGAATGATCCTATCACCCCCATAGTTCGCGGTGAGTTCGTTATTGAACGACTTTAGGAATCGACGGATCCCCGTGACGAGGTCCGCGGGCGGAGAAGGAGGCTCGCGAGGGACGCCTTGGTCGTACCCAAACTGTAGCTGAAGCCTGTCAGCTCTATACAACACCACGAGGGGACCCTCAACAGATAGAGTTGGGAGATAGCTGGGGGTGACCCATGTGAGGAAGTTCAGCTTGTGCGATCGGATATTATTACTCTGAAACTTCACAACAGTGTCCTCGAGGAAGACAATAGAGGCTATCGAACCATCCACAATTTTCTCATAGGGACGCGGGTCGAAAGAAGTTACTTCGTCGCACCAGTCCTCGAACAAATGGCTCGAAGGAGTCCTGCTCCACCTCATGATCCTTGGCAGTCTCTCGCTCAGTCGAATGACGGGCATGTTTTTACCGTCGAGAACAATATCACCAGCAACATTCCTCACCTGAACACTCTTCAAGGGAGGAAGATCGTGGGGAGTGGGGGCAGCCTTGGGAAAGTACTCATAGAAGAAGCCAAGAAGGAAGGGGATGTGAATCATGGAAGTAATCTCGTACCTCCCCATCGAACGCTCGAAATCTTGAACGGTGCGATCCAGCTGGTGATAAAAGTGGCCCAGGAACATGGGACCTAAAGGAAGCCTTTTCCCTGACGCGAGGAGGGCCGCGAGAGGTATCATCTCGCGGCGGGGTCCCTCGTGTGGGAGATCAGGAAAAAGAAAAAGGGACATAAACTCAACGAGGAAGACCGCAAGGGATAGACGTCCCCCATGATAAGAACTCATCGTCATGGCGAACTTCCCATCCACTTCGACAGTGGAGATGTCACGGAACCAAAATCGCTGCCAGGAGCCCCAAGTCGTCTTGTTAGCCTTTGGAGGGGCTCGTAGCTTCCCCAGGTTGTCATAGCGAGAACCAAACTCGCCCGCCTTCTTAAAATCCACTTCTATGAACTCAATCACCGACTTAACATCAGAAGGAAGGTGGGCAGGGTCGTAGTGATACTCGCCGCGAGTGGGAAGAGCCATGAGAATCTCTGTGTCAAGAAGAGTTGGGGCAACCTCTCCAAAGGGGAAGATAAAGGTATGGCTAGTTGTGCTCCAGCGAGACATCGCGAAGTCGAGATGGCGCTGAGGGCGACTCTCGACGAGATATCGCGAGAGCTGCACGGTCTTCAATAAACCCACTTCATCTAGGGTTTTTCTGTGCTTAGAATTATCGAGAATCGTGGCCACCCAATCACCCCAATCCGAGGTTGAATGCTGGCCTTATACTGGACTTGAGAGAAAGGGAAATCGCCCCTCTCGATCCTCAGCCTCACCAGTGAAGACGGGTCGACCATGTCTGCCTCTGAGGCGTTAACTTCGTCAAAAATCGTAAGATACTGGGCGTTGGGATTACCACTGAGAGGAACGTAATTTTGGACGTTAGCCCAGAAAACATCGCCTTCAGGCCTCAGGAACGGAGCCCTCCTCCATTCGCTAGCAGGAGGCAGCGCAGTCTTTGCCAGAAGAGCCTCAGTATCAGACTCGTGCTTTCGTGATCGAGTCATGACGTACTTGAATGAAGAAACTAGAGTTTCGTCGAAGGGAAGAAGAAGGAAAGCTCGAGAGCTGTCTGAGATTAATACAAGAGGAATGTGGAAAGAGTAAAGAAAACTCTAACCCCTCTTACAACGGGTATTTATAGGCCAAGTACCCCTGCCTTCAACGGTCGGAACGGCTCCAGCAGTCCAATCGGCCTGCAACAAAACTTCGAAATTTGGGAAACCGCCATCTTTTGGAGGGGAATGCTAAAGCGACGGGATCTGCTCACGTCGCACGCGCGCGATAGAGCGCGTATGAGACCACGCGCCGCGGAATCACGCTCGCGCGAGGGGCATATGTAGGAAGGGTCAGCGCGTAGGGTGACGAGGCAGTTGACCAACCAATAACAGCCGTCCACGTGGCTCGACAAGATTCAGCGGACACGTCATCAGTCAACTAAAAATAAAGGCTGAGGGAAATCCCCACCGCGAGGAGATGACCTCGCGAAAGGACATAGCAAAACTAAAGACACCCAAGCAAGGGATGCCCTATACAAGGGAAGTGCTACTAAGGAGAAGTTCACCCCTCGCGAGGCCCTCCGAGAAGAGGACCAACGCGACGGGAAAGAGTGAACACTCACACAAGTACGCGAACCGAGCTCGCAACTGTACCTGACCAAAAGGCAGGGATGGGGAAGTCGATACGAGCTCGAAAGAGGTCTTGGCGCGAGCCAAAGGGCTCGCGACCATACCCAACACAGCGGGAATAGGGGAGAAACAAGTGGCTTGGTGGCTTTAAGGGATTAAGGGTCGCGACGAAGGGAAAACGATGCACTGGCATGGTCTAATGGAAGCTTCCTAACGGCCAGTGACATCACCCACGTCGCCCGGGTATACGGAGAGAGCACGTGTCATCATGTTATTGGGGAAATGTCTGCAGCCCCATGATTGGGTGTAGATCCCTATAAATATGAGACATTCATTCATGAATTCCAGAGAGACATAGAGAGATTCATTCGTCTTAGGAGCACGAAAATCTTAGAGAGAGAAAGTGACTCAGAGCTCCGGAAACAAGAACTCTGTTCTTGCTGGTGCTCGCGAGCACATCTTTCTTCTGAGACTGTGATTCGAGGACAATGATGATCCAAATGGGAATGGACTGAACGTTGCTGCCTTCTCTTTCTGTATATTCGGCTTAATCCTTCACCCCTTTACACACTCTCTTATTCCTGTTCAATTGTTAGCTATTGTTTTCCTCTCCAAGTTAATTTATTGACTTAAACCACAAACCGAACCTACAAATATCAAGGAATCATGGGTTTGAAGCAGGGACTAGATTTCCAAACAGAATCCAAAGCTATCATATTAGGGTGGATTCTAATAAGATAGCAGAAAAATGGGCTCATTTTCTGAGGAACAATCGTGGGGTTGGATCCTATGCGGAGGCTCTTGCGGGACATAAGGAAGAGCGGAAATTAGCATCTAAAAGTATTCAATATCACTCTATTGGAAATGGTTGGCTATTTAGGAGTGCTGTTGCAAAAATCCGTAAGCTTATTTCTACAA
Source organism: Vaccinium myrtillus (assembly GCA_016920895.1). Classification (NCBI taxonomy): domain Eukaryota; kingdom Viridiplantae; phylum Streptophyta; class Magnoliopsida; order Ericales; family Ericaceae; genus Vaccinium; species Vaccinium myrtillus. The sequence goes on along the minus strand of CM029273.1, from coordinate 25,008,125 downwards.
AAGATGTTGAAAATGTCTTCAACTCAGAGAAAATCTATGATATCCAAATTAAAGCGATTGGTGGAAGGTTTGTGATTGTAACGTTTGCCAATGAATAAACCGGGGACAAGATTTTAAAAGAAAAATGGGTGAAGAACTGGTTCGATGAAATTAAACCATGGAATGGCGAGCAAGCTAAAGATGAGAGATTTGAGTGGATCTCTTGCTTTGGGATGCCCCTTAGTGCTTGGTCCTCGCAAACTTTCAAAGATATTGGTAGTTTGTGGGGTGACTTTCTTGAGGTGGACGAAAACACTTTGAAAGGAGGATCATACGAGAAGGGCAGAATATTGATTACGACTGACCATTCCCAAAGGATAGAAGGGATAGTAGAGCTTGTTGAAGATGGAATGCAATACATAGTCAGAATAGAGGAGGAGAGTTCTTTCAGGAAGGTGGAGTCTCGTAATTTTTTTTCAGTGATTGATTCGGTGAGAACTCATGAAGACCAGTTTTCTCAGGTCCCTAAGGAGGCCCAGTCATCAGAAATGGGTGCAGAAGAGGATCCTAATGTCAGTAGCTTTAAGTCCTCTCAAGGTTTGGAATAGTTTGTGGAGGATTCTTTGGGCCTTCAATCTCTCTTCCATGAGATCCATGGTGGTGAGCCAGTGGAGACGACGAATAGTCATGAGAAGATATTAGATGGCAATCCGATTGATCCGAGTTCGTTAGATAAGGCGGATTCAAGGGGTTCTGATTTTGATGACTTGGATCTTGTCTCGAATGAACCTCTTATTAAGTATGTGGAGAGTGTGCGCCATAAGAAAGCACACAAGACCAAGATGGATAAACGAAGGAGAAATGTGTGGTGCAATAATCCTTTGAAAACTACAATTTTTTCTAGGACTGTTACCCGGGATAGTAAGAGAAGCGTTTCTACGATGGGATCGAAGAAAGGAAGTGTCGAGGGTCCTACTCAACCGATCCAAGTAGAGGTTAGTAGCGACATTCGTAAGAGGAATTCGAATTTTATCAAGGAAGCCCGGGAGAACATGAAGATGAGTGCTCGTCTTGGTGTAAAATTTCATGGAAGGGAGGGTTACAATATTAAGAAGTTCTTAGAATTGAAGGGAGTAGAAATGTCAGAACAAGATATTATAGCGGAAATTAAAGCTCTTGATATTTTGGAGGGAGATGCCTCCATTTCTGTGGAGCTCTGATTAGCCAATTGTTAGTTGGAGGTTTCATTGTTTGGGGGCTTTTTGTTTCTTCGGGTGTTTTTGATGCTGTTGGCCTTGTGTTCTCTTGGTTGTTTAAGGGGTTTAAGTTTCTTAGGTTGTTTTCTTATCTTCCTGTAGTTTTTGGGGGTGATTCAGGAGTATTTTTTTCTTGGTTTTTGTTTCAGGTTCTGGTTGGTATCTTACCACCCTTCTTGTTTTGGGTTATTTTCTCCTTTGCGCCCTTGGCGTTTTCAGTCTTGGGTCTCTTTAATATTTGTAATTCGTTTTCAAAGATTAATAAATTCTTTGCTTAGCCAAAAAAATACAATCGTGACACATTCAAATAATACATTAGTCACACATTAAATGTACCTTGGCAAAGTCAAAAAAAAAAAGTACTAGTGTACGTTCTGATAATACTAAATCCTTTTGTATGAATACTTGGCCTATACCCTCTCTGTTGGTGTTCGTAGAGAGGAGAGATGGTTGGCATCTCCCCCAACAGGGATGGGAACAGCTTTCAAGTTTACCTGTTACCAGACACATCCGGTTAAGGCTACCCACTTCGGTGGATCTCTAACCCTCTCTGATGGAGGACTTCAAAATTGAAGTTAATTTTTATATTGATCGTCCATAATTGACACATACTCCTTAATTATTAATAGACACTTCATTTTTTAATGCATGTTGTTCATTATTTTTTATACATATTTTACAACTACCAATCACTTTCAAAGTGATGCTACAACGAATATTTTCATGTTATATTTGGAATGTCATCTAATGTTGCATCAACCCATGTTTAAATTCTATTAATGTTAAATTAAAAACATAAGAAATTTGCCCACTGAAGCATAAATTAAATATTAATCTTAAAACCAGAACATACTTCTGTTTTAGTCCGGGACTTGGCTTTTTAAAATTGTGAAGGCTGTTTGCAAACGAATGGGTTGATTTAAGGTTTCTGATTGTGGGGTTTGGCTTAATTTAAGATTTGGTTGACTATTCATGTGCAAATAGAGTTTTTGATCGTCGGATCAAAATTGACACACCTTGCCGATCAAAAAAAATATTGACACCCCTTCCAATGCGACCGCGTCCTTGTCGAAGGAGGATATATCTTTCTTTTTTTGGGGTGAAGAAATAAAAATATAGTAATCAAAACCACTGGCCAAAAAATCAGCAAACAAAACAACCAAAACAAAGGAGTATATATCTTTGTTTATTCTCTCTCTCTCTCTCTATATATATATATACATTTATATCTTTGATTAATCCCACACCCACACCCACACCCCCACCCACACTCACGATCACATAGATATATATAATCATGGTTATATATATATACAGAACATATCCTGCGAGGGCTCCCTCACAGAAAAAGTGCGGGAAAACAGTTGTGGGCCGTTGGATCCTATGACCTTCACGCGATCCAACGGCTAACAACTGTTTTCCCGCACTTTTTTTTGTGAGGGAGCCCTCATAGGAAACTTCTTGATATATATATATACCCCACGGATCCAGTCAGGGATCCCTGACTGGAGGAAAATGGGTTTTTTTTGTGTTGCAAATTGTTTTGGGAAAATCCGAGCCGTCTATTACAGTTTTTGCAAAAAATTGCTTGGATCAAGCCCTTCCCGGTATTTTTTTTTGAAGATTTCACGCGTGGACCCTTTGAAAACACCTTCTGAACACATTGGACGGCTCGGATTGTCAAAAAAATGTTCGGACCATGGAGGTCCGGAAGTCCGGATCCCGGACTAGATCCGCCCTCTAATATACAACAAACTTCCAATCCAAACTACCTTAACTTAATAAGTTACGGACCTAGGGGTTTTTTCTACTTTCCGGACCAAATTTCGACGATCCGAACCGTTAGATGTGTTTAAAAGGTGTTTTCAAGGTCCAACGCGAAGATTTGGCAAAAAAAATACCCGGAAGGGCTTGATCGGGGCAGTTTTTCACAAAAACGCTATATACGTTGGACTTTAAAATCACGTTTTAAACACATCTAACGTTCGGATCGTCGAAATTTGGTCCGGAAAGTGGAGTCCGGACGGTAGGTCCGTAACTTAAGGTTTGGATGTGAAGGGGTTCCTATATATATATATATACTTCTAGTCCGGACTCCGGACTTCCGGACCTCCGTGATCCGAGCATTTTTTGACGATCGATCCGTCCAATGTGTTCAGAAGGTGTTTTCAAGGGTCCACGCGGAAAATCTTCAAAAAGAAATACCGGGAAGGGCTTGATCCAAGCAATTTTCGGAAAAAATATATATTTACAGTTTTTGCGAAAAATGCTTGGATCAAGCCCTTCCCGGTATTTTTTTTGAAGATTTCCCGCGGGGACCCTTGAAAACACCTTCTGAACACATTGGACGGCTCGGATTTTCCAAAAATAATTTGCAACACAAAAAAATCACTTTTTTCTTATTAACGGGAGGGTTTGGACTAGAAAATTTCCCTAAATATATATATATATATATATATACACCCACGATCCGGTCAGGACACCCTGACCTACCTTAGGTGCGGAATTTTCACTTACCGGTCATTCGGCCGGGATCCGAACCGTTGGATGTTTTCAAAAAATGTTTTTAAGGTTCCACGCGGGAAATGGGCAAAAAAAAAATACCGGGAAGGGCTTCATCCAAGCATTTTTCGATAAAACTGTAAAAATGACAGTTTTATCGAAAAATGCTCGGATGAAGCCCTTCCCGGTATTTTTTTTTGCCCATTTCCCGCGTAGAACCTTAAAAACATGTTTTGAAAACATCCAACGGTTCGGATCCCGGCCAAATGACCGGGAAGTGAAAATTCCGGACCTAAGATAGGTAAGGGTGTCCTGACCGGAACCGAACTCTATATATATATATACAGTCCCGATCCCTTAAGGGATCCCTTAAATGGGATTCCGTGCGGACTTGGCCCTTAACTGTGTGGATCAAGCCCTTCCGGGTATTTTTTTTTGAAGATTTTCCGCGTGGACCCTTAAAAATGCATTTTAAAAACATTGAGCGGTTCGGATCATCAAGATTTGGCTCGGAAAGGTGAGGTCCGCACGGAATCCCATTTAAGGGATCCCTTATTAGATCATTGGTGTGTATATATATGTATATATATATATATATATATTCATGTAGTGCAAATAGAGTTTTTTTTTGCTGATTCCTCGCGGCTACCCATAAAAAATATGTTTTAAACACATTGAATAGTTCAGATAATCAAAATATGACCGGGAGAGGGGAGGTATGCACTGTAGCAAAGTAAGAGTTCCCTTACTTGATCCATGGGGTGTATATATATATATGGAAAATGCTTCAATATCCCTCCTTGTGTGTTACGCTTCTAAAGGTTAATGTTATGCCATTGAGTGGTTAATGTTACACCATCGAGTGGTTAATGTTATGATGGGAGACACCGTAAGAAAAATGAGTCATAACATATTATGCAATTTTGAAAAAGTATTATGCCATGAAATGATACTCCCTCCATTCCAAATTGTTGGTCACTTTTGGGAATTTCAATTTTTTAAGCAGACATGCAATAACTGTATTTAATAAATGCATTCGCATTAAACCGATTCATTAATTTCGAACAATACCCTTATATTTCAACTTTTGAATGTAATGATGGTTGTTGGTAAAGGAGTTATTTTGGAAGATTGAATAAATTTTGTTTTGACTTTTCAAAGAGGACTAACAATTCGGAACATCCCAAAATAGTATAAGAGTCGACAAGCAATGTGGAACGGAGGGAGTAAAATGTTATGCCTTCTAAAGGTTAAAGTTAAGTGGCTAATAAATGTTACACCATTTTTTGTTACACCTTCTACGAAAAGTCGTGCAATATTGAGATCGGAAAATAAAGTACTTACATTCCTAGTTCTTTTAAAATTTCTTTTCACCATATTAAGATCTCATCAAGTATTTTAATTTGTTATAAAGAAACTGAAAAAATATGATGCACGGAAGTATTTTATTTTTTATTAATATTAAAAAATTACACGAATTTTCATGAGGGCAAGCAATTTGGAACGGAGGGATTAATATTTTTTGTTATGGTACATTTGTATAAATGCAATGATTTACATCCATTTATAATAAATTTGTGATACAATTCATAATTTTGGATGTACTTTTTAATAGGTTGATTCAATTGGTTATTTAAAAAAAAATTATGATATGGTGATGATAGGTTAATATAGTTGTGATAAATTTATCATGGTTCTTGCAAAGGATATAGTTTTTTTTAGTAAGTTAACCTTCCATTAAAATCAAACAAACTAGATACAAAGGAGAACCAACAAAAACATAGCCAGGCCAAGAAGCACCTAGCTAGCTAACTGGAAAACAAAACAAAAAGAAGCAAAACATCCTGAATTACATGGAACAAAAAATCCTAGAGCTCACGAGCTAACAGTTTGTTGTCAGCTATATATGACCTTCAAATTCATCCAGAAGCATAAGCAAGCCCAAACTTCGTCTACAATCAGACTACCCAAGGTAGAAGAAGCAAGCAAGCAACAGCCTTGAAAGATTCGCATATTTCTCTTTCTCCATATCTAGCAAATGGTAGCTGCCAAGGACAACTTGTAAGCTCTATGAGAACAAGTGGCCCCAGATCTATGAGCACAAACCAAAGCCAGCTCCCCAGCCAAACCAAGACACGGCCAATCAATGTGATTCTTGGCTAACAACATTTGCCACACGCTCTGAGAATAATCACAAACAAAGAACAGGTGGTCATGTGTTTCTTCTACATGGGGACAAAGAACATAGTCTCAATCCACTCCCATCCCCCTACTAGAAAGCCTATCTTTAGTAGACAATCTGCCCAAAAAAGAAAGCCAAACAATGAAGACCCATATCACGCCCTCAATTTTTAACATATTTAAATAGACAGTTCTCAATAATGTAACTTCAATACTTCATTACAAACATTCAGAAATCATCCTCCCTCGTACCAAGTTCATCATACATAAGTAGTCTAGTTCAAATACCAATTCCCCATGAATAATACAAGATTGGAATACTTAAAGTTGTTACATTTACCCAAAGTCAAAAAGATGGAAAGATTAAGTTGCAAGTTCATTTTTTACAAAAAAAAATATGATATATGAAAGATGATCAAATAACTTTCATGAAGTTCTTCCATCCCTGGACATGCACCACATTCCAATCAACTCATTCGTGCTGAGTACCTGAAATTGTTAGGGTGAGCTACGGTAGTCCAGTAGAGATGTTTCTATCTAGATGGATATGCATGAAATGAGCATGGGATAGACCAGGTTATCTATGTGAACAAAATGATGTAGAACATCAAGATACAAGCTAAGAATTCAAGAGTTATCATCTTACAAATCGTCGTTTCGTTCATTAAGATCTCATCATTTAATCCCACGTGTCTACGAATACTTATCAGTTATCTCACTCCTCCATTTCAAACCATAGTTGTTCAATCTTTCGAAAATATGGGACATTTGGGTCCCGTAGCCTTGTCAATTATTTTGGACTCGTAACACATGTCGAGCATTCTGGACGTCTCCATAGGACCTCGTAGCCCTCTTCCAAGATTCATGGGCCTTGTAACCCCTGCCGAGATTCACGGCCTCTTCACCCATGCCTCGAGACTCACCGAAGGTGGCCCGAGTAATCACAAACCAATTTCAAGTCCAACACTACTCTTTAAAATCATTTCGTGTCACTCAAGTGTCCTTCATGTGTCCAAATTAAACATCTCCCTTTTTGTTCAAAACCAAGTGCGTTGTCGACTATGTTACATTAACACGTGTCGTGATCACGAGGGTAGACATTTCAATCATTGAATCGATGGAAAAACGAATCATGGATACGATGGACTAGGAGCTAGCATCTCAATTGAGAAATGGAGTATAAGTACTAGAAATTTCAAGCACACACTCAAATAACACAATTGGGGTCAAAGGAGGGTCAAACAGAGTCTAAGCAACAAAACAGATTTTCGGGTTAGCACCGAAATTTTCGTCCAGACGACTTGGATTCCCATCCGTCCGAAAGGGACAGATTCAGGATTCGAAACAACTTTTGCAAATTTTCACCATTGGTGGGGGACCTTGCTGGGAGGGAGAGATGAAATTTTCTCTCTCTCTTTCTCTCTCTCATCCTTTATATAGCACCCATTCAAATTATTATACTACACTCCCCTATATAAACTTGTGTGCTACCAAATGGCCAAAATTCAACTCTTATCTCACATTACCCCACTCTCAAGTCTTTAAATGTAATTTCACATAATTCCCCAATTGAATTTCGAAAAGTTTTTCTAAAAAATCGGGTCTTTACAACCCACTTGGGAATATGATGAGTAAACCAACACATTTGGCCCATGGTACAACTGGGTGCACTTCCATAAGAACCTCCCATGCAGACCTTGTCGTGTACACACTAGACCCAATCAACAACCATCACCCAAAATCTGGATTTGAGACATATGGCACTAGATTTGGATTAGTACCAGCCACAATTGCCCTAGTAATAGCACTCCTAGGCTGAGGCCATTTCCACCCATTGCTTTGAATAAAAGAAGCCACTTTAGAACACAGATCTCCCCAAAGTGAACCTCACATCATCCCCAAACTTCTGTTAAAGAGAGCCTAAAGTATGCCAATTATCAATCCAAAGGAAAGTGGATAATCCATCCCCTATTAGATATTTAATCCAAGGTTGGGCAAGGCTCCTAAGATTGAATATTTTTCTTACGTACCTTCCATGTGGCCTCATAAGGGATAAGGGACTTGAGCCCTCCAAATACTCTAGGTCTTTAACACAAAGATATGCACCCAAGGGATATGGTTATGATAGAATAATCATGCTTCCTGCAATATTATAATGATAAATTACTGTCGTGGTGAATTTATTTTATTAGCAAGTTATGATATGTCCATCTCCTATTAAATTTAGGTTTTGCTATTGTGTGCCTAATAGACACACAATAAGCACACACATAAAAAAAAAGCACTCAGTGCACCTTTTTTTTTAATACATTTACACCTACTTTTATACACTTTCACACATTTAAACACACTTTTTCAACCTTAATAAGCCCACTGGGCACATTAAAATACAATGTAACATCATGATTTTTGACAAGTTTATTATAGATGTATCGTACTGTATTAGTTTATTATCAAAGTTATTACTTTGGTATGATTTTTGATAGATTTAATATTTGTATTTATTTTATGGGATAGAATATTGGAGAGACGTGATTAGGAAAGAGAAAGATTTGAAAAATTATGAGAGAGAAAGATTTGGAAGATTATGAGAGAGAGAGAGATCAATTTGAGATTTATTTGAATTTGAGGATGAAAAGATAAGTAAAAAAAAGGATAAAAACTTAAGTAACACTAGAATTTAGGACTAATGTTTAATTTACCTTGCTGGTTTAGAGTTTACTTTGACACTTCGCTTTTCTTTTTTGTTGTAAAAACTTGACCTGCGCTGCCACGGATGCCGTGGTGATAGTGGAAAACCAAACATCGACATCAAATCAAATATTAGCACGCATGTGTGAGCTTGAGCGAAAGAGAGAGCAACTTAGAGCATGAAAGCACCTTCCGAGCACAAGTCAAACTATTAAAATTCACGAGAGGAAATTTGAGAAATGGATTGTTGAAGGAGAATCGAATGTGAGGGGGTAAAGGGAAAAACTATTTGACTCAGCACTGAGAACCTAATGTACTGATGACAACCATGCTCCAATGGCCGATATTGCTTGTTCTTTTATTTTTTTTCTTCAACATTTGATATTGCTTGTTCACTAATTTATAAGTTAGAGTTTCAACCTTCGTATTTAGAAATAGTTAAAGTATTGCCTTTGTTTATTTTTGTCCTTTTCAGGATGGAGTGTCGTATGATTATCATTTGTCGAGTAGTTGGGTGTCAACTTTATTGGGATGCTTCCAATAATTGTAATGCCGTCTTGCTTCATATCTATTCAATATTTGTCCTGTTTTCAAAAATTAATAAATTAGCCATTTTCGCTTTTAAAAAAATGTTCATTTTTGTCGCGATCCCATAGGCTTAAAATAGTTTAGTTTCAATCCATTCAAGATACTCCATATGAGAATAAAATGTTCATTTGTGGCCAGTTATTGTGTACGTAGCACTCTTGTTAGAGGGTGTCATATACGAGGATAAAAAGACCAAAAAGACCGGGTCCCTTTCATTTTCCTGGTTCGCTGTTGACCTGCAACTTCATGTAGGAATTTCGGCTTGATTTCTGCTTTGAGTAAATCCCGTCAGGACGGGATTCACGGCCATTCGGACTCGGACGGTCGACCTATTTTTGGGACTCCAGAACTCTCAGAAGATTTGGTCCGGACGGTGGTCAAGTCCATCCAGACGGTCAATACACGCATCAGCCGATTCTATTCTAATTTGAACTTGGTTTTGGACTTCCTAAATATTTGTTTCCTTGTGGATTTATGACTTAGGGTGCAAGGAATTCTGTTTGGGTAAGTATTGGCTTGAGGAAGAATTTTGTGGCTATAAATATAGCCTTAATCTCTCATTAGGATTTGGAATGCTTGTTTGCATCTTTTTGAGAGACCACTAGTGGGTCTCATTTGAAAATTAAAGTTCTTGGTTAGATCTTCATGGTTTTTTGGTTGCCGCCTCTTTAATGGGCTTGGGAAGATCTTTGTTTTGCGTCTCTTGGTTAAAACCCTAACGGTTTTGTGAGACTTGATGAGAGAGAATCTATATTTGGTGAGAGATTCCTTCTCTATTGGATTTTGGTGAGAGAACTTGTAATTGGGGTTGGGGTTGGGGTTGGTGACTGACTCTTTGTGAGAGTTTGTTTTGTTTGTCACCGTTGTAACTCTTCGGAGCATGTTCTCTTCACATAGTGGAATCGTCTCTCGTTTGTTTGCCCCATGGCGTAGGTTTAATCCTGTAAGCTAAAACACAGAAATCTTGGTGTCTCTCTTATTTCTTTTGGTCATTTGTTGGTTTCTCTGTTTGATTTCGCATGTGTTTGATTTGTTACTTCTCCAATATCATAACCATAAACAATCTTGGGTTGCGGTTGGTTCTAAGGGGGCCCGTCGCACAAGAAACTGGTATTAGAGCTCGGGTTTGACCTAGGCATCGGTTTGTACCCATGGGTGATAATGGGTTTCATTTTTTATTTTTATTTTTTTTGGCCTGGGTTTCATTCGTAGCATCCGATTGGTTCCGTTGCTTCGTTTTGGTCAATTGTTGTGGTTGATGATTTTTGGGAGAAGTTTGATTCGGTGGAGAAACTTTAAAACTTGGGCGATGAAGATTCTCTGTTTGAAATTTTTTGTGTTAATCATCAGTTTTCCATTCAGATGAGTCGATTGGGAATTTGGGATTTTACTATGAAGATTTTCTTATGGGTACTTGCCAGGCTTATGAGAAATTGGAGATAAGAAAAATCCGTTTGGAGTAGGATGATACAACCCTTTGTGTTTGGTGACTATCAAATTTGGTGGAAAATATCATCAATTTGGGAGGTAAACATTGATTTGGTAATTTTATTTGTAGTTTTCCTCATCATTGGTTTTGGGTCTATTTCTTTGGTTATTAGTTTTTCGAATTTGCACAGGCTTGTAAATTTGGTGGAGATAGATCACATGGACATGTTTGGTTTTTTAGGCTGCTAATAATTTGGTAATTCGTTTGAACCCTTTGAACGCATTGGGCTTTTGTGGCATCCTTCGAAGATGATTTGTTTTGGTTGATATTGCATCTTGGGTTTGCTATTTGGGTTATTTATTCGGTTTTGGGCATCTTCTAGTATCACTCGAAGATGTTTTGGAAATTGGTTTTCTGACTAGAGCTTGTATCTGCCAATTTGGAATTTGGTTGTGCACTTGTTTTGGATTTGTTTGTGTTCTAAAATTTGCTCGATACTTCAAAACTTGGCTCTTTTGGGGTAGTATGAAGTTATGTTCAAGTACTTCAAAATTTTGTTAGGGCTTGTTTGATCAATAGTCAATCTTGTTTGGTTTGTGGAGAGCTTGGTTGGGTTTTTTTTTTTTGCTCGCTCTCTTGCCCGTGATTCGTTTGGTTGAAAGCTTCGCTTGTGATTTGTTTCGCTCACTTATTTGGATATTCATTTGGCTCTCTTGGTTTGACTTGAGCTTTTGGGTGGAGAGCAAATTTTTTTTTTTGAACGGCAAAAAAGATATTCATTAATCTTCGGAAACGAATTACAAAGATCAATGGGATCCAAGGGAAAAGGCATCACAACGCGAAAGAGACATCCCAACTATGTTGTCACCTCTCTCCGCGACAATCATATGCACACCAAGGATCCAAGGGAAATAACAAAAGGTTAACGAGAGGTCACCCAAAAGTCGTAATACAATGCCCAAAAGGGATACAAATGCACTTTGGAAATATAGCACAAGTACGAATATAACTCCCACAGGTAGGTCTACACAGCTCCTGGAAAAAAAACATTGACAATACATAGCGAAAATGAGCTATGTATGCAATGAGCAATGGCAGCAGGCAGCGGTACCAAATTAGATAGCTTGCCTCACAACTGTATCAACTCCCACAACAACAGAAAATAGAATCAAACTCCACAGACTCCACGATAAAGAGCAGCAAGATAAAGAGCAACATCACTCTCAACGCAACAGATCTCAAAAGCAGCAAGAGAAATACCACGCCATGATAAGAACAAAGTGCAACAGATCACAACAGAATCATATGGTAAAGAGGCAGAATAATAGGTGCAGCCATCAAGACTTAAACACTAGAGACAGTAGAGAAGCATAGCAGTAGCAGATATGCCAATAATGAAATCAACACAATGGAGAGCAACAGTATACACGAGCAGCACATGGGAGATCATAGCAAAGCATAATAAGAGCAGAATATCTCCAAGACACGACACAAACCCAGAGAAAAAGGACACAAACTAGAGCAGACTCCCAAACCAACAAGAAAAGCAAAAGGAAACAAGGGAAAGAGACACAAGACAAACCCCAACCCCAAACTCACACCCAACCACAACCCCAACCCCATTCCCAACCCCAGAGCAAAGAAAAGAAAAGGGAATCAAGGGAAAGAGACTCAAGACCAAACCCCAACCCCAACTCCAAAGCAAAGAGTTATAATGTTTTTATGATGCTATTCAGCCTGTACATGTAATCATTTACAGAATAGTCAGCAAGCTCCCACTTTGTTCTCACCCAAAGAGCAACTCTGAGTTTAATAAGCTCAGCTAATTCCACCCAATCAAAAGATTTGCCTTGAAAAACTATTTCATTTCTCACCTTCCACATATACCATAGGGTAGCAAAAGGTATACAGCTCCAGATCAGATTAATTCTAGGTTTGTGTTTTGAGTCTAGCCACCAATAAAGTAAGTTCTCTACTGAACAAGGTGTTGTTACCCATTCGATTCCCCACCATACCAAAATTTCAACCCATAAGTTCCACACAATAGGGCATAAAAGAAGAGAATGATCCAGAGTTTCAAGGACTTCCCCACAATATTTACACAAAGCTTGATTTTGTTGATGGAGGACCCCAACTTTCAACAAAAATTCACCAGTTTTCAGTTTACCCAATTTGACCATCCACACAAAACATTGGACTCTATAAGGTGCTACATTTTTCCATATCCACTGAAAAGTTTTTCTCTCTCTCAATTCCACATGGGATGTAGGAACAAGGGAAAGATTATACATGGATGAGACTGAATAAGATTTGGAGTTGCATGCATTCCAGATCAAATTATTAGGTTTAGATTGAAAAACAATATGCAAGCCCTCTAATAATGCAATCATACCTTCCAAATCTTCCACTTCCCTGCTGAAAAGATTCCTTCTGAATTGGAAATTCCAACTGAATTGCTCTTCCTTCCTTTGAAATACCTCAGCCAATGTTTCCTCTTTGTTTACTATGGTTCTAAATAGATTCGGGAATAAGATGCTCAAGCTCTTTCCATCCACCCATTGATCAGTCCATAAGGTTATCTTTTTGCCATCCCCAATTGAGATCTTGATGTTTTCAAAAAATTTAGAGAAAAGATGAGGCTTAACATCCTGAATCTGCAATTTGTTTGGTTGGCAAAATTTGTTTGGCTCGATATGTCTCGAGCATTCGTTCGTTTGGTGAGAGCTTGGTTGCTTCCATATTTGAAGATTAATTTGGGTTTGTTCAATGTGGCTCGGACATTAGTTTTGGATACTTGACTTTGGCTTGATATGTCTCAAGCATTGGTTTGGTTTGAACGGATTGGTTCGTGTGTATGGACACGATTTGTTTTGGCTTGGAGTTTGATAGTCGAGCATTTGTTTGGCCATCGTGATTCGTTTGATTTGTTTTGGTTTCACATTGGTTTTGGACATCTGGTCAATGTGAAGATTTGTGGGGATTTGTTCGGCTTTTTTTGGTTCAGTACTTGGATATCTCGCCAGTCGAGGTGGAGATTTGTAGAAATTAGTTCAACTCGATTTCTTCTTTCAGTATTATATTTTACATGCACTAATATATTTTTTAATGCCAACATGACAGATTTTGCTACTTAATTAATTAAAACGAGTATGGCTGGCCTAGGCTGAGCTTTCCTAAAAAAAAAAGAGAGAGTATAGATGATAAAAAATGAATAAAAAGAAAAAGAGAGTATGGATAATGTAGTAAAACGAGTTTGAATTAATTAAACATCTGTAGTTTTTGCTACTTAATTAATTAAAACGAGTATGGATAATGTAGTAAGTTTGCACATGAATAAAAAGAAAAAAGAGAGAGTATAGATGATAAAAAATGAAGTGCAAAAATCAAATCCCGTTCCATATATAAAAAACACTATGCTAACACGAGGGTACGGGTCTCTGTAGTCAAGGGCTCACTATATATAGGATTGTAGTGAGCTCATGACTATCTCAGTAATGAATACTCAAATTTTAATCCAAACAATAAATGACTCCGATCATTTAGAGTTGGAATTATATTCGAGTCATCGGTGCCGAAATGGACAACCGGATGTGGCTCACTGCAACTCTGGAGGTAACTCATTACAGGACCCGCTTCCAACGCGACAGCTGTTGTCCTCCTTTAGCAAAATCCATTCTCTGGCTGTAAAATCGCTTACACGTGGGGATAGTGTGGCGTGAAGTTGTCGGGATTATAAGGAGAAGTTCACATGTGCATGACAAAACCCCATACAACTTTAATGCTCTATTCACTGTCTTGAGTCGCAAAAGGATAAAAGCACTCTCCTGATCCGTTACTATTGACTCGCCACATGTCAGTGCCATGCAACGTCTTTATACACGATGGCGACACTTCCTACTACCCGCGCATCGAAACTTCCGGCGGATTATAATGGTTGTGTTTGGTTAGATAGTTGAGGTTATTTTTGATGATGTCAGCAGGTGTAATGAGTGGAGAGAGATAGAGAGAAATGAGGAAAATGATGATGTTATCAAAACTAAGACTAAAACTAAACTGAGAAACGAACATGGCCAGTAATTTCCTTGGCCCATTGATCGATTTATGTTGTTTTAAAAACTTTATTAAATAAAACGTGTATTTTTTAACTTTATTCTCAAAGTACGTGAAAACGTGTTTGTGTTTCTCTTTTACCGTAGGTTAAGACGGATTAATCAATAAAAGAGATCTATCCTGGGAATTTCCCCGTACCTGGGAATTTCCAAGAAATGAGTTTAATTTGACGAGTACTAAAAGAGATCTATCAATAAAAGCGGTAGCAATCTCAGAGCTAATGTTGGGATTGTGTATTTTTTCAAAAGAGTTCTTCAAAATCACTTGTCCCACATTGGCTAACTAGAACACACTTGTGTTCCTTATATTTGTGGAGGCTCCATGGACTATTGATGAACTAGGCCCAAGAGAGGCCTCGCGAGCACACGGGTTGGGCCAAGGTCCAAGCCAATTTGTGAAAACCGATCTGGAAACCAGTTAATCGGGTGCGCGTTGCGAACCTCGCGCGCAGGGGGGTGCAAATCCCCGAATTTGGAGCCTCGCGCACGCACGTTTTGCAAAAATTATTTACGGAAAGATTTTTTCTTTTTTGACCAAACAAACAGTTTTGGAAATGATTTTCTGTCCGTTACAAAAATGAAGAAAACGTGTTTTATTTTAGTGTAAATAATCGTTACAAAAGTGATTAAAACGTGTGCAATAATCAGTGCACAAATCTTGGTTCAATCACAGAAATTCTTGATTGATTCTAATTCCAAAATTCAACATTTTCGTCACCTATAAAATGAGCTCTACTCCAGCATTTTGAAATACACCGAAAAACATTTTCACTACAAAAATTCAGAGAGCAAGAAAGGTCGATTGTGTTTTTCATTTCCGGTCTTTTCCCGTGCAGAAAAGATCGTGGCAGAGGCTGTATTCTGGGCTGTTTTATCCTGGAGGCGGCGTGGCTACAACTGCTTGCACAGAGAGGGCGGAGCCGCAAAACGTCTTAAAGAGAGCGACCTAGTCCGCGACTCAACCCAAAACAACAGCCAACTTTCTGTGGTATTTCTGTTCACTTATTACAGATTCTGAGGTAAACGGTTCCATTATTTTTAAAGTATTTCCTACAGCTAGAAATCAAACATTGTCTATAGATGCTTGTAGGATTCGGATTAATATTATCAAACACCTTCTTGTTTCTCGCAATCCAGAATTTGCACAAAATAACAAGAATTAAGACAGAGTTAGAAAAACCTCCTGAAATAGCTTTGGACTGTTTGATATTGGCCTGCAACCAAACTCTCCAATCTTCCAAATCGCTCATAGGAGGTACCTGGATATAAGGGACTCAAGACCAAACATTAGCACTGGTAGGACAAACAAAGAATAGGTGAAAAAAGTCCTCACCAGTAGCATCACATCTTGGGCAAATGTCTATATTAGAAAGACCTCGTAGACAACGTTGTTGATTAGTAAGCAGTTTATCATGCATGCACGTCCATAGGAAACATTTAAGCTTAGCAGGAACCTTAAGCTTCCAAATCCAATTCCAATTCATGTCAGAGTTCGGCAAAACAGAAATGTGATCGTAAAAGGATTTAACCGAGAAATTACCATTTTGATTTAACATCCATCGAGGAGTATCCTCAAAATCAGCAACTTTGGGGAGGAGAATATTGGTAACTCTAGCAGAATCAGATGTGCGCAGAGTTTGGGTAAGTAAGGAGTCATTCCAATCCTTATTGTCACTAATAAAATCAGCCACTTTCGCATTATCTTTAAGGATCAAATGGTCATTACTACCCAACACATCATTACCACACCACCAATCATGCAAAATGGATAATTTTTTACCATTACCCACTATCCATTTAATATTCTTGATCACAAAATCTCTCACTTTAATTATACTTCTCCATGTGTGAGAAGCTCTTTTGTTACTAGGCCAGTCTGTAAAGCTATGCTTCTTAAGATATTTACCCTGGTGCACCTAGATCCAAAGGGGTTTTTTTTTTCCCTGTGGAAATACGCCATCCAAGTTTAGAAATCAATGCAAGATTAGAAGTACCAACTTTACGGATACCCAAACCACCTAGTTTTTAAGGTCTACAAACTGTATGCCTGTTAACAAGATGAACTTTTTTCTTGTCAGCCTTATCACCCCATAAGAAATTTCTATTGACCCTGTCAATTTGATTAATGACAGCGAACATAGTGGTTTGCATGGTGTAATAAGGTGTAGGTGATGGTTCTTGCTTAGTCAAATATGATGAGCTGGAGAGGTATGGATAGTCAACAGTAAAGACTAGTAAAGAAGGGGAGTAGGGTGGTCTAGAGGAAGGGTGAAGAACAGAACAGGTGTGCATAGAAAGAACTAAGGCAGTGGATTGCTTTTGTCTAGAGAGAATGTTCTCCTCTCACTCAGTGATTACCCTTTTCTCTCTCTAGGATGGCATGTCTCTGCCAGGATTTCACCAACCTCTGGGCATTGAAAGGGAATGTCCCATATTTATAGGCACCTTGGACCAATCATTAGGTGTCAGGCTGTCATCCTATAATATGATAACACGTGTCCTTTCCGTACAACCTGACCGTACGGGTGACGTCATTACCGCATAGCTGACCCGCGCGGTGACGAGTCATTCCCCCGCTCAGCGATCCTCTTGTTCTTTATAGCCACCAAGCCACTAGATCTCCCTTATTCCCGTTAGGGCAAGGTCGTGACCTGTTCGGTCGCGCCTATACCGCAGCCAAGCCTCAGGGGGCCCCCGGGGTCCTGCCTTCAGACCGCAGTAGGTATAATTACCTGGGCTAAATTAGACGCGCGTTCTCGCCTACGTTCTGGGCCGCGCCAGTCATCTGGACCATGGGTTGTCCTGTTCGGATGGCCCATGGTTGTCCAGGCACCGCCCTTATCGGGCATGGGGTGCGCGCCGTGGAGGCGCCTTGCGCAAGAGGGTCCCGCGCCAATGGCCTCCCCGCGCGTATCCCTCCGCGGACAGTGCCATGTGTCGCGCGGACATCGCGCCACCTGGGTGACACTTGTAACGATCTCAATGGTGGGTCAACGTTGACTCTGGTCAACAGGGGGGTCTCGCGCTGACCTCCCCTACATAAGGTATAGTAGAAGTGACAGATTGCACATAGTAGCTCTTCCCATAAGATTCTGGGAGTTTGACTTCCACCCAGCTAACTTCTTGGCAAGCCTCTCAGCGATATATTGATAATCCTTTTTAGACACTCTAGAGTGAATAAGAGGGACTCCAAGGTACATGCCCAGGTCTATAGTAAGACCAAAACCTCATAAAGCACTCAAATTTCTGGCAGCTCTAGTGCTAATGTTAGGGGAGACAAAGATTTAGATTTATGTTCACTAATCAATTGACCAGATTCATCACAGAAAATATCCAAAAAAGAGTAATTTCGGTTCAATTCGGGGATAAAAATTTATTTTCTATATAATAATTGCATTTTCTAAAACCCTTGTAGTAGCAGCCGCCACCACTTATCCCCTGACTCCATCCTTGAATCCAATTTACCCATGAGATAAACAAATAAATTAAGAAAAGACAGTTTAGATAGGAAATAATACTCAACAATCATCTCTTCTCCTTTCCATATATTTCTTTCATTTAATCTGCTATCTTCCAAAGCACCCAGGTAGAATTCTTCACCTACAGACAAAGGTAAGGCTGGAGCTCCATAATTAAAGACCACCGAACAAAAGACTAAAAAAGTTTTTAGAAAGCGTGTCTTGTAAACACGTTTTCAAGTCGGTTTACGATTAAGTTAATTTTTTGGTTAATCCGTCTTAACTTACGGTGAAAGCGTGAAACAGAAACACGTTTTCCAGAAAGCGTGTTTTCCAAACACGTTTTCACGTTCTTTGGGAATAAAGTTTAAAAACAAGCGTTTTATTTAATAAAGTTTTTAAAAAAACGTAAATCGGTTAATGGGCCAATTTCCTTAGAATTCTCCATTTTACCCCAAAAATAATTTTGGAAGGGACACGAATGATTGTGTGAGACTCACTTTGTGATTGTTCAAAAATATTCAAGTGGTTTATTAAGTTCAGCATAATTTTTGAGTTGTCATGTAAAAAGGTAGTTCAACGGATAATTTTATGTATTAGATCTGTTCTTTCAATTTTTCAGTTTGAACTCAAGATTTTAAATATTAAACCAAAAATAAAAAATTGAATTATGAATTCATAATTATTATATTGAATAAATATTCACAGGGGAAATATTATTTTACAATTATTTAATGGTTAGATTTCATTTAGATTCATTTGGATGGGATCGAAATAGTCCATACCCTCATTAATTGATTCATTTCAAATTTATTAAAGCACATCGATACTTTTGACGGTTAATGGGCCAATTTCCTTTGAATTCTCCGTTCAACCCCAAAAAATACCGTGGGTATCAATGCAATTTTTCTACCATGCCTCATGGACTCATACGGGCCGTTTGGATGACGTATTAGTTTGAGAGGGATTAAATAATAAGGGGGGATAAAATAGTAGGGGTGATTAAATAAGAAGGGTGGGTCCACATTGATGTGACAGTTAAGGAGGGAGGATTAAATAGTCCATGGTTTGGATGAGGGATAAAAAAAGAGGGATGAGGAGGGTAGATGATGTAAAAATCAGTCAAATGACTATTTTGTCCATGTGAATGCCCATATTAAAATTTACATTTAAAAAATTATATAAATCCAAAAAATAATTATATAATACTTAATTTAATTATTTTATATAAATGAAGAATATTAAATATGAGTCCGGTTCTAGTCCGGGAGTCCCGGATCCGGGACTCCACTTCCCGATATTTTTGACGATCGATCCGTCAATGATGTTGAGAAGGTGTTTTCCAAGGTCCACGCGGAAAATCTTCAAAAATGGGGAAGGGCTTTTTAGTTTTCGCAAAAATATATATATTTTTTTTTATAATGGTCGTTTTGATCAAGCCCTTCCTTGGTTTTTTTTGAAGATTTCAGCGTGGACCTTGGAAAACACCTTTGAAGACATTGACGGTTTTTTTGGATTTCCCAAAAACAATTTTTAAAAGCATGAAAAACCCTTCAATCTTGGATGATGGGATCCTTGACAGATCGCGGTGTATTAAATATTACAAGTTATATATATATATTACATATATATATACAATCAAAGTTGGTTCTTAAACGGGATCCCCGATTTGGGAAGAAGTCCGGTCTTTGTCATGTCGTTGGATTAAATATAGTTATTTCAAGAGGTCATTAAAATTGAATCTCGCAATTTGTCATTTCAAGGAGATACCCATTTCATGGGTCAAAGCGTGAATACGGGTCCCTTTTCCACATTACGTGAGATTGAGAACGGGAGAGAAGAGGAGAAACGAAGGCGATTAACGACGACGAAGATCCAATCGGAGAAGAAAACATATTCCAGGTATCTCTCCTCTCTCTCTCTCTCTCTCTCTCTCTCTCATTCTCTATCGAGTTTGATGTCTACCGAAACTAAATTTTTTTCGAAATCACCCTTGATTATGTAAGAAACCCTAGTTTTTGGAAAAAACTTATCCGAGAAACCCTAGTTCATGTAAAAAGGACAAAATGATTGGACACACCAAGGTATTATTTTTCCATGATATCTTCTTCTAATTCACCCTCTCCTTTTTTTTTTTTTCCCGATTTCGATTTACTAAATTTTTTTATGTGTACTCCGAAACTCATATATGTAACTCTATGTCCACCTTGTTTAGTAAATTGTTTTTTTGCTCGGGTTTTGATGGTTATGTTGGGTTTTCCACTCTTTAAGTTTTTAGTGAGTGAAATGTTTGGATTTAGGTCTAATTTTGGAAGTCATTTCTGGTATTGGTTCAAGTCTTGGTCTTTTTTTTTTCCTCCCTCGAAATCTTGGTGAATTTGTGTTTCATGGGGTCCTCTCTTGTTCCTTTGTGGTTAGTATTGAATATTTGATATTCAACCAAAGCAAAGCATATTAGATGCTAGGTTCTATGGTTGTTGCTTAAATAATGTACACTAAAATTTTGTACCCATAATAGGACTCCATATGATATGACATATGAGTCGCATCCGGAATAAATTTACCACGGATGTTGAATTCTTGACTTTATAATTATTTCAAATGCTTTGTACCATCGATGTCGGTCTATAAGAAGGGGTTGGTTTTGCAAAGCATACTAGTTGAGCTAACTTCTCCACATCATCTCTCTTTACCCAAAAGAATTGGAATGGGTGTTGAAGAAGGAGGGGTTCACAGTGATTGAGAAGATGGAACTGTGGATCTCAAAGGAAATCCCGTCCGTAGATCCAAGAGAGGTGGGCTCCTTCTCCCGTTTGTTGAGGAGGATTGTGGATCAAAACGGTGTATTAAATATTACAAGTAGATATATATATATACATATATATATACAATCGGAGTTCTTAAACGGGATCCCCGATTTGGGAAGAAGTCGGTCTTCTAAACCGTTGGATTAAATCCAACGGCCCAGATCAAGAGGTCACTTAAAATTGAATCTCGCGGGTCACGGGTCAAGGAGATACCCATTTCATGGGTCAAAGCGTGAATACGGGTCCCTTTTCCACATTACGTGAGATTGAGAACAGGAGAGAAGAGGAGAAACGAAGGCGATTAACGATTTACGAAGATCCAATCGGAGAAAAACAGAGGTATCTCCCTCTCTCTCTCTCTCTCTCTCTCTCTCTCATTCTCTATCGAGTTTGATGTCTGGAAACTAGGGTTACCTTTTTTCGAAATCACCCTTGATTATGTAAGAAACCCTAGTTTTTGGGAAAAAAACTTATCTGAGAAACCCTAGTTCATGTAAAAAGGACAGCTAGATTGGACACACCAAGGTATTATTTTTCCTCAGTTTCACCCTCTCCTTTTTTTTTTTTTTTTCCCGATTTCGATTTACTAAATTTTTTATGTGTACTCAAACTCATATATGTAACTCTATGTCCACCTTGTTTAGTAAATTGTTTTTTTGCTCTGGGTTTTGATGGTTATGTTGGGTTTTCCACTTTAAGTTTTTAGTGAGTGAAATGTTTGGATTTAGGTCTAATTTTGGAAGTCATTTCTGGTATTGGTTCTTTGTCTTGGTTTTTTTTTTCCTCCCTCGTTTTTACTGGTGAATTTGTGTTTCATGGGGTCCTCTCTTGTTCCTTTCAGTGGTTAGTATTGAATATTGATATTCAACCAAAGCAAAGCATATTAGATGCTAGGTTCTATGGTTGTTGCTTAAATAATGTACACTAAAATTTTGTACCCATAACAGGACTCCATATGATATGACATATATGCGCATCCGGAATAAATTTACCCTGGATGTTGAATTCTTGACTTTATAATTATTTCCAGCTGCTTTGATTTTGATGTCGGTCTATAAGAAGGGGTTGGTTTTGCAAGCATACTAGTTGAGCTAACTTCTCCACATCATCTCTCTTTACCCAAAAGAATTGGAATGGGTGTTGAAGAAGGAGGGGTTCGGAAAGTGAAAAAGGAAGATGGAACTGTGGATCTCAAAGGAAATCCCGTTAGATCCAAGAGAGGTGGGCCTTCTCCCGTTTGTTGACAGGATCGCCGGTGTATTAAATATTACAAGTATATATATATATATACATATATATATACAATCAGGTTCTTAAACGGGATCCCTGATTTGGGAAGAAGTCCGGTCTTCTTTTGTCAGCCGTTGGATTAAATCCAACGGCCCAGATCAAGAGGTCACTTAAAATTGAATCTCGCGGGTCACGGGTCAAGGAGATACCCATTTCATGGGTCAAAGCGTGAATACGGGTCCCTTTTCCACATTACGTGAGATTGAGAACAGGAGAGAAGAGGAGAAACGAAGGCGATTAACGACGACGAAGATCCAATCGGAGAAGAAAACCAGAGGTATCTCTCCTCTCTCTCTCTCTCTCTCTCTCTCTCTCATTCTCTATCGAGTTTGATGTCTACCAGAAACTAGGGTTACCTTTTTTTTCGAAATCACCCTTGATTATGTAAGAAACCCTAGTTTTTTGGGAAAAAAAACTTATCTGAGAAACCCTAGTTCATGTAAAAAGGACAGCCAGATTGGACACACCAAGGTATTATTTTTCCTCAGTTTCACCCTCTCCTTTTTTTTTTTTTTTTCCCGATTTCGATTTACTAAATTTTTTATGTGTACTCCGAAACTCATATATGTAACTCTATGTCCACCTTGTTTAGTAAATTGTTTTTTTTGCTCTGGGTTTTGATGGTTATGTTGGGTTTTCCACTCTTTAAGTTTTTAGTGAGTGAAATGTTTGGATTTAGGTCTAATTTTGGAAGTCATTTCTGGTATTGGTTGCTGTCTTGGTTTTTTTTTCCTCCCTCGTTTTACTGGTGAATTTGTGTTTCATGGGGTCCTCTCTTGTTCCTTTCAGTGGTTAGTATTGAATATTGATATTCAACCAAAGCAAAGCATATTAGATGCTAGGTTCTATGGTTGTTGCTTAAATAATGTACACTAAAATTTTGTACCCATAACAGGACTCCATATGATATGACATATGAGTCGCATCCGGAATAAATTTACCCTGGATGTTGAATTCTTGACTTTATAATTATTTCCAGCTGCTTTGTACCACTGATGTCGGTCTATAAGAAGGGGTTGGTTTTGCAGCATACTAGTTGAGCTAACTTCTCCACATCATCTCTCTTTACCCAAAAGAATTGGAATGGGTGTTGAAGAAGGAGGGGTTCACAGTGATTACACAGAAGATGGAACTGTGGATCTCAAAGGAAATCCTGTCCGTAGATCCAAGAGAGGTGGGCTCCTTCTCCCGTTTGTTGACAGGATCGCCGGTGTATTAAATATTACAAGTATATATATATATATACATATATATATACAATCAGGTTCTTAAACGGGATCCCTGATTTGGGAAGAAGTCCGGTCTTCTTTTGTCAGCCGTTGGATTAAATCCAACGGCCCAGATCAAGAGGTCACTTAAAATTGAATCTCGCGGGTCACGGGTCAAGGAGATACCCATTTCATGGGTCAAAGCGTGAATACGGGTCCCTTTTCCACATTACGTGAGATTGAGAACAGGAGAGAAGAGGAGAAACGAAGGCGATTAACGACGACGAAGATCCAATCGGAGAAGAAAACCAGAGGTATCTCTCCCTCTCTCTCTCTCTCTCTCTCTCTCTCTCATTCTCTATCGAGTTTGATGTCTACTTAAACTAGGGTTACTTTTTTTTCGAAATCACCCTTGATTATGTAAGAAACCCTAGTTTTTGGGAAAAAAAAACTCGAGAAACCCTAGTTCATGTAAAAAGGGAAATGATTGGACACACCAAGGTATTATTTTTCCTCGTTTCACCCTCTCCTTTTTTTTTTTTTTTTTTTTTTCCCGATTTCGATTTACTAAATTTTTTATGTGTACTCCGAAACTCATATATGTAACTCTATGTCCACCTTGTTTAGTAAATTGTTTTTTTTGCTCTGGGTTTTGATGGTTATGTTGGGTTTTCCACTCTTTAAGTTTTTAGTGAGTGAAATGTTTGGATTTAGGTCTAATTTTGGAAGTCATTTTGGTATTGGTTCTTTGTCTTGTTTTTTTTTTTTTTCCTCCCTCGTTTCTTGGTGAATTTGTGTTTCATGGGGTCCTCTTGTTCCTTTCAGTGGTTAGTATTGAATATTGATATTCAACCAAAGCAAAGCATATTAGATGCTAGGTTCTATGGTTGTTGCTTAAATAATGTACACTAAAATTTTGTACCCATAACAGGACTCCATATGATATGACATATGAGTCGCATCCGGAATAAATTTACCCTGGATGTTGAATTCTTGACTTTATAATTATTTCCAGCTGCTTTGTACCACTGATGTCGGTCTATAAGAAGGGGTTGGTTTTGCAGCATACTAGTTGAGCTAACTTCTCCACATCATCTCTCTTTACCCAAAAGAATTGGAATGGGTGTTGAAGAAGGAGGGGTTCACAGTGATTACACAGAAGATGGAACTGTGGATCTCAAAGGAAATCCTGTCCGTAGATCCAAGAGAGGTGGGCTCCTTCTCCCGTTTGTAAGCATTTCTCAATTGGAACCTATGCACTTACTCCTGAAATACAAATTTGTTAAGTGTCACCTTGAACCTGATAGGGCTTGTGTCTGAGACTATAGTAACATTAATTGATGTAGTAGCTCTAAAGGGTACATTGCTTTTAATGTGTGGGTTCTTGTTATTTCCTTCTGTGTAGTTCCCAGTATGGATTATTCATTCATGATGCCCACAAAGCATGAGGAAGAAAGAGGGAGTTGGAGAGAAGATGCAAAGCTGACCATGATGGCGATATCAATGGTAGAGCTGACCAAAATGGTGCAAATGGTGGCAGAGCTGAGGTGTGAGAAGACAGGGTACTTAGCTTAGTAGAGTGTGTATGTCTATAATGCATTTTTATTGTTAATGTAATCCACTACAAAAGTCAGGCTGGTGGTTGTGTTCTTGGTGGTTAGTACAGAACAAGATATGGCCGCCCTTTTTTGTAAGGCTGCCCTTTTGTGATGGCCGCTCTTTCTTAGTTTAATCCACTACAAAAGCCACTCATGTTTATGTTCTGTTACCCAATTTCAAGTGCGCTAGGAAAGGAGTCCATTACTGTACTTGCAACACTGCGAAGGGTGTTGTGCCAATTGTAACTCTCTTTGCATTTTTAGCCAAGACTTGTGTCTGGAATTTTTTGGGCAGTTCTGTCATATTTCTGGTGAACCCCATCTCTATGTTGAATGAGTGTTACCTATATATGGACCACAAACAGGTTTGTTGTATGAACCAAAGCAAGCCTTACCTACTAAAGTGACAGATTGAGCCATTTGTTTCACAAGAAACACTTCTTTCTTTCTTTTTTAACGTGGGACAGGGTCATTGTTGAACTGAACTGGCTGATCCATTATTCTGAAAATTATATGAATGCATAAGAAACACTCTACTTATTAAGGACGATGCTTCCAAGATTGAACCACAATCCATACTTTCATTTAACAAGCTCTGCCCTCTTCTTTAGCCTTTTCTTCTACTGCAATAGTGTGTCCTGTGTAACGTAATCAAGTTTGTCTCTTTTTCATAAACTGTAAAATTTGGCATAGCACGCACGAGGACAGTTTAACCATCTACTGAAATATATATTTCTCAAAAACAGTTAGATACAAAAGACATCACATTATCTCTTGGATTATCCCGTTACACCAAAAGACTCCAATTGAAGAAAAAAAACATAATACACTCAATTCCTAAATCCCCTGTTGTTACTCCTTCTAGCCTTCTACAAAAATTCTTCCCCTTCACAGCATGCAAGTTTGTTGTTCCTTTTCCTTTTTAAAGGATTCCACTCAAGCTTTGCTTCCCGCTTCGTCAATGAGATCAATAGCCTTGTCTGGATGTCCAAACTTACACCACCTTTGACTGCATATGTTGAAGCTTGCATTTCTACAAATTTTTGACTGACACAGACAAAATCACAGATTAAACAATCAACGTCCAAAAAACAGAAGAAGAAGAAAAAGAAAACATCAAAGATTATGAAGCTTCAAAAACATCAAACATCTAGCTCGTCCATCTGAAGCTTCACATATTTCAAAGGACTAGCTACATTCATAGATCAAACCAAAACATCAAAGATTATGAACATTGAACGACAATGGTTGAGCATGTGCGTGCATGCTTAATGTTTTTTTAGGACTGGGATCAATATCAGTCCCTATAGCAGAGTATTAAGCTGTTCTATTTAACTACCTAGTACCTACGTACATACATACCCCTCACAAAACTGTAAAAACGAAAACCTGCATGATATATATGCTAGCTGAATGTGAAGTACTCGTAGATTAATTTGGAACTCCATAAAATCCAAATGTACCACATGATACTAAAAAATGGCCCAACACCAGCAGTTGCTCACCTGCTCACTGTAATTCAACAGTCAACGCAAAAGGAAAAAATACCCAGATGGGGTAGAACTTCAAAAAACACTCCCATCAATAGCTACTTTCATCATCATTAGCAGCCATTTTCCTTGTCTGTGAAATTGACGAAATCAGAGTTGGTGACAATCAAATTAAGAATCGATGTACGAAAAATAAAAGATCTGATGCTCTTGAACAGTAAACTTTGAAATCTAAATGAAGATGAAGCAAAAAAAAAAAAAATTTATCAGGGTCTTTTACGTTTTCAAAATGGTCATAACTCCCGAGATCCACCAAAAGAACTTCATACAAATTCAAACTAGGGTTTCACGAATCATGAGAGAGAGAGAGAGAGAGAGACCTGGTTCATCTTTTTCTTCTTGGACCAAATCGAAACCCTATTTGTTTGAGAAATTTCGGAAAACCCTATTTCTTTGAGAAATTTTGAAATCACGAACCTCAGTTTCTCATCCAAACAGAGAGAGCGAGAGAGAGAGAGAGAGAGAGAGAGAGAGGAGAGATACCTCTGGTTTTCTTCTCCGATTGGATCTTCGTCGTCGTCAATCGCCTTCGTTTCTCCTCTTCTCTCCTGTTCTCAATCTCACGTAATGTGGAAAAGGGACCCGTATTCACGCTTTGACCCATGAAATGGGTATCTCCTTGACCCGTGACCCACGAGATTCAATTTTAAGTGACCTCTTGATCTGGGCCGTTGGATTTAATCCAACGGCTGACAAAAGAAGACCGGACTTCTTCCCAAATCAGGGATCCCGTTTAGAGAATTTTAAATTCGCTAATCAGAAGAAGAATTCTGAGTTTATTGATCAACTTATAGGTCGCATGGATAGCAAATTGCATATCAGTACTCTTAGTCACACAGACTTAGGTTATTCGGATTCCGAGGTAGATCCTCAGCAAATTCAGGAAATCCAACAAACTTTTCAGAATATGCAGGACAATGCTCTTAATAGAATTGAGTATGAAGATAAGGGACCAGGAAATGAGAATGTTCGTAGAACTTATTATAAGAGACCTACGCCTCAAGATCTTCTTTGGGAAGAAGATTTCTTTCAGACTCAAACCGCCTAAAGTGCTAAAACCATTTATGAATGGAATATAGATGGTTTATCAGAATATCAGATTTATGGAATTATTCATAAAATGCTTATGTATTCTAGTGTTTGTAAAGCTGCAAACAACAATGATAGAGATATCGCTGTATTTATTATTAATGGTTTTACTGGAAGTCTTAAAGGTTGGTGGGATAATTATCTTTCGTTAGCTCAACAATCTGAGATTCTTAATGCCGTTAAAACAGAAATTGTCACGGACATGGTGGTTGATCCACCAACAGGTCAAACAGCAGCTAGAACTAGGGAGCAGTCCGTTCAAGATACGGTTTATACCCTTGTTCAAGCCATTATCTTACATTTTATTGGAGCAGTAGACCAACGCCAAGAGCGTGGTAGAGAATTATTGCAGAATTTAAGATGTCCTTCATTAACCCATTTTAGATGGTATAAGGATGTTTTCATTACCAAAGTTATGCAGCGAAAAGACGCTAATTCTTGAGCATTGGAAGGCTAAATTTATTGATGGCCTACCTCCTTTATTTGCCCAGAAGGTTCGTCAAAAATTGATGGATCTTAGTGTTGGTAATACTATTCAATGGACTAGCTGTAGTTACGGACACCTTATTAGTGTTTGTGTTCAAGTAGGTTTATCTATCTGTAATGATATGAAATTACATTATCAGCTTAAGAAGCAGAATCTCACTGGTAAACGAGAAATTGGTGAATTTTGTCAACAATTTGCCTATGATATTCCTACCAACTATCCTAAGAAACATCGCCGTAAAGCTGTTTCAAAAACCTCTAAACCTTACAAACGAAAATCCAAGCGGAGAACCTATGATAAGGATTACTCCAATTCCAAACCTCGCAGTAGTGGCAAGGGTAGAAAGACGAAGTCGTCTGGACCCAAGAAAAAGCCTAAATCCGAAGTCAAATGCTACAAATGTGGAAAATTTGGCCATTATGCCAACAAATGCTTAACCAAAAAGAAGCTGGAAGAACTTCAATTGGATGAAGGTCTCCGTTTGCAACTCAAAGCAAATTGCTTTTGAACTCTAGTGATGAGTCAGATTCCGACTCGGATAGCGACGAGCTTAACGAATTGGAATATTCTTCCTCTTTTGAATCTGAAACCCTTGAAGATTGCTCAGGTAAGTGTTGTTCTTCATCTCAACAGGATCATCTGAAAGTTTTTGCTAACCTCAATGGATTAAGCTTAAATGTTTTATCAAAGTCTCAACAAGAAATTCTTGATCTTGTTGATAAAATTCAAGATCCCGAAATCCGAAGAAAAATTATTGAGATATCTCTAAGTTCTTCTGTTTCAGAAGCTGAAATAGAAAGACCTAGTAATACCTCCAGATATTACAGTATTAATGAAGTTTTTAATAGATTAGAAGGAGCTAGTACTTCTAAACCAGCAACCCTTCAAGATCTTCAGAAAGAGGTCAATGATCTTAAAACTGAATTAAAACATTTGAAAATGTCCCAATTAGAAGCCCAGGGTAGTATCACGTCTGTGAAAAATAGACTTTCTAGCTTAGAGCAGATAAGTCTAAAACCAATCACTAACCCAAAACCCGATGATGAACCTCAAGCTTCTGAGGAATTAACCTATTTGAATAGTATCAGTAAGGTCACCCATCAAAAATGGTATATCCAGATTAATCTTGTGATTAATCAAGAATATACTATTCAGGATATTATTGCACTAGTAGATAGTGGTGCTGATATGAACTGTATTCAGGAAGGATTAGTTCCAACACAGTATTTTGAAAAAACTGTCCAATCCCTTACCGCCGCCGGTGGAAATAGGATGCATATCCAGTATAAGTTATCTGATGTTTTAATCTGCAATGATGGTACTTGCTTACCAACTATGTTTTTGCTTGTCAAAAATTTGCAGCAGCAGGTAATCTTAGGAACACCTTTTTTGAATATGATCATGCCAATCAGAAAAATTGATTCAACTGGTATTTATAGTCGAGTGCAGGATCACGATATTGTTTATCCCTTTGTTACTGATCCTGAAACCAGAATTATTCAGGAATTACAAGGATTTCTTCAAAACAAAGAAAAACAACTAAACTTTCTTCAAAAGGAAATCCAAATTATGGATATTCATCAGAAACTTCAATCTCCAGATTTACAGGAAAAAGTTAAAGAGATTGAAAATCAATTTTTAAAAGAAGTTTGCAGTGATCTGCCAAATGCTTTTTGGGAAAGGAAACGTCATATTGTTTCACTTCCTTACAATCAGGATTTTAACGAAAAGCACATTCCAACCAAAGCTCGACCTAGCCAGATGAAATCTGATTATTTAGAGCTTTGTAAAAAGGAAATCCAAACTCTTCTTGACAAAAAATTAATCAGAAAAAGTTATTCTCCTTGGAGCTGTACTGCTTTTTATGTTTTCAACAATGCAGAAAAAGAGCGAGGAGTTCCTCGTCTTGTTATTAATTATAAACCTTTGAATGATGTTTTGAAGTGGATAAGATATCCAATTCCAAACAAAAAGGATTTGCTTGACAGATTGCAATCCGCAGTTATCTTTTCTAAATTTGATTTGAAATCTGGATATTGGCAAATTCAGATTGAAGAAAGGGATCGGTATAAAACTGCATTTGTTGTTCCTTTTGGTCATTATGAATGGAACGTTATGCCATTTGGTTTGAAAAATGCCCCATCAGAATTTCAGAATATCATGAATGAAATATTTTCACCTTATTCTAATTACTGTATTGTTTATATCGATGATATACTTGTATTCTCTTCTTCTATAGATCAACATTTCAAGCATCTAAGAGCTTTGAAAGAAGCAGTAAAACGTAATGGTTTAGTTTTATCAGCTCCTAAGATGAAATTATTCCAGACAACTGTTCGGTTCTTAGGACATAACATTCATCAAGGGACTATTATTCCCATTAACCGTAGTATTGAGTTTGCCTCTAAATTTCCAGATGAAATTAAGGAGAAAACTCAACTCCAGAGATTCTTGGGTAGTCTTAACTACATAGCAGACTATTATCAGAATTTAGCCCAAGATCGCTATATTATATCAACGTTTGCAGAAAACTCCTCCTCCTTGGACAGAGGAGCATACCAACGCGGTAAAAAGGATTAAGCTTAGGGCAAAACAGTTGCCTTGCTTATGTCTAGCCAATCCAGCTTGGCGTAAAGTAGTGGAGACTGACGCCTCAAGCATAGGTTATGGAGGCATTCTTAAGCAGCAGAATCCTCAATCTCACAAAGAGGAATTAGTTAGATATACATCAGGATCGTGGAAAAAAGCCCAGCTTAACTATTCCACAATTAAAAAGGAAATGCTTTCGATAGTGAAATGTGTTTCTAAATTTCAAGATGATTTGCTAAATCAAACATTTCTTATCCGTATTGACTGCAGTTCATTAAATTTATTTTAGCAAAAGATGTTAAAAACTTAGTTTCTAAGCGAGATATTTGCTAGATGGCAATCGAACTTTATGCTTTTGATTTTGAAATAGAATATATCAAAGGTGAAATTCTTTACCAGATTTCCTAACTAGAGAATTCTTAACAGATGGATGAAGCTGATCGCGAACGCATTAGAATCGAGTTAAACCGTATTTGGGTTCAATCTATTGTTAAACCCTATTCAAAAGCTAATTTGAGATTCTGGATCTCTAAGCTCTCCAGAGGCATTTCTCAACTTCGTAGTGATGATAATATTAATCTGGAAGACAGGGCTTTATGCCGTCATATGGAAATTTCTATCTGCAGGCTACAACGAGCTCTAGGTGTTTTATCTCGGGCTTAACGGATATAATTTTCTTGCAGAATGGAACCTCCTGACCGAGGTCGTGGCCGAGGCCGTGGCCGTGGCGGAAGAAAATCAGGATCCAATCAGTATGGACGAGGCAAAACGTCTCATTTCCTATCAGAATATCCGACTCTGGGAGAATCTTCCAGTCAGTCAAAGCAGAAAACAGCTAAAGAGGCCTTTGAGCAAGGACCTCAATATGTTAAGAAGGATATAACAGAACCTTTGATCACATTATCCGAAGGTGATCTAAATTTACATCCGAAGGATCCTTGGTGCCTTAAAGAAAGGTATCTTCAAAACCAGCAGTATACCGTCCAGGAAGGGAAATCTCGATATATCTATGAGGCCATCCTTACTGAGACATCATCTGTACAGATTACTCATCATTACCTGGAAGAAGGTAATAGCAGAACTCCCATCACATTTTCAAAATGTTACATTATCAGGGTAATGCACCCTCAAGAATGGGGCCTTTCAACTTTTGCAACCATAACATTGAAAATTAATGAGCAAAAGTATAACTATTGGGACTATGCCAGGGCATGGACCTATGCATTCTATTATCAAAATCCAGTAAGAACCCATTCATGGTTCTTTATTTTAAATCCGGAGATTTTGCAAAAAGAAACTGGATTTCCATCGTGGTTTCTCCATTGGTGGGAATACCATGCACCAGAAGTCAAAATTTTCCCAGAAGCTATACAGAAAATATTCCCTGATTGGTATAAATATCATCCGAAGTTAAAGGGAATAACATCAGTAAATCCACCTGAAGGGCAAGACCTTTTATGGTTTTGTACTGAATTCAGGATTAACTGGATATGGCAATGGGGATATGAAATAGCCGAAGATCATCTTCGTATCCCAGAAATTCAAAGAAATTTCTTTGTAAAATGGTGGTCTCGATTCGAGACTGATAAATGCTTATCGTTTATCAAAGAAACCGTCGAGCAAGATGTCGGGCCGATTATATGACACAAGCCTCAAGAAAAGTAACCCTTCTGTGGTCCAAGAATTTCGTTCAACAAATAAAGTTGATGATTCAAAGTCAGAATCCAAATATGTCTGATCATGAGCAAGATATTAAGCTTATGGAAATTATTAAAGATCAGTATTTAGCTCTTCAAGGAATCAGTTCATCTCAACCAGACGCTAAGAGCGACACTTCCATGAGCTCTCAGGATCTAATATCCTTTCAAGATCAGGACCAAGGTCAGTTTGCTTGCTTAGCAGGAGAAGCTCAAGATCCCAATGACACCGAACCATACCCCACTGAGGCGGATCTTTGGGACTCTATGATTGAAATCAAAATGCAAAAAGCCGAAGGGAAAAAGAAGCATCGGTAGAACGTCATCCATGACGACAGCAACAGTAACCGTCGGCACAAAACGACAACAGCAGCAAAAACGTCATCCATGACGTCATCTACAGTACTAGATATTTTGTAAAACGTCATCCGTGACGTCATCTACAGTAACTGCTACAGTAGGTCGTAGCGCTTATAAATAGCTGTATTCTGCCATTTAGAGGCAGGCTTTCATAACTCCCTTCTCCTCTCTCCTCTCTCTTGTAATCTCTCTCCCATCCCTCTGTAAACTACTTTCATCTACCACCACCACCATCATAAATAAATCAGTAATTTCCAGTAAGTTTTTTGCCTGTTTCTTGTTACTTGTTACTTAACGATCCTCTTTAATATTATTTGGTATCAGAGCCATTTATGGCTTGCTAAATCAGTAGTTAATTCATATATGGGGAAGGTAGATAGGTGCAAATAGTTCTTTCTTAAATTGTGTATCTCTTTGTTAAATATGTTTGTTAGATTTCTGCAATGGATCTGAGGCATATGTTCCTCACCCAAGTCGCGTTGAGGTTTTGTGTGTCACTAGGTCCCGTGAAGGGATTTGTTGGCCTTGACTCGTAAACCGTTGACAGATGAGTATGTCTGAGATCTATTGTATTTTATCATAATAAACATATTTATCAACGATGATATATGGTTTAATCATTGAAACTATTCGTTCTAACTTCATTCATATATGAATTAACGCTTTTATCATGTCTACCCTATCTTTAGATAGATCTTCTATATCAGTAAAAAATGAAGAAATTGTTGAGTACTCTCAGGCTCAACAGCTTAATCAGTGGACAATACCCGATGTAGAACCCAAAAGGATTTACAAGTTGGGTCTTTTTGATTTCATCAGTAAAAATGCTGTTAAGACATCAGAACAGACCATTTGTCTTGACACAAATGATAAAACGATTAAATTATTGTGCTTAAAAGATATTCAGCGGTACTTGCATAAATATAAGTATTTGCATATTGGTTTAATTCAAGTTGCTTTTAAACCATTAACTCTACCAGGATTAAATTCCAGTATTCAAGCAGATTTACGTGATGCTAGATGTATCTTCTAGAAACAGCTTTCCTCCTTACAAGGTTTCATATCCAACTACTTCTAGACACTCTGTGTCTGAAACACCAGAACAAACCCCAACAGAAGTTCTTAATGAACCTCTTGAATCCCATATAGAAGGAATTCGCATTTCAGAACAACAAATCCCTCATGGAATTTACAGTACTAGTGAGAGCAAGAAGCGTGACTCACCAACAGTATCTGAAATGGCTTTTCATATTTAGTTTTATGGATTATTCACCCAACTCTCATATTCGTTTGTTTATCAGTAAAGAATTTATGTCTCCTGAACATCATGAGTTCAGAAACTGGTATTTTACTAAGTTTGATAAATCGGGAACAGGAATTTATCAAAAATCATTTTTATAAAGATTTGGAGTATCGCCAAACTTTAGTACCTTTTAAAAAATGGTTTTTAAATTGGTATCAAAATCAGTATCATATAGCTGTAATTCATGATTTTCAGAAAGTCTGGAGTAAATCAGATGGAACTGTTACAAAGTCAGTTCACCCTCCTCCAGAACCAATTAAAATGGAAAACAGTAAACATATCTTGGAAGCTATTCCTTATGTGGATATATCTAAAACTTTTCCAAAGGAAGAAAGCATATTGAAACAGAATAATTTTACTAATATGAGTTTGCAGACTATTGGTCAGCAGTTGATTCGTATTGAGCATGATGTTCAAGCAGTCATTGAGAATCAGAAGGTTATCAAGACTATCCCTTCTACTTCCTTAGTTACCTCATTTGAGGGGAAAGATACCAAGCCGGATATAAAGCCACCGAAGTAGTTGGATATGAAACCTTGTAAGGAGGAAAGCTGTTTCTAGAAGAAACGCTTCTTGATGGTAGAGAAATACGGCTAACCATATCAGGGGTAAACCTAATTTCTACATCTCCTTCGGCTGTTTGGACAATTTGATCCACTTGACTACTGATTATGGGTTGTGGTGCTACCGCGTTTGGTATGGTCCAGTTGGTAGGGAAGTTTACTTCATCCCAGTCAATTAACCTGGGTACTGCAACGTTGGTGGTTAAAAGGTTGCTTTCAACAACTACTGTTTTTCCTGGATCACTACGCAAAATAGCGTTAGGACACATAGTATTAATAACTTTGTAATGAATACGATAGATTACTGCAACAGTTTCAGATCCTGGCAGGAAGTTATATCCCTGTGTTTGGATATGCAAACTTACAGCTTCAAATAAATTTCTATCAGTCAAAGATAGAGCAAGGTTAGGATAAACATTAAAATATACTGGTCCATGACATAAGCTAGTCTGAACAATCCCCATAAGAGAGGATTTCCAATCATTACATCTAGCTGTCAATATATATATATATATATATATATATATATATATATATAGGATTTGCTTCACATCCGGACTTTTAATTTCCGGACCTCATGATCCAAAATTTTTTTTGACGATCCGATCCGTCCAATGTGTTCAGAAGGTGTTTTCAAGGGTTCTCGCGGAATATCTTAAAAAAGAAATACTGGGATCAAGCCCTTTACATTTTTTGCGAAAACTGCTTGGATCAAGCCCTTCCCGGTATTTTTTTTTGAAGATTTCCCGCGTGGGCCTTGGAAAACACCTTTTGAACACATTGGACGGCTCGGATCATGCAAAAACATTTTCTAAATGCTCCAAAACGCTTCAATCCGGGATTTCCGGGATCCTTGACCGGAGAGTACGTGATATATATATATGTTGTTTCTAATAAATAAAAAAATAATTTCATTATAGCTACTAGTTTTTTTTTTTTTTAATGATATGGGTCATAGTTTAAGGCTTGAGGGAATTGCCTAGTAAAATAAAGGGGTATAAAGTGTAATTTTGGAACTCCAATAAATCCCCAAACAGCAGGAGAGAGAGAGAGACACGTTTTTCCCCCCCCTTTTTTCTTCTTCCTTTCTTCTCTTTTTCTTCCTTCTTCTTTCTTCTTCGATCTGAAGAACCCAGAACAGTCGACGGCAACGGCGGCCACTCCGGCGTCCAATCCGACGGCAACGGCGGTCAGCAAATCTAACCCAGATATGTTTTTTTTTTCCCTAATCATTTGTATTTTTCAAGATTCCTAGATCTTAAAATTTTGGGAATTTTTTTCTTCAAATTTGCTGGAAAGTTATGGCTTGTGCTTGAACCAGAGGGGTATGTGGGTCATTTAGTCGGGGGAAGGGGGATGAGGGGAGGCTGGATTATTTAGTCGGGAAGGGGCTTTGGTGCTCCCAAACCACGGATGAGGAGGGGGACCAGGATGAGGGGAGGCCGGATGATTTAATCCAGGGTCAAAACCCTCATCCAAACAACGCCATAGGCACAAAAAATGTACATAGCATGCTTGAGGACCCACTTTTAGGTCTCACACGAGTGATCCGAACCGTTCATTGTTCTTAGAACATTTTTCTGAGTAAGTTTGATTGAAACGGTGGGACTCTGGTTCAACCATTTCTAACCATCCGATTGAGCTGATTTTTTGTGGGACCCCTTGGAAAAATGTTCTAAGAACAATGAACGGTTCGGATCACTCATGTGAGACCCAAAAGTTGGTCCCCGAGCATGCTTTGTACATTTTCTGTGCACATAGGGTCTGTACGTGTAGCAGTCCCCTTGGGAAAAGGATATCCCGTAAATATGGAGCTTTAGATTGGAAATGGTAAGTCTCAATCATTAATGGATCAAAACTATTACAAAAAGTAAGGTGAATTTGCTAAAAAACAAGATAATTGATAATTTTTCTGCCAAAAATCGCAACTTTACATATCACACATAAACTGTCTTTACATACTATTTACTATGATCAGTCCACTTCTAGTCAGGGCTCCAACATTTTAAAAAAATCCGGACCTCCACTTTCCGGATCGAATTTCGACGATCCGAACCGTCTAATGTGCTTAAAAGGTGTTTTTAAGGGTTCCCGCGAGAAATCAGAAAAAAAAAATTACCAAGAAGGGCTTGATCCGAGCAGTTTTACATAAAAACGAAAATATACAATTTTTATGAAAAATTGCTCGGATCAAGCCCTTCCCGGTATTTTCTTTTGTTGATTTCTCGCGGGGACCCTTAAAAATACCTTTTAAACACATTGGACGGTTCGGATCGTCGAAATTCGATCGGGATCTATGAGGTGTGGATTTTTTTAAAATCCGGGATCTTGGACTGGAAGTAAAT
Source organism: Vaccinium myrtillus (assembly GCA_016920895.1). NCBI lineage: Eukaryota > Viridiplantae > Streptophyta > Magnoliopsida > Ericales > Ericaceae > Vaccinium > Vaccinium myrtillus. Next base: position 24,971,046 of record CM029273.1, on the reverse strand, counting down.
TGTATATATATATTTGTCTACTAGTGTATCCTATAATGTGTGCCAAGGAATCCTATAGAATCTTACAGTAAACCCTCCAATATAATTTCCTTCCTCGTCAAATACCTAGTGAATCCTAGGGAAATCTTCATTGCACATGGGAGAGAATCTTAGTGAACTCTTCATGCACCTGGGAGAGAATCCTAATTAATGAAATCTTTATTAATGGGAGAGAAAGAGAGAGGAAGGAGGAGGGTGCATGTGAGGAAGCTTCCTCCAACTTGTTCTCCAAGAACCAGCACCCTATAAATACCCCATTCATTCTCTCATTTGTGCACACCCCTCCACCACCTTTATGGGATTCTTGTTCTTGGCATTCTAGTGGTTTAGAGAGACGAAAATCTTCTTGTTCTTCTTGAGTTCATCTTGTTCTTCAAGAAACTTAAGTTGGAGTCACCCACCTCCACCACCAAAACCCACTACTCAATCCAAAAAGTTAGTAGAAAGTGTGTAGCCTTTCGTTTCTAGAAAATGAAGTCACATTCTTTTCTTTCGAAACAACCCGAGGAGCCGTTATGCCATCCAATGAACCAACCGTCTAGCTTAAGCGTCTTTTGACTTATCATTGGAATTAAGGCAGTAACTTTAACCCCATTCTCCTAAGTACATTATTTTCCGTAAACGTTATAATGTCCGTGCTTCTACAAGTAGTTACTTGACCCTATTTTCCTACGTATAATTTTTACGTCGTTATAAAGTTTGATTAGTTTCCGGAAAATTTAGTTAGTAGATAATATAATCCCATTCTCCTAATTATATTATTTTCCGTAGTAACTATAATTGTAACGCCCCCTAAATTTTGGGCACGTTAATAATATAACAATATATAAATAAAAGTCATAATATTGAACTTAATACAATAAAGTCTGCCTCCATAAGCTAATAATATTACAACCGGGTCGGATCTATGGCTCCGTCTATCCCTGCGCCTGGTTGTTCCCCAAGCTGGCAGCACCGCCGGCTCCTTAAGCCTCCTGCCCGTAGAATTCCTCCTGTTCATCCCGGTATACTGACATAATACGTCAGAGTCGCATAGCTACTGATAAACACACAAATATGTAAATATTAGTGGGCTTAAGTCCTCAAGTTTGATCTTATTATTATGTTTATTGTTAATTTTTATAAGATATTGTGCATAAGGTTTGTTTTGAGTGTTTCAGGGAGAAAACGATGTAAATATGGTGCATCTAATGATGCAAGGAACATGCATGATCAATGACCGCGTCACACCGGATCATTGTCATGCCACCACATGGGAAAAGGAAAAAAAGAAAGCTGGCAAAGAGAAAAAATAATAAAATAAGGAAGTTGACTTTTCCGGCACTTCAATCGGACACCGTTTTGAACATCAGTTGAGAGCGTCGCGGACAAGTCAGTGCTAAGTGCCCCAATCAGTGGTCATTTGCCCATTTCTTTTTCCTTTACTTTTCCTTAGTTTTTTTTTAATTTTTTTTTTTTCCTTTGACTGCCTATATAATGCATGAGGGTTGTGGAACGAAAGATCAGACACTTTGGGAAATAAATCAGTAGTCTTTCTTCCTTTCTCTCCTTTTAGCTTTAAATCGTGTCAATAAACGTATCATGACGTGATCATGCAGTATGCTTTATCATACTCAAAACGTGTCAATACATCATTTCTCGTTAAACGTGTCACGTAAAGAACAACTTTCCTACGCGCAAAGTGTCACATAAAATAACAGCTTTTCTACGCGCTATCGTTTCCAAAGCAGTCTAGGTTTATCAGAAAATCGTTGCTGATTATTTACGAAGTCGATCATTTCAAAACTTTTAATTTTCTTTGTTGACTTTAGTGTACACCATCTTGTCTGGCACTCATTTTGGAATTCTACACTAATGATCCGAGCTATTTAATTCATTCAAAATATTTGTTTACAGTCCCTTGTAAAAAATCAGCTCATTTGGATTTCGGCAAAGGCTTAATCTATTCATTCAATTTTTTTCCGGGCAATTCAGCAATGAAAATCGATCAAGGCCTTACCGATTTTCAAATGAGTTGACTTTTTACGGCGACTCTTAGAAAATATTTAAAACAAATTGAACATTATTATCATTTGCGTGAGACCCAAAATTAAGCCTCATACAGGATGGTGTATATTTGGTGTACACCAAATAGTGTACCCATCGTATTTTTTGTTGTATGTACCTAATTAACTATCCTTACTGTGATGCATTAATGATGATACATGAATGTGTCACTCCATCACTAAGGCGATATACTGGCGATATACTTACAAATAACCATCATAACAATAACAAAGGCTTGCACATTCTTAAAAATTTAAATATTAGCACTCATCTTACAAATAACCACCATAACAGTAACAAAGACTTGCACATTCCCAAAAATTTAAACATTGACACTCAGTTTGTTTTTTATAAAATGCTCTATATAATCATACTAGCGGATGCCCGTGCCTGAAAGCACGACACAACGTGTTTTGAACGCGACGAAATTAAATTGTCCTTCTCTTTTTTTAACATTAATTTCCAAAGAAACCGACTTCTCTGAGAATTCTTTTTTCAAATAAAATTGAAAGAGAGATAATATAACAAATTACGGTAACCAAATAATGCTAATGAGATTTTCAATCAAATTTCATTTTTTTCATACCGGCAACCACCGATTAACCAATACAATTCTATTTGTCCAACTACTAAACCAAACCCATAAAAAAAAAAAAAACATTAGAATAAACGACCAAAAAACATATGTAAATCCTAGTCATCTTCAATCATAGTGGCAGGTATTCAAAGTACTCTTTGTAGCTTCACTCTAGTAACCATTCTTTTGATGCACGTAGCTCCTCACGCCTAAAGACACACCGTACCAAAGAAAATCCAACCCAACTTGAACGCATTATCTGTACTTACAATCGGCGTCTATCACAATTAAGCTTCAAACATAGACCATCTAACTAATTTCAGCAAATGAATGCAAGAAAAATAAAACAGTCTCAAACAATTAAAATAACCAAACCTGTCTTCCATTACTTGCTTTCAATGATAGCATCTGAGATAATAAGAACGTGTAATCAAATGGGGTTCCAAAAGATTCAATTAATAGGAGTTACAAAAGATTCACTAACCAGGGAGTAGAGTCTTGAATTCTTTATACTAAAAAAGCTCCAATTAAAATGGTTACAAAATCCCTACATCTTCAATCCCAGCCAAGCCATAAAACTCCAAATCACATCTAAAACAACAGTTCATGCTGTACATCTGAACACTTTTGTTCTTTTATTTACCAAATTAAAAAAAACATTTCTGTCCTGTTGCCTAGTAGTGAAAAAGAAAAAGAATCTGCAATATTTTGAGAAGTTTTCCAGTGAGATCAACTTCAAGAATCCCAGCCAAGGTGCTAGCTGTATTAGAAAAGCATACCAGGTATTCAATAGATATCACACCTTCCTATCAACTATTTCCCAAGGTCCATCAACTCAGCCACTGTCTTATCACCATCACGAACAAATTCCTAAAAAAGAAATATTACCTCTTGAATTTTAAACAAACCCCATAAACATTTAAGTCATTCATTTTCCTGTGCGTATCCTACTGCTAAAATAGCCGGAACTGCTAAGCAACATGCACAAAGAGAGAAAGAAAAATATGCAGAAGTACCTGTGAAGGATATAGTATCCACATTATAGTTTCCACACTAAAATATCAGTGCTGAAAGCTGCAGTTTTCTCTCTTCCTCCTCCGTGTGCCCAAGATGCGAGGCTCCAACTACGGTACTCTCTCTCACATGTGTTAGAAGATCTGATAATCAAACATTCCAGTTGGCAAGAGATAGAGCATTTGTTTAAAATGCAAATGCTAAAACTCCTTTAAATGTTCCAACTTATTAGCTAACACCATACAAACAGATGTGAAGTGCCAAGCCAATGGACTTTTTCCATTTAAAAGAGGTCCAGTTAGAATTTCCGGATTCTCTTGACTGGAAACATTGTTTAGAACAAAAAACTACTAAACTTTTATTAGTCAAGAAACCAATTCATGAAGTGTAGCTACAATTGCTTCCAAATAGAGCATATATCAGAATCTAGTTATCGACCAATAAATATGTTACTAATACCTTTAGAAGAAGAAAGGTTGACATTTGTGGTGCTATCATTTTGCAGAAAGGGAAACAAAAGAGAGAGAGAGAGAGAGAGAGAGAGAGAGAGAAGATTTCACTGCTATTCAAACAAACTGGAGCCAAATGTTTTGTACAAAGAAGTATGTACAAAAGTTAACAAACACAGGTGTAGGGGGTGCAATTCCACGTTAGCCTGTATCACGTATAGGCTTGGCTCGACCCTAAATCTGCAAGACAAAGAAAGGGTTAGAGCACCTTTGCCTTTCGTTGGCAAAGGCCCTCCGATGCTTAAGTTAGTACTGGATTACCAATTAAGCCAAGAACACAATGCGTATAACTGGGTGTTACAGCGTACCTTTTTTCATGGGCATTGTGCTGTATTTATAGGTGAAGACAGCTTGTCGACTTAGGCATCTCGTGCCTTTGTTTCCTACTTGTCTTAGGAATCCTTCTCTTAATAGGACTTTCATATTTAAGAGATAACTTGGACATCCTGCTAGATCTCGTCTAGCAGAGGTCTTTCTTTCCATATTGGATTCTTTCCTTTATGGGGTATACTCCTAATCTCGTTAGGACTTCCCACCTTAATCCCCTAATTTACGGGATTGCTCCTTATCTCATAAGGAACCGCTTTAGATGATTCTGGAATGTCTCACCGACTTACTTATGGCGGTGCCGTGCTTCCACGTAGCTCGGATTAACTCGTACATAGCCCAACTCATTACACCGAGCTGAGGCACGTATTCCAAAATGCTATTCAGGCTTTGATAGTAGACATCACAGCTCGACCGTAGCAGGGGCATCCCCCTGTGACCTATACCGAGCTGGCACATCCTGGTTACACTAATTTTCTTTCATTGCTCTGGCCTTATTCATGGCCAAATATCTCGGCATAGGGGTTAAGGACCCCCTATGTTCTGCCGAGCTATTCACCCCCTCGTGATGATCGTCATAGGCACGTGCTATGCCTAGTAGTAGGGTAATCAGACTTTTACCCTCTCCAATTGCTCCCCAGCTCTGCTGCTACTGTCATTCATCAGTAGTGCGCAGAGCTCCAACGGCTCCTGATGCGTTTCCTGCACGCCTCCCCTCCACGTGGGGCGTAGGGCTATCTTTGCATTAAATGCGAAGTGACCCGTTGGTCATCAGATAAGCCCAAAGGACGATTTGGGGTGACGTTTCTCGTACGTCACACCCTACTTTATGGGGTTTTGGGCGGGATAATGATTATTCTCCCCCTAAAACCCTTCCCCTTCTCCCACTTCTCATTTTATCAGAAGAGAGAACGAGCAAGAGAGAGAAAAGAGAACTTCGTTCGCCATCAACGATACCCAAGCTTTCTGCAACAGCAGTCCTTTTTTCTCCATCCTTCGTCGGAGAACATCCGCCATTACCGTCGGAGTGAGTCATCCTTAGGTCCATCTTCTCACGTAAGTGACCTTTCCGTTTTCCGTTCTTTCTGATTTCTCTCGATTTTCTATCTTGTTCATCTTCCACCTCTTTCCCTGGGTTTCAACAGTGAAACCCTAACTTTTTAGAAAAAATGGGTAGACACAGGGCTCTCGTAAGCACCCAACAAAAAATAATGGAATTCCGTAGAGAATATGAGATCCCCGCCGATGTACGATTCCGGCTAGGCAGGTCTGAGGACTTAGTAGAAGAGGGTCAGGTTGAAAACACGATTTACATCCCCCTGATCTTTATCGTGGAGGGTGGCCTTAGGTTTCCCCTTCATCCCTTCTTTCGTGAAGTTTGCTCTAGGTGTCAGTTGAACCCCAGGCAACTCTGTCCCAATTTTGTCAGGGTAGTCATGGGCACAGTGGCCCTTAATAGGCTGCTCGGCCTCAATCTCGACTGGTGGGACTTACACTATCTTTATAGTGTAGTCCCTACAGCCGAGAAGAATTATTACTTCAAAGCAAGGGATCCCAAACAGAAGCTTATCACCGATCTGCCGAACTCCTCAAAGGGAGAGGCAGATGATTTTCTCATAGTCACCGGCAATTGGGAGCCTAGAGATGCCGAGGGGAAGACCATCGGCTCGGCTTGCCCCAGGGCTGCAGGCGGATTACGTTAGTATTACTTTTTCCCTAGCTGGTTTATTCTTTGTCTTTACTGAAACTGTAGTTGATCAGTGTTTTATCATGTTTGTTTTGCAGCGGGTAACCTTAACCACGACGGCCGCTTGATTCACGGCAGACTTCACCGTGAGGACATTGCCAAGGCCTTCTGGTTCGACTGCTTTGAGCCCACTCCTGTCGGTCTTGGCCGTGCAGCTCACCGGCTTCTGGGCTATACTCCATTTTACTGGGGCAACATTAGAAGAGAAGGAGAGCCCAAAACAAGACATGATTGGCCGCCACCTTTTTCCGTGATCGCCACAGGCCGACCAGCCGACCGAGAAAGGCCTCATGCTCGCAGAGGTCGAGCTAATAGGAGGGTCACTCGGTCCCAAGCCCCTGAGGTCCTTCAGCGGCAAGTCACCTTTGCCCATATTCCTGAGATCCCAACCGCCATCCCCATCCAGGAAGCTAGCACATCCGGGAGGGTGTTAGTAGAAGAAGGAAGAGAAGAAGAAGAAGAAGAAAGAGAAGGATCGACCCTCCGAGCTGCCGTCCGGTCTTTGACTGAGAGGGCCGCTTCTTTAGTAGGTTCGGACGAGTCTTCAGGTTACTCTCCGTCTCCGGACCGAGAAGATATGTCTCGCCGGCCGATCAACCTCCTCGACACTCTGACCTTGGGCGGAGCTTCCCGTGCTCCACCAACTGCTCGTACTGCCACTCCTCCTCCTGTACCAACAACGGTTTCTCTTACCGATCGGCAAAGGGACAAGAGGCCAGCTGAAAGTCCCCAGGATGCTCAGCCCTCCCCGCAGAGGAGGAGGACTGATGGGCCGAGCTCCACGCAACAGCTGCCTGAGTCTCCTCCTCTGGTCCAACACTGGGCTCCTGTTCTAGCTCGCCCAAGTGGCGCCCCTCTTACTGCTATTGACAAGATATCTTCCACAGAGGTGGCATATGGCGTCTCTAGGGTTGCCCTCCTCCCAAATGACATGGAGCGGGAGAAGAACAGCTCCTACGACGTCCTAATGAAAACGATCTTCCAATCGAGCGCCAAGGTATGTAGTCTGGTCACTGTCTTGTTTATAAAAATTGGCTTCTGTACCTGTCGCCCTGATCCGTATCCCTGTAAATTGCAGATCATGCAGAAAGCTTCCTCTGGTTTTGAGAGAGCCAAAGTGATGCAACAGGAGCTAGAGAAGGAGCAGGGGAGGGCAGAAAGGGCAGAGGAGGAGAATGCCCAGTACTCCCAATCCTTAAGGGAAGCCCGAGCTGTGGTGGAGGCGCTGAAGGGTGAGAATGCCGATCTGCGAAAAAGTTCGGAGGAGGTGGAGCACGGTTTGAGTGATCAACTGACCGCGGCGGAGGCCAAGGCTGAGGCGGAGTACGATCGAGCCGTCCTGGAGGTCACAAAGGATTACAAGGCTTAGATGCCAACTGTCCAGGACACCATCTGGGGGACGGTCTGGCGGCGTTGTCTTACCAAGCTCGGTGTTGATGAATCCTCTCCCCATTGGGCTAATATGGAGTTGCCGAATGAGATGGCAGCCGTTCAGGATCGACTTGCTGATCAGACTCCTCCAGACCCTGAAGCTCAGTCTGAAACCCTCTCGGAGCAAACCCCTATAGAAGGAAACACAACTGCCGAAGCTGCTGATGGTACTACTGGAGGTAATCAAGATCCCACCCATGCCACTGACGCTCAAAGGCTCAGTGAAGAGGCCTAGTGCCTTTGCTATTTCTTCTTATTGACCCTGCGCGGTCCTGTTCGGCCGTCTGTGGCCTATTTTGATACTTTGATATTTGTTTTGATGAAGATACTCTTTGGCTGGTCCTATGCGACCTTGTTTGGCCGAGTGTGGCCTGTCATACTCTTTAAATTTCTCGAACTTGTTCATGCTTTGTTGGTTGGCCCTGTGATCATCTTGGCTTGTCAGTAAGTTATGGTATTCGTTATTTGCAGTGGTCGTTGAAAATCTAAGTTTGTTCATACTTAGGGTTTGTTGCAATACTCATTGCAAATCCCTAAGTGTATTCATATTTAGAAATTTCTTGCATTTTTCGTTGCAAATTCCTAAGTGTATTCATACTTAGAACAATTTTGGCAATGTTCGTTGCTCATCTAAGTTTTTTCGTACTTAGAGATAAGTTTGCAATATTCGTTGCAAATCCCTAAGTGTAAGGACCCGAAAATTTTGTTTAATATATATATTTTCTTTCGAAAAGAAAGAGTGGAATTTGAGAAAATTAATTTCAATGTTTAGTGAGGGGTAAATGCGAAAGGCTTTTAAATCAATGAACCACTTGTAGCACTTAAGAAAAATGAGGGGGGGCAATTGCGTTTTCACCCTACTAAAGGGTTTGGTGGAGAGAAAGCAACGTACTCTTCTTCCCCCTCCCCACCGACACACTCTCTCTTCTCTCCATCTCTCTCTCGGCTCTCTCTCCATCTCTCCTCTTCCCCACCAAAAATCAGCCCCAACCCCATCAAATACATGTAGATCTACAAAGTACTCACCGGGAACTCGATACTTCAACCCAGAAAACGCGTGTTCTAGCTCGGGGTGAGGTGGAATCCGAAATTTGTGGGAAGCTAGGGTTTCTTGGAGCAAAAATTTGGAGGTCTAGCAAAGGTAGGGGTTTCTTTTCTCTTCATCGATATGTTTGTGTTATGGAAGAATCTGTTATTGATGTGTTTGATTTTTCACTCTACATGGCCGAATTTTTAGAAAATGTTCTACACCTTTAAATTTTACGAAACTTTTATGGGATGTTCCCCTACAAGTTGTACACGCTGTGTAAAATGTTCAGATCGAAAGATCTTGAAACAAAGTCTAGAAAAATCGTACACCGGGCTGTGCTCTGTTTCACTATTCTGCTGAATCTGGGTTTTGTGGTCTTTAGTTTTTGATACGTTAGACCTAGTAGATCGTCTCCTTATTTTCTGAAATTTTTATACGATGTACATATATGAGTATACCAGATTGTGTCAAACAATTGGAGCAAAATATGAAGTGGTTGTTTATAAACAATTCACGCACCAAGCTGCGTTCTGGAAATTCAAAACATCTGGGCAGATTGTAGAGGGTTGCGTACTTTGTCAATTTTGTGATAATTAACAAGTCTATTGGTTATGGGTCCTCATGGACATTAAACATAGATAAGTTAGTGATGTTTTAGCTTTGGAATCATTGAAAAATATTGAGTATGCAAATTTTTATAAATTCTTGAACACAAGGTTGTTCTGGTGAAAATTTGTTCTTACTATGCAAATTTCTTTTTTGGGTTTGGACATAAATTGGACTTGGTTTTATTGCGTATAAAAATCTAATAAAAATCATGGATGAACCTTGATGTGTTGTTATGATTTGTACCAAATATTAGATTGTTTTAATGGATAGATTGAGTTTGGTGGGATTACAAGAGTGTGTGATCCGGTTGGAAATTTTAATGTGTGATGGGAGGTAGATTAAGTTCGTGGAATCGATTGATTGAACTAATTAGATGATTATGTTGTGTTTGGGGCTTTTGTGTTGTTTGGTTCTAAAATGTGAAAATGAACATATCTATGTGAAATTGACGTGCGTGGGAACAAACAAATTAATTAAATTGGGACATAAATGTCAGAGATGATATTTTGGACATGTTATGAATACGTATGTTGGTATTGGATACAAAGAAGTGAAATGAAGTTTAAAATGTGGTAATGATGACACGGGGCCCGATAGGGTTTGCCCGGAGTGACACGGGGCCCAATAGGGTATGCCCGGAGTGACACGGGGCCTTCAAGGCACGTCCGGAGTATAACCTAACGTTTTAAAGGAATGAGATGCTTATGACATACATTTAGGACACATATGGCGTGTCGGATACGATAAGTTGAATCGAAGGGATCCTTAGTACTTAGAAAAGTGTATCTCACTTGGATAATTATAATAAATATTGAACATTGTTTTGTGATGTCCACTTCCACTTTTGCCTTGCTCATTTGTTTCTTTTGTTGGGTCACTAGAAAACTATAATGATGGAATTTTGGAATTTTATGGGTTCAATGGTTATAATTGTAATTATATGCAAAACCTTATCTTGTATAATGGACACTTGTGAAATACTTGGACACATGAGGAATACATGGACACTTGTGAATGCTTGGATACGTATCGGGTACGATTGGTTAAAATGATAAAAAAATATGAGAACTTGTAGTACACGTGGGTACTTGTGGGATACGGGGATGCTTTTGTTAAGTATGATGTGATACCTGGATATTTGGAAAATACTTAGGCTTGTTTGTGAATTGCAAGTGAATGTGGGGTCTTTGGACTCGTGGTTGATATCGTATTATGACAATTTGTTGCATGTTGGTTATGGATTGGCTTGAGTCGATAGACATGTTTCATGAAACTTGAAAGAAGATAAGTAGCTATGCTTGAGTAAATATTTATAAATGAAATGATTAGTTTGAAGGTTTATTTGTGAGTGTTAACTTTATTTTATGTCTCATGTTTGTCATATTTTGTTAATATGCTTATGAATGTGTATAAAGGGGATCCCTACTGGGCGAAGTGACTGCTCACCCCTTTGTTGCTTCAGCCTTTCAGGTACAACCTAGTAACATGAATTGGGATGCGAGTGGTGCATGACATTACAGAAGCAGAGCATGAAAGTATTTTTTCTTCATCAGCAAATTCTCATCTTTGGAAAATCAAAGTTGTATTTACATCATTTTTATTTTATTTTATTTGACTACACGGAGGGGTGTAATAACCTTAATACATTTGAAAATATTTTATATTAAGAAGTGGGGACCGATGTAGCTCTTGGTCTTGTGTAATGATATTGGCAACTTGAGTAAATTTTGGATAATTATAAAGTGGTTTTTAGTAATACTCTGCAGAGGAAATGTTTAATTATTTATAGTGAAAATCGAGGGCGTGACACTAAGTGTATTCATACTTAGAGATTTATTCGTTGCAAATTCCTAAGTGTATTCATCCTTAGAACAATTTGGCAATATTCGTTGCTCATCTAAGTTTTTTCGTACTTAGAGATAAGTTTGCAATATTCGTTGCAAATCCCTAAGTGTATTCATACTTAGAGATTCCTTGCATTATTCGTTGCAAATTCCTAAGTGTATTCATCCTTAGAACAATTTGGCAATATTCGTTGCTCATCTAAGTTTTTTCGTACTTAGAGATAAGTTTGCAATATTCGTTGCAAATCCCTAAGTGTATTCATACTTAGAGATTCCTTGCATTATTCGTTGCAAATTCCTAAGTGTATTCATCCTTAGAACAATTTGGCAATATTCGTTGCTCATCTAAGTTTTTTCGTACTTAGAGATAAGTTTGCAATATTCGTTGCAAATCCCTAAGTGTATTCATACACAATTTGGCAATATTCGTTGCTCATCTAAGCTTTTCTTTTTTTGTACTTAGAACTTTATCAATTATGGTTGGGATACACATATTCTCTGCTCCCCAATAGGAATCCAATATTTAGAGTAAATGTTGGTTCATATTGCTCAAGACTATGATAACAAAAGATGAAATCTTATTAAAGCTTGGAATAAAGGAAAAGTCTAACTGATTGACACTGGCGATTTTATTCGTAATCCCAGAAAGGTTCTAAAAAAGAACGTGAGTTTATTGGAAAACAGATGTGACTGTATTCGTAATCACATGAATAAATTACTGGTAGAACTTCCTCAGATTCTGGACATTCCATGGCCATGGTACTGGGTCTCCGTCCAGGTCGGCCAAGCGATAGGCTCCGATTCCAGCGATCCCTATAATCTTGTACGGGCCCTCCCAGTTCGGCCCAAGCTTCCCGTCGGTGGATTTTTTGGTGTTGGCCAAGACCTTCCTAAGGACCAGATCCCCAATCTTGAACTCTCTTGGCTGCACCTTCTTATTGTAGCTCCTTCGCAGCTGCTCTTAGTATGCTGCCAGTGTAATAAGGGCACGCTCTCTTTTCTCCTCGGCGAGATCAAGCTGCTCGGCCAGGGCATTGTCATTGCCGCCTGACTCAACAAGAGTGGTGCGGAGGGTCGGCAGGCCGATCTCTAGTGGTATCACCGCCTTTGTCCCATAAGCGAGGGAGTACGGCGTCTCTCCCGTAGATCGCCGTGGGGTGGTCCTGTATGCCCAGAGCACGGCTGGTAGTTCGTCCGACCATTTTCCTTTCTTCTTTTCCAACCTCTTTTTGAGGCTTTTCAGGATAGTTTTGTTTGAGGCCTCTGCTTGCCCATTGCTTTGTGGGTAAGCCGGAGTTGAGTAGTAGTTCCTGACACCGTACTGGGCACAGAAAGCCTTGAACTTTTTGCCGAACTGGGACCCATTGTCTGGGATGATGGAGTATGGCACTCCAAATCGTGTGATGATTTTGTTCCAAACGAACCGCTCCACCATGGCTTCCGTGATTTTGGCCAGAGCTTCCCCCTCTATCCATTTAGTGAAGTAGTTAGTGCCAACGAGTAGGAATTTTCGTTTCCCTGTTGCCATAGGTAGAGGACCCACGATATCCAGTCCCCATTGGGCAAATGGCCACGGGCTCGTTAGTGGCAACAGATCTTCTGCTGGAGCTCGGATGAGAGGGGAATATCTTTGACACTTTTCACACTTTTTCACAAAAGCTTTTGCATCCTCTTGCATGTATGGCCACCAATATCCCTGGGATATTGCTCGGTGGGCTATGGATCTTCCTCCGGTGTGTCCTCCACAAGTCCCGGCATGGATCTCATGGAGGAATTTCCGAACAAGAGCTGGGTGTACACACAATAAATATGGGCCAAGAAAAGACTTTCTATAAAGCTTACCTTCTGGAGAGAGCCAGAAACGTACTGACTTGGTTTTGATCTTGTGAGCTTCCCTTTTGTCCTCTGGCAAGGTCCCATCTCGTAGGTATGCCACTATGGGGTCCATCCAGCTTGGCCCAAACTCTGTCTCCATTACCAACTCTACTGCTCGGCCAATGCTTGGTTCGTTCACATACTCCACCGTTACTGTTCGTCGGTATTCTGTGTTTACTGCTGATCCTAAGCATGCCAATGAGTCTGCATGTGCATTCTGTCCCGAGCTGATTTGCTGGATGTGGATGATGTCAAATTTGTCAAGCAGGTCCTTGGCTACTTCTGAGTATGCAGCCATCTTCTCGCTTCTTGCGGCGTACTCTCCTGAAAGCTGATTAACAACTAATTGTGAGTCATAGAATACCCTTTACTTTCTGACCTTGAGCTCTATGGCACTCTTGAGTCCTGCAAGCAAGGCTTCATATTCTGCCATATTGTTGGTGGCACTGAATCCCAGCCGCAGCGCTTGCTCCAGCATCAATCCTTCTGGAGAGAATAACACCACTCCTGCTCCTGACCCTTTGTTGCATGCTGATCCGTCGACATAGAGCCTCCATTCCTCTGGATCCAGGTCGGACACTCTTTTTGGCTGCTCGGTAGGACTGATTTGCTCCTTCTCGTGGAGAGCTGGTGGTGGTGGAGCCACTGTTGGGGTGAACTCAGCTATAAAATCAGCTAAGACTTGCCCTTTAATTGCCGTTCTGGGTTGAAAATCGAGGTCGAACTGGCTGAGCTCGATGGACCACTTGGATATTCGTCCAGAGAAGTCTGCCTTCCTAAGTAAGGCTTTTAGCTGATATTCGGTGAACATAGTGATGGGATGCTGCAAAAAGTAGTGTGGGAGTTTTCTTGCAGCTATGATGAGAGCGTACACCAGTTTTTCCAATGGTAGATAACGCGTCTCGGCATCTAACAGCGTTTTGCTCACAAAGTAGAAAGGAGACTGCTCTGTCCCCTTTATTCGTAGGAGAACCGAGCTGACAGCATGATCAGATACTGCTAGATATAATATCAATCGCTCCCCAGCTTCTGGAGTAGAGAGTAAGGGTGGTGTTGACAGGTAAATTTTCAACTCCTGGAATGCCTGTTCCTGCTCGGCTCCCCACTCATATCCTTCTCTCTTCTTCAGAAGTTGAAAGAATGGTCTACAACGGTCTGAGGACTTACTGATGAAACGGTTGAGTGCTGCTGCCATCCCTGTTAGCCTTTGGACCTCCTTCGTGGTCTTTGGGCTTTGAAGACCTTGCAGAGCCGTGATCGATCTGGGTTGGCCTCAGTCCCCCTCTTAGTCACCAAATGCCCTAGGAACTTACCCGAGCTGATTCCAAAGGCACACTTGGAGGCGTTTAGTTTTAACTTGTATTCTCTGAGAATGTCGAAAGTTACCTTCAGGTCGGCAAGGTGATCAGGTTTTAACTTGCTTTTCACCACCATGTCGTCGATGTAGACCTCCATGGTTTTTCCGAGCTGCTCTTTGAACATCTTTGTAACCAACCTCTGGTAGGTTGCTCCAGCATTCCTTAGCCCAAAGGGCATAACCTTGTAACAGTAGAGCCCTCTTGGTGAGATGAAAGAAGTTTTCTCTTGATCTGGCTCGTGCATAGCTATTTGGTGATATCCTCGATATGCGTCAAGGAAACTCATCCTCTCATAGCCTAAGGTGGCGTCCACTAGTTGATCGATCCTGGGAAGTGGAAAGCTGTCCTTGGGGCATGCCTTATTAAGGCTAGTGAAGTCAACACAGACCCTCCACTTCCCGTTTTTCTTCTTGACAACAACAGTGTTAGCCAGCCAATCTGGATAGCTCACTTCTCGTATGGCATCCGCTTCGAGCAGCCGATCTACTTCTTCGATCACAGCGTCTGCGTGCTGTGGTGCCGACCTTCGTGCCTTCTGCACAACTGGTTTGTGCTGAGGGTCCACATTTAAATGGTGGCAGATTGTCTTGGGGTCTATCCCAGGCATCTCTTGGGGAGTCCATGCGAAAACATCGATGTGGTCCTTTAGAAAGGCTACCAAATCTTCTTCCTCCTGTTCGGCAAGCGCCTCGCCGATCAGGAAGTATCTCTCCTTATCATCTCCCTGTATCTGTATCTTTTTTAATCCTTCCACCATCTTCTTGGTGGGATCACCTCCGACGTCCTCCAATGTTGGCTGATCCGGAACCTCAACTGTCTGCACCAGCTCGGCCTTTGGAGATTTTTTCAGTACCATGTTGAAACATAGGTCGGCTACCTTCTGGCTTCCCCTGACGCACTCAATGCCATCCGCACCAGGGTATTTGATCTTCTGGTGGTAAGTTGAGGAGACTGCCCTCATTTTGTGCATCCAAGTTCTTCCTATAATCACGTTATAGGAGGAAGGGATGTCTACCACAAGGAAGTCAGTTTTTAGGACTACTGACCCGGCTCGGACAGGCAATGTGACCTTTCCCATAGGCTTATTAAAATGTGCAAGAATAAAGCGCTACCTTATTAATCCTTTTGAACTCCAAGGCTACTTGATCCCAATCCTATAAAAACCCAATTAGTCCGCAAAGATATTTGATTAAGAAATGACGTGGTAATAGAAGTAAACAATGTTTTACCTGGTTACAATAAAACTTCAGGGTAAACAATATTAATTGTGGAATCTGTTTCTTCTTCGGGGAGAAGGACAGTGATACGGTCAAAAGATGTGCACCTCGAGAATGACACATATAGATGCCCATGACTAAATACAGGTGTACGCAAATCAACCCCAACAAATTTCACAGATTGTCCTTGCGATTTGTTAATAGTCATAGCATATGCCAAGCGAACTGGAAATTGACGTCGCGTCATTTGAAAAGGAAAATTCGAAGTTGATGGCGATAAGGATATTCGTGGGATGAAGGCTAGTTTGCCGGATTTCTCGCCTGTTAAAATCTTAACTTCGATAATACGGGAGGCGCACCTCACAACCATCATCCTTGTGCCGTTACAAAGTCCATCCTTGGGTGCAATATTCCTTAACAATATAATGGGACAACCCACTTTCAAATCCAACTTAAAAGGTGGTAGCCCAGCAGGATCCAATGAGTTTAGATACTCATTGGGATAACGGTTAGTGACACTGCTATCAATTCCGTCCTCTTCAGACATCTTGTCTGCAGCTAGATAGGTATATACATCTCCCGGAAAAATATTTAGTGCAGCACCATTTATAGAATTCACATCCTCATTCCGAGCAGAGAGAATTGTGCGTTCAGTTAAAAATGTCGGGGTTGATGTACTTGCCACATCCAGTTTGGGATAAATAGCCGATAATAATTCATTGAGATCTCGACATTTACCTATCGTTGACGGAAGGTGCACCACATCTCGAGGGTTGGTTCCAACCTAAAATTTGACATTAAAATTAATACTCAAACATAAGTTTTAACGCGTGTTGACTAATCAAAATAACTGTTCATAAAAAAATTCTATAATGCAATGTTACCTCCATTAAGAAATTTGCAAAATCAGCATTTCGAGGATCACTTGTATTCAATCGCATGTTTAAATTCAACGTTAAGACATGTATTTCATCCCACAGATAAGAACGTTTGAGTGATGCGTTAACAATTTCCTCTCGAACTCCCTTGGGTACAACTGGTAAGATTTGACGAAAATCACCACCAAGAACTACGGTGATACCCCCAAATGGATTAGGATTGTCACAAATATCACGTAATGTCCGATCAACGGCTTCAACACAATGTTTATGCTGCATCGGAACTTCATCCCATATGATCAGTTTTGTTTCTCTAAGTAACTCTGCTTGTAAAGATTGTTTGGTAAACCCACAAACATAATTTTCTAACACATCCAACGGGAGGCAAAAAGTTGAATGTGCAGTGCGACCTCCTTCCAATAAAAGCGATGCAATTCCAGATGAAGCCACGGTAATCACTACATGTCCAAGACTACGACATTTTTGTGCCACTGTGTTGTACAAAAATGTCTTTCCAGTACCCGCACCCCCATTCAAAAAGAAGATAGTTCCTTTATTTTCAAGGACAAAGCAAATAACAGCATCATAAGCATTGCGTTGTCCATCATTCAATCGGCAAATATTAGTCTCTGTATCCACTTGTTGTGCTTGGATCTGAAGTTGTCGATGTTCTAAAATCAATCTGTTACCAACAACTGCACTCCAATTTTCGGTAGGTTGCGGCATAGGTGGGTAGTCAAGTAAATTCTTACTAGATTCTTCAAGCATCTGATTGAGGAGATACAGACCATAATCTTCAATTTGTGACTCTGTTGGGTTAGAAATGGCAAACAATGTGCGAATTTTGTGTGGGAGATCATCACATATGTTCATAAAAAACCGTTTCCACAATTCCAACGGTTGCAGCGGACAACATTGTGTGAGAATAACACAAAATAATCTCCTTAACTGATACCCAGTCTTCATTATTGCAGCCTCTTCGAGACATTGAACCCACTCATCATCATCTTCCAAAAGCCCTCTAGCAACACATGCCAACTTAAATGTATCATGTACAACATTGTCTACCATGCGTAAGCTTTCAAAAGATTTTGGTCCTTTTACAACAGTTAGTAGCAAACGTAGATAAAATCTCTCACCACAATTAGGGCTGGCAAAGTACATCCTCCCGATTGCGTGCCCACTTTTTCTCGGTGTCCACAGATGGTGTGTCTTGTTCCAAACAAAGAATTGCGGAAATTCTTGGTAAGTGTAGGGCGTAGAATTCGGGTTGGAAGCGTACCACGAAAAAAACCCAGTTAGAGTTGACCTCTCTAGTGCAGCTCTAGCAACAATATCTTCCAATGACTCCGTGGGATTGAAATTAACGCGATGCATTCCAGGTAAATGGAGAGCAAGTCTTGTAACTGTTGGTATCTCTTCATGCATATGATGGCCGAATATTCGCCAAGCTGCTTCTGCTGGTCCAATATACCTTCCATCAAGATACTGCTTAATTTCATTTACCGATCCCAACACCATCGTTGCCCGATCATAACCCTTGTAAATGTACTTGTGAATGTACTTGACACATCTCATTCCAGCACAAACTTCTACATTAATATGACAGTTGAACAGTTTAGATAGATGAGGATTGTATGGCACAACATCCCTGTTATCAACTTCTTGCCCCCTAACATCATACACTTTCCCATCATTACGGCGGCGATAGACAGGATATCCATCTTCATCCATAGTGGTTGATTCTGCAAAGTCTCGAGGGTACCTTTTGGTGCAATTTTTTTTTTCCATGCAAGGTGCGTGCGGATCCCGAGCACCGCATGGTCCATGTACCATACAACGCTTGACCGTTTCAAACAGTTCAGGATCATCTTCTTGGTTTGGAAATTCAGCACAAACTAATCTGTCAACTTGAGCACATGTACGAATTTTATCCCGGCCTTTAAGAAAGAAAAGTGCATGCATATGTGGCAAACCACGTTTTTGAAATTCAATGGTGTACACATGAGCCACTTTCTCACCAAACACTTTGTTTGTTTCTATTTCTTTCATCAAAGCCTTTCTCTTCAACTCGAAAACACGGGCAACCAAATCAGGACGGTCAACAGCTGTTTGATGCGGCAACAGAGCTGAAGTAATTTCCGGCCATTTGGGATTTGCAGTCATGGTGAGGAAAATATCAGGGTGATGGTTATATCTCGTGATAGCCATTGAATCTTGAAATATCTCAAACATATGTCTTGGGCTACCAGTGAACGAAGATGGCAAAATACACCTTTGACCGATTTGATTAGGGTTTAGTTCATCAGGAACATCAGTCAAATCTTGGTAAAGTGAAGAACGAAGTTTCCCTTGATTAAGCTTATAGTATGTCAATCGATTCTGCTCTTTGCTGCCCAAGCATTTACCAAGAACTCTTGAAATAATTTTCCTCCCCTCAAAATGGTTGAATACTCTGTTGGACGTTCAAATAAGTGGTAGCTATAAAATTGCAACTAAGTTAGTCGTTCAGCCGCAGGTCGATTATTTTTAACGTCCCATTGTTTCATCTCAGGTTCCCATCCAAGTTCACCATGTGGGAATAGTAAAACATAATGTAACGGCAAATAAGCTGGGTGGCATTCATTAATTTGCATCAACTGATTATCTCCTCTCAGATGCAAGATAATATCTCTCATGCCGCTGGCTTTAGATCCATCCCCTGGTATAACTACCGCAATCTCATCTACCGTTGGTAAATTATATAGTCGACAGTCTTTTAATGAACTGTAGTGAAGATGGGCAGGTAAAGTTTGTCCCGCCTGGTCAAGTTGATCAAGAATTGCATGTGGCTGACGAAATTTTTCCACAAATGGATTGACTTGCAACAAAGTATCTTGAATAGTTTGAAGTACATCCCTTCTCAACTGCTGATTTCTACCATTACGGACTTCCAAAGCTGAAACAGGATCATAAATATACAGTTGAGCGTATGATGCATCATTCCCCTGTTGTGGAAGTAGTGAACCAACTCGATGCCGCAATTCCCCATGGATAGTGAAGGATGTAGGACCCCTTCCAGGAAGCAATCTATCATCAAATGTAGCACCAAGGCTGGTGAAAGCATTGGTTGTATTGTACACTCGAACATACATTCGAAAGGACTTTGATCGAACATCATCCCCATCAAACAATGCTTTAAGTGGCGAGGGGGTGTAATAAGTGCATGCAACTTTATCTTTCCTTGCAAACAACAAGTGCCAAACAATGGATTGCTTCTAGAAGATCTTGCCAATCTTTCATCCATCCAATGTAAGGCTGAGCATCAAGGACATAGGATATCCATCTTGCCAAGATAATGCCTTCCTAAACTTATGTGCGCTCGAGTTGGTGCCTCTAAACTCGTAGCCATATCCAATTCATCGTCACAACATAGATCCACTTGGCTACTAAGAGTATGCCTACAAAAATAAAGATTCGGTTGGAAAATATAAGGGGGGTTTAAAAGTTTAGAATATGGATTGCGACATATGAATAGAGCTTACCAATTCATTTCAGGAGTGGAGGATGTGCTTGGTATGGAGGACGGACATGTGGAAGTAGTATGTGAGATTGTTTGACGCTTTTCAGCTGGTTGGGTGACATTTGTTCCTTGTCCCATGCAATCGAGACGCCGACGACGGGGAGTTAAAGAAGGACGGTTTGTGTACGGTATCGATTGAAGACTTTCTATGGTTCGATCTATTTCCGACCGATGTCCCAATTGATAAGCACTGCCTTGCTTTAGATTCCTCTCTCGTTCTCCTCGTGCACGTTGGGCAAATGTTACTTTTGATATCATGTTACTATCAGTCACCTAAAATGTTGACAACATATATTTAGCTAGGTTCTCTCTCTCAAATATAGATTGCCTCTATCACACATAGAAGATTAAAAGATTACAGGTTAGAAGATTATTGGTTGTATCTCTAAACAATAGATTTTCATTCAATTCCATACTTGTAGACACCCCAATTTTTACCCCCGTGCATCCCCAATGATGAAAGAAACACGCGGCGGTACCTTGGAAAAACAATTCCAGACTTCAGAATTTTTGGACGAAAACAGCCCCAGCCGTACGGTTTCCTATCTAAAGCCGTATGGTTTATCCATGGAAACCCAAACCGTACGGTTCACTTATGTGAGCCGTGCGGCTAACCTTCCCTAGCCGTGCGGCTATGTGTCAGATAATATTCGAAAATTTATTGCAGAAGCATCTCATCATTGCAGAAGGATTTTATGCCGATTTTTATTCGTTTTTTTGCCTATAAAATGCCTCCTCCGCTCCCATTTTTCACACACAGAAATTTTCCGTACCACCCCGATACGCCGTCAAAATTCTCCGGCCACTTTCCGTTCAAAAATCCCGTCCGAAACCCCGTCTGAAACTCTTGTCAAATCCACAAAACGTTCTCTAATTCTCTACTTACATTGCTAGCAATCCATAATCCACCTAAAGAAGTCTCTGTCCGAAGCTTGCGTCCAAAAAATCTCCGAAGTTTCTAAAGTTGTTCAAAATTTTCGCAAAGGTACGAACCGTACTTCTTGAGCCGGGTTCGAAATCTTGGTTCACTGAGGGGACCCCCGGGTCTAGGGTGACTCTAATAGTCATTTCTAGGCTCGGATGGTCGAAACTTTCATAAAAATCAACTTTCAAAAGCAAAAACAAGTTTCTGTCCGAAAACAAAAATTTTGGAAAATTCTTCAAAAGTAAACCGTGCGGCTCACTTATGTGAACCGTACGGCCAAATAAGGTAAGCCGTACGGTTTACCTCTGCGTTCCAAAAATTTTTTCCTCTGTTTACCCCCTGTTCGTACTCTGTTTTCTGATTTTCTGTCATTTATTGCACGTTCACCCCTTTTACTTTTCTGTTATTATCATTTAGTCCTTTTGTTTAAATTTTATTTCCGTTATGGTTCTATCTAATTTCCTTATTTGCTTGTTTACTTGTCAAGGTTTTCAATAAAATATTTTCTAAAAATCCCACAAAAATTTAGTAAAGATCGGGAATTTCCCGGGCGAACGGGGTGCTTTTCGACAAAACCTTCCCCATTCGTAACCTGGCTTCCGAATCCAAGAATCATTTCGCAGATCAAACCTTTTCCAAAAATGGCACGAGAGTCATCAATTATTTTCAACGGTTTCTCGGGTACCAAAATCGTTTTCTAAAGTAAATCCCGGGTGGCGACTCACATTTTCTGTTTTCCACGAGCCGCGTGGATCTCACCGTCCACAAAATGGCGACTCTGCTGGGGATTTCTTAAATTAATTCTTGTTTTGGTATTTTACACATGTAAAACAACCCCCGAAAGCTTGACAAAAACGAACACGCCCCTCGTGATCGAGAAAGGAATGGTGCAATAACAGGGCTACGCCCGACCAATCCGGACTGGAGCTTTCCCGGTTGTTCGCTTGAGTAAAATTTCAAAATAAAAATTAATTTATTGGTGAGCCAAATTTGAAAAATATTTGTGGGATTTTGAAAATAGTTTTATTGTTAAACTTTTGCATTGCACGTGCATGGTTACTAGCCTCGCCGCTGCGTCTTGGTTACCCTACCCGGCTTACCGGTGTTAGGACATCCCAAGATTCTCGGCAACCCCGGACGATGATGAGCCAGCCTGCCGTTCGACCTTTGCCATGCAGTACACTTGGCACTGGGAGGCAAATATTGGCTCTAGTCTGGGTAACCCCCTTTAACCAAAACCCAGCCTTTGCATATAATCAACCGTAGTACTTTTCAACCTAGGACAGGGACCCACAGGGTAGGACTATTCGTTATATCCTGTTTATCTATTATCTGTTTACCTGTTATCTGTTACCTATTATCAGTTTATCTGTTATCTCTACGTTCTGTTTGTCCGTCAATCGTGCATCCATCTTTGTATAAATCATTCCATGTGCACATTGTCTTCATCTTGCACGCATAGGATAGCTTAAGCCTAGGCCATTACTTCATGTTCACATCCACAAGGATTGCCCCGACAATCGCGCATTGTGTTGGATAGACGAAAATTCCTCTCTAAAAAAAAATCAAAAAAAAAAATCAAAATTAAAAAAAAAATGCTACAACTGGCTCTCTTTCCCAAAATGAAATACGCATTTCCTGTGTGGTAGAGTCATAATGTCTGGAGCACCATACAAGCGATTCAAGTCTACCCTCACCACCCACCAAGGGGCGCCCGTGTGGATAATCAAAGAAGTTCAGCCCGAGCAACCCCCATGCAAGCCAGAAGAGCCTCAACCAGGAAAACTCAACATAGAAGACCACCTGGGAGAGGACCTTGATGAAAAACTCAGTCTGTTGGCCGAAGCTAACTTGCCAGGCATGTCTCTCCAATGGGATGCAAACGAAGGATGGAAATTTTGTTTTCCAGAAGAGCCAGAACCGATGCCAGAGAAAATCACCTTGATGATGGAACAAGATGACGGGGAATTCGCAACCATGCCACCCGTGAAATACTTTGATGACAACGGCCAACCCGTTTACTACTTTGAAGACCCAGTCACGGGCCATAAGTATTGGGATGATTGTGAATGTGATGTTTGCTTTGCGGACTGCGTCCTCAATAATGATGGCATGACCCCACAGCAGCTTAAAGAACAGTACAAGCAAGAGAAGAACGGAGACCCCAAGGGGAAGGGAAAAGCTGATGAAACAGGAACCTCCGCAGGGTCGACATCTCCAAATCATCCTCCCTCTTAAAGAACAAGCTTTCAAAGCCAGAAATGATCATCCAGTGAACAAATCAAGCCAACAAGGGTTTCTTTTTGAAGAGTCAAGTCAACATGCGACTCTTGTCTGTTATCGAGTCTGTTGTTGTTCGTTATCGAGTCTGTTGCCATTTAGTTATCGAGTTTGTCGCCAGATGTAAATATCCACTGACTTAATCCAGCCAGCAGGGCTTCTTTTTGAAGAATCAAGCCAGCTTGTGATTCTTGGCGCCTTTAAATTATTGAGTCTGTTGCAATTTGATTATTGAGTCAGTTGTCGAGTCAAGTCATCGCGTCAGTTTGTAAAAATTCCATGCTTTTAATGAAAAAGACCTTTTGAGAAAAAGAGCCAAATTTGTAGTCCCGAACTACGTCACGGCCTGATTCCTCTCCATGGGGATACGTAGGCAACCTCCGGTCCGGCCGTTGTTTTCATAGATCAGAGGAATTTGAATATATCCGACATAATAAGAAGGAAATTGGGGCAATCCTTTCATGCATCATGCATCATGCATCATTTTCTTGTACATGTACCCTTTTTCCATTTTATACATACACTGCACACCCTAAGTTCTGTTTGTGGATATCATCAGTACTAACCATTGGCAAAAAGAAGAAAAACCTCATACCGGGTTGGACTCGAATCCCCGAACAGCGATTGGTTCGAACTGAGTCAGGAACAGAACAGTCAACCGGGGGTTCAGTTATGGCAGAAGAAACAGATGAAATTCAGCTTCTCAAGGATGCTTTAGAGGAACAGAAAACCAACAGCGCCAAGCAGATGGCCCAAATGATGCTCATGATTCAGAAATTAACTTCTCAACTCCCAGGAGCATCGAGCAGCCAAAACATGGAATCAGTATTGGCCAAGCTCTCTAAACTCGAAGAGTCTGTTCAGAAACATGAGAAAATAGCAGCTACATGAATCGATATGGAGAAATTGTGCCTTTTCCCAGATGCGAAGCTCCCCGACAAATTCAAACCAATGGACTGGGACAAGTTTGATGGCAGTGGTGACCCGAAAGCTCATCTGCAAACGTATGTGGGTACTCTATCCATGTATGACGTTGGGAAGGATGCAATGGGCCAAATGTTCCAGCAAACTCTGACTGGCCCTGCACTCCGCTAGTTTCTAAATCTGGACATCTCCAAGAAGAAGACATGGGAAGATATTGGGGCAGCCTTTGTCGCCCAATACAATTACAACATTCAGCTTGAGATGACTGTGCGGGAACTGGAGTCAACCAAGATAGGGAAGAATGAGTCCTTCGCTGACTTTGTTAAGAGATGGAGAGGGAAAGCCTCTCAAATGATGGAATGGCCTTCAGAAAAGGAACAGATGAGAATTATCACGAGGAATCTAGAACCGGATTTTGCTAAACACTTGGTGGTCTTTCAGACCACCGCTGACTTCAAGACTTTCTATGAAGCCGGCCTGGCAGTTGAAGATGCTCTCCGAAGCGGCATATTTGAGAAAGGTGAATCTACCCCTAAACCAAGACGAGTTTACTCGGGCAACAGCAACACCTTGTTTGGACCCAACAACTACAGTCAAAACCAAGCCAGCTCTTCTAACCCCAAACCAATCAAAACCGAACCTGTTAACCAGATCGCAACCCAGTCACGATTCCAGCAAACAACTCCCCCATCAAGAAGAGAATTTCACCCACTCCCTTTTCCCCTTGTCACAAAGATACAAAAACTCCTCGACCGAAAAGCCATCCAGCCTCTCGAACCGGGAACTACCCAAAGAACTCTCCCCCAACCACAATCCAAATGCCTACTGTGCCTACCACCAGATGCCCGGCCATCACACCAACAATTGCATGCGTCTCAAACACAAAATCCAAGATCTTGTGGACGATGGAACCATCCCACTTCCCGATCAAAAGCCCAACACCATTTCCAACCCTTTGCCAAACCACAAGCAAAACACCCAAGTTAGCCAGATATCCTTCATCCCCACTACAAAAAGCCTTACCTCCACTACATTTGACCCAAGCCTATATATCGTCACAGCCACCGAACCAAAACCCGTTGTCTCCCTGCCAGAAGATCTTGGGGTTCATTTCCTTTCACACACCAGAACAATGCAAAATCCGAGATGGAGTGACGTTGTGGAGGAAGAAGAATGGTCCATGAGCGATCAAGATTGGGAGGAATCCCGACGAGCATTGTTTGGTTCTTTGCTAATCTCTGGGGACCCAAGCCAATTCATCATCCCCGAATCCCTGGAGAAGCCCACTGTTCACATTCCAGAAAGTTCCCATGTCTATCAGGTCAATGTTACCAAGCAAAGCAAAGAAGAAAAGGATCCAAATCCTCTAGAAGAAATGCTGAGGCCAGACAAGCATCTAACAGACAGTATCTCGCCGCTTGCACGCTTCAGAGAAGAAGGTCATTCTGTCATAGAAGCCGCCTTCGGAAACCAAGATTGGTTCCCACAAGCATACATTAGTGACGGATCTTTACCACAACCATCAGCACCATTCCCGCCATCATCTAATGTATCAGTACTAGTCGATGACCCTCTGACTACCATCTGGGATGAAAAAGCAGTAATCGATATCCGAGTAAGCAATGATGAGGTGTGGACTGTCAACAAGGCCATGTTGGACCCATCCTTTTGGCAAGACTCTGAGGTAGACAACCTCAAGACAGGGATAGAAGCAGTAAAAATCGAGGAACAAAGGACCATAAACGATCGATGAATTTCTGGGCCGAGGATCAAGAAACAATGCGTAAAAGGGAAGCTATCGGGTCGGGCAAACGAAAGGTCAATGAAGAATACATGAATTTTCGGGGGGTGAAAATCGGGAGTTATGGGAAGAAACGGTCACAGAATAACCGAGAAGTGGTCGAATCTACCAACTCACCTCCAAGGTGGAAATTCCTCCAACCATGCCACAGTAGGGGATTTTGTTTGGGATGATCCCATCCTCGAGGACGCAATTCCTGACCATCCAGAAGACACTATCCAACAGAATCCGGCTGCTAGGCCACTCCCGAAGAATCCCCCGGTAACAAGTGATCCAATTCAGAAACAGCTCGAGAGAACTCCCGCCTCAGTGTCCATTTGGGGGTTACTCTCTTCATCTCGGGAGCATCGTCAGAAGCTGATCAAAGTTCTATCAAACATGGAGGTACCACCAGATACTCCTCCTGAAACAATGGTGGCACTGCTTACACCAACTCATGCAAAGCATGTTGTAGTTTTCACTGAAAAGGATCTGCCACCAGAAGGAGCCGGTCACAACAAGCCATTGCACATTACTCTGAAGTGCATGGAAAAGTGGGTCCCAGTTGTGTTATTGGATAATGGATCTGCCTTGAATGTCTGTCCTCTGCGTACAGCCTACTGTTTGGGTTTTAAAAACAAGGATTTTCAGCCATCAAATCTTGGAGTACGTGCTTACGACAACACTCGACGGGATGTGATTGGGACCGTTCAGATGGAAATAATGATTGAAAATTTTGAGACCAATGTTGAGTTTCACGTGCTCGACATCCCCTCATCGTTCAACCTGTTGCTGGGCAGGCCATGGCTCCACCGATCAGACATCATGGCTGTACCTTCCTCCCTGCATCAGAAAGTTCAGCTCGGACTGGCCACAAGAACTTTAACCATCTACGGAGATTCTGGAATTCGCCCGCACATCCTTGACAATGCTCCCTTGCTTGAGATTGCTCACGGAGAAGAGGATATCGCTCTGGGAGGTTTTTCTTTTGATACTTCCGACGGTGTATTTACTATCAAGATGGATGAAGATTTCTCAATAAGATCAACAGCTCTGGACATGATGCTGAGAATGGAGTATTTGTCCGGTCTAGGGCTTGGTCGCAACAATCAGGGGGTAGCAGAATTCCCCAAGTTTCTAACAAACAACCGCCGTTTTGGGCTCGGTTATGAATCTGGTCAGGACAGGAAAGTAAGAGTTCGTGCCGGAAAAGGACCTATCCACTTCACGAAAGCTCCAGAGGCTATCTACCAAGGGAACCCAGAGCCATTCTGGGATATGGAAACAAAAACCAAGCTGCCAGGATTTGAAATCTTTTCTGACAACACCTGGAGTAGCGAGGATGAAACAGAAGAATGGGAGGAGCCAGCTAAGATGCTTCATGTCGACTGGATCAAAGTTCTTGACTCAGGGGATCTTTTATCGCTGTTTGGGGAAGAAAGTCCACTAGGTATGAGAGAGGACGAGCTTGCTGCAACGCTTGTTGATTTAAAGCCTGTTGAGGATATGGAGCTGATGATGCTGGGACAGGAAGCTCTGGAAGATGTTACCACGCTCATTATGGATGCCAATGGAACTTATAAAAATTGCACTTTTGTACCTAGAATCATTTACACTGGCACTGATTTTGAATCTAAGTCTGAGTCTAGCACTGCATCTAGTATTGAGTCTGGTTTCGAGTCGGAGCCTGAATCTGTTATCACTCCACGTCATCACTTCTCTTTTGAATTTGAGTCCACTCTCATGTATCATGCCCCTGGGGCCCTCTCCTTTGAAATGAATGAAATCGACTTTGCTTATCTTGCTGTGTCTGAAATAAATTGTGTCGACCCCGATGATGAGGGGATCGAGTTTGAGGAAGAAATTCCAAAAGAACTCCGATCTCTAATCGAAAGGGAAGATGAAAGGCATGCTCAGCCTATAAAAGAAGAAGTTGTTTCTATAAATTTGAGAGATAAGAGAGTAATCCGCGCATGGTTCAAATCGGTTCCGGACTGTCTCCAGAAGAATTTAAAGCTCACTCGGATCTCCTGAAAGAATTCGAGGATGTTTTTGCATGGTCACACGCAGATATGCCCGGTATCGACCCTGAGATAGTGGAGCATCGAATCCCTTTGTACTCTGATGCAAAGCCTGTCAAGCAGAAACTGAGGAAGATGAGACCAGATTGGGTGTTGGAAATCAAGAAGGAAGTTCAAAGACAGATAGATGCAGGATTTCTAATAGTCACTGAATACCCTCAATGGGTCGCGAATATTGTGCCTGTTCCTAAAAAGAATGGGAAGATCAGGATCTGTGTAGACTTCAGGGATTTGAACAAAGCAAGCCCGAAAGATGATTTTCCTCTGCCACACATAGACGTGTTGGTAGATAACACCGCAGGGCACGCATTGCTATCATTCATGGATGGATTTTCAGGATACAATCAGATTCTCATGGCTCCCGAAGATCGTGAAAAGACTACCTTTACCACAGAGTGGGGCACCTACTGCTACAGGGTTATGCCATTCGGGCTGAAGAACGCAGGATCTACCTACCAGAGAGCTGCCACAACATTGCTACATGACATGATCCACAAGGAGGTAGAAGTGTGTGTAGATGACATGATTGTCAAGGCCAAGGAAAGAGAAGGGCATCTGCCTGCCCTCAGGAAATTCTTTGAGAGAATCCGCAAATACAGGTTGCGCCTCAATCCAGAGAAATGTACATTCGGAGTCACAGCGGGAAAAATGCTCGGATTCATGATCACCACACGAGGGATTGAGGTGGATCCGTCAAAAATCAAAGCCATCCTGGAAATGGAGCCACCTCGAACAGAGAAAGAAATACGGAGCTTTCTCGGAAAAATCCAGTTTATCAGCAGATTCATCGCCAAGTTAACCTCTACTTGCGAGCCGATGTTTCGTTTACTCAAGAAAGGTGTGTCATTCAAGTGGGACGATAAGTGTCAGCAAGCTTTCGAGACCATCAAGAAGTATCTCCAGAACCCCCTAGTGTTAACGCCACCCATGCCAGGGCAACCTCTCATTTTATACTTATCCGTCACATCCTTAGCTATGGGATGCATGTTGGCACAAGAAGGAGAAAGAGGAAGTGAGAAAGCTGTTTACTACATCAGCAAGAAAATGATGGGGTGTGAAGAGCGGTACACGTCACTGGAAAAAGTCTGTTGGGCGTTAATCTGGGCTTCCAAAAAATTGAGACACTACATGTTAGCTTACTCCGTAAGGCTAATCTCACGAATGGATCCACTCAAGTATCTGTTTGAAAAGCCAGCGCTGACAGGCAAACTGGCACAGTGGTTGCTAATGCTAGCTGAATTTGATATCAAGTATGTCACTCGGAAGTCAGTAAAAGGAAAAGCAGTTGCAGAATTCCTGGCAGACCATCCTGTGGAAGGGCCAGAGGATGTAGAGTTCGAATTTCCCCACGAGAATGTAATGACAGCAACCCATGACGTCTGGGTGCTGTATTTTGATGGGGCAGCCAATCAGAAAGGATTCAGAATCGGAGTATTGCTGGTCTCACCAGAAGGGTGGCACATCCCTCTTGCTTTCAAGTTGAAATTTGAAGTCACCAACAATCAAGCGGAGTATGAAGCGTGCATAGTAGGAATGGAAGCTGCCTTAGAAATCGGGGTTAAGAGACTAGAGGTAGTCGGGGACTCCAATTTGGTGGTGTCACAAGCCAACGGGGAGTGGAAGGTGAAAGAAGACAAGCTCAAACCCTACCACCAAGATCTCGAAGATCTAATCCCACGGTTTCAAACGGTCACATTCACTCATGTTCCAAGATTGAAAAACAGATTTGCAGATGCTCTAGCTACTTTGGCCTCAATGGTGGAGGTACCAGATGGAGTTAAGCTCAGACCAATCACGATTGAGCAGAGGGACAAGCCTGTTTTCGAATATGTCATGGTTATCAATGAAACTGACGACGGGCTGCCCTGGTATCACGACATTTGGAACTTCATCGAGAAAAGGGAGTATCCGCCAGGAACTGAAAAGAAGGATCAGATTGCTCTTCGGAGATTGGCCTCTCAATACATCATTTGCGGAGGAAAGCTATACCGGCGGTCGCATTGCGGAGTGCATAAGTTGTGTGTGCATAGTACGGAAGCCACCATGATCATGGAAGAAATTCACGAAGGAGTCTGCGGTCCTCACATGAATGGGATAATACTTGCAAAGAAGATTCTCCGTCAGGGGTATTACTGGTCAACCATGGAAACTGAGTGCGTCCAGTATGTGAGACAGTGTCACAAGTGCCAGATTCACGCCAATCTCATGCATATACCACCGTCAGAATTACACTCCATGACTTCACCTTGGCCATTCTCTACCTGGGGCATTGACGTCATTGGCAGAATTACTCCGGCAGCATCTAACGGGCACAAGTTCATCTTGGTAGCAATCGATTATTTTACCAAATGGGTCGAAGCTGCTTCATATGCAACTTTGACGGCAGTTCAAGTCTCCCACTTCATCAAGCAGAACATCATCTATCGATATGGTGTCCCTCAGGCGTTTGTATCAGACAACGGGGTTCATTTCAAGGGCAGAGCCGCAGATACTCTCGAAGACTTTGGAATCCAGGTTCATAAATCCACTGTCTATCGGCCACAAACCAATGGAGCCGTGGAAGCAGCAAACAAAACCCTCAAGACGATACTGGAAAAGACTACTCAGTCAGCAAGGGATTGGCACGAACAACTGCCGCTAGCACTATGGGGATACAGGACATCCATTCGTACTCCGACAGGGGCAACACCTTATTCTTTGGTATACGGCATGGAGGCTGTCCTCCCAATTGAGCTTGAGGTACCATCTTTGAGAGTCATGGTTGAATCAGAGATCAACGAAGCGGAATGGCAGAGCTCGAGATTCGAAGAGCTTATGTTATTTGACGAAAGACGGCTCAAAGCCTTGTATCACGTCCAGGGTTATCAGCGCAGAATCGCACGGGCATTCAACAAGAAAGTGAAATCTAGGGATTTGCAAGAAGGTGACATGGTTTTAAAGGAGATTCGGGCTCCAGTCTTTGATCCTCGCGGGAAGTTCCGACCAAAATGGGCAGGTCCATACATCATCAGGAAAATCTTGTCTGGAGGCGCGACACAACTCATCGATCTCGACGGCAACGAATTCTCCACTTTGGTTAACATGGATCAACTCAAGAGATATTACCCCTAAGAGAAGCTCGCTGGACTGAAAACCGCAAGGGCGGGCAGTGCCAGGCAAAATTTAGAGCAAGCCTGCTAAGTCGAAAACCCACATCGGGCGATTTAGGCAAAATTTAAGGCAAATCAATCAAACGAGCTCGCTAGACCGAAAACACGAAAGGGCGGTACTAGGCAAAATTTAAAGCACAAAAGGAGAGTGTCAATACTCGAGTGAACCCTAGCCAAATCTGTACTTTCGAACTACGTCATGACCTGATTCCTGTAAAAAGGATACGTAGGCATCCTCGCCTCGAGGACCGGTCACCATCTTTCAAAATATCTCTTTGAGTTGATATCTAGCCGTCTCGTGTAAATCTAAATGCAACTTTCATAATTCATCTTTATTCAAATAAATTTCTTGGATTACATGGCTGAGCATGAAACTTTCAAAACACGAAGCAAACAACAGAGCATGACCTCACACGAAGCATCTCGTGGGTCTAAGCAATTTATTTCAGGCACATTAAGATTGAGTTCAAAAGTCAACTTTGGCTTCCATGTTCCCTTGTTTCCATGTCTTTTATTAACCATCTCACATAACGCTCTGAAAGATTGACACTCGGATACTGATCTCTCGGAATGGTTACACGCTCCCTCCAAGTACTCTGGTAAGCTCTGAAAGTGGCAAAGTTGTGGTTCGGCATGGCAAAGTTCTCTGATGGCGGTATTGACTGACAAACGCCAAGCTGACGGAGAGTGCGGCGTGGAATGTAGAAGGTCCAGCAAGATAGACCAGCCAAAACCACCCGCTGACGCCCCATGTTACTCACAGTCATAGCTAGGCTGTCAAGCCAAGCCAAGCGCCAAGCAATTACCTCTTCTGTAAGCCGGGAAAGCACCCTGAACCAGCCATGCACATCATCAGAAACTTCCAGAAAGTCCCTTTGAACGAATCCCTGTGTTTCGTGAATCTGCCGCCGCGGCACCGGTTCCAACAAGTTGGCTTTGTCACATAGCCATATCTGTATCAGAGAGAAAACAAGTAAGCAGCCTTAGACAACCTAAACCTGAGCGTTGAGGTAAAACAAGAATGTGGGAAAAACCGGAAAAAGGAGAGCTGAGTGAAAAACCTACCTGTAGGAGCAAAGCACTGCCCCCAAAAACATCGGTATCCCCAGCATGAACTTTGTCCAGTCCCATCAAAGTCTCCGCCAAAACCATCGGAGCCACATCTTTGCGCTCCTCAATTTGCATGGCAACACCAACCAAAGATGAACTCGCCTGCCCGTCGGACTGGACAAACAAGAAAGCAGCAAGCAAGCAAAGACACAATGCAAAACCTTCTGGACGACATTGAGCTATGATCCGCGGAATGTTGATAATACCTCCTTGGAGCATGGACTTCGCTGCTTTATTACTTATCTCGAGCTTGGCAGATAGCACATTGGCAAAGTTTACCCCGTGCATAGGTATGACCGGCATCTCCAGGTTAAACCCGCCAAGGTATGCATGGAACTCCTCCACAGTGGGGCATAACTCGTGAAGGCCAAAACGAAACACATGCACCTTCGGATCCCAGAATCGAACCGCAGCATGCAAGAGCTCAGGACGGATTGATACGTCCCGGATACGGCGCAGCGAAGTCAACCGGTGACCCTGAAAATTAAGCCACCCGATGCCATCAAGTTCATCGAGCCAAGGCCGAACCAAAGCCGAGAAACTCATGGTTGAGCGAGAAATGTAATAGAACAAGAGGTTTTAGGTTTTCAGAACCCAAAGGAGTTGCGAAAGAAGGCCATTTATGGTAAGCATAGATAAGAAAACCTTTTTGAAGTGGCTGCCTCGTAAAACGTGCCAACATTGAAGGGCGCAGAAAATCTTCTCAAGAGCTTGAAAGAACCTCGAGGAAAGCAAGGCCGGGTGATTTTGTGGCTACAGAACACTCAGACAGCAACAGGAAAGCATGCAGAAGCCCAGAGACCTGCAACGAAACTCAAAGTCTTGGCATCTTCAGAAGTGAACCGTGCGGTTCACTTTAGTTGGTCGTACGGCCCATCTCAGTTAGTCGTGCGGCTAACTTTGTGGTTTTCATGACCACATTTTGGCTCGGGCCACCAGAAGTTGTTTTGGGTCTATTTTGGGCACTTTTCCTATTCATACAACTGATGATGAATGTTTTATGGGGAAGATCGGTTTGAATTTTGGACCATGTTTGCATAGACGGGTACTCCGAAAGCTCAAATACGCCGAAACAAGACAACCCGAAACGCGTCATATCGCTCTAGCAAGCCACGCCAAATATTCACAAGGATATTATGGAATTATTTGGTGGATTTTTACGGAAAACTTTGAGGTCCCAGGGTGCCTAAGCCTGCAACCGCCTGATACCACCCGAACAAGAAGCGCTAACAGGTCAAAACGTGTCCGAGTGTCAAATTCCTTATTCCATTCATTCGAGCAAATCATAATGTACGTTTGTGATTTGTTAGAAGTGTCGCTTGGCAAACATTGAGGTTTCAAGCACAAGGGGCCATGTTATGAGTTTCTTGTAAAGTTTCAAGCTCATTGAGTCAATTTGTATATACATGTTTCATCATTCCCATTCCAATCCAAAGTTACATATTTTTATTTTTCCCAGGGGCATATATAGCATATTGTCAATATTCAGTCACTCACAAAGCAATCATGTGCAAAACTTGACTTTTCTTTTAAAAATGCGTCAGTGTGAATCATTTAAAGCATAACAAATAGGTGCAATCTATATAAAGACTAAATGGCATCCATATCATGAACATAAATGTACATCTATCTGGGACAAACTGGCCTGGCATCAAAAGCTACCACGGCTCGCAGGCCGTATCCATGAAAAAGAGAAAAACTGGGGCAAACAGGCGCCCAAATCAAAACTGAGCACGCAGGCTCGTCCTAAAAACCACTACGCCGCCTCTTCGTAGGCAGGCGACGACCGAGTGTCAGAAGTGGATCCTCCTCGGGTGTGCCCTCACTCCTGCTACCATCACCATCACTGCTCTCTGCATCTCCCTCCCAAAGAAGCCACTGCTCTCTACGAGCTGAACTCTCAGGGACACCCTCTCCCTCAACAGAGGAACGCGGCACTCTGCCAGACGCTGGAATCACCAAGGGAACTGTAGACGGACCTCCACCGGCATTCTTCATCAAAGGCCTCCTGCGAGGCGGTGCAGAGGGAAGTACGTCCTGCACAGAAAAGGAAAATTCATTAATAAAGCAGTCAAAGCATTCAAAATTTCAAAAGAACAAAGCACAAAGGATACCTGGTCCGTCTCACTAACGGGAAAAGCTCTACGGGTGCGTCGAGACCTACGACGTCCACCCGACTCACTGCCTCCAGTCCCGCGGTCACTGCCAGTACCGCGACCACTACTGCTACCTCCAGCACCCCGGCCTCTGCGGCGACCCCCTGCTCTGTCACCACGGCCGCCTCCTGCACCGCGACCACCTCCAGTACCTCTGCCACCTCCCCGTCCAGCTCTACCGCCACGGCTACCACCAGCTCCGTCATCCCCGTCGTCGTCATCTCCACCAGCATGGGGCACAACGTCCGGCTCTACTCTCGGGTGCACCTCTGGAGTCCCACCAATCGTAAGACTGCGAACCAAAGCCTCCAGGTCTCGCACCAGCTGAACAGCAGACGCAGCCCAGTCCGCTGGGATCTGCAGACAAAATCAAAAGCGTTAGCAGGTAACATGAATAAAATGCTTGAATAAGACATGAAGTTTAATTATTTCTTGTTTTCAAATTTCAGGATTACCTCTGTCGCAGTAAGGGTAACTGGTGGAGTGACCTCAGGAACCACCACATACCCCATACTCCCGTTCGGCAACATCACGTCAATCTCTCTCCTCAGAACAGGCAGTATTGGGCCCTCCACAGGTGCAGGGGCAGCTAAACGGGTCTCCATATCCAGACTGTAAGCCAAGCTACTCACCACGTAGCCGTCATAGTCCTCTGAGGGGCTGAAAACCAACTCTGTGTCTAGCACCGTGAACGCCTCTACCTCAGCCAAGGTATACTCCTGCGTCCTCTGAACAAACGGCGGAAGAGGACCCGGCACTCTGAAGTGGTCTAAGCCCAAGGACTGGCGCGTCACCCTCTCACCCAAGTACCACTGCCACCCATATGGAGACTCCAACAACACACGCCCTCGCGTCACCGCCCTGCTCCGAGTCAAGTAAGGAGCACTCAACCTGCCCCACGCATCCCAGTTCACCTGCAGGGAACCATGGGTTACTTTCAAAGTCAACAATGGAATCAAAATGTTTGCAAAGAAGTCAGAGAGTTTGGTATCATACCGTCTCACCCCTGGACTGGTCCAAGAAGACACGAAAGAACCTCAGCTGCCCTTTCTTCCCACCTTTCCCGACATGCTCCTTGGTCCACTTCGCTGCCCGCGGAAGCACGCGTTTGTCTGCATGAGAGTTCTCTGGGGCCGGCACTCCAAACACCTCATAAGCCCATACCTGCATTGTTCAAGGAAACTTGTCAGTAACAGGAATAAAAACAACAGTGCATGGAGTATCTAAAACAGGAAGAAATGACTTGGCATACCTCCAGGACCCTCCAGTAACCACCAAGAGTGTTCGCCGCTCCGCGAACCACTGAGCCAAGGAAACAGTAAAGGGTGCCCAAAGCAGCGCCACCCCAGTCAAAACGGCCAGCCGTCCTCAAGTCTACCAAAGCAGGTAACCAACTCAAGTGCACCGAGTTCTGCCTATTCGGAAATAGCGCAGTGCCGAACAAGAACAGCAAATAGGCTCTCGCCATCTGTGCAGCCTCAGCAGGAGACCCCGGCTCGTGATCCCATATCGCCGGCAAGTGGTCACATCTCACCATCGCCTCATCTCCAACCTCCCTCCCCAGAAAGTGGCGCACAGCCGCCCTGTCCAAGTATAAACCAGAGTCGAAGGGTATCGGCTCGCCGCCAACTCTCAACCCTGTAGTCGCAGCAAAGTCCAAAGGGGTGATCGTCATCTCCCCGAACCGAAAGTGAAAGCTATTGGTGGTGTCCCACCAATGCTCCATCAGAGCCCTCAGCAACTTCCGGTCCGTCCGGGTAGGCAGCAAAGTACTAATAAAAACAGTGAAACCAGCTGCATCCACCAACTCTCTCACGCTCGGGGGCAACCTCCTGTACTGAGCCAAGCAATCAGACGGCCCGCCATATCCAAGAAGAGAACGGTCCACCTGTTTCAAGAACGTTGCGCAAGTTCAGTCAGTAAAGCAACAAAGGATATGTGATAACGAAAGCAATTCAAAAAGAAAAGCATGAATGAAAAGCACTCACCAGAGGTCTGCTAGAAGTGTGTGTCGACGGGTCGCGTAAGATCAGCGACTCAGGGTAAAGCGGCAACCGTGGCTCGTACACCTCACACCCCACAGGTATAAAAAAGTGAACCGGAGGACCGTAAGTCTCCAGGACAAAAGGCTGTCTGCTCCTCAGAGCCAGCTGAGCCTCCTCAACTATGGTCACACGGACCAACTCCTCTGTCTGCACCTCTGCCTGCTCAGGCTCGCCAACCGGTGGCGTCTCTCCTACCAAGACCTCGCCCAACCAAGGGAACTGCTGCAAGTTCCGTGCCAAAGTCTCGTCGGTAGCCCCCTCCAGGGTATCCCCCAAGGTAACTCCCGGAGCTCGTGAAGAACCAACCCGAGAAGTAAACAGAACCGGGTCAGAAGGCTCCCCAGTGTCGGCACCCTCCTCCGGCACCTCGCCTGTACCAAGGACCTGAGTCAAACTCCTAAAAACACGAGCAACAGGTACAACAGGGGGCACCCCCTCAGCCTGTGCTCTCTCAGTCTCTACTCTCACCAACCTCTCAGTCTGTGCTCCCGCGGCACGTGCCTCCTCAGCCTGTCCTCCCTCGCCACTAACACCTCCACTGTAGAACATCCCGTCACCCATCTCCTCATCACTACCACTCATCTCCCCAAGATCCTCCATAAAAACATCCCCAAGTCGCACAATGGTGATCGGAATCCTAACAGAGGTATCATCGCCACTAACCGGGTACTCTCTCAGCAAAACAGCGCTCGCAACATCAGGAAAAACCACATCACTACCACCTACACTCTCCTCCGCAGCCCGCGGGTCAAGCAGAACATCAACACCACCAACATTCATCTCAATCTCAGGCAAAGGTACATTTATATCAAGATCAATATGCATCGAACTACTAGAAGCGGTAACAGCACTTACCGGGATATCAGTACTCTCCATGGTCGCCCAGACATCATCCATTGCACTATACTGTTCTGCTATTGCCCTAAGAACGTCACCGCTCCCCGTAGCCTCAACCGGTCCCGAACCACCCTCCATTGCCGCTCTCAGCCCATCGTCACCGCCAATCGGCCTAAACCCAGTATGAAGAGCCTCGTCATCAACCGTGCGGTCATCCTCGCGAACCGCACGGGACGCCTCGGTTTCAGAACCCACTGCATGGGACCCCTCGGTTTCAGAACCTGCCGCACGGGACATCTCATCACTAGATCCGGCCGCACGGTGCATCCCCTCCACGGTGTCACCCTCTCTCGTTTCGACACGAGTCCACCGATCGCGGAAGCTTGGACCGCCGCCTCTTCCACCACGGGAATCGTTGCCGAATCATCAACACCGGAAACAACAAATGGGTTTTGATCTTCGCCGAACTCAGCCATGGCCGATCGAAGTTTGCTGTCAAACTAGATCCCAAACGGGGTCCGCAAAGAGAGGATAATCGGATGAGGAAGAAGAAAAAGAATGTCGCTCTCTCGGTCTTTCGGAAATCGCCTTTCTCAGTTTTTGAAACGAATGAAGAAAAATCAAACGACCCGTCGGTTTTGCTGC
Organism: Vaccinium myrtillus; assembly: GCA_016920895.1. NCBI lineage: Eukaryota > Viridiplantae > Streptophyta > Magnoliopsida > Ericales > Ericaceae > Vaccinium > Vaccinium myrtillus. The sequence goes on along the minus strand of CM029273.1, from coordinate 24,933,051 downwards.
GTGATAAAACCACCAGAGTGAGCCGTGCGGTTCAACTTATCAGCCGCACGGTACAGAAGTTAGACCGCACGGTCTGTTTTTCTAGCACCTTCGCACCGCACGATGTCTCTCACGTATTTTGTCTAAACCGCACGGTTAAACCTCTTAAAATCCAATATTTTTTTAAATCACGCGGGGCCATCCCCGAAACTCTTTAATTACTTCCAAGTCCTCTACGGCATTTTCCAAAAATTAAGTCCTCTACGGCATTTTCCAAAAACAAGTCCTCTACGGCATTTTCCAAAATTAAGTCCTCTACGGCATTTTCCAAAAATTAAGTCCTCTACGGCATTTTCCAAAATTAAGTCCTCTACGGCATTTTTCAAAATTAAGTCCTCGACGGCATTTTCCAAAATTAAGTCCTCGACGGCATTTTCCAAAATTAAGTCCTCGACGGCATTTTTCCAAAATTAAGTCCTCTACGGCATTTTCCAAAATTAAGTCCTCGATGGCATTTTTCCAAAATTAAGTCCTCTACGGCATTTTCCAAAAATTAAGTCCTCTACGGCATTTTCCAAAATTAAGTCCTCTAGAAGGCATTTTCCAAAATTAAGTCCTCGAAGGCATTTTCCAAAAAATTCAAAATTAAGTCCTCTACGGCATTTTCCAAAATTAAGTCCTCTACGGCATTTTCCAAAATTAAGTCCTCGACGGCATTTTCCAAAATTAAGTCCTCGACGGCATTTTTCCAAAATTAAGTCCTCGACGGCATTTTCCAAAATTAAGTCCTCGACGGCATTTTTCCAAAATTAAGTCATCGACGGCATTTTCCAAAATTAAGTCCTCGACGGCATTTTCCAAAAATTACAAATTAAGTCCTCTACGGCATTTTCATCTGTTTTCTCGCACTAGGGAGGGTAAAATTGAGATGTCTATATCTTTGACGCAAGCATCACAGAATGATGATTAAGTTTTGTCAAAGAGGGGCAACTGTAGACACCCCAATTTTTACCCCCGTGCATCCCCAATGATGAAAGAAACACGCGGCGGTACCTTGGAAAAACAATTCCAGACTTCAGAATTTTTGGACGAAAACAGCCCCAGCCGTACGGTTTCCTATCTAAAGCCGTACGGTTTATCCATGGAAACCCAAACCGTACGGTTCACTTATGTGAGCCGTGCGGCTAACCTTCCCTAGCCGTGCGGCTATGTGTCAGATAATATTCGAAAATTTATTGCAGAAGCATCTCATCATTGCAGAAGGATTTTATGCCGATTTTTATTCATTTTTTTGCCTATAAAATGCCTCCTCCGCTCCCATTTTTCACACACAGAAATTTTCCGTACCACCCCGATACGCCGTCAAAATTCTCCGGCCACTTTCCGTTCAAAAATCCCGTCCGAAACCCCGTCTGAAACTCTTGTCAAATCCACAAAACGTTCTCTAATTCTCTACTTACATTGCTAGCAATCCATAATCCACCTAAAGAAGTCTCTGTCCGAAGCTTGCGTCCAAAAAATCTCCGAAGTTTCTAAAGTTGTTCAAAGTTTTTCGCAAAGGTACGAACCGTACTTCTTGAGCCGGGTTCGAAATCTTGGTTCACTGAGGGGACCCCCGGGTCTAGGGTGACTCTAATAGTCATTTCTAGGCTCGGATGGTGGAAACTTTCATAAAAATCAACTTTCAAAAGCAAAAACAAGTTTCTGTCCGAAAACAAAAATTTTGGAAAATTCTTCAAAAGTAAACCGTGCGGCTCACTTATGTGAACCGTACGGCCAAATAAGGTAAGTCGTACGGTTTACCTCTGCGTTCCAAATTTTTTTTCCTCTGTTTACCCCCTGTTCGTACTCTGTTTTCTGATTTTCTGTCATTTATTGCACGTTCACCCCTTTTACTTTTCTGTTATTATCATTTAGTCCTTTTGTTTAAATTTTATTTCCGTTATGGTTCTATCTAATTTCCTTATTTGCTTGTTTACTTGTCAAGGTTTTCAATAAAATATTTTCTAAAAATCCAACAAAAATTTAGTAAAGACCGGGAATTTCCCGGGCGAACGGGGTGCTTTTCGACAAAACCTTCCCCATTCGTAACCTGGCTTCGGAATCCAAGAATCATTTCGCAGATCAAACCTTTTCCAAAAATGGCACGAGAGTCATCAATTATTTTCAACGGTTTCTCGGGTAGCAAAATCGTTTTCTAAAGTAAATCCCGGGTGGCGACTCACATTTTCTGTTTTCCCCGAGCCGCGTGGATCTCACCGTCCACAATACTGTAATTTTATGCAGGTAAAATCAGTATAAAAAAGATTTTGTTTGTTAACGTGAAAGGAGTGAGGGTGGGATTAAGATTATAACAACAAAAAAGCAAATCAGATTTCCTACAAAATATTATATCTTTTTAAAAACTCTTCGTCGAGAAGTAAAAAAGAATATGACAGCATTATTATCAGACATCTCGTTTCTTTTGTAGATTCAACGGGAAGATACGGGGGAGGGGTGTACAGGGGTAAGGGTTGTATGAGTATTGTAGGAGAAGTTACCTAACGTGGATATTAAATTAGAAGTTAACAAACTGGATATTTGGACTTCATAAAGGCACATGGTCAAGGAAAAAGAGTAATGAAATTCATACCCTTGCATTTTCCTTTCCCTTCCCTTTGCCTGTAGAGCTAGATCCTTGATTATCTCGAGCCAATGTTTCTGCCCTTTCGTTTTCCTTGTAATAAAATGCATGTGTTTGAGCGAGAATTTACAGTGTTGGTAAGGAAACGTGTATTTAACGTACTTAAGAGCGTAGGAAAGCAAGAAATACCTCACGAACACCAGTGACGTTCATGTCACGCACTTCACGGATTTGAACACCAACATTTCTATCCCGAAGTGGTTGTACCTATAAATGGAGAGGCAAGGACAGGCTGTAAAATATTTTTCTAAGAAGATTTATACTTAGGAAAGAAGAATAAGATTTGATACAATGACAATAGTCGGAATGTGCATGAATATTACCAAAGTAGCCTGTTTTTTCTTAGCATAGATGACTTTTTCCTTCCCCTTGTCTGAAGAGCTTAATTTGTGAATTTCCTTTCGTGTCGCGTTAGCTCTTTGTCTTTGTTGAGTAAGTTCTTGTTGCCTTGGGTTATCCTTTCAAAATAAGTGAGTACCACAATTAGTTATAGATGGTACTTGAAAAAGACTCACTTGAATAAATACCATCTAGTTATATTTGTTGAATCGTAACAAACTTTTTCCGGAATAACATACCGGACCAAAAATTGTAATGTTGTCCATGTTAGTATAAACCGTACTCCAACTTTGCTGCTACGTTGAAAAATAAAATGGGTTTAGCGAAATGATAGAGAAGGCATGTAAATTAATGTAGAAAAATGATTTCAATTCCAACGGAATCAAAATAAATTGTGTTAAAGTTTTAAAGTTATTACCGGTTGTAAAATCTCCAAATTTTTTTTTTTTTTTGTATTGTTCACCAAGCCGAGACCCAATAATGACGGCAGGAAATTGGAGAGGTCACACCATTGCTTTCCAGGTTTGCAGCATCCCAACTCCTATTGAGAGCACCGTTGAGTATGAAGGAGCAACAACAAATAAGCCCCATTAACCATAGCAGAAATCAGAAAGACAGTGTCATATTATAAAGTATCATCCATATTTCATCACAATAAGGATAAACCATAAGAGTATCCACCAACCATAGCATGAAGAACTCCAATCCAGCCACAATAAATTAAAGGATTCACACATGAGCAATAAATTTCAAAAAAGAATTCAAACTACACGATAACAATAAAATAAACAACTCTTGTTCCAACAACAATGGATTTTGAAAATGAGTTATGATGATAGTCTCATACTCTAGAAACTGTTAAAGCACTATGAACACCTAAAGAACAGTGGTATATTTACATAACGGATTGCAATAAACTCAAAATGCAGTAAAGTTATGGTTCATCAAATTCCAGTTTTCGCTTCACTCCCTGCAAAATCAAGATGGTTAAAAAATTAACGTTGTATAGGTGTAGTAGTAAATTGAACTAAAAAATAACTGAATTGGTATGTATGAATAGTTTTTTTTAAAAATTATAATATCTACCATTACCTTTTGCTGATGTTTTTCATGTTCATGATCCCGCTTCTCCTTGTCCTCTTGATCATGCTTCTCCTCTTGGTGGTTTAATTTTTTCTCTGTTTCCTCCAAAGCTTGCAAACATATCATATCATTCTCGATCTCCTCGAGCATAGCTCCTAATTCTCTCAAATCCGGGAACTTTTCTTTCAAGCTTCCGAAAACTTTTGATTTAGGCCATGTGGGTGGGAGGTTTTTAACTATAGCCTTAACCAAAATCACAATGTGTGGCTTGAAGCCTTTTTTCTTTAGATTATGGAATTGAT